>OX375870.1:15812826-15874513 GCA_947359475.1 Heligmosomoides polygyrus bakeri
GTAGCAGCAATTATTTAGTGTAGTGAAAGACCAGGTCGCGCAATGCATTCGACTGGAACGTTGCATTTTTTAATGTGCTGAGAGCAAACACTATAATTGCCTGAAGTAAAAATAGATGTAAACTGCGCAATAAAGACAGTTAAGAAGCACACATATCTCTTTCAAGACTTAACGATTTTTATTCAATATCATTGCAAAGGTTCTGGTTGCATGGAGTTTCACATCTGCAAGCAATACAACTAAAAAAACTTTAAAGAACACGCATATTCTCACTTTGGTGCTCTATGTAGACAGCATTTACACTATCAATTAAATAAGTGTCGCGACGATCTGGCTCAGTACATCAAACAATCTCTTTTTTTTTTCTTGACTTGCTGCGCTTTAAGACGGAATTGGTTCATTGCTTTTCTTTAAGGAATAGAAAATTTCATAAAAGTTTAAGCAATGTGTTCACTTATTGGAGCAGGTAAATTTGAAATTTTTATATGAAGTTATATTAAACTTCCGTTAAGCAAAGAATTATTCAAATTGTTTTTTGAATGAGGTCGATTCTATTTTGAAGATGTTCATTTTCACTTCAAAAAAAAACTTGCCCAGAAGAGTGTCCGGTTTGATTTGAAAAGTGCCCACTTTGATTTGGAAAGTGTAGACGTAAAAACATTACAACTCACACCAGTATTTTTCAATTTTCAAAAAGGTGGTAGATTTGTTTGAACGAGAGATCCAAGCTCAAAGTCGAAGAGTTAACGTGTCATTGACACGCGCTACCGTTAAAATACGCCTTGAAAGCGCTCGTATTATGCTATTCATACTTTAATCCGGGCGCCTTCAGAGCGTATTTTATTGATTTTGGTGCTTGATCTAAACGTTGGTCTAAAAGGCCTCTGAAAAATTGTTGTGGGATGGAGGAGAAAGCATTATCAGTAAGGGCTTATGCCCAACAAGTGCAAACGGGGCGGCAAGGAAGGCTGCAGAAGGTTATAGCAGGGACTGCAAGAGCTACTTATAATGGAGCTGTCTCAATGCTACGCAAGAGCGAATACGATAAGAAGAATCTCCATCCTGCAAACATGCAGCAAAACTTGTTTCGTTGTTGCTGAATCCTTAAGGCAAATGAGTGAGAGGCACTGAAAGCACCGTATGTTTAACAACGCTTCATGATCCTCTGCCCACTCAGGGCGGTAGCATCGTGGTCTCGGTGGCGCGGTGGCAGAGGTTCTGCCTCACGATCAAAACGTCGAGGGTTCGATTACTGCGCTATGCCGGCTTTTTGCACATCTACCCTAGTATCGAAGTTTGATAAAAAACGGTATCTGTACGTCTTTTTTTGGGTTTACTGCGGTATGCTGATTTTACTACCTTTACCTTGTCGACATTTCGTGACTCATTACCAATATCCTAAATCTGTAAAACACGGAGATTTAAGCAATGCGCCTACGTGTTATAAACTCACCCCAGGGGATCGTTATCGACTGTTAATCATTCTATATCTTCCAGTGCCTCTTACTCATTTTCCTTAAGGATCAAGCAAAAACGAAACATGCTCTGCTACCATTCGGAGGATGGAGATTCTTCCTATACTACTTACTCGCTCTTGCCGTTCCACCGCACCATTGGGACAGTTCCTTTGTTAGTCATCTCAGTTACTGTTCATGCGCATCGAAGATGAACACGAAGAACGTCCGGCTCCATGTGTACCTTCTTCACTCCACTGTTCTTCCTGCGCTAACTTACGTTTCGGAAATCTGGGCCATACGAGTGCAGTATGGACGTGCGATCAGTGTTGCATAACGAGGAACGGAGAGGATGAAGTTGGAGTGGTGCGATTAATGCAGGGGGTATAAGACCTTCTGGGTTGTGAGCTTTGTAGTAGTGAGAAGGTCAGGAAGGCCGTGTGACACGATGTCAAGATTAGGTGGACCAGTTACATAATGTGATTCGATGACAACCTGGTGGAGAGTCGTAACCGACTTGATTTCGCGGGATGTCAGAAAAAACACCAGGAAGCAAGCCGTCGCGTTGGTCACGGCATTAAAGAAGGGTTTGATACCATTCGTATCTCTGGAGCAAAGATGAGCCATAGAGCAATTCTGGCACGCGACAGAGGCGAATAGAGACGTTGATGGAATTCAACTATCAACTGTACGATGCATGTAAGAGAATTCCGCTATTCGAAGATAAAGATGATTTCATGACTCCATTGCATTGAAGGGTATGGACTACTTTTTCTTTAAACAACGTGTCTAAAACTCGCGAACGAGAGTTTTTTTGCCACTTCCGTAGTTACTTTCTAGAAAATACCATTTTCGCCCATAACTACCGATTTTGGAATCAACTGAAACACAGGCTATATGCCTGTTCCGGTTTTAGCAGTACTCACTGAAATTGCTTTTAAAGGTGAAACTACTTATTACCTAATATTATGTGTACCGTCCGGCAGAAACCTAAAATGGTCTGCACACCCGATACTAGACATTCTAGGGAGTGTAGACTGCGCGGTGTCTCCAGAAGGGATTGACTGGATCATACCGTCATCCATCAATCTTTCTCTTTAATCTCTTTAATTCCTCATACGGAACGTCTCTTATTGCTTGGGCGATTTTTGCTTCTGCTCCTTAACCCGTCTCTCCAAGACCGAAGCAGAGATCACAAAATCAGTCACGGCTTTGAGCGCTGCGAAAGCTTCCAATTCAGCGCCATGAAATATCAAATTTCGGTTCGCAACGTGCGTCAGACAGCAATTCATCAAGCGCGTCTGAAACGGCTGGTTTTTCCGTCGTATTCTTCTCGTGACTGCAAAATATTTGCGAGTGATTATTGAACACATTCGGGTCCCTTACCTTACGCCTACATGTCCGAACTACTTCGAGCTAAAAAGCAAACGCTGAATAAACCACAACATAGTTAACACGTCATCTTAAAAAGCAACAAAACAGAAAACCTATTGCTAGTTTCATGCTAGGATCGCACCAAGCACTTGTTTAAAATGTGGCGATGTTTTCTTGATTGGTTGTGTAATTGCTTGACATGAACAAGCTTTTGCCTTCGGCTTCGCTATACCTTTATTTAAAGCAGTACTTTTACCAGTTATATCCAAAACTAGCGACTATTTTTAATACATTGGGCACCTGCCCAATGCTTAGGTTGACCTCAGAACATATCAATGAAAATTACTCAAAATAACGATTTGTTGGAGTAAGGAGTAAAAAATGATGAAATCTCATTATATAGATAGTATATCCCCTCTCAATCAACTGAATATTACAGTGGCCTGGCGTGTGGCTCCATCTTTACATCAAGCGGTCCTAGTCGTCATTGTGGGCAGCATGAGGCGAGCACGCTAGACCAATAAATAAGGTCGCATCGAGTGGGCCTGTCACCCAAAGAGGTCATGTGGTTGGCGCCCTTTCTGGAATCTGTACGGTCGGAGCTGCGATTGACTGTATTTGAGAGTTTCACGCCTCCTAACACTGCCCACATCACCGACCACCACCGTCTTCCTTGTTACTATTAGGTTGGTGAAAAAGTCTTGCACTACAGCGTAATTTTTTTTCCAAATTTTATTGCTTCCTTTGTGAGCGACTTCAATCTTCGAAGTAATTACCATTTACATCTACAACCTTCTGCTATCTACTTGGGAGATCAAGAAATCATTCCTTCCAGAATGAAGTCAGCTGTGACTCGAAGAAGTGCTCCACCTCGGATTCCAGTTTGGTTTGGGCGTTGAGGCACCTTAGTTGTTGCTTGAGAGCTCGAAAGAGGTAGTAGTTGGATGGCGCAAGACCTGGCGAATACGGTGGGTGGCGTAGCACCTCCCACCGAAGCTCCTGCAACTTCTGGCAAAACAACTTTGCAAAGTGGGGGCGAGCATTGTCGTGAAGAAGATGAACATCCTCCGTCCTCGCGGTTTACTAGACAAGTTCTCGCTCAGCTTTTGCAGCTGTGTAGCGTAGATGTTGCTGTTACTGCGGTGCCGGCGTCAAGGAGCTCATGATAGAGATTCCTCGAGAACCCCACCAACAGCACAGCATTACTTTCCCAAGCAGAGACTGAGCGATAGTCAGTCGCGAAGCCTTGTCCCAGTCACGGACTCAGTCACACTTCACTACAGTCGCAGTACTTATGTGCCCTCAAAAGCAAATTGCCATATATGCGAAATATTCTGGAATGTTTGTGCTACAACTACGTAGCACCAAACAGTCCTTAGAAGTTCCCATTAAATTTTGAAAAATTTTCAACATTTTTGATGCAAGACTTTTTCACCAACCTAATATTTCTTCTACCTTAGTATTTATTGATTTATTGATTTATTGATTTATTTATTGCACATGTTTGTGCGCTATACAAGAAAAGGAGTGTAATCGAAGAAAAACATAACATTTAACGAACTTGAATGTTTCTCGATTCATGTTTGTCACTGAAGCAAAATTCAATGAATCGTAACGTCGCAACAAAACAAGCTCTCAATTGCAAAAATGGAATGCAGAGACTTTGGAGGAGAGATTATGATAAGGGTGTTGAGATAAGGATGGTGAGTTGTAACGTGCTAATGCTTCAGTGCCGATACCATATCTGAAACATTACATAATTATTGTAAGCTTAAGAAATAGTGAAAATTGAAGAGAGTAAAGAGATTATCTGTTGCGAGTTACGATTCTTATTGTTTGTGAAGTGATGGAACGAGAAACACCATACAACAATCAAGCTAGAAGCTACGTAAATGGGGTGTTTTTCATGCTTTCTCCTCCCATATGAAATTCGGAGCTTATTCTTCGTTTTCGAATGGCAGTCATGACCATGAACAATAGTGTGCGAGACGAGAGCAGAAGCGTGGTGTCTGTAAGAGTCTAATTGTTAACAAAAATGATCGATTCTAAGTAAGTGCGGAAGATCTAACCTCATTAAATTGCGCCTAAAAATGATCACTGATCTAGCCTGGAACAGTTCAGCTGGTAGAAGGCTTAGACGTCTTGCGCAGCGATAGAAAAACGAATTGAAGACAGTAGAAAAATGTTTTTTATGGATTCTATTATAATGGATATTGAAGTTGTTCATTCTAGGGCTACTAGCTCGAAATATCCAATATTTGCTTGCAGATAGCTTAACCTCTCTTTTTAGAATGCGATAGCAAAGCGATAGGTCGGCCAGTAATCTTCTACAGACTAGACAACGTAAGGAAAATATTTTCAAGCACTCTTTATAGTTTGGCAGTGCAGAGGGATCAGAACATTCGGTGAATCGGTACCATAAAATTCGGGTAAAGAGTTTTTGTACTTGTTCAACTTTCAAAACATCTTTTTTGAGAACAGGGTACCAAACATGTGTGCCGTACTCAACATGAGGCAATACATACGCCTTATAGAGTCGTAATAATAATGGCACATCTGAACATTTGATATTGCGGAAAATCATGAATATGGCTCTAGATGCTTTTTTTGTTACACAATCGATATGCTTAGAAAACTTGAGATCGGCATCAAATGTTATTCCCAGGTCTTTGACAATATTACTTCTCGACATAGCAACACCGTTGACGTAGAAATCCATAGGAGCAGAGCTACCAATATGCATCACCATACTTTTGCTTACGTTGAGTGGGAGGTTCCATTGATTAGACCATACGTTTATTCTTTCAACTGCATTGACAAGAGCTGCACGTACCTCTGACCTGTTTAAGCTGTCATAAGCAGCATAGATTTTTACGTCGTCAGCAAAAGCCTTGACACTAATAGCAGAATGAGACATGAGGACTTTTGGCAAATCATGAGTGTACATTAAAAAAAGAAGTGGTGATAAAACGGCCCCTTGAGGTACTCCGCTAGAGCATCTGTAATTTCTCGAAAACGAATGTCTTACTTTAACTGTCATAAATCTGTCACGTAAGTAGGATCTAAACCACTCTAACAGTTTACCACGTATGCCAGCAAATCTAAGTTTTTCTATCAACTTACTATGGCATACCTTATCAAACGCCTTAGAAAAATCGAGGTATATGATTTCTACTGACTTGCCATTGTTAATAGCTTTGCTCCAATCATAAACAGAATCAAGTATATTAGTAGTGGTAGAAGCACCAGATAAGAAGCCGTGTTGTTCGCGAGGAATGAAGGAGATTTTGTTTAACCAGGCTACAAGTTTGTCTCTTATTAATCTTTCCATCACCTTTACTGGAGCAGGCGTCAGACTTATCGGCCGAAAGTTACTAAGATCATTGTTCTTCGATGATTTTGGAATAGCTCTAACAATGGCATGTTTCCATAACTGTGGAACTTCTCCTAAGAGGAGGGAAAGATTAAACAGATGCGCTAGCGGTTTGCATAGAGAAAGGTAGCATTTGCGGTACACTATTTGCGGAAGACCATCGTAGGGTTCACTTATTGATGGCTGAAGTCTTTTTAGTACGGCAGAGACCTCATCAGGATAAAAGTACAAATCGCTGAGTAATTCTCGACCATAACTGTTTAGTCCCAGTTGAGATTCACTGGAAGGACAGTCGGCATTGAAGACACTAGCAAAATACTGCGCAAGTGCCTCAGCTTTCTCGTTGTCATCAATATAGCGATTACCCTTATGATCAGTTAAAGTAGATAACGATGCAGCAGGTTTCACTTTTTTCCGCAGATACTGGTAAAATAGATTAAGAGGTGCTTTTTTTGATATGCGGCGCTCGTAATTAGCAAGAAATTTTTTTAGATGATAGTGCAGGTCGGTGCAAACTTTTCTATAAAGTTGATTGGAAAGTGGATTAGGCAGTTGTAGATAAAGTCTTGTCTTTTGGTGCAATAAATTTGTGATATGAAGTGGATAGGTGATGTGCGAGCATTTTGGATCATTGAAAGGAACAAACAAGGCAAGTGCATTATAAAGGGTTAGGCAGAAACGCTGATAAACATCATTTACAGAAGAGTACTGATCAAATAGATTGAGCCAATTAATATTGAACAGATATTGATTCAGTGCAGAAAAGTCTATTCTTGAAAAATCCGGCACGGGAAAACTTTTCATTCGACCAAAGGTCGAGGTGATTTCGAATTTTACGATTGCATGATCAGATGTTGCTAGTGGTGGAAGTGAGCTTACATTACGAACGTTGTAGGTGGATGAGAGAACGACATCAAGAATTTTGTTGTTGTGTGTGGGATTCATTACAAACTGCGTGAAATCTGAATTCCGAAAAAAGTCAAGGAAGGTCCTAGCACTTGAATTTAGAGATGTAGTAGTGAGCCAGTCGACATCGAGATTAAAATCACCAACTAATATTGTGCTAGCATGAACGCAAGCCAAGTCACGAACCAGCTCAAGAAGCGAACTGTCTTCTACTTGGGTAGAATTCGGGGGCCTGTAAACAGTGATGAGACGTATGCGGGAGTATGTCAACGGAAGGAACAGGTCTATGCAAAGCACTTCCGCTGTTTTGGGAGATGCGTGTACTATGAAGTCAGCATATAGATCAGTTTTAACAAGGCAACAAACACCCCCTCCTTTACCATGGTTACGATCAGTTCTATAAATGGAGTACGGAAGGCCACCCACGATTTCTGAGTCCTGAATTTTATCAGTGAGCCATGTCTCAGTTATAAATATCAAATCAAGGTCATTTGTACATAAAAGCGAATGTAAATGGTCTATTTTGTTGCATATGCTACGGGCATTAAACAAAAAGCATTTCAAGGTAGCGCTTCCATGCGGGTCTATAAGTTTTCCGAGTGTTTGTGAGGAATTTCAGAAGCACGGATAAGATTACCTTTATAGACAACCCACTCTTTGAACCCTTTGTCTCTGTTTCGCTCTCTTGCTGTCTGACGGAGCTCATATTCCCGTTGTCGTTCTTCTGCCGTCATGCTTCTTCTTATGTACACATTGGGAAATCCTGACTCTTTAAGCAAACGAGCATTTGCTAAAGCAGTACGCCAATGAGCTTGAGAGGGGAAGACAACTTTAACTAAGCGTGGACGTCTAGGGTCTATTTTTCCCATGCGGTAGATTTCAGATGGTCGGCACTCTACATTTATGGCAACGAAAACCTTGTTGATCTTCTCTTCAAGGTGTTTTTGCCGGTCAGATGGTCGAGCTTCCATCGGTTCATCGTCAATCCCGCTAATTACCACACTGCGTTCACGCTTCTCGCGTTCCAGGAACGCGGAAAACTCGCCAGGGATTTTATCCTTGAGAGCGAGAAGTAATTGCTGCACCGTAGGATCTCTATTGATTTCCAGAGCTTTATCAAGCAGGGAATCAACAGACATTCTATCAGGATGGAGCACAGGATCAAGACTGGCAGAGAGTGCGACATTATTTGATGAGGGTAGCTGGCTCGACGGTGCACCGGATCTCACAACACGTTGAGTCTAGGCGGCATTTCAATGAGAAATTTAGGCTGAACGCAAAAAAGTAGTTACGAGACAGTACCACAAAGGCAAAGCGAGCGTTTGAATCAAAATAGGTTGAAATCACCGATGAATGATAACGGAGAGCGAAGTCCGCACGACCACTCACGGCCAGGGTAGGTGGATGAATGGATCAACGCTTCTACATGCTATGTTTCAGTTTCTTATTTTTTGGCAAGCGTTTACCTTGTTTTTCAAATTGAAGATCTCTATCTACTCGCGATCCGACATGCTCCAGAACGTTTCGTTTCGACGAGTAGCACAATTTATGGATAAGGCATCGAATATAATTGGTAAAAATGGTGAGGGAAGAAGGCTTTAGAATTGCCCTGTGTACTACTGATTTTGTGAAGCACGAATTTCAGATGCGGTAGTGATTCCGGACGTTCAAACGGTTTATCGCCCCGGAATAAGTCTCATCAATGAGAAGGAATTCGCATCTGAAAGCAAGGAGCTACAGTCAACGTCAAAACCGCTCACACTGAAACCATGACCTACCGTATTTGTAATTGTCAGTGTTCTGTACTGACCTTATTGATTTCTATTTAATAAATATTTCGCTACGATGTGTAAACAATTGAAGCGACTCTGCAGGTACCTACATCGGCATATTTGCTCAAATTGAAAACTAGAGCAAATCCTGAACACTTCTTTCATGAAAAGAGCCCAATTCTTTTTGTTCTTTCTTTTGCCTTTTTTTAGAAGTTAAAAAATATGCATATTGTTGTGTTTGAGAGCTAATTTGATGAAATCGAAACCAGCCCTTTGTGTAAAGAACGTGACATGCAAGCAACCCGTCGATCTTGAAAAATGAAGTTTTGTCTGTGAATCTCTAGTGGTGAAAGCCAAAACTCGTGTAAAACTGTTCCACAGGAGTGGGGTGGAGTACTCATATCCCTATCCACAGCTCTCTTGTGAAGTTGTTCTGCACTGTTTCAAGGTTTATTATGTTGCGGACACAACACAGTCGTACCATAATCGAGTAGTCATCGCACATAGGGTTTACGCGTTAAAACCTAATATTTCACCAAATTGGTGCACAAGGATTATTTTAAAAAATTAATTACAATACCGGCGTATCCTTTGGTCCTTGGGCGGAAAAACGCCTTTTCTTCCGCTTTTTGATAGCTCTCTGCAAAATAGGTAATTAAAGAAATAAAGGATAAAAATATAAAGGACGGCGTTACTCAATCTCTATTTGGATGCGCTACGATTTCTACTTCTACGGGATGTCGTGGAGGGGACATGAATGCGTATTTGGCTATACAATGACTTGCGGTGGCCCGCCGATGAACAAGTCAGTGCTTTATCCTTCCCAGACAAGTCTGGTAGCAATTCACCGATCCAGGAGGGATGGAAGGCTTGGTTGGCCTGGGCGGGAAATCCGAACCAGGAATCTGGTATCGGGTGCAGGCGACAGTCGGCGCCTCCTCCGACTGCGCTACACGCCCCTTAAAGAAATAAATTCGACATTTCGGAGCACCATCGAATTCAGTAAAGTAAAAAACGCCCTGTGAATATTACAAATGTTGATACGATGAGCTACATTCAGAATGTTACCTTTGGGTGTGGTTATCTACCGCGACGGAGGAGGAGGCCCATCGCGCCCACCAATTGTATTATGGTGTCCAGAAAGTATCTGCAGAAATACGACAATTTTTTCGAAATAACACAATTTTATCAACATTTTATTAATCAAGCAAATAATTTCCATCAACATCGACTACTCTCCGCCAACGTTTCACAAGACTTCGAATTCCTCTGGCTTAGAAATCCGGCGACTCGGAGGTCATTTCCGAGGTGGTCACGATCTTCATAACGCTTCCTTTCCAGATGATGCTGAAGTGATCGAAAAAGGTGGTAGTCCCTTGGGGTCAGATCTGGGCTGTACGGTGGATGCGGCAGAACTTCCCATCCGAGTTCCAGAATTTTCTAAGAAGTCGTCTTCGCGATGTGGGGGCGCACGCTATCGTTCAGCAAGCGAACTTTGTCGAGCCTAGGCTGTTCCTTGCTCATCTTGTCGGCCAGTCTCTGCAGTTGGGTAGCCTAGACCTCCGCAGTGACAGTGGTCCTGTCAGGCAGCAGCTCGAAATGGTAGATCCCATAAACTCCCCACCAGACGCTCAGCATGACTTTCCTCGCATGGATTTCACCTTTTACGAAAGATTTCGGCACTTCATCGAGTTGGCACCACGCACGCTTACAAGCATGGCTGACGTAGAGGACCCATTTTTCGTCTCCTGCGACGATAGTGTCCAGCCAATTGAAGGTGCGACTTCGGGAGAGCAGCCGAGTGCATATGTCCAGACGTCTTCGCCGGTTCTCGTCGGTCAGTTCGTGTGGGAGCCACTGACCGAGCTTTTTAACCGTTCCAAGGGACCGCAGTCCATTGTCCACGGTGGACCGGGAACAGCCAAGAGCAGCAGCAAAATAACGCACACCTTCATATCGATGCTGCTCCGCCGGTTAACTCAGTTCGTCCAAAAATATCGTTGTCGGTCGACCGGAGCGAGGCTCATCTTCGCGACTCCTGTTCCCGCTTCTGAAGCGTTCAAAACAGCTGCACACAGACTGTACAGAAGGAGCTTCAGAACCGAATACACGACACAAGTTTCGATAGGCTTCTGCAGCGGACAGATTCAAACTCGTAAAGGAGTACGTGTATGGGTAGACAATAATATGGGTAGACAGTTCGGCTATTGTACAGTGAAATAGGCAAGGAAGACGGAGCTGGATATGCTATAGAGATACAGCAGGATAGTGTCTTTTGATCAGCAGTCATTTTGAAATCTTCAGAACATGCTAGAAAAATCTGGAACATTGCGAAGTTTTCTGCAGATATTTTCTGGACACCCTGATAGGTCATCGAATTAACATTTTTAGCATTTATTAGGCGTTTTTCTCTTCATCCGATAGATCATTCAATGTCGATCCCAAACTTTGGATTTATTTTTCAAAGCAGACAATTTGGAGAGCGCTATCAAAAAGCGACACGGGAGAGGTTTTCTGCGCTTTTTCTGCTTAAAGGCCAAAGGATACGGCCGGCATTCGATGTTGTGTTTAGTTCTTGATACGAAAATGAAAAGGGAGCTTTGGTTCAATAAGAAATCCTAGATTGCGAACGATTTCAGCGCTGCTGAGTTGGGACTCATCAAGAGAGCAGGTGTGCCTACTTTCAGAACTCCTAGGATGAAGCAGCTTCGTTTTAGGTGAAGAGATTGGGTGCTTCCATGTTGTTGACCATTCAGCAATCGAGATATGTAATTAGCAGATTGGAGTGCGAAACAATCGTCACTGTTTTGAGCGTTTTTGTAGATCTGGAATCAAACATGTGTTCTGAAGAATAATCAATGGCGACCGCGATATCTCCTGTCCTCATCCGTGCACGTTTTCAAGAAATTGCTGTAAAATAAGTTCCGTTCATAGCTGCTTTCAGAGTTACGAATGGTTCTTATCCAGGTTTGGTTGATGTTTTGTGAGTTTTTTTAGCAGACCTTGTTCCTTTCTCTTATTTCTTTTACCCACGAGTATCATGTCTGTTCTATAAATAAATAAATAAATAAATAAATATTACGATTAAAGTAAGGAGGAGGCTCATCAGGTGTGCAAAGTGGGTGAAAGACTGCATAAGCATCGAATCGTATATGTCTTCCTTATGAAACCTTTAAATTTTAATGTCCGTTGAAAGGATATTGTGTGAACACCTCTAATTTTTATTTGCTTAGTTGACAGCTGAAACCGCTTATTCATCCATTCTGATGAAATACTTATGTCTCCAATTCAGGGCGACTTCTGCCACCATAGTGTTAGAAGTCGCTGTCGTAATAGCCGTAGATATGACAGGAAGCCAGAAGCGGTGAGGATTCGTCAGCGCTGTTTCCTCTTTATCTGCAAATAATCTCGTCAACACATAAATCACCTCCTCTAATAAGTGGCAGCAAAAACAACCAAACAAACATGCGCAGCATCTGCAGCTCCTTCCACGGCCGAGTATCTTTCACGTTCTTCGGCTTTCCGCCATTGTGTCTGCTTGCAAAACCTTTGGTTGATCAGTCGGCAGCAACTTCCAGACGATCTAGGATCGTTATATGAATCGATTCCAAGTTCGAGTTGCGTCCAGGACAACAAAGCTCACCATCCCTCAGGAGTCGATAGATTGGTGCTCGAATGTGTTCTACAAATCCACGAGATGCAACTGAATAAATCGGATATGCCCCAAGGTGTCCTACAGTACACGACTGAGGTGAAATTTGCGACTTAAAAATGAGCGATAAAAAGGCGCGTTGATTGACCGCTTTCTGAAATGCACTGCAAACTACTGTGAGGATAATTTGAATGCCTTTTCCTGCACACAATGACGGCACAACGAGTTGGGGCAGCCAGCCGATGAGTAAGCCGGCACCGTATCTCCCAGCCAGGTATGGTTATAATTCGCCACCGCAGAGTGGTGAAAGGCTTGGATGTTCTGGGCGGGACCCAAACCAAGAGCCTCAATTCGGGTCGCATGCGACAGCCAACGCCTCCTCCATGTACACCCCCAGTCGCCAATGTGAAGATCATCCGAGAAAAATTTGCTCAACTCCGATTTTTACCTTTCTACCACCATACAAAAAAAATAAAAACCATGTTCGGGGAAAAGTTGGGTAGATTTGTTTCGTTTTTTGTTCCTTCTTGAGATATTCGACATCGCTTGCTTATTAGAAGGGGTGGTTTAAAGTTTACGATAATTTTCTCGGTGTTTTTGACCGTTCAAGAAGGTATTAGTGGAGTAGCGATGGTATGTACTTACTCGTTAGAGACTGAGAAACACTGCAGTTGTCGGTTCCTATTAGTTTGCCATACTAGTGCAGTGGTTTCTCCTCTTATTGAGTAGGTGTCGCCTGTACGGAATCGAGGCTATTGGTTCGGATCTCATCCAGACCAACCAAGACTTCAGTCCCTTAAAAAGGATAGAACATCGACTTGTGCACGTGACCACTGCAGGTTATTGCATGGGCTGGATAAAGGATAAGGATAAAGGACGGCGTTAATCAATCCCTTTGGGATGCGTCACGCATTCTACTTCTATGTCGTGGAGGCGAGTTGAATGCGAATTCGGCCATACAATGACTTGCGGTGGCCAGCCGACGAAGAAGTCTCAACGCTTTATCCTTCCCAGACACGTCTGGTACCAATTCACCGACCCCGGAGGGACGGAAGGCTTGGTTGGCCTGGGCGGGAAATCCGAACCAGGAACCTGGTATCGGGTGCGGGCGACAGCCGGCGCCTCCTCAGACTCCACTCCACGAGCCCATGGGGTGGACAGGCAATCAAATTGCCTCAGCGACATCCTACAGAAGTAGAATGCATGGCGAATTCCAAACAGAGAGTTTTTCAGCTTCTCTTTTCATAGTCTTTAGTAGCGGAACCGTTATATCCTGGGTAGGTGCTGATGACGTAGGTCATGATTATATATCATCGATTGCTATGTTCTCTGAACAAAGTAAGTAGGCGCACGAGATCTTTTCTACGTTCAGATGTTTTCTTTACCTTTATTTCCGTGCCTCTTCGCATTACCTTTTTCCTTCTTCTACCCGTTGTTTTCGAAAGTTTCTTGCACAACAAGAATGCTGGCAACGCAAGTACCTTCCTTATTGACTCACGTAAGCAGGCCGTGTTAGAATTGAGCACATCGTCAAGTTCGTTACCTTCCACAATACAGGAATCCCATTGTAACTCCCTTCGTGCCCACAACGGCTGTATCGCCACAAACTACCCACTGCTCTCTCCTCTGTACTGTCTGTTTATATCATTGAGATTATTCTTTGGCTGACCATCTTAGCGAACGCAGTTCACTTTTCATCCCTTCATTTAATGCGTTTTATACTAACTGTACGGATGGGTTTGACGTCTGAGCGTATTTTCCTGCTCTTGGTGTAAAACAAATTAATATTAGAAGTAAAAGGCTCTTGACGTAACAAATAAAGAATAAAAGGCACTGGTCGTTAATGTGTCCTACATGGTAAAGGGGTGAAAGGCCGATCATGTCTCATCGAAAAGGCGCTCCATCAAGAAAGACCGCATGCGTTCAGCGCCGTGACCAGCTAATGAGTGCCTTGACGATGCCTTGCTTGGTTGAGATTGGCTATCGAGTTCTCTCATCCCCATATGGGTCAGATTAGCGACTAGTACTGTATATTAATAAGTAATATTTTAGTACCGTAAAAATAGGTGCGGCCCAAAGCCATCCATCCCTTCGCTGTTGGTGAATTATATCGGACTCGTCTGAAAATATACAGTACTGACCTACTTGACCACTGCCTTCTGCCTTGGCTATCCACTGCAAGTCGTTGTGTAGGCCAACTACACTTTAAAATTTTCTCCACCACATTCCGTAAGCGTAGAATGCGTGGCGCATCCCGAGAGGGATTGACCAATGCCGTTTTCTATGTATCTTCTATGGTAGTAAGTAAAATCTTGAGAATCGAGCGAATATTACGCTGGTTTCAAGCACCGAACCCAAATGTGAACCCAATTACTTCGATGTCCTAAAATGCGTCATTCCCCCTTATCTTTCATTCTCCATCTATTACTTCAAAGTGACACTCCAGGCTGAACTGTGTGCTGTGTGTCGCTGCTGGCTAATAACGAAGGCAATTCAACGTTGAGGTGATGAGGCGAGTCTTCTCTTTGCCCGAATAGCTGTTTTTCTTCAAACTTTTTAGTGCAGAAGTGTCTTTCTCGTTAGGAAGTACAGGAGGATTATCATGCCACATGAGACAGCGTTTCAAAGCGGCCATCATCCTCTTTACGGCCTCCTAGAACTGCTAGCAGAGTCCGACCATTGGCAAGGAGGCTGTTTTAACTTTAGCAAACAGCAAGCTACCAGACCCTTCTCTCATAAAGGGTTTGTAAGATTCGAGCGTCATTGTAAATGAAAAAAATCGGTTAGTGTGCGTATGTAAGAATCCTCTTCCGGCTGCGCTTTGCGAGCATCAAGCGAATTTAAACCATTTCCACGTCAACTTTATTTTTCACTTTTCAGATCAAATCGGATTCACGTCAAATTGGAAACTTTTCCCGTCAAATACGACAATCTTTTAAACAATCTTGTTGCTTCTGAAATCAAAGCAAACGTCTTTCAAGACGCAACTAACCTCTTGCAGGTTAATCTGCGGACTCTCCAAGATGGTTTGTCTTGTTTTAATTTGAGAATAATTTTTTGTCTTAGGAAAAAAAGCATAAATTTACTGCATCTACTAGATTAACTGTACAGACAACTTTTTAGATTTTTTGAAGAAAAAAATAAAATTTTGTTTTAAAGCGCAACAAGGCAGCAAGCACTTAACGCTTTAGAAGAAAAGATGACGCCACCCGAAAAGCTCGTCGCGATTTTTATTTTATTAATAGTGTAAATACTGTTTACATAAAGAATTAAAATAAGGATATGTGTTTTTCCTACAGCTGTATTTGTGGCATCGATTACAGGTGTGAAAATCCGTACAAACAGAAATGTTGCTGTCAATCGAATAGACATCGCCAATTCTTGGACAAGTTTTAGCACTAAAAAATAGCCGCCTTTATGCTCTTTAAAACAAATTTCAAACCATTACTTTCCTTAAAAAATCAGAATTTTATAAAAATTCAAACAATGCTTTCACTTATTGGATTGGTGCACTAAAACATTAGAGAAAGTCACACTCAAATTTTCCTTGAATAAAAATTATTCTAACCTTCTTTGAGAGTCTCTAGTTTAATGTGGAAAAAGCTTGTTTTATATTGGATGATGTTAAGCTTGATTTCAAAGCGTTAGACTTATCTAGAAGAGTGCCCAATATGCTCTAAAAACTGTCTAGTTTGTTTTGAAAATTGTCCAATTTTATTTGAAAAGTGTCCAATTTTTCATGAAATGGTGTAATTCCAAGAAAGAAACTTCCAGGTCTGACACCAATCAAAGATGGAGGCCTCAGATTTTTTTCTTTCCAGCTACAGAATTCTGGCAGAGTAGCAATCGTAAGGCTGACCGCATGTTGTGGAAGAATTCTAGATCTAGGTGGTGACGGTGCTTGCTTTTTATTGCAATTGTTCTTGTTGTGTTAATTGTTCTGTTAGTATTGTAGAACCTTTCGATCAATCTCATACCATTTCCATACTTTTTGAATCAAACTTTATACATTCAGAATCAAAATGAACGTCTCTAAAACTATCATTAAAAATAATTTTTTGATTAAATATTTTGTTTTCGCTTTCTTTGAAAATTTGATAACTACTTATCTATACCAAGTCGCTTAAAAACGTGCTTACCTTTTTTAAATGTCTACATATAATTTTTGTTTATAAAGTTACAAAATTTTTCTAAGCATTTTTCATTTCAAAGTGTAAAAGTAGAAGTTGTAGATAAGACATTGGATCCGACGTCGATTCGTATAACCCGGATTAGCCATTTTTTATTCCCTTGTTAAGCGAATGCGCGAACAATGGGATTTTTTAAAAGTACGGATCTTAAGGTTGTTCAGATGGGGAATATTTTCACCAAGTCGGATTTTCGGATAATTTCGATAATTGAAATCTGATGCCCTATCCGATCCTGATATCCGATGTGAGATCACTAGTCACCTGTCGCGTTGATTATCGAATTGCTCGAGCGGGCGCCAGCAGCGTCATCATTCGTTCCTGTCCCGTGCCAGAGTGGTCCAATGGATCCTCCTCGCTCGAGGGACACGAAGAGCGTCATATTGGTCGTTCAGGGCTTTCACGAAGAAGTTCGACCAACGGATTGGTCGGACTTCTGGGATTCTCTTGACATCCTGCGGAATCCAGTCGGTGATGGCTTTCGTCCAGTCCTCTCTGTCTGCGAATCTCATTACGTGGCCGGCCCACCTATTTTCCGACGACTTGGCCCATGCAACAGCGTCTCTGATCTTCGAACGTCGGCGAAGCTCGGAACTCCGGAGGCCTTCTCTCACTTGCGTGAGTCGTGTCACTCCGAGCATCGTCCTCTCGATTCCACGCTGCGCGATACTGATCGCATCTTCATCCTGCTTTCGTAGAACCCAGGTCTCTGAGGCGTATGTTAGGGCAGGAGGAACAGTGGAGTCGAATAGGTGGGCACGGAGTCGGACGTTCTTCGCTTTCTTCGCGACTTCTTCGACGCTCTTGAAAACCCCCCCCTAGTCGCTCGTGTCCTCCTGCTCAGCTCTGGTGCTGGGTCATTGGCCAGTTGACTTCGCGACCCAGATACACATAGCTGGAGCATACGGAGATGTTCGTTCCGTTGAGCGAGAATGGGTCATCAGAAACTTGTCCATTCCTCATGAACATCGTCTTCGTAAGATTGAGATTCAGTCCAACCTTCCCACATACGCGATCGAAGTCGGCCAGCATTCGCTCCGCCTGACTGATGCTCGGTGTTATGAGCACGATGTCGTCAGCGAAGCGCAGATGGTGCAGCTGCCAGCCGTCGACCTTCAGTCCCATGTCTTCCCATTCTAGTTCGCGCATGACGTTTTCGAGAGTGGCGCTGAAGAGCTTCGGGGATATGATATCCCCTTACCGAATTCCACTCTTCACGTCGATGACGACGTGGAGAGATCTTGGTCGTGAATCCATTGTACAGCTCTCGAAGGACTCTGATGTACTGAGTAGGAACGCCCTGAGTGAGCAGGGCTTCGATGACCGCTTCAGTCTCGACGGAGTCGAATGCCTTCTTCAGGTCAATGAACGTAAGGCACAGCGGCAGCTTGTACTCTCGCGACACTTCGATGAGCTTCGTAATGGTGTGTATGTGGTCGATCGTGCTGAATCCTCTCCGAAATCCTGCTTTTTCGCATGGCTGTCCTTCGTCCAGCGTTCGGCCGATCCTATTCAGGATAACTCGAGTGAACAGCTTGTAGACTACGGACAGCAGGGAGATCGGGCGATAGTTGCCAATGTCGTGCACGTCTCCCTTCTTGTACAGCAAGACGGTCCTGCTGATCTTCCACTGAGATGGAACCTTGCACTCCGACAGGTAACGTGTGAAGAGCCGCGCCAGGGTGTTGATGAGCGCTGGAGGGAGGTTCTTCAGGTGTTCGGGTCTGATCCTGTCGGGACCGGGTGCTGTACGTTCCTTCACCGACGAGATGGCGTCTCGGATCTCTGAAGGGAGAACAGAGGGGACGACGTATCCATCCTGCGGAAGATGGCATGGGGGCAGGTGATGGCTATCGAAGAGATCGGAGTAGAACTCGTGGATGAGCTTCTCCATGGTCCTTCTGGAAGAGGTGATGGTTCCGTCAGGACGTCGGAGAGCGGTCATCTTGGTCTTGAAGTTGGCGAAGTTCCGGCGGGCATTGCGGATGCTCAGCCCTGCCTCTGCTGCTTCAGCCAACACTTCCGCCCTTCTCTCCTTGAGATCTTCCTTTACCGCCGCTCTGCATAGCTTTGCAAGCTCGGACGTCAGTTGGTAGTTGCCTGACGCTCGTGCTGCTCCACGCTGGCGTATAGGCTCGAGAGTTTCCGGAGACAGGCGTCTCTTGGTGGTCTTCAAGCTCTCGGCTCCCTTAGTGGAGGTGGTGCACGAAGCGGTCGTATTCCTCATCGACGTTATCCATGACGGCATCCTCCCAAAGGCCGGCAAGAAAGGTGTATAGGTACCAGCTGATGGTCGGATTCATCTTCTTGAACTTCGCGGCCTTCTCTCATTGACGCGAAAAGCGAAACCTCGCGCGAAGGAGGCGTGGTCCGATCCCGTGTAGAACTTGGGGACAACAAAGACGTCGGTCAGGCAATACTTGCGATTGAAGATGATGTTGTCGATCTCGTTGTGGAACTGGCCACCGGGGGGTTCCCAGGTCCATCGCAGGGAGGAAGGCTTCTGCAACTGTGAGTTTCCATAGATGGTCTTAGTCGATATGATAAACTCAGACAGCCCTTCACCTTGCTCGTTCCACTCCAAACCGTGGGTTCCGATGCGAAGTTCTTCCGGCGACCTTCGTGGCCCGATCTTGGCGTTGAAGTCGCCGACGATCACCTTGTAGAAGGTGTGATCTTCCTTATAGAGCTTCTCCAGCTCCACGTAGAAGGCTTCTACCTCTTCGTCGTCGTAGTCGGATGTCGGGGCATACGCGACGAACACAGTCGAAGCTGGCACTGAGCCACATCGCTTCACTCGCAGACGTCCGATTCGGCTTGTCAGAGACTCGTACGAATCGATGTTCATGGCCAAGTGCGTGTTGAAGAGGACACCAACGCCGCCTGTTCCCCTGCTGTCACATGTTCCGAGGAACCGTTCTTCTCCGGAGTCATAGGCGGCTTATAGGGGGTAGTGTTTTCTCGTCTCGGTCAGTCCGTTGACGTCGTACTTGATCTTCTTGGTTTGCATCATCAGGTCCTCGACGGATGCTTCCGATGCGAGCGTGCGGTCGTTGTAAGTACAGATCGTCATCCTAGTCCTTCTCAATTTACATTCGTGACTTAGGCTTTTTGATATCGCACAACCTCGATTTCAAAAACCACTACAGTGCCCTCGTGAAGAAAGCAAATTATAAGACCTATTTGTTGCTCAAGATTCTGCGTATGAATGAACCCAAATTATCCAAAATAATTTTACTCGGAAGCTATATATGAGATGTTTTGAGAGAGGTTATAAAGCCGTTCCAAATGGCAGGAGGCCCAGAGACCTTGGCCTTCGAACTCTTCAGAACAGACGTCGTAGGAAAGTAGATCTGATTATGATGTTTAAGATCCTGACAAAAAGAGTTTCAATTGATCCAGTAGCTTTTTTCGGTGCACCACTGACGACATCAAGAAGCGGTGGTAGGCTCAGACTTTATATCCCTGTGGCAAAATCCCAGATTAGGTCAAATTTCTTTACATATAGAAACCTTCGGGAGTTCAACAAGTTACTTAGTGAAGAGGAAGACATCCTAGGACTGTCTCTTCAAGCTTTTCAAAATCTTATTATTCGCAAAATGCTTGGTTAAATTTTGATCGATCCTACTCTGTTCAGATCTGTTTTTCAATTAGTTGCAGTTGCATATTTTACTCCATCAAGGCTAAGTAAATCCTTTTTTCTTTTCTCCGCCTCCTCTTATTGATTTTTCTAAGTGTTTCTGTTTGTCTGATGTTCATCTCTGACATGTCCTTTTTCGATCGATTATCACGTGTGTTTATGTTACACATCATTGAATAAATTTATGCAGCCTGGTTAGGCCCTGAGATTTTAGCAGCCTCTCCGTACTCGTCCTTCCCATCGCTGCAGAAATGGGGGCTCTTTCGGGGTCAGGTGAATGGGCCCTTTTGTGCTACTGTGTTAGACTGCAATACTCTAGATTGGAATCTGTATAAAATCGCTTTACAAAAAAGCTCTGGAGTATATGGGTGTAATGGGTGTAATTATGCTTACATTCCATCGGCTCTTGAGAGAAACAAACTCTTCAATTTACGCACCCTTGCTTCTCGTAGGAAACTATATGATCTAATCACCATATATAAGCTGATTAATGATATGTTGGATTCTCCTCTTCAGGAATTTTATTCACTATCTTGCTCGAATACTAGAGATGGTCAGATGAAGACCCAGATTCCAAAAGCTAGAAGTAATATAAGGTCTACGTTTTTCACAGACCGAGCTGGAACCGAATTTCAAAAGTTTTCTGTTGTATACCTCTCTGCCTGGTATACAAATCTGCGGGGTCTCCTTCCTGCGACCCGTCTGCTCCGAGAGCCACTTGGTGAGAGAGAGAGAGAAATGTAGAGAAGATTTATTAAGGGAAAGATAAGGAGAACAATATCCACAACTGGGGAGTCGTGGACCCGACCTTAGCAATGCCAAGGCCTCCTGCTGCCGGCCTTTTATGCGGTCCGCTTCCCGCCTCGCCTGCTCGCGATCTACTTACTTGTTAGCGGGAGACCACTCCTTGGGTGGTCATCGGCGTCCAACTTGCCGAACACGGACTCAGCCATCAGGTCAAACGTCTGGGTCACTGCCACAACACCTCCCCTAGTAGGAAAATAATTTTAACTGTTAAATACTTATCCTACTACAAAAATCAGAATTACAAATGGAATTTGGACAAATACACTCAACAACAGAAAACTACGCGGTAGGAGATCCATATCGTTGGACTGGTCGTCTGATCCTCGTTGATCGGCGCAGAGGAGGTGGCGTTTGAGGAGAAGAGTGGCGTTGGCGATCCGTAGCATTGGTTGCATCGTTGTTGACGGGTTGAGAAAGAGGCACACCGCGACGTTGATCATCTTGTAGCTCGAGGACATCCAAAAGTGTCTTCAGTGCCGAATCGTCTTTAAGACTGTCATCTCCATCAAGGCGTGGGCGCATTTGATTCGCATGCTTCCGAATCACCTTTCCGTTTACCTCAACTTCATAGTTCACGGCTCCAACACGCCCTTTCACCACGCCCTTCGTCCAGACAAAATGTGGTGCTTTCCACTGCTATACAAATACCTTGGCACCAATTTTGAACTTCCGCGAAACAGTTCCGTGCTTCCTATTGAACTGTTCTTCCATTGTCTCTCGCCTTTCTCTTGCGCGAGGATCTTCTGATTCCTGCTTCAGCGGTATCAACAAGCTTAGCCGCGTCCGAATTTTCCTCCCCAAGAACACTTCTGCAGGAGTCTTCTCGTTCAATGCTGAATTTGGCGTCGTCCTATACGCCTCTAGCACTACGTTCAACGTTTCCTCCGTAGGTCTCTCCTCCCCTCTAAGCTTTTTGATACCTCGTTTCAGAGTATCAACAAAGCGTTCCGCCTGCCCATTCGACTGCGGATGATAAGGGGGAGTTCTAATGTGCGCAATTCCTCCTTCTTCGCACATACTCTTGAACTGATCTGACACGAATTGTGTACCATTGTCACTCACAATGGTTTGCGGTAGTCCATATCGCGCAAACAGGCTCTTCAAAACCTTCACGGTTTCTATCGCCGAGATGTTTCTCATCTCTACCATCTTTGGCCACTTACTGAAAGCATCGACTATTACCATGCAGTAATATCCATGCATCGGTCCAGCGAAGTCGACGTGTATTCGTTCCCATACCCGAGTTGGGGTAGGCCAAGTCTCTAAAGGCACTTTGATAGGAGACTTCGCATTCTCCTGGCACTTTGAACACTTTTTTACTACGTCTTCACAATCCTTATCAACGCTCGGCCAATACACATAGCTTCTTGCCAACTTCATCCTCACAATCCCAGGATGTCCTATATGTAATTCTTTCAAGACTTTCGCCTGTAGTTCCCGAGGAATTACAACTCTTTCTCCAGTCATAAGGCACTTCCCTACAACTGACAGTGTCTCCCTTCGGTTGTAAAACGGAACCAGCTCGAAATTTCCTTTGGACCATCTTCCTGTTCTCACACATGACTTGACCTTTTTGAGCATTGGATCCCTTTCTGTACACGTCTCTACGTGCTCATGAGTGACAGGCAGCTTCCTGATGCAATCCTTCAACAACAGAGACACATCGCTTTCTACAGCAGCGATCACAATGTCTTCTTCTTCATAACGATGTCTTTGCATCAATCTTGACAAGCCATCTGCTTGACCGAACTTCGCTGTGTTGACATACTCTATGTCAAAATCATATCCAATCAAAGTTGTCGCCCATCTCATAAGTCGATTCGCTGAGTAAACCGGAACTCCTTTCTTGTCACCGAAAATGGCTAACAACGGCTTGTGGTCTGTCAAAAGCAGAAACTTCCTGCCGAACACATACTTGTGGAACTTCTTGACAGCGAACACAAGCGCAAGTGCTTCCTTTTCGATCTGCGAGTAGTTCTTCTCAGCGCTTGTCAGTGATCGAGAAACGTGTGCAATAGGCTTTTCAGAACCATCTGAGTACCTATGCGAAATGACACCTCCGATGCCATATTCGCATGCATCCGCCGCAACGACAATCTTCTGCCTAGGATCGTAGTGAGCGAGATTCAATTCACTAGACAGTGCTGCCTTCAGGTCACAAAACGCTTTCTGGTGCCGCGATGTCCACTCCCACTTGACATCCTTCTTCAGCAAAACATCTAGCGGTCCTCGTAATTCCTTTATCGTTGGCATGAATGCGGAATAATATGTAACCATGCCCAGGAATGCTCTCAGTTGGGAGACATTCGTCGGTTCCACCATGTTCTTAATAGCTTCCACTTTATCCGGGTTTGGCCTTCTACCGTTTCTGTCTACGATAAAACCAAGATATCGTATCTCTGGCTTGGAGAACGCACACTTCTCCAGGCGTACTTTGAATCCGTAATCCGCGATTCTTCCGAACAACGCAAACAAATTTTCCTTGTGTTCCTGCTCTGTTCTACCACACACAAGGATATCGTCTAGATAAGTCGTTACTCCTCTCAGACCTGATACCATCTTATTCATTATCTGCTGGAAGGTTCCAGGCGCAGTCTTTATCCCGAACGGTAAGCGATTGTACTGAAACAATCCTCTGTGCGTGTTGATCACCACCATCTTCTTCGCATCTTCAGATAACTCTATTTGCAAATAGGCATCTGACAGATCTATCTGCGAGAACACCGTTCCTCCATTTAACGACGCAAAGATATCCTCTGGCACTGGCAAAGGATAATCGAAAGACTGCAATGCTTTGTTAAGACCCGTTGAGAAATCTGCGCAAACTCTCAACTTCCCATTTTGCTTCTTTACGCATACTATTGGTGCAGCCCATTCACTGTGGCTCACCGGGGCTATCACACCCATTTGCAGAAGTCTATCAAGTTCTTTGTCGACGGACTCTACTGCAGCATGCGCTACTGGTCTGCAACCTCGAAAAACTGGACGAGCATTCTGCACAAGCTGTAGTTCAGCTTTCTTCTTTGTGCAGAGTTCCAGACCCTCTTCAAAAACACTAGGAAAGGTCTTCTTCAATTCCTCTCCCAGATCGGAGTCTTTCACTTTCACTTGCGCTACCATCATCTTCATATGGTACATCATCTCATTTTTCTGGATCCACTCTAGTCCCATAAGGGAGTTGAAGGGCGTTACATACGCGTAGCCTTCCGCTCTACGGCCCTTTATCTTTAATTCACACCACAATTTCCCATGTATCTTCATGGAACTTCCACTGGCGTTTTAAACAACGACATTTGTCCTCTCAAGCTTTGGAGCTCCTATCTGCCTCCAGACATCTTCATTTAGCAGGGTTATGTCCGAGCCAGTGTCGAGTAAGAACTCCACTCGGTGACTGTTTACCCCTGCCTCCACATGCATGTCGAATTGACATCAGCAGCGGCATTCGCTATGATCACTCTAACGTGCCTTTTGGAGCCTTGCTTAGTCCTCTTGCTTCTGTTCTTACTGCGATGTGTTTCATCTGTGGCACTCTTGCGACCACCATTTCCTCGGAAGACTGTATCGCAGTATTTCTCCTTATGCCCAGTCTCCTTACACTTCTTACAAAACCAAGGCTTCAACTTACACTGTCTCGCATAGTGCTGTCCTTCACAATTCCAGCAAACCACCGGCTTCTTTTCAACCTTCTGAGCTTCCTATACAACTTTCACGTTGCCAGCAATAGTGTCACTGTCCCTTTTCAGACTCAAGAACTTCTCACATTCCTTGTGCAACTCCTGGAGTGACACTTTCCTTCCTTCATTGTACTCTCTGTCTAGCACTGCAATGAGCCGTTGCCTTATTTCAGCCTCCTTCTGGGATTTCAGACCGAAAATCCATAGCAAACATTTAATTCCATCAGAATCCAGCTCATGGATTTTCGCCTTCTCGCAGAATTCGTTTACTCTACCCGTGTAGGTGAGGTAGTCTTCGAAGTCACTCTTCTCCAACTTCAAACATTGGTACCTCGTGGTGAACTCTGATGTTTTCAAGTCAAACAGCTGCTTCAGTGTAAGCACTGTTTCATCAAAACCAATCTGAGACACCTCTCGTGGCAGCACATGCCTCTGGTACTTCTCAAATGTGGTTGAGTCTAACTTTTCACAAAGCAGTCTGACTCTGGCACTCTCCGGTAGTTGCCTTGCATCGTCAACCAGCACCTCCTTGTACCTTGAATACCATCTGGTAAAGCTCATCTCCGTCTCTGGATCGAATACGAATCTCTCGAGCCGATTGCTCAATGCCGACATCACGCTGGGAACGGATACTTCTTCGGGTTCCGTTTTTACTCTACTCGTCCCTACCATTTGACTCATAACCATGGCAATCATATCCTTTTGCTGCTTTTCCGCTATCTTCCTCTGCTCCTCCATGAGCTCTTTAAACATTGTCATCACCGGCTGAGGATCCATGACTTCTCTTCCAACTCCAATCACAGAACCTTTCTATACACTCGGTTTCTCTCCAGCTAGCCTCTTACAGGCTACACGGGCTCTCTCTTCCAGAACAACAATCAGTGTTGTTCGCAACCAGGCCACCTGGAGCTCTTCCTTCTTGAGCTGGAAACAATGTCGCACCTTCCTTTGCGACAAGTGGCTTCCTATTCCTGATCGCCACTGTTGTATACCTCTCTGCCTGGTATACAAATCTGCGGGGTCTCCTTCCTGCGACCGTCTGCTCCGAGAGCCACTTGGTGAGAGAGAGGGAGCAATGTAGAGAAGATTTATTAAGGGAAAGATAAGGAGAACAATATCCACAACTGGGGAGTCGTGGACCCGACCTTAGCAATGCCAAGGCCTCCTGCTGCCGGCCTTTTATGCAGTCCGCTTCCCGCCTCGCCTGCTCGCAATCTACTTACTTGTTAGCGGGAGACCACTCCTTGGGTGGTCATCGGCGTCCACCTTGCTGAACACGGACTCAGCCATCAGGTCAAACGTCTGGGTCACTGCCACAACATTTTCGAAGAGAAACATTTTACCAAAATCGCTAAGGCAATACAAAAGACTTATTGGCAGGTATCTTCAGGATGTTCCTTAACAGTTTGCCTCCAACTGTTGCCGCTGTCTGTCGCTTGTACCTAACAGTATATTTTTATTCGCTCTGTTCTGGTTCTTAATGTGCATGTTCTGTTTGTTCTATTTTTTGCGTGGATATCCAGGAATAAATAAATAAATAAATAAATAGATACAACACGGGCAGCTAGTCAGGCTCTGTCGTGCGGGCGGGGTACTCCGGGCAGCCAGCCAGACTGCCCGAAGGGACGGGGCGAGACTTAAGGCGGCCTCGAATCGCCTTACATGTACTCCCAGTCTACCGAGTGCAAGCTTTCGGCCGAGCCGACACAGTTACAATCCGCTGCAAAGGAGTCCATCCTCTGCATCCCACCTGCGTCTCTGCGCAGCGCACGGTCGCATTTGGTTCGCGTTTTCCCCTATCCACCACCAGGGGACGCGCCACGTGGCCCTGTGACAAGCGGCCCGAGATCCCTCTTAACAAGAGAGCCCGAAGGCTCTCTATCGAGGGAGATCCGTAGTATCATAAGAGATCCGTGGATGTGAGATACAAAGATGAAACAGTTACAGTACCGGACATCTCTTTTGATCATTGACCGAAAAGATCGCGCCGGTCAACATAGACCGCTTTGGAACGTTCCAAAGCGTTCCAAGAATAACTTGTTTAGAAGCCAAGTAATTTCGAAAATAAACATATATTTGAACTCAGCAACTCGAGCTCTATCTTTTGGCATATAAATCTCAGTAGAGTTGAACATTGCATATAGGCCCGACAGAATCAATCAAGTGGGCGCGGCAACCTGTAGAACGAGCGTTTGGGGAGTTTTACCGGAAATTTCTAGCCGTCCTAATCATAAATTGCTCTAAGAATGTCCAGCTTGCATTCGGAGTGCGCCGTGAACAATGCATGTAGGATCGAACCCATCAATCGAGTGGGGTGACCGCTCGCAAATTATTGTCCCGGGCGTGTTCTGGGCGCAATAACTCTGTCAAGTTCGTATCGTTTCGGCTGCAACTCATGGGTCTTGTAGACACCAAAACGGTACAGTAGTGCACTGAAGTATAATGATGTACTTATGATTGGACAAAGTTGCAGCGGTGCGAAAATGCAGGTTAACCTTGTGTGACGCATTTTTTCCGAATTCGATGGACCACCACGCGAAGACGCGGCGAATTCACGGCCTTCAAATGCGCTTGCAAACAGAGCGCTTAAGGTGCTTTACGACGACGTGCTCAGAACTCCTCAACTGCCTAAACCACCTTAGCCTCAGTTGTCAGTTTAAAGCGGCGGAAGATAGCGGTTAGAGTTTCTTGCGCTCTTACTCGCCAAGATTTGAGTCTTCGGCACTCACAGTGGTACCCTTTCGTTCATCATGAAAGGCGATATTGAATGGTGTCAATTTCTACCGATTTTGGAAAAATTGATTTTTTGACAGTTTCGCATGTAGGGCGAAGCCGCTCGAGGCCGCCGCAGACGGACGATGACGTCATCGAAAATCGATGTATTGGAGTTGGGCCACGCTTGATACCATTCGATAGAGCTTTTCATGGTGAATTAAACGGTGTTATTCAGAATAGAGAATACTGTATACTGGGCGAGTAAAAGCGAGGAGAACATCGACCGTTGTTGTGCCAAATTTGCACGCGCGGACGTGTTCTAAGCGCGATTAATCTGTCACATGTAAACCTTTCCGGTTGCAGCTTGTAGATTTTTAGGCAGTAAATCGTCCTAGTAGTGCGCTGAAGCACAGCAATGCAGCTTATGATTGGACAAAGTTACAGCGGTGCGAAAATGCTGGATAGCCTTGTGTGGCACGATTTTTTCCAAATTCAGTCGACACCTGCAAGAAGACGCGGAGAGCTAACGGCCCACGAATAAGCCAGCGAGCAGAACACTTAAGGTTCTTTAAGTGGATGTTTTAGCAATTCCAAGCTGATAAATATATCTTAGCACCAGCTGCCATTTCAGGGCGGCGAACTTAGTGGTTGAAGTTTTCTACGCCCTTACTCGCCTATGTTTGCGTTTTCGACACCCTCAATGCTACATTTCTATTGAGCTCGAAGATCTCTATCGAATGATATCAATCCCGGCCAATTTCAGACAGATCGACTGTTTGGCTATTCCCCATCGAGGACGGGGCGCTGTAGGCCGAGCCTGACGATGACGTCATCGAAAATCTATATTTTCGAAATTGGCCAAATTTCCTCGTCCAAAATCATCTAGGAGTTATTTGGGGCGCTGATTACGAATCCGACGTCCGTTTTTGAAAATTCCGCTGATTTCGCTAGATTTTGGATTTTCTTCTGAATAACTGGGGTTGGTCGGATCAGAATCACCAATCAATGTTGCTAAAACTACGTATAAGGGTGGAAGCTCATTCGGGATGTCGAACACGATGTCAAAGCCCTTTTTCGCGATTACGCCAGCGGACCATCCATACTGAGGGTGATCGGTGATCCTGACCTGATCACCCTTAAATGGGAAGTAACCTACTGAAATCGGCGGGATTTTCAAAAATGGACGTCGGATTCATCATCAGCGCCCCAAATAACCCCTATATACATGATTTTGGACGAGAAAATTTGGCCAATTTCGAAAATATCTATTTTCGATGACGTCAGCGTTCGTCTGCGGCGGCCACGAGCGCCCTCGTCCTCGATGCGAAACTGTCAAAAAATCAATTTTTCCAAAATCGGTAGAAATTGACACCATTCAATATCGCCTTTCATGCTGAACGAAAGGGTACCATTGTGAGTGCCGAAGACTCAAATCTTGGCGAGTAAGAGCGCAAGAAACTCTAACCGCTATCTTCCGCCGCTTTAAACTGACAACTGAGGCTAAGGTGGTTTAGGCAGTTGAGGAGTTCTGAGCACGTCGTCGTAAAGCACCTTAAGCGCTCTGTTTGCAAGCGCATTTGAAGGCCGTGAATTCGCCGCGTCTTCGCGTGGTGGTCCATCGAATTCGGAAAAAATGCGTCACACAAGGTTAACCTACATATTCGCACCGCTGCAACTTTGTCCAATCATAAGCTACACCATTCTACTTTAGTGCACTACTGGACCGTTTTGGTGCCTACAAGACCCATGAGTTGCGGCCGAAACGATACGAACTTGACAGAATTATTGCGCCCAGAGCACGCCCGCGACAACAATTTGCGAGCGGTCACCCCACTCGATTGATAGGTTCGATCCTATATGCATTGTTCACGGCGCACTCCAAATGCAAGCTGGACAGTCTTAGAGAAATTCCTGAGTAGGTAGGACGGCAGGAAGTTTCTGACAAAACTCCTCTAACGCTCACTCTACACACTGTCCTCCCCTCGATTGAAAGTTTCGATTCTATATGCGTTGTACACGGCGCACAACAAAGTCTTACAGAGACAGATTGGAGCTAATCCTGAGTGGGCGGCTAAAAATTTACGATAATTTTCTCAAAACGGTTCGAAATAGTCCTGAAACTTTCCAGCAAGAGAAGATAGAAACGCAGTGGACATGGTCCGCCCACTCGATTGATAGGTTCGATTCTGTATGCATTGTGCACGGCGCACTCTCGGAGCATTCTTGGCATGACAGCGCACTGGTAACGTACGCCATGCTTGAGATATTTCGAAACGCATGTCCTGGGAAATAAGCTGCTCTAATCGCAAAAGCCTGCTCCAGTCACTTTTTGAAACACCCACGGCGAAAATGTGGGTGTTCTGTTAATGTTGTGTGCAAGTTTGTGTAGATCTCGAAAAGACGAATCGAACGGCACCAACCATTTCTTTAAAAAAAGAAGACCAAATTAGAGGAGTTGTGAGCATGAACTGTGCACTGGTTGCGACGGATTTTTCCGTCGCAATCCGACTGTGCGACGTGGGTGGTATTTATGATGGATGATGACTTAGATGTGGTAAAACCACTGCATCCAGATTTTGGACGAAATCGGCCATCATTCGCGTGGGAATGAAGGTAAACGACGAGGGACCAGCTGCGATTAGAGGGATCGGCAAGAAAATCGATGTGAAAAAGGTTCATCGAGTATCAGCAAATTGTATACCAGTGAATAGAGCTCGAGGTGCTTTGTTCAAATATATGTTTATTTTCACAACTACTTGATTTCTAAAAAGGTTATTCAGAAAGACCACTTTGGAATGCTTCAAGCCGGCCTACGTTGACCGGCGCGATCTTTTCGGCCAGTGATCAAAATACATGTCCGGTACTGTATTTAGATTATCCGAGGATCCTTTCTGTTAAACCTACTCTTGTCTGGATCATGCTAAGATTTTATTTTTTGCGTGAATTTATTTTCAGAAATGCTATTATTCGCATGTCCTTTTTAACCGGCTTTGAAGAAATGTCGGATTCGAATTATCCGAACCAGCGTCGGATCGAATGTCTGCTTTCCATTTTGTCGCAGGCATGAAGTCGGCCACTTCCATGAGACTGCATTGTCAGGGCAAAGGTTTTGTGTCAGACTTCCACGTGACGGCCTAGTGCTTGGGCTGTTTTAGGCCTTTGGTACAGTCCCGTGGAATCCTCAGCGACATGACGACCGCCTAACAGAAGTCGTGGCAGGGGACCGTTTGTTCCCCGTAAATGAATCCTGCACAACGTACCGGAACTGTGCCTGCCCTCCCTTTACGGCAACTTCGAGGATCTCAAATTGATGGGTCTACGACGTGTGCCCTTGCATGCTCACGTCGTCGACGGGTAATTTCGAGTTTGTCATGCAAAAATGTGCCAACGTCGACGTAATCGTATCAGACAGCGCTTCAACGCCTCGGCCACGCCGTCGTCGTCTTCAGATTTTTCCAGCGCGATTCGCCGGAAGATATGTCGTCGTCGAAAACGCGTCTCGTCGCTCCACCTACGTGAGCCGGCGATTGCTATCGCACCGCACTCCGACGATCACGTTGCTGACGCAGGCGGCGGCGCCACCAACGTCGTCGGCCGGCGTCACACTTCCGAACACGGGCTTCATTTCCTGACCAGTTGCACATTCTCGAATCTTCTGCTTAGGCCACTCCCAGAAATGCAGTTCAGGGCCCTCTGCAATCGAATTCGCCTTCTGTAACTCCGAGCGCTTCAGCCGCACTCAACAATGGCCGATAGTCTTCTCTGCTAGTACATGCTAAATTTTAAGCTTCTGAATTAAAGAACAACTATAAGGTGTTGGTTTCAGCAGTTTGCAACACTTTTGCCTTATCCGTTATACTATTTGCTTTTCTTTCCGATCAAGTTTTTTTCTTCTCTAGGTAACCTCGTTTGGCATTAAATGAGGTAGTTCCTTGGCAACTCATTAGGGAAATTTCAGATCCTTAACACAACGAAGCAAAATACAGGGTGCGTAAAAAGTATTGACGCACCTACTTTTTGTTTCAGCTCCAGCTTTCTCTTTCTACCCCTCTAGGTTCTTGTGTGTTATTTTTGTTGTCTGTATTGTGCTCAAAAAACACTCACGAAAAAACTGAAGAAACATGATCGTCACCGTTACGATGGCCCTTTTTTTGTCTGTTACCCAGACAGCTGAATACTTCCTTAACAAGAGAATTAGGCGCTGTTCGAAACGGTTGGTGAGGAAAGAGGCCAGCAACCCAAACGTCAGCCACGGCTCTGTCATAACAGATGATGATTACAAGATGTTCAAACACGATAACGTTCAAATCCAAAATTATCGATCTCTGTCCGATAACGGCAAACAGATTACGCGCGCAGGTGTGGACAGCTTCTCAGACGAGCACAGCTTAAACATGAATCCGCTGGATTACTCTTTTTAGGCGATTCTGAAGAATGAGGTCTAGGCTACTTTCAACAGAAGTGACCAGTCGCAGGAGGCTACCCTGTTCAAAGCACGGGACGAAATCCAAGCGAGCACTTGCGGCGCGTGCTCATGAATTTTTCCGTCGTTTTCGCTCCTGTATTCACAGTAAAGGAGCCGATGTCAATTACGACTTATTCTGTCGTGTTTGCAAGATCATTTTCCATAATTCTAAAATGAATATTTTAAAACTTACCGCGCAATACTATTTTCACAACCGCCATTTACTGCGTCAATACTTTTTACGCACCCTGTATTGCGTATCAAAAGGACAAAGAATAAAGGACGATGTTACTCAATCCCTTATGCTATGCTCCGGTATGCTCCGCGTATTCTACTTCTACGGGGTGTCGTGGAGGCGATCTGAATGTGTATTTGGCCATACAATGACTTGCGGTGAGCAACTGAAGAACAAGACAGCTCGCTGTCCTTTCCAGGCAAATCCGCCCATCCCAGAGGGACGGAAGGCTCGGTTGGTCTGGGCTGGAAACCCGAACCAATAATCTGGTATCGCGTGCACACGACGGCTGGCACCTCCTTCGACTGCGCTACACGCCCCAATGTTGTTATATGATTACTAGAAAGTTTAGTAGAAAGTTAATGATTCAAGCCCTGGAAACCAGCTACAGTTGTGTACCTTCAGGTACAAATAGGAACAAAATGTTAAATCTGGAAACATTATAGGAGACGAGATATAAGTTCGATCTCATCACGTTTTTCAACATATTATTAGGTAAATTAAAGGCGAATATATGCGATTCTTTACATTTTCTTTCCACCAACACAAGAGGCAATAGTGTTAAAGTAAATGCTGATAGACCGCGACCTATCTTAAGAGCCAAGTTTTTCACAGTACGTGCTAGTATGGAATACTCCAAAATTACGAAAAAGTTTCCTTCAATTCGAGGTGTCAATCATTTGAAGAACATTATTCAAAATTTAAGATAAAACCCAGATGTTCCATCGGCTCTGAACAGTATTGGCGGTTTGCTATGAAACTCCTAATCCTTTCCGTTTTTTTTTCTTGGTTTGTGTTCAATTTGTTTTATCCTCATTTAACTATGACACTAACATCTCTTACAAAGATCTGTTTGGCTCATAACACTCTTAGCTACTATTATTTCATGTACTTAGTGTACATGAAATAAATGTTAAATGTTAAACACTACTCTAAAACATATGTTATAAACTCCTCCCAATTATTTTGTTAAAAATTTGGAATAATAGCTCTACTATCAGTAGTTGCATCGCTGATCATCGGATTGCTTTAGTAGGTACAGGAATCCATTCGTTCTCGTAACGTGCTAGAATGGTTTAGACTATTTGACTTGCTCGATTTGCCATGAGGAGCGTCGTATTGCTTCGTCAGAGATTTCTCGAAGAAGCCCAGGCAATGTGCTGCTAGGTGCCTTGTATACCTTTGTCCTTGGGAAAAAATTTCGAATTTCGAATGATCGAATAATATTCGATTTTCAAAATTTCGAATTTCGAATGATCGAATAATATTCGATTTTCAAAATTTCGAATTTCGAATGATCGAATAATATTCGATTTTCAAAATTTCGAATTTCGAATGATCGAATAATATTCGATTTTCAAAATTTCGAATTTCGAATGATCGAATAATATTCGATTTTCAAAAAGTCGAATTTCGAATAATCGAATTTCGAATACTCGAATATTCGAATAATCAAATGAACACTATTATTTACTGTCGTCACCCAGTGGTTGACATTTAATTATTTTTTTATTACCCACTGTGAAGGAAGTGGATGGCTGCTCCATCCATTTCCTTTACGAGACCAAAGGACAATAACAGCGGTATAATGGCAATGAAGCACGCTTTGCTTCCCTAAGAATTCGTGCACCGAGAAGAGAGAAACACCTTGGGTAGGCAGAGCTAGATTGTTATAGGTCTTTCTCTGTGGGTTGCCATCTTTCCTTATGTTATAGCGAAGCTTCCAGGTGGTAAAGGAATGATTATCATGGGCGGAGAAATGACACAAAGGCGATCTGGTGCAGAAAGGGCACACTGGAGTCTCATGAATGGCATTCAGTTTGTGTTCTAGCTCCGTTGAAGAGAAACGGACCCGCGTTGGAATCTCATCTGACAAGACACTACGACTTGGACAGTGTTAGAGCGAAAATGGGGATGGCTCACTTTCAGGGAAACGGAGTATGACTGCCTCTTGTACTCCATAGCCATTGCTCTTCCTTTCTTCTTCAACGTCTTTACTGGCAGAAAGCAGGAGCTTTCTAGACCCCTGAAAGTTCTACCTCTCTACCGCAGCCCCTTCGGCTCTAATCGTTCCCTTGTTGTAACTGGGGTAGAAATACAAAACGAAGATTCTCCCGTAGTATACTGAAGGTAAAAATATCTGTGTACAGGCATAACCCTAATCACTTGCGATTCACGTGAATGGCCACAGCACGCTCGACGGCCGTTTACAAGGAAGCAGGTGCGCAGCGGAGGGCCGCGCTTGCAGCGCTTACTTCGCGTCAACTCACAAGGGAGGTCAATGAACTTCCCGTGGGAATCTTATAAGTGACCTATTGAGCGCTGTGGGGGATTGTCCGAGAGGCACCCCAGTGGTTTAAAACTGAATGCAGCTAAGGGACATTTTATTTAACGAATTTACCGAATTTACCTTTTTAACGCGAAAATTTTTCGTTAAAAAGTGGTCGTTAAAAATTTACCGAAAAAATTTAACGCACACCCCTGCTGCCCATCGCCTCCCCACCACTCTCTGCTAATCGAAGGTTTAGGGACTTGTACTCCCACAACTCCGGAGATCGAAAGCAGGATTCGCCCAAACGTCGTCTAGAGGGCTAATTGAGGTGCTGATCGCAAATCTAGTAAACGTTTTCGCGTGATCGCGTGATTCCACATTTTCATGAGTGATCATGTTTATCAGTTTGAGTACATAGAATCGCTTTCTTCACCTACATATGTGATCAGACTTGCTTTTCAGTCTTCGACTTTGAGATGGAAAGTAGTGCACGAAAAATGGATAATTTAGAAAAAGAAATGACAGATTCGTGGCAGCAGCCTACATAATTTCCTAAGGCGAGGAAAGGACGAAATCAGTGGTCATGACAACCCTATCCTTACTCACGAATACACACTATGAAACATCGTAAGCGGCCACATTGTCGAAATTGGATACCATATTCGTGCTCAGCATCCAAAATAACAGCACAGGCGATATTCGGGCGAAAAAAATCGACCTCCACTCCACTTTTGGAGTCACAATAGTACAACGCGGCCGGTTATTCTGCACCTTTTCTCGCACATACTCACCGTCGCCTATTGTGGTCGACGGTAACACCAAACGCGTTTGCCAGCTTCGTGATCAGAACCTCAGTCAACCCTCAGGACAACATTTGTACGAAATTTTATTATCTACTTACGAAGTCATGGGGATTAATCCCCCCGTCAGTGCGGGAGAATGGCCGAGGAAGAATAGGCTGCAAGAAGACCAATAGAATAAGTTAATCATATATGTAAATTTTAATACTCAAACAGTTTTAAATTCAATGTCTAAACAACGAAGTAGAATTAGAAATAACCTGGGGTATACATGAACTCTAAATCACTCTGTACTATAACAAACACAAGTGGAAAACAAGCAACAACTAAAACAAGTAATAACTAAAACAATAGTAACAACAACACTAAACATGTCTTGTTTCGCCTCTGCCTTCATATAAAACATGTTTATAATTAGTCACTCCGAGGCTCATCAGTGAAGAAGGTGACTAATTAATTTAGTTGTTAGTACTGTATTTGGTGTTATATGCAAATGCTACGAATACTACGGAGTACAATGGGTCAAAAATGATGCATTTTATAAGAGATGCTAAAATTAGTAAAATTTACAAGAGAAGCGTTCTCTATAGGAACCCGAAGACTGATCAGCACATCCCAGAGATGGACTGAAGCAACACATTTCGATCATGTTCGTAAATATGGTTAGAATGAGAATATGTTCTACATTTACCAAAACGCACAGCAATCCGTAAACAACTCTCCTAGATTAAAACCTGGACCTCTCCCCGCTATCCACGCCCCGACTGCAGTGAATGATTCATTTGACCTAGTAAATTGTCAGATTTCTAACATCTAACTATAATTAAAGCTCTATAGCATCTGCATGTTAATTTCTGAGTATTTCAAGGCCATTCAAGGCGTCACTTTCGCCTTATCAGCCAGCACTGAAGTGCTACAGTTTTTTGTAATTTTTGACCTACCAGATGGCCTCAGGACATTTGAAGACCACTACGGTGCTTCTTAGACACACCCTTATAACAAGCAATAGGTCATTTTGGAAACCTCCACGGGAAGTTCATTGACTTCCCTTGTTAGATTGCGTACACACAATTCGGCGCACTTTGAGCGACGCGCGAAACTCAAACATCGTTTTTTATCATGAGGTCAGACTCCCCTGGTTTTCGAAGAAGAGTGCCACTAACTTGTTAAGAGATTGAAAGAATATTCGAATATTCGACTATTCGAATATTCGATATTCGAAGCCTTCGAATATTCGAATAAACGAATATTCGAATATTGGCCACTTTCGAATATTCGAATAAACGAATAATTCGAATATTGGACTTTCTCGAATATTCGAATAATCGAATAATTCGAATATTGGACTTTCTCGAATATTCGAATAATCGAATAATTCGAATATTGGACTTTCTCGAATATTCGAATAATCGAATAATTCGAATATTGGACTTTTTTCGAATAGTCGAATATTCGAATATTCGAAATTCGAATTTATTCGAAATTCGACTATTCGAAATTCGAAAAGGACAAAGGTATAGTGCCTTGGTGTTCTTTTCGACATCAGATTTTTGAGTAATAGTTTTCTTCCATTTTGTTACATGTGTGGCCAGGCCGGCTTTAGCGGAAAGCACTGCAGGTTGGCCCACTTGTGTTCGACGACATTGATAGCATCCATCGCTGATCCTCGAATTTCGACGAAGATTCGACGGTGATCCTTCTTTGAGGCCTTTTTTGTTTCACGGATCGTGTCATACCATCGCCCTCTCGATTCGTCTGGTTTATCCTGCTTTCGTAGGGAGCTCTACGTTAGCACAGCAAATACAGCAATGGAGCGGAATAGGTGCGCAGCCGGACGTCCTTCGCTTTCTTCACGACTCATTCGACGCTCCTGAAAGCTCCCGTAGCCGCCCGGTTCCTCTTGTCCAACTCTGGCTCCCAGCACTTTGGCTGGGCTTCTTCGAGAAATCTCTGACCAAACAAGACGATGCTCCTCATGGCAAATCGAGCAAGCCGAATAGTCTAAATCATTCTAGCACGCTACAGGAACGAATGGATTCCTTTGCCTACTAAAGCAATTCGATGATCAGCGATGCAACCACTGATAGTAGACCTATTATTATAAAATTCTAAAAATACCTGGGAAGAGATTATAACATATGCTTTAGAGGAGTGTTCAACATTTAACATTTATTGCATGTACACTAAGTACATGAAACAAAAAGTAGCTAAGAGTGTTATGAGCCAAACACATCTTTGTAAGAGGTGTTAGTATCATAGTTAAATGAGGATAAAACAAATAGAATTGGCCACGTTGACTTCGCGACCTAGATACAAGTAGCTGAAGCACTCGGAGATGTTCGTTCCGATCAGGTATCAGCAACTCGTCCGTTTCCCATGATCACCGTACGTAAGGTTCAGCTGCAGTCCAGCGTTCCCACCTCTGCGATAGAAGTCAGCCAACTTTGGGGCCGGAATGTTTAGTCATTTATGAGGACGACGCCCATACTTTACTGGCTGTATAGAAGAGCTGATAGAGCTGGATAAAGGACCTACCTTGATCTCCACTTTTCCTCTCAATTGCAATCTTAATGGCATTGTGTGTCACAAAAAAGCGTTCCCAAAGCGCTCCTTGGACTGCGTTTCGTCGCCTACTAGTTACTGCTCAGAGCCCAGCGTGGTACTTTTATTTTTTCTGTTGTTTTTCCTGAAATTATACTGAGTTCGATGAGTGTGAGAGTCTAGCTCGGATTGTGTGTGTGTAGTCCTCAAATGGCGAGGCATTAATCAAGCATTTCAAATGCATGAATCTCCTAGCTGTGGACTTGGATTGATGTTGGTGTTCCGTTTTTTAGCTTTGCATCACTCCCGCCTTGCTAGCCCAGCAAATGATTCCTTTCATTCAATTGGTTAGTAGTATAGGCTCTTTGTTGGAACTTCAAGAAATGCCCATAATCTGGCCCTGCTTCTCATACTATTTCCTCTACATACTATATTTTTCTTGTCAGACTGTTTATCGTATCGATGTCACAGTACCCCGGAGTTATGCTGATTCAATTACGTTCGGTCTCTGCATGTCGCATTGTTTTCGACACAATATCTGAGATTCGGAATTAATTATAAACTGGAAATCGACGGTTTCCAACGACGCTATCCTGGGAAAGTTTCCTGAATGTTCTTTTGTCCCTTTGCCTAGGAGCCCAGAACTTGTCAAAAACAAGCATTGCGCGCTGTTGGAATCTGTGCGTCAGCTCTACTTTAATTCTCGCTCTGAGTTTCACTTCTTCTGAGTCTATGCTTTCTCCATTGGATATTAACTTCATTACTGTTAGGAGGCCTTGCATCTGCTCTGACTGCTGCAAAGTTTAGTAACAATACTTAGTCGTTTTAGAGCACTCTGCATAGAATGCGGTCATTTGAGTAATCGGTCTCCCAAGTTGTTTGAATGGTAATATTAGTTTGTTTCAAAAAATGGAGGTTTTTTGTTTTATTGGTTTCAACTCTATTTTAACAACCTAAAACTTTTTTATAGGGTATTATACATTGTTGAAAAGCTTACTATATGCGCCTTCCAAATATGTGCATGCATTTTAATTGAAGTTGCCTATTTGTTTATAAAAAAATAAAAATAAACAATTAAAAATAAGCTTAAATATTTAATTAAATATTTACAAAATATGAACAATATCTTTCATATTTGTTCTATAATACAATAATACAATTTTAAAGCACATATTATTATGGTTATTAGTGTTATATAAGTGATTAGTAGAATACTATCACTGCACCTTATCTAAAAATCCCTTATTTTCATAAACCATTTGTTAAGGTTGTACTTGCTTTGCCGGTAGGTTTGCCTTTTCCTCCTTCTTTTTTTCTCTTGCTCATAGCTATACCGATGTGGTTATACAAGTAGTTACTGGCATGGGAGGGCCTCCGGTATAGCTATTTCTTTGGGAGCGCCAACCCCAGGAGGCAGCCCCTCCGAAACCTCAGGGTAACCTTCCCACTCGTATGGGACTCGGCCGTTCTATACGTTTGATCTAGGCCAAAAACCAGCTCAACTACAACTTCCAACGCCCATTACTTTCAGCTTAAGCGCTTTCTTAAGCGCAAAATTAACGGCAGGTACAACCTTGAAAATTTTGGTAACTCTATAATAGATAAAATATGTAATGAAAAATGTGCAGGTTGCGATATTATAGATGCTAACAATTATACTGATAGTTTCACTACCGGTTACATAATAAATACTTATAAGACAGGTTTAGCCTCCTGTATGTCTTCCAATGTTGTATATTGCCTTTCTTGTGTAGATTGTGGTAAACAATACGTAGGTATTACAACAAGAAAACTGAAACTAGAATTAAGGAGCATATAAGTAACATCTATAGGCAAAAACTTTAAAAAACCTTTTACAAACACTTTGATGGTACTTGCTTTAGAAAAAAATTTAAAGTTACCATTCTAGATAATCTTGAAGAAAAGGCAGACATAACCGTTTTGAAAGATAAAGGACTTTTTTGGATCAAACTTTTAATGACCGCATACCCCTTTAGCTTTCATGACAACATTAAAGGTTATGGTAATTTAACACATATTTCTAATCCTCTCTCACATAAGCCTAATCATCCATTTTTAATCTACAGATAGATAAAAATCGTTCTAACAGAGGTAAGAAACAGAAAAGAAAACTAAAAAGCACTTCAACTTTAAAGATGTTAGAAAAGAAACACTGGCTTTCTTAATGATCGATGTCGTAATGGCTTCGAACTTTTCAGATTCCTCAAGGGTAAAAGCCAAAACTATATTAAAACTCTTTTTTCAACTACTCTCAATAATATGAAATCTTTAGTAACCTCTCATGAAAATCAAATTCTGTTACTCAGTACACTATGCTACTTCCATTCTAACTTTGGTGATAGTCTTATACAAAAACCAATAAGAAATAATATTTTAATCATTCTCAAAATGCCATATTATTACACGATTCTTAATTCTTTTAATATAAATAAAATCATTAATGGTATATAAGTGGTTAGTTTAATTAAAAAGAATAATGACAAGCCTTATAAATCGTTTAGAATTGTATATCAATATCAAGTACCTATTTCCAAAAAACTCTTCAATTACAATAGTTTTTTACGTAGCATAGATAACAATACTACATATAACCCCCCCCCTACATTTGCAATAAATATCAATCCTATATAGATTCGTATTATGGACATGTGATCACTAAAAATACTGATATTTTTAAAAATTTAGAAGTTTACCAAATATTAAGTAAAGGAACGAAGTACAGGCCACAGCCCAGTATCACTTCTTACGACATCAAACAAATCTGGCATAATATGTTCCGGCAAGTGATGACAAAAATTAAGAATCGATATAGATTTAATGCTGAAGTTTTGAATATAATTGAAAATACTCAAAAATGTATGTTCTTCTACAAAAAAATAGGGCTCTTTTACATGTTAACAAAAAAGTCCCAATTATATTGAAAAAATAAACTGGGCTAGTATAGACTTCGTAAAAAAGTACTTTATATTATGTCCCTTAGATAAAGCATCTTCAAACTATGGAATCGTTTGTAAAAAATTATACTATAATATTATTAATAGTTTTCCCCGCTACGAACCGGCACAGACGCTGAAGAAGAAGATTATTAATAATGAGATAGAAAGCATGAACAACCGTACAACAGAAAAAATATACATTCCTAGCGACATTGAAATTAAAGAGCTAATAAATAAACATAACATGTGCATCACCAGTTTCAATTTAAGTTGTGACAGTAGTAGCGCTATTCCTTCAATCTATTGTATTCCTAAGCTTCATAAAAATCCAGTTAAGTTCAGATTTATAACTGGTGCATCAAACAGTAGTGTCAAACCACTTGCTATTGAATTAGCTATTATTCTTGCACATATCAGGAGTCACTTCAAAAATTATGCTTACAATGTTCTATGTAACAATGGCTGTGTTAAGAATTTTTGGTCCATCAACGACATTAACATATCCAGTGAAATATGCTCACTAAATAATGTAAATCTTAAGCTTTATTCTGCTGATTTCGCAGATATGTTTACAAGTATCCCACATATCACAGTTATTAAAAACATCACAGAAATCATAAATATTTGCTTTAAAAATGCTAACAAAAACTTTCTGTTAGTAAATAAATACAAAACATTCTATAGTAACTCACGTTCTCAAGACCGTAATTACAGATCTTACAAAAAAGAAGATATAATATATATGCTAGACTATCTATTAAATAATGCTTACTGCATTCTTGGCAACTCTACTATATTATAGTAGATCTTACTCTATGCTTATTTGAGTTTAAAAGCTCATCTAACAGCTTTCTATTTAATAAAGTTTTCCTACCTTATAGATACATGGATGACATATTAATCATACATATTCTAGAAAATAGTTACATTGAAGATAAATTATTTAATACTTATCAAAATTGTTTAAGTTGAACTAAAACTAACGTTGATGACACAATATGTAACTCTTTGGATTTAACAATTATGGTAGATGGTGACAGATTGTACACTAAACAATTTAATAAAATGGATTATTCCACTTTTAGAATAATCAGATTTCCCCATAGCTCAACTTATACCAGCTACGCCCTGAAAAAATCAATAATTTATACTGAGACTACGCAAATCTCGAAATTGTACGAAAAAAGAAGACTTCATAAATAGATTGAGTAACTTAATTAATAACTTACTAAACTTGGAGTATAATAAAAAAGTTATCTCCCAAGCAATCACCTCATGTATCGTTAATAATAAAAATATTTCCTATAAATATGAACTTCATAATTCCTTTAAGGAAACGCATAAGTTTGTTGATAGAATATTTCAACAACTAATATAGTTACAATTCTGTTTTAAGAATATATATCCTGTTTTCCTATAATTTTGACATAGTATTTACTTTTCCGTATTTTGATCACATAGTTTTCTTTTGGTTCACGCCCACTGCACTTTCCCGCAAATATTTTTGATCTCGTTTGGTTATAAGTAGCGCTCCGCACTCTTGATGATACGAGACCACTCCCTGCCCTACTGATGATCCTCTGGGAGTAATGGTAGCCGCCCATTGTTTTCAATATCCTGTATAGCGCTAAGAGGTGAAACAGGATATTCCTTATTTTTGGTCCTGCATTTCATTCAGTATGCATTAATCTTTTCCAATTTATTTTTTGGTCAATTCAGCTTCTTGGTCTTCCCAATTTGCTCCAGATGACGAATAACTGTAGTGTGATCGATGTCGAGGTCTTCGGTAGTATCTCACGTGGTTTTGCAGGATCAGATTCGATTGACGCCTTCAATGAATCATAATCAAGTGTTGGTGGACGGCTGCCATGTGGTTCGCCTTCGAGGCTGATCCGGCCCAGTTTCAACTCGTAGAAGTAAATTTGACGAAAAGCGTTTGGACGTCTAAAAATAAAACCGTTTCTAATTGAATTAAATTTTTATTAAAATATTCAGAAAGCGCAGATAATATGCTTTCCAACAGTGCAGAATGCCTTATGAAAAAGTCATAGTTCATTTAAAAAAAGTGGTAAAACGACTTAAATAAAATAAAACCTGCATTTCTTTTGCACTAACCTAAAAGAGTTTTTGTCCTTGTGTGCAAAGTATTGCAATTTATTTTGAAGCTTAGAGAGCACAAATTGTGGACGAATGCTCCTTGAGACTGGGCCATGGTACTTTTTCAATATGCCCAATGTTTAATGTTATCCAATGTCCAATTTTTACGGTTGTGTAAACACGATGAAATACTCCATTTTAAAAATTGTTCGATTTTTTAGGCTATTTTGCTGAATGTTTATTTTGTGCAGCAACTTGTCACCAAAACTACATACAAAACTTTAAAGCCATATATAACACGTTGAGATTGAAGACACTTGAAGAGATTGAAGACAGCTAACTTGCGCACTTTTTCTTGCGCCAACCATATTGCTAAAATCCAAGCGGCTACCAACTAGACATTTCACAAGGTTTCTCCATATTTAGAAAAATCGAAATATGACTAAGAATAAATTAAAAAATGGTAATTAAAGCATCGGTCCTATTTGGGTGCTGAGAATTTATTTATTCTAAAATCCAGAAAAACGAATTTATTTATTCTAAAATCCATTTCCTCACAGATACAAAATGAATTTCTCGTCGCTGCGGAGGTACTGACCAGGGACGGATCACAGGCACATTTATGTCTCAACGGCAAAATGAATACCACAGGGGGAACAGATATCGTTACATTTTTTCAAATCACCTGTTTCTTCCAGATTAGGAGGCCATAAAAGTTTGATGTTGAATCGCTTAGTTGACCAGCGTAATGCTTTCCAGATATCAAATATGTAGGAAAAAGCAAAACATAGTTTTCGAATTTTCTTTATTTTTTTTCGTAATGTGCTCGACTTTTTGACCCCGTAGTAGACTTTCTGAATATTAGACGTGTAGGAAGTAGTGGCACGTGCGCATCATGATAAACTTTCAGGGCTCCTACTTCGTTACATTAAAATTCCTCATAAAAACACACACATAGGATCTATCCTAGTGAGGGGAGAGGGCACTAAGCTCTGTCTATTTGATAACCGTGTAAAAATTGAAAGTGAACTATTAGGTTGTCCCATAAGCCCTTGCAGTTTTTTTTAACGATTCACTGCGGATTTCGCCGGCGGTCTCATGCATAGCGCTGCATAGCTTTCGAAAGAGAATGACTTGCTCTATTAGAGTGCATTGCGTTTCTTTTTTCATCATGAATTTTGTCAATTACAACTCACCATCCTTATCTCAACACCCTTATCATAATCTCTCCTCCAAAGTCTCTGCATTCCATTTTTGCAATTGAGAGCTTGTTTTGTTGCGACGTTACGATTCATTGAATTTTGCTTCAGTGACAAACATGAATCGAGAAACACTCAAGTTCGTTAAATGTTATGTTTTTCTTCGATTACACTCCTTTTCTTGTATAGCGCACAAACATGTGCAATAAATAAATCAATAAATCAAATCAATAAATCAATTTTTAGATCGTTGAAGTGAAAAGTGAAAAAGTGAAAAAGTAGCCATTTGCACACTTGTTCTCTCCGCTTAGGTTTGTAATTTTTTGCGCAGTTTATAGCGTTTGGAAGGCAATGTTCTGTACTACAAGAATATGTGTTAGTGCTATTTGCTCATTTGTCCTTTACTGATTTTTAGGTCATCAAATTGGGACGTCCGAAGGAGGATGGTTATTTTTGCCGACACCTCCTGCTCTGTGGTTAGACTTTTTGGGATGGTTTTATATGTCGTTCGAATGTCTTGCTCTATAAGAATATTTGTCGTGTTTATGGATTTCTATTGAACATCAACAAAAGGCCAAAAAGAGAAAAATCGTCTTCACCAACAACTCCTTCTCCTTCTTCAGTTGTTGATATTCGACAGAAATCAGCATGAACCAATAAACGTGACACAAATTTTTAGTGAGCAAGACATCCTCTTCCAAACGACATATAACACAAAGCAAAAAAGCCCAACCACAGAACCGGGGTTTTGGTAAAAATTCGGGCGGAAAAGTCGGAATTCCCAATTTGGTGACCTAAAAACCAATAAAGGACAAATGAACAAATAGCACTAACACATATTCTTGTAGTACAGAACATTTTCTTCCAAATGCTATAAAAAAGTGCGCAAAAAAATTACAAACCTAAGCGGAGAGAACAAGTGCGCAAATGGCTACTTTTTCACTTTTTCAGTTTTCACTTCAACTACCTAAAAATTGACAAAATTCATGATGAAAAAAGAAATGCAATAATAGAGCAAAACATTCTCTTTCAAAAGCTATGCAGCGCTATGCAAGGGACCGCCGGCTAAATCTGCAGTGAATCGTTGAAAAAAAACTGCAAGGACTTATGGGACCACCTAATACTTTACAAAGATGACACACTGACGTAGCAATTGAGAGGAGCTTTCCTTGCAATTTTCTAGCCAGGAGAGGTAATAGTGTATGATTATTTTGCTTTTATAGCAGTAATCCACCAACTACATATGTAGAACAGCTCCCGTTTCTGCTGCTTAAAGGCTGGAGATTCTAGTAGTGCTACTCATTTCCGCCATTCAGACATGCGCCTGAGGTACTTTTCTGGTGCCGCTAGGTCTTTTTGTAAGCAAAAAGCAAGAGGATCAACCAACCCTGTTCATGACGTAGTTTTGTCGCAAGGTGGTCCTTAAAGTCATGGAACGTGTGCTAGGGTATAAAGTCAAGGAGGGGGGGGGGGCGATGGTGTGGCAAAACTATCCCTACCCCGATAGATTGATTGCTCAGGGAATCTGTTAGTCTGCAAAAAAAATCTGTTAAATTACTTCTCACCGGCTGTGGAAGCAAATTGCTCCGAGAAAACGTTCATCGTTGCCAAAGTTGAACACGTGTCTCAAATGATGTCCTCGAAACTTCACCGAAGAGGTATTGGACTGGCCAGGCGTTATTCGCTTCTGAAGCATCTCTCCCATCTCTTGGCTAGCCCTGTCGTGTTATTCATTATCGGATATGGAGATTACGTAGGATTGGGATGATCTGTGACACGTTAGCCATTAGGGATTGGCTTTACAATACTAATATTGGCATTTTAGCTGTTTGCACAGGCATAGTAATCCGAAGTTAATATCGTATTACACATGCATGAGGGACGTGTTTTTAGCAAAACATTGGCTGCATCAGAACGTCGCTCTGTCTAAGCCGCTTCTTAGGTCTTGCAAGGTTCATGCTTCCTGCTGCGACGGCATGTCTAGATCAGTTTTGTTTCAAGTAGAAAAACGCCGTTTTCCAGCATCTAGAGCGGGAATTTTAAAAGTGTTCTTCTTTTTCTGAGAAACGAATAACCCTTCTATCAATGCCTTTGTTTATTACCATAATAAAGTAGTCGTGCATATATAAGAACGGCACTTCTTCCTCCAGTACATCATCAGAAAGAGTGAGGTCAGAAATACGGTGATGAAATTAATGTTGTCCTGAGACCATAGCTTCTTAGGAAATCCGTGGGAAGATGAGAGGCCGAAGCCAAATTTTGAAGAAGCTCTGTAGGTCAGATGTGGAGAATTCGTGGTTTGCCCTAAAAGAAGTTCGTTTCGACTTGGAGGACGTTCACTTTGACTTCAGAAGCATCACGTTTGTTGAAAAAAGTGCCCAACTTGATTTAAAAAATGTCCTGTTTAGTTTAAAAAGTGTCCAGTACGACGTGAAAAGGGTATTAAAGGTACAGCAGAAAAAAAAGCCTTCAAAATTTTTACGAAAAAGCAGGAGTTGGCGTTCTGCTCATGGCTTTGCAAGGTTGTGAAGCAATTCTGTGTCAGATTATAAAAATCAAGCCGAATTTTTGAAAAGTTAGTAAAAATTTTACAATGAGCATTGAAGTCTGCGCCGTCCAGTTTCCTTTCAGAATGCGCCGCCTTTCCAGTTCTCTATTAGTCTCACACCTGAGTGATGACCAGATTGTGATGAAGATCTCCTTCGTTTTCGTCTTTAATAGTGGAGTCCAACTCATGAAGCAAATAAAACTGTGACATACTTCTGACTGCGTCACAGAGGACCTGTGGTACAGAGCGCTGCGTAGATGTCTGCAAATGTCTATACAAGAGATCCTGAGCATTACACCTCTCAAAGGCCTCGCTATATTTTTTAAATGCCTGCTTTACGTTTAGAGTCGAATTCTGACACCGTTTGCTTATACTGCATTTTCTTGCTGTAATAATGGCTTTCACATGAACAGAAGCAACTCATCTATGTTTCAGCTCAATCCACAGTCTGTAGAATGTGATTCTTTTCCTTCCGTTTTAGAGACAGCTTTTTTGGTCAGTAGCTCATTTAATTTCGACGTTTTGACCATGATTTCTTTCTCAGAATAGCCAACTTCCTTCAAAATTGAAGACTCTATAAAATGTTTCGGGTCAAGCAAAGTCCCTTAAGTACGCCTTATTCTGAGTAATTCTTAACATTTGGTTCACTTCTGTGATCAGAAGCTAGAATAGAGTGGTTTTGATGAATGAGCATGAGGTTGTTTCAAAGCCATTTTCGTGTAGAAGATGACAGCGAAATCGGCTTCGTGACAACGAATGTGATGGTAGAACGATCATAAATCCGCCATGGCGTTTAGTTTAGGGAATGGCGTTGCTCTGTACGCGTTCGCCTTCGATTAGGCTCACCATTGTATGGACTTCTTTAGTTGGATAACCACAGTCTAACTAGGCTAGGACTTCACCAAGAACGTCTAGGAACAGTGGCAGTTCTGATTTGTGCCTGTGCGATCGTTTAGGAACTCATGCAGGAACATGCGTCACGGGGACAGGGAGAGTAGGACATCGCCAGTCACTTACTCTCTTTTTAATGTAGTCTGTAATCTGCAAGAGGACACTCGTATGAGGATTCATTTTTAGCTCAAAACGCTAGCAAGGCCGTGAGAGAAAAGTAGTTTCTTTATTTAATTATTTATATATTATGGAGGCACAAGAATGCACAAAAGAAATAAGTACATTCGCAGAAACAACAACCACACCTATACGCTACATTTCTTAACGGTGTAACACCGAAAGATTCAGCGCTGGGCTTCTCCCCGTTCACTCGCCGTTACTAAGGGAATCCTTGTTAGTTTCTTTTCCTCCGCTAAATGATATGCTTACTTAAAGAATAATCATCATTGCAAACTACACTGTATTATGCGAATATTTCAAAACGCTTAGGAAACCCAAGAGGATACTCCAACAATGGTCAGCTTCTTGAAAGCCGATAGAGACGCTAGAACGCCCGACTAAGTTATTATTATCAGCATTCAAAATGAAAGAGTGATATCCAAGATGGAGCTCGAGCGATTTCCGCTCAATTTATGTGTTTCTATTCTTGTCATTTCCTTTTTTCTTAACACATCTCACATGCTAATTAACGCCTTTTACTCTGAGTCTTTCTGGACGTTTTCTTAGACTCTCCGGCAAAAAATATCTCTAAAAAAGCTCGAGGGAACATTTCGCAAATATTAGCGCTGCACTGCTTTGAATGCTTCCTGAAAAAGTTTAGGGTACATTACGTCAAAAGTGAGCAACGCCGCCGTGCGGCGAAGTTGCTCATCCTCGTCGAAGTCGTCTCGTGATTGGCTGAAGGCTTCTGTTCTACAAGAGATAAGGCGTTATGTATAGGTGATATGCCGCTGATCGACGAACAAGACAATATTTTGCCCTTACAGGAAAACCAATTTACCGACCCTAGAAGGACTGAAGCCTCGGTTGGCCTACCGGAACTTGAACCAAGAACCTTGATTTGACATGCACGCGACAATCCTCCGACCGCGTGACCACACCTCATTGCATTGAGATGTGGCAGAATCCAATTGTCTAGAGAGCGGTAAATTCTTATAGTTCTGGGAAGTTGATGAAGGGCTTTGAAAAGCAATGGCTTAATACTATAGCTTCGTCTATACATGGCTGATCTGCAGTGCGCAGGCCTGACTGCAAGTACACCAGCAGAGTTTGTCCCTGCTCGACGGCCTGATCACAGTGAGCAATCAACGTGGGACTTCACCGTTGAAGGCTCATATTCTATTCCAATGGAATTTTCTCCCGTTCTCAGCCATCCTAGGTAGACGACAAAGGGTGGAACTATTTTTGCAAAGTGCATTTTTTCGTGGCAGCACGGAGGCCGACGACGTCAACAGCGACGATGACGACGAGTACCTCCACGCAGCTCTTACACGGCTGCAGATTAGCCGATGGCGACGATGCCGACGCCCACAGACCATCGCATCGCCGTCGGCGTCGGTCCGGCACATGCAGCCATAATCATCGTCGAGCATCGTACAACTTCTGAATCGAATTGTTTCAGCTCGTGGGGTCCCCTCGTGCCATGTCGTTTCACGTCGACGATGTATGTGTCGGTGTGTTTTCGGCGGTCGGGTTGCGAAGCGCCGATAGCGGTGAATTGAATCTGCCTTGCAGGTCTTCTCGTGTCGTAAGTAACGCGCAAAACATACCCGGCGTTGTCTTCGGTGAGTCTATTGTTCCAGGGCAATACATTCCCTTCTCGTTGCTTCTCACTCTCTTCATATTCCTCCCGCTTCATAGATGCTGCATTGAGATGCCCTTCACTTCCTTATTTCTACATAGGTCCTCCAAAAATCAGAACCAAGAAACAGGTGTGCAAATCACTCACCGAAATTTTCTAACCAGAGAATGGTCTCTGCCCGAACGACGAAAACGACTACCACATCGAAAATCTCCACCCTTCACATAGTAGAGAATGGCGTTCCAATTTTGCAAAAACATTGATCCTCACGAGGGCGCGTGTAGCGCAGTCAGAGGAGGCGCGACTGTCGCGTGCACCCGACACCAGGTTCCTGGTTCGGATTTCCCGCCCAGGCCAACCAAGCCTTCCATCCCTCCGGGGTCGGTGAATTAGTACCAGACGTGTCTGGGAAGGATAAAGCGCTGACTTGTTCATCGGTTGGCCACCGCAAGTCATTGTATGGCCAAATACGCATTCATGTCGCCTCCACGACATCCCGTAGAAGTAGAATGTGCTGGAAGGGATTGAGTAACGCCGTCCTTTATCCTTTTATCCATTGATCCTACCGAGGTAGTGGTTCCGATAGTTTGGAATCCGTCAGTCTCACAAGGCAAATACCTTCCAAACATCGAATATGCAGACAAAGTGCAGAAATATTGCACCGTAAGGAATCGAACATCACGTGTACGCAGCAGCACTCTTGTTTTTTCAACATATCCCATACTAGGAAGCTATTGTGGGCTGAGACTATATGATTCCATAGAAACCCTTCAGCATGTGTCCCCCACCTCCCCCCCCCTAATAACTAGATAGGCTCGAAGACTTTGCCAAAATATAGCGTTTTTCTTCTACTTCAAGAGTGGGGATTTTCGCATCGGAATTAGTTTTACTGTTCAGCCCTAAGCCTGAGACCCCTTCCTGAAAGGTATGATGGATATGTGCCAAGAAGTTTGGTCGCTGGAATCTTTGTTCTAAGCCTGGCGCCTCGACCGTTTCGTTGACTTCAGGCTTGAGGCTAAACCTGGTTCCAAGTATTAACTTCGAAGACTATCCGAACGAGCGTTTCATCAGCGCTGCCATTTTTGAACTAAAACCAAGAACGCAGGGAAACACCTCAAACGATTATGTAATGAATAGGCACCCATTTCTGATGTTCATGCTTACACTTCTGTTAAAAATCCAAAACCTTTCCAACACTTACCATTAGAGCCATTGAAGAGCTATTCATAGGGCAATGCTTAGCACCAGCAATTTTTTATGTTTCATGAGTAGGATACAAGAGTAGATACTAGCACACTTGCAGTTAAACTACGTAGATGATAATTATCCTTATCCAGCGGTTTTCTATTTATTTAACGGTCGTGCGTTACTGCTGGAAACTACTTTACGAATTATTCCACCACCTGGAGAGAGTCTTCAACGACAAGCTGTTTTTAGCTGTATTTCACCTTAGACCATAGATAACTCATCTCTTTCACTTCCTGATGAGCGCAGAGGGGAGGAAAGACCATTTTCTATGTTTGGTCTTCGTCTAAGCACCCATGCGAAGTGGAGACCAAACCTCACTTCCTTGAAATCTCCTTTTATCCCCTCTGTTCATCGTAACGTCAACAGAATCTGATTAGCGTGCTCCGCCAACTGGGATCCCTGGTAACGATACAGTATACCGTGCAGGTCACCAAGCCTTCCCTTCTCCGCAGTGAAGTGTCACCAGTCTTGTCTGGGAAGAATAAAACACTGACCTGTCCGTCGGCTGCCACTGTAAGAGTAATGGACTTATGAGCTTTCCAACTGCCTTCATTATATCCCGTGGAAGTAGAATGCACGTCGCTTCCCACATGAGATCGAATAATGCCGCAGAGTTGACCATTTTGTCCTATACCACCTCCAGGATAACTCGTCGAAGCAGATGGTGTGGCGCATTTCTGTGACCATTACCAAACTTGATCTTTTATCCTTTTTATAATTTTCTCCTACATTATTGCCATTCTTAACCCTATTTTATAAAGTTGACGAAAACAGAGTAATAAAGTAAAGTGAAAGTGAAGAGTACAAAATCCGAAACTTTTGTCTTCTCTCAAAGTCATTCGTTGCGCCACCTACCTCCAGACGAACATTTTTGCTACAACGCCTAAGTGTAAAAAATATGTACATGTAAGGGTTGTTGACCTACCGCGTTATGTCACATTTTGGAGCATCAGCAGAAAGGTAAGTTAGATACGGTAAATTTTTAAAAAATAACGCTAGACAGCTAGGGGTAGGTAAAGTAGGTATCCACTTGGTGCAGCTAAGCTTTCTTTGCCGAGTCAATCATACCCAGATGGGCAAAGGACCCATAAGTACCGTTAATGGTGTTTAGGGTAAAATCAAAAACGTATTTAAAAGTAGGATTATTTATGAACTGATTCAAGCGGTCACTAATCAATATCTTTGGTATAAGCCGCGCACACCACTTTTTGCGTCCCAATATGAAGACTCATGTTGAGACTTGGGCTCAGCAAAAGATGGCCACTTAAGGAGGCTTGCAATGCAAAGTTCGAGTCAGAGTAATACAAAGAAAACGTGTTTAACGTTACATATGTAGACTGCCAAAAAGAGGGCAATGCCCTTGCAAAGTTTAAAAAGAGCACGGAATAAGATAACCAGAAATAGTAGATAGCAAAGCAACACCAGCGTAAACAAGCTTCAACTAAAATAAATGGTAGCAGCAATCCTGCCATTGTTCTGGTTCAGGCACCTAAAAATGAAGAGACAAAGAAAGTTGGTGTATTACTGTTCGTTGGAGAATGCACCACGCATTCTGATTTGAAGTGATATTATGAGCGCACTTTGAGGACATACTTCACTCAATTTGCCAAAAATCTATGGTGCGTGCAGCGCAGCTTGAAGGGGCGTCGGCTGTCGTCTGCTCCACGAATTGTTTCACGGTTCGCTTCCGTGTTAACCATCTACAAGTTTAGTCCTTCCTAGGCGGTTTATATGGTAACAGCATTGCTTGACACAGATCGTTGACCTGTTCCTATACAGCCCTCATTCATCAGGTCTTCATTGGAGGACGAAAAACTATGCTGGTCGGACTGCGGAAACGAGTTGAATCGTATGCGCAAACACAGCCCTTCTTGCCTTGCTATATGTGCTTGTGTTCCACTATCATTTATCCCTTCAGCCGCTTCTCACGTACATAGTTAGCAGATTCTTCAGTTCAGTTAAAGAATAAAAGGATAAAGGACGGGATGTCGTGGAGGCGACATGAATGCGTATTTTGCCATACAATGACTTGCGGTGGCCAGCCGATGAACAAGTCAGCGCTTTATCCTTTCCAGACAATTCTGGTACGAATTCACTGACCCCGTAGAGATGGAGGGCTTGGATAGCCTGTGCGGGAAATCCGAACCAGAAATCTGGTATCGGGTGCAGGCGACAGTCGGCGCCTCCTCCCACTGGACTACACGCGCCCACTTCACTTCAGTTATGGAGCGGAAATCCTGTAGATCGAGGGACCTGTCGAGCTCTGGTTGAATCTACCTCGATATTCATTTTTTCTAAGGCTACCACCTTAGGTATTCTATTGTTATGAGGCTTCTCGAGCGGATAGAGAATAACAGAGGGCATACTTGCTTAAGTGCTCCTACGGTCCAGTTGACATGAAGGAAGTTTGTCCCAGTTGTTTCCCGAAAACTCCTTAAGAATCTACTTTCTTTCCTGGATTTACGTAGTTAACGTGCAAGGCATTCAGAAATCATAACACCTTGCAATATTCCTTGTCATCAGTCGTTATTGTCTGCGACTTTTCCGTTTTCAGTAATTCTGCATCTGAATCGGCTTGGTACAGAGTTCCTTGGCAATGAGTGGGTGAAGAACACGCTTGCATCCGGGGAGTACTTTTTGAGAGACTAACCGGCCTTGTTTGCCTCGTCACCTGTCATTCATAAGAACAGCGAAAGATCTGTGTGGCCAACAACACGGCGATTGATAACTGGTTGATGGTCAACAGCGTCCTTTGGGAATTGGAGCTCTCAATCTTTCTGTTTGTTGCGAAGCACTTGAAGCCTAAGAAAATGTCCAACGGTGAACTTTCGTCGATCAAGATGGGTCATCTGATTTTAATGAATGTAAGCATCTCCCATGAGTGCCAGGAGACAAACGAAGCGATGTTAGCAAGTGTACTGTATGATCATATTTAATTTATTAAAGAGGTTACGCAGGATTTGCATTTGTCGAGCGGCGCAATGTTATGAAAGAATATCGATCATCTGAACTGCCTAATCTATTATACATTGGCCTTATTTGATCGATCGGTGAATAAGGGATAAAGGACGGTGTTACTCAATCCCTTTTGGGATGCACCATGCATTCTACTTCTACGGAATGTCGTGGAGGCGAATTGACTGCGTAGTTACAAAGAATTGCGGCGGCCAACCGATGAACAAGTCACCGCTTTGCCCTTGCCAGACAAGTCTGGTACCAATTCACCGGCCCAGAAGGCTGCTTTGTTGGTCTGGGAGAAAAATCTGAACCAGGGGCCTGACATTGGGTGTATGCGACGGCACCTCCTCCGATTGCTCCAACTGCACTAGACCCGCCCATGGGCGGGTTGCTCGAGCGATCGCAGCAAATGTTCCCATTTCTTCCCGAATCATGCCAGGGTAGCTCAGCGGGTGCTCTTCACTTAAAGATCTCAAAATGTGCCATATTTTTCATTCGGAACTCTCATGGAGAAGACCGGCTAAAATGTAGCTGGACGCCCTGGTGTTCTTCATACTCCAGCAGAACCGACCCGCTTGCGGCCTTCGTCCAACAGGTAGGTGGCAGCGAAGCGACCGACCGGCCCATCTATTTTCAGTCACTCAATCCAAGAACAAGGTTCAATGCAAAGTGAAATTTCGGCACAATCTCTACAGCAGCCGCCGTTCCTTTCATCGTTAAGCAATTTGCAGTTTCTGCCTGCGTCCAGACCGACTAACGTTATCTCTTTAATTTATAGGAAATTGTTACTGGCTTGGTAAGAAGGACGAAAGTGCATTAGCTCCACGCTGAGAACAGCAAACCTGATATATTATCTGTTTCTAGGACTGTTTAGTAGAGAACAACGAAACAGTCAGCTATATGTACAAGTTATTGTTTGCTTTCTCCAACACCCCCCCCCCCCCCCTCACCAAGGCTCGGACTCAGGGCATGCATAGCTGATTCACCCAGAAATGAAATCTAGCTACTCATTTCGCCGCTTTCCCTCCTGAGTCGCCAGTTCTCCGAACAGCACTGATGATTATGACCTATTATGGCAACTCCCGGATCCCTGCAGTGCTTAGCGCTGCAAGAAGCACAAGTGCAAGCTCGTTTGTTTCTTATCCTCATCTGGCACCAACCGGCACCGCAACATCTGACAAGGAACTTGACTAATAGCTGAGGCCAAATGTGTCGTCTGGCTGTTGTATTGGCTCAGTGCTAGCATCCATTATGGTTTCCATCTCGATTTTCGCTCCTCTGATGACCAATTCTAATTTCCGGAGAAGGGTAAAATTCGTTATAGAAGAAGACACCTACAGGAAAAGCTTCTCGCGGAAGTAATGGAATTGGTCCTTACACTCGAAGTGTAACCATTAACAGTTGAATGCGTGGCGCACCCCAACAGGAAGAGTTCATCAGTTATACCTTTCTGCCTTTTATGCATCGAATTGACAAATTCAAATTGAGCTTTGTTTCGTAAAGGTCGGCCTGACTATCCGCAGTGTTCCGATTTTCTACTTCTGTTTCAATTTAAAAGGAAAAATTCATGTTCCAACAGCACGGTTTTCTGGCTTCCTGGATAATTTGGGCCTGGTCGTCGTTCAATACTGGTAAGTTAGACAAATTGTTTCAATTTTCTGATTTTGTGGATCATTTCCTATTCTATATGGATCAGATGAAAGTACCCCCTCATAGGTCAGGGTTCGATTTTTTCTCAGGCTTTTAAGATTAATGTTTTTCGTTGTTTCGAGCACGTTAGATACAACATTGAGAAAATTCTGTAGTTTTGAATACGTATAGAAAATGTAGCAAGGGGTGTCTTTTAGTGGAGTCGCCTAGGGTGCCGTATAAAAACGACTGAGATTTCGGATTTCCTAGCTTGTTCCTCGAGTTGCCCAAGCATCTGTACAAGAGAAATCCGTCCTAAATCTGCCTCTGTGTTAGTCTGCAAGAAGTAGGATGCATAGAGCGTCCAACAAACGAATTTATCAACGCCGAGGTGTATGCTCGTGACGCTGTCGTGGTACTATTATACATGTGGACCATGTCGGGAGCAATGTTTAGTTATACCGTGGCGCTAGTCGATTCCTTTGGATTCACCATGACGTGGATCACTTCCAACTCTTACCTTATTGTCGCATAAAATAAGCATTTCGCTCGCCCAGATCTTTGCGAACTAATTACCAACTCAAAGTAATCCGGTCCTGATCACTAACCAGGTACTGATACCCCACCCCCTCACACAGTTTCTGCAGGTACGGGTGACCATGCCTGTCGAGGTCATGAGGTGTTAATCACGAATCTGGGGTGTTGATCACGAATCTGACCCTTGTGACAATTTGGAGTGAAATAAATGTGTAAGAGATGTGTAGAAAGCAAATTGGCGAAGGAGGCAGCGGTTATGAAAAAATGCAAAAATAGTGCATGGCACGGGAGATGAGCATCTGGTCTAGCATCTTTGAAGCAACCTCGCACGCTGCTGAGCCACCGACTCGCTTGCCGCGGAGCTTTTCGCCGTGTCCGATACAACAGCGCGCGCATGCATACACGTGGGCACGTGCTGACGGTGCGCCACTGTACCCCGTCTTCGAGGGCCCGTAGCTGTTTTGGTTCAAGGACTCAGAAAAACGAAATATGTTTTTCTACTATGTGAAGGGTGGAGATTCTCGCAGTACTATCCATTCACACCGTTCAGGCCTACGCCTGAGACCCTTCCCTGTCAGTATTCTACATATCTGCTTGCCAAGTGCAGCTTGTTAAGCGTTTTATTGCAAAATTCACTTTAAAATTTTGGAACAAAGAGCGAATTTTATTTCTACATTTCAAAGAAAACAGATTGGCAGAAATGCATTACCCTCAATCGCTGCCTCAGTGTGGTAGGCGCCACGTATTAACAACCGTAAACTTCTTCTAGAAACGCGACACGTCTGTTGTTTTTGAGCGTCAGGCAACTTTTTGTTTCCTAACAAATGTGAGCAATGTACCAGTGCCGTGCTCTGTTTCCGTGCAATTTCCTCAAAAATTTGTACGAATCTGGTGCTTTGCTCTCGGTCCATTGCGCTTCACGGCTGGAAATCTCGACCCAGTGTGTATGACGAGAATCGCATTGTAAGTGAAGAACATCAATTGTCAAATGCTGACGCCGTTACTAATTTTAAATGTGAAGCACAAAATGTTTTACTGCTACTGCTTTTTTGCTACTGGTACTACTTTTTTTACTTTTTTTTACTGCTACTTTTATTTCATTACTGCGAATTCCGAAACCTACAGACATATTTTCGTTGTTCTATGCGTTTCGATCACAGAAATTCACGTTTCTCTTTCGGTGCCTGTGCCAAGCGCTAGAAGCTTAATTGATGTCATTTTAGGCCTTAGGTTCCACAGGACATTTCGTCAAATGTGTTGCCGGCTACTTTGTTACGAGCTTTCACGTCGACGATTACTGTAACGAGTTTGAGCCAGCAAGCCTCTGAAAATCCGCGATTGTTGTAGTAGTAAGTCGTTAAAATTGAAAAGTTGTTACGAAGAGCACTATCTCACATTTAACTTCAAATATTTGACCATATGATTTCGTCCAATATACAGAGATGACATGCCTGAATTTAGTTTCACTTTCTCTTGTTCCTATATTTTCTGTTTGGTGACGCAGCTTAACATGGATGAGAATGCCGGTAGTTTTTCTTCAGATGTATATTGTCCATTGTGAGCGTTCTCAACTCGTCTTATCTAATAAGGCTTTACCGCTGGATCAGAACGGCAAGAATGTTACATGCCTATCTTTCATATCATTATCCTCTGCCGGCTGTCGCCTGGACTCGATTCCAGGTTCTTGGCTTGGATTTCCTTCAGGAGCCAACCAGTGTCTGTGAATTGGTGCCAGACTTGTTTGGAAAGGAGAACACACGGACCTGCTCATCTGCTAGTCACCGTTAGTCGTTGCATAGCCCAAATACGTGTTCAAATTGCCTCTACGATACCCCGTAGAAGCAGATTGTGTAGCGCATCTCTAAGGGTCTGAGTGACGCCCTCTTTTGTCCTTTAACCCTTATGTGATATCAAAGCTGAAAAATGCTTTCAATACGATCGTACTATTTCTAGAAGACTCCGCCGTATTAAACCACACTTAATGACGCTATTTCCTTTCAATGAAAGTGCCCATCTTCTGACGCCATTTCATCCATTTGAGTTATGGGCATGGCTTGATTTAGTGAGTTCATTTCAACCCCTAGGTTCGAGGCCTTATCGGTCTGCCTTTTGTTTACCAGGAAGGAAAAGGAATGGGAATAAAAAACGTTATTCCTTACACTGAGGCCCTTACATTACACTTGAGTGGTCCCATCACAATGATGCTGTACTGTCTATATGCTCCGGAGCAGGACGTGTCTGAAGGGACTTTTTCAACATCGTTATGAAAGCCTACAACCTCGATAACAGCCACGTGAGGTTTCAAGAAAATGAATTGAATCATTTCTATCAAGATCTTCAGCTTAACTTGTTCCATGCTGATATCAGCGGCTGGCTCATCCTGACATATGGGAGAGAACGGATCCTACGAGGTGCGGATGTTGCATTTGATTTACAGCGCCTGTGGTGTAATGGCGTAGAGCATTCCCGTCCAGCCAGCAGGAGTTGCGCGCTCGAATCCCGCCGAATCCTACGGTAGCAAAGTATCGTCATGAGAAAATCGTCCCTCTTCTCTGCAAGCCTGTTGCTTTTGAAATTAAAATAAACATCATCCAAATCAAAGTAAAGTGGGCGTTTTCCAGGTTGAACTAATAAAGCCTCTCCAAAAGGTTTGAACAACTTTTGTCGGGGGAAAATTTACTACTTCCTTTGAAATTTTTTATTTCACCTTTCCCAGTGTTTCAATATTCATAAAAACTTTCTATTTTAAGTGAACACAGCAGCTTACAACTTTATTTAAAAGCACAAGAGGTGTCCTTTTTAGTGCCGGAAGAGAGACTATGCCCTGCACACGTCTATGGAATTGTCATTTACCCTTGGATGATAGTTAAAATCCAGTTTGCGTGGCACTGCATATTTGTTAAGAAACGGTGCAACAAACACATTTATGAGAAACATCTTACCTTCTTCACTATAAATCAATTAATAATTGCGACAAGCTAGGCGAGCGCGTGGCGCGAGCACGTCTGTTCCTCTACATCTAAAAAAGCTAAAAACCGCTGGCTTTTTGCATTTCGGAATACATTTTAAGCCAATGTTGTCTTTGAAAAATAAAATTTTTAAAATTCAAACAATGTTTTTCTTACTGAGCAGACGGCCAAACTACTGCTGTGGTCTGCTATAATGCTACTATTATATTTAATAGGTCTGTTCAAAAACGAGATGTTTTGCCTGATGTGCGGCACCTTGTTAGAGCCGAAACTGAGCTTTCATTCCATAGAGCAAGAGCACTTGCTTCTGAAAAGTTTGGAAAAATTATAACCCTAAACGGTCGACATGGAACAGTAGAATCCGAAATTATTTTTGGACCAACCTAAACCATACAATCTCTCCTTTAATATAGAGATCTTCCTTATGTCTGTGTGGAAGTATAGGACGGCCATACATATTTAATTTGGAGTGGCTAGTCATTGGACAAACGTTGATTGTGGTGCAAGCGACAGATGCGCCTCCACCAGTTGCGCTACTACGCGCCCAAGGTGTACATCAAGGATGAGCGGATAATAAAAATTTGAAACCCGGATAACGGATAACGGTAATTTTGCCCAAAAATGGCCGGAAAACGGAAAAACGGATAACGAACAAACAACAAAAATTCAAACTACTTTCAAAGCATTCCTTCTCCAATGGTACATACCCACCATAAGGATTGGAAAAAGGGCGCGGTAGGCGCGTTATCCGCGTTCTTTCTGTTCTTTTGCTGTAACCGTCTTAATCTTCACCCTTTTCAGAAAACCCACATACCACCGTGATCTCCTTGACGAGATCTACCCAACGCCACAAAAATATTTTTCGTCACTTCATTTTTGACCGCTATTTTCTCAAAAGCGCCAGGGGATACTCATTAGCGAGGGACGGACGTCTCCACCAATTGCGCCCAAAAAGGACATTCAAGTGCTCGGACTCAAATCCAACGTAATTGACAGTAGCCGTTCTTTAGAAAAAATTCTGTGAATCAAAAAGTTCATAAGACGATAGATGTACTATTCTGCTCTATTTATTTAATTATTTTGGTTATTCTAACAAGCCGTAGCAAATTTTCCTTCATCTACGGTTCACTGGCAAAAAATTTTCTATATCTAGTCAAAATAAGGAGAAAGATTAAAAATAAATATGCACGGTGCAGTCGGTTCCAAACTGGGACGCGCCATGCACTCCACTTCGAGATATTGTAGAGATCAGAACTCATATTTCTACGACAGCCGGCGTGTCCTCCGAAAGCGCGACCACTCGTACAGGGAACGAATAATTATCTATAACTGACAGAAAGTCCCTTGAGGAACTTTTGATCTCCAAAGGTATCAGGTCTGGAGGAATTACTTGGCTTCACATCCGCAATCCGTTCTTCTTTTCTCCTCAACAGTGATTTTCTCTTGTGTAGCAGGTGCTGTGACTTTTTAGGAAAACGAACTTAAAAAGTTAGCCCGTACTCTGAGCTCTAAACATATATATTAGGAACAGGGAAAGCTATTTCAAGCCTGAAAAAGAAAAATTTCGCTAGGCATAAATCCCCTGAGCTTCACTCTCGATTTTCCCGTTGCTGCACGTGCTGTAACTTAGAAAAGGAAGCTAGGACGCTAAGATTTCTTCAATGCTTTAGTGTTCCTGAAACAGGTGAACTGGAAAGAACGTAGCTCAATCGAGTAGTCTTTTATAGACACCGAAACTCGGAGAAAATCCACCACATCTTAATCCCACTTTGTTTTCTCTACCTTGGTCTCTGGGTCATTCAAATCCTAAAATGCTTAAGGTAGCACATCTCACCGTCGCAACCGCTTTCTTACCATGTAGTTTTATAAAATTTTAAGAGAATCGACATTTTGCACCTTTTCTGCCGAGGTCGACTTCTAGGCAGCGTTCGCCTCGACCTGGGCTCAGCAGCGCTCATCGCCCGCGCCCGCTGTAGGTCTTCCTAGCATCTGGGTGCGAGACCCAGCAGTATTACGCCGTTCCTAGGGAGCGGCACAACACCGTTGGACCAGCGGGACTATTGATTGTCCCTACTTGTCACATGACTTTGTTTTCAAAATTTTCATCCATATCAATTATTAAAAATATTTTCTATTTTTGAAACACATGTTTCAGGGCATCACACGTTCAGTGCTAAAAATATGTTACTTCCTTACAATGCCGCCTTCCTGACTGTCCAATATAACTACTCTTTCTATTCAATTTTCTTTGTATTTGTCCTTGTATGGCACCGATTTGATTTGCTTTGTTTTTTTTTCTGCTTTGAATGTTTTGCTATATTTAATAATGTTGTACCGCCCTTTCAAGAGCAGCTAACCTTCTCACTACATTTTCTTTGAAAACTCATAAAGTATGAATGATAAAGGACGGGATTGCTCAATCTTTTTTTGGGGTGTGCCACGCATTCTTGTTCTATGGGATGTCATGGAGGTCCTTTGAATGCGTATTTGTATACCTCATCATAATCATCTAGTACCGTAATAAGAATGTAAATAAGGGCCCTATATGTTTAGGTGTCACAGACTAAAAAAATCGTTGAATAAGAAAGAAAGCTATTAACTTCCCGAAACCATAATGTTGATTCCTCAGACAATCACGCTTAGAAACTCAGTAAAGTAAGAGATGAATTTGAAATAGTGTTCTTGTTGCTGGCTTTCCGTGGTAATGATGGAAATTCCAAAAGGCTCCTCGAAACCCCGAGTTTTCTAAAAAAACTTGATTTTCTCAAGTACTTTTGACAAACCTGGGGTAGGAAGCTAGTTATGGATTTCGAAACACCTTACCACAATCACGACTAATGCCGTTCTTCTTTAATTCTTCATATCCATTCTCATAGGATCGCGTGGTAGCGCAGTCGAAGGAGGTGGTATGCAACCGACCCAGATTGGTGTTACGGGTTTTTTTTGCCTAAGCGAATCAAGCCTTCCAGACTTCCGAAATCGGTGA
>OX375870.1:15874713-15899352 GCA_947359475.1 Heligmosomoides polygyrus bakeri
CATTTTCTTTGAAAACTCATAAAGTATGAATGATAAAGGACGGGATTGCTCAATCTTTTTGGGGTGTGCCACGCATTCTTGTTCTATGGGATGTCATGGAGGTCCTTTGAATGCGTATTTGTATACCTCATCATAATCATCTAGTACCGTAATAAGAATGTAAATAAGGGCCCTATATGTTTAGGTGTCACAGACTAAAAAATCGTTGAATAAGAAAGAAAGCTATTAACTTCCCGAAACCATAATGTTGATTCCTCAGACAATCACGCTTAGAAACTCAGTAAAGTAAGAGATGAATTTGAAATAGTGTTCTTGTTGCTGGCTTTCCGTGGTAATGATGGAAATTCCAAAAGCTCCTCGAAAACCCCGAGTTTTCTAAAAAAAAAACTTGATTTTCTCAAGTACTTTTGACAAACCTGGGGTAGGAAGCTAGTTATGGATTTTCGAAACACCTTACACAATCACGACTAATGCCGTTCTCTTTAATTCTTCATATCCATTCTCATAGGATCGCGTGGTAGCGCAGTCGAAGGAGGTGGTATGCAACCGACCCAGATTGGTGTTACGGTTTTTTTTTTGCCTAAGCGAATCAAGCCTTCCAGACTTCCGAATCGGTGAATTCACACTAGAGTTGTCTGGGAAGAATGGAACACTAACTTACCTATCGGCTGGCCCCAACAAGTCACTGTAGACCAAATGCGCATCAAGATTACCCCTATGACATCCCGTAGAAACGGGACGCATGGCGGGTCCCTCAAAAGGGTCGTCTAACGCAATTTTCATTCTTTGTCTTCCCTTTTTAATAACTCGAAGTTTTACCTACCGCTAGTCCTCCGCTTTCAAACAATATCGCTTAGGGCCTCAAGCATTTTAGAATTGAAAAAGGCTAGCGTCAATCTGCCACTTTTACAATGAGAGGGAACATGTGAGCATTGGACGCAGACCTGCCTGGTGTAAGTGTTTAGCATAGCGACAGCTTAACAACTTAATTTACTTTACATAGCGCAAAATCGTGTATAGGAATGAATAAGAATTTCCGTGTTTTTCTACTCATCATAAGCATTGACCCGTTGTTTAAATCTTTCGAGGTCCAAAAGATGGAAATGTAGGTGCACAGCGCAATGAAATGGTTTTGATTGGCGATCTTCCACATATGAAAAGTTGGTGATACAGAAATAGGTAATTGAATATGATATATTTCACAAAGAAAATATTTATATTTTTCTGATTCTATTAATTTTGAAAACAAAGTTATGTGACAAGTAGGGACAATCAATAGACCCGTTGGTCCAACGGTGTTGTGCCGCTCCCTAGGAGCGGCGTAATACCGCTGGGTCTCGCACCCAGGTGCTAGGAAGACCTACAGTGGGCGCGGGCGATGAGCGCTGCTGAGCCAGGTCGAGGCGAACGCTGCCTAGAAGTCGACCTCGGCAGAAAAGGTGCAAAATGTCGATTCTCTTAAAATTTTATAAAACTACATGGTAAGAAAGCGGTTGCGACGGTGAGATGTGCTACCTTAAGCATTTTAGGATTTGAATGACCCAGAGACCAAGGTAGAGAAAACAAAGTGGGATTAAGATGTGGTGGATTTTCTCCGAGTTTCGGTGTCTATAAAAGACTACTCGATTGAGCTACGTTCTTTCCAGTTCACCTGTTTCAGGAACACTAAAACTTAATCACTGTTGAGGAGAAAAGAAGAACGGATTGCGGATGTGAAGCCAAGTAATTCCTCCAGACCTGATACCTTTGGAGATCAAAAGTTCCTCAAGGGACTTTCTGTCAGTTATAGATAATTATTCGTTCCCTGTACGAGTGGTCGCGCTTTCGGAGGACACGCCGGCTGTCGTAGAAATATGAGTTCTGATCTCTACAATATCTCGAAGTGGAGTGCATGGCGCGTCCCAGTTTGGAACCGACTGCACCGTGCATATTTATTTTTAATCTTTTTCCTTATTTTGACTAGATATAGAAAAATTTTTGCCAGTGAACCGTAGATGAAGGAAAATTTGCTACGGCTTGTTAGAATAACCAAAATAATTAAATAAATAGAGCAGAATAGTACATCTATCGTCTTATGAACTTTTTGATTCACAGAATTTTTTCTAAAGAACTGCTACTGTCAATTACGTTGGATTTGAGTCCGAGCACTTGAATGTCCTTTTTGGGCGCAATTGGTGGAGACGTCCGTACCTCGCTAATGAGTATCCCCTGGCGCTTTTGAGAAAATAGCGGTCAAAAATGAAGTGACGAAAAATATTTTTGTGGCGTTGGGTAGATCTCGTCAAGGAGATCACGGTGGTATGTGGGTTTTCTGAAAAGGGTGAAGATCAAGACGGTTACAGCAAAAGAACAGAAAGAGCGCAGATAACGCGCCTACCGCGCCTTTTTTCCAATCCTTATGGTGGGTATTGTAGGTCGGTAGTTGTCACACTATCACATGTCAAATAAGCCACTTTTAACATTCTTATTGGTGTTTTTTCTTAAAGACATGTGGTAGTGCAGTCGGAAGTGCCGCGTCTCGCATGCTCTCCGACTCAGTGTTCTGGATCAGATTTCCCTCCAGGTTAACCAAGCCTTCCATCCTTTCGGGCTCGATGCATTGCTGTCAGGCTTGTCCGGGCAGGATAATGCACTGAATTGTCCATCCGGTGATCACCTCAAGTCATTGTACTGGCCAAATACGCATTCAAAGTGCCTCCAGCATATCACGTAAGAGTATAATGCGTGTCGCATCAGCACTGCCATCGTCTTATATCCTTTATTCATGTTTTTTTAGCTGCAATGAAGTTGCTATGGATAGATCTCACGAGAATTTCTGGGCTTGGGTGGGGCAGTCGTCAAAAAGAGTCGCTTTTTGTTCATTCCCCAATTAAATTTACTATCAATTAAACTCTCTCTATTGCTTTGGAAAGGGTAAATTGTAAATTGCTGCTAGTGCCAAACATAGTTTCAAAAGCGCTAAAAGGTCGTGTAGAGGCGGAGTATCTGGCACATCCTTAAAACGATGTGATTTGTATGGACCTTTGTCCTTTTCTCCACTGATCGACTGGTTTTTTCCAGATAATACGTTATGCTAGAGGGAATTTTAGTGAAAACCCACAAATAGAAATGAGCAAGGCAGTGCTCAGCATTTTAAAACGCGATACGAGAAATTAGATTGTTTAGTCTAGTTATAGCATAGAGGACTCTAAGAAGGCACTGACCAGGCATTACAAACGTATCTCGACTGCCAGTGGAAAAAACACAAGACGATTTTTTAAAAATTGTCCTTACATTCAACTAAGTAACCACAAGCTTGCCACATTTTGTTGTTCGTTATCCAGCGAAAAATCTCTGGATAACGAACAATAAAACGGATAGGCCGAAACCCAACGGAAACCGGATAACGGATAACGGATAACGGTTAATCCGCTCATCCCTGGTGCACATACCAGATCGCAATCACGTTTTGCTATCCATTTAGACGCTACACATACAATCGTGTGGAGAAAAATTTTGTCGTCGAGATTTTTTTCAATGTTGAAACCCAATGATTGTCTGAAGTGTTTGAAAATTGAAGAAGGACAACGAGACGTGGAAAGATTAAGCTCTAAACTTCGTTGTGGTTCTCTTCTGGAGGCGTGCGTATCACCACAGGCCTAGATTCCATTTGCAACGGCGCATTTGTTCTGTTCTCCGCCGCATCGAAAATCGCGAGGCCAAAGAGGACGCGAGACGGACGCGTCGGAAAAGCTCTGCAAAAGGACGAAATGAGTTGACGGTCACGTGATTGCTTGATTATGTGGAGAGCAGCACATCGAGTTAACCGAATGCTCTGTCTAAAATGAAATAAGAGGGGCCGAGGGGGTGAATGGATGGCGGACGGGAGGGCGAAGCGGAAGAGCGCCGGAGAGTGCGGCGGCGGCCGCTGCAGCAGTGAATTCGACACAATGCCTGCCTTCCCGCGTGCTTCCACCGCTCACTGATGCCTCGCTTCCAAATCCAATCCAATGAACACACGTCGGAAGCTCTTGTCGAGCGAGAAACTCGCTCAAATTCACACCTCACTTCATCTGGTGTCCCTTCCGTTTTGTTTTTTCCTCACTTGTATTCATTTTTTTGAATTTTTTGAAAGAAGTACTTGTAAGCGCTGGAGTGCATCCATGTACACCACAAGAACATGCACTGTTTCTTTGGAAGATAAAGGTCAAAGTCGACGTAGGTCTATTTCCGGCAGGGACTCGCCACGCCTTCTGCTGGTCAACCCCTGTTGCGCCCCGTAAATACTGAAGTTATATACCGTACCACGGCAATGATTCTCCTAGAGTTAAATGGTTTTCCGTCAGGCTTCGCGTAGCACAAGCTGGATCGGCGGTTACAAATACAAATGGCAGGACGTGGCATGAGTATTCAAACGGGCTTTACGTTATAATGCTGAAGTAGGATGCGTGGCGCATCAGAATACTCTGTCCATTGCGCAGTTTCATATCTGATCCCTCCCTGGTTTTCTAAAGTGAGTTCTTCTTCATCTTCTTCTTTCTCTTCTTTTTCTTCCCTTCCTTTTCTCCTTCTTCAGCATAGGTCCAGCTTCTGCGGGGTCAGCTTTTCCGGTGTCATCGCGCCATCTATCCCGATTCAAGGTGAACCGCTTTGAAGTTCCTACATATGTTGCATATCAGGCCAGCACTGTCCCGGGAGTCCGGCAGGCCGCTTTCCAGTCACCTCGAAGTTGATACCTGCCATGTGGACTGTATCGTCCCTCCCACGAAGAACGTGGCGATGTCATCGCAGGTGAGAATGACATCGTTCTGATGGAATGGTGTGAGTCCAACCGCCCAAAGCCGCTTGGCACCGTACATCGCTGTACGTCGCTAACTGGACGACAGCTCCATAGATCGTTGACTTTAGACGTTAGGACACCTTCTTATAGCAAAGCGCTCCAGTCAACGGGCGCCGCTTAGACTATGCCGCACTCACGTGTGAATTCACTGCAACCATCACATTCCCATCAGTCGCTATTTCTGGCCCCAAGCACTTCTAAAAACCGAAGTGCGTGAAAGCTCAGTGCAATTAACTTTAGTGGAGCGACTCTTTTCGTCCGTCGTTAGGTACTCGAACTTCTTGAGGACCAATGTGAGCTCGAACATCAACATGCGGTCACACCAAATTTGCACCTGCCGATAGAGGTCCAACTTATCATCGCAAGCGAGCATTAGATCATCAGCACAAACAGGGTCTCCGGCCGGTAGTAGTTTCTCATGACCTCGCGTGGTGGCATCCATGACAAAAACATAGAGGAGTGGGGAAATTGCAGAACCATGCCCTTTCCACTGTACACTGGATGAGCGCATGGCGCAACTCAACAATTTTTAAATCTGACTATTTTCACTTTCTTGCTTTTTAATATAAAGTAGAAAGCGTTGCTGTCTAAAAAGATTAAAATTTTGTGACCAAATAAAAATGTGGACATTCTTTGAGCCACCGGTTATTATTTGAAAGGTGTTTCTAATAGAACGAACCTTATTATCCATTCATATGAAACCAAGCTTGGTACATGTCGCGTAGGTGAGCAGCATTGGTAGGTGGGAGCGCGCCAGCCAGTAGTAACGAAACAAAGCACAGGCCGAACACATGCCAACCCATCAGGGTACCAACTGTACATGTCCTCTCAAAATAGCATACCCATTCAATGCGGTCTGATTGGTTTAGGCGTTCCCACCTATCAATGCTGCTCACCTACGCGACATATACCCAAGCTTAATCTTTTCGCTTCGGTCCAGTGCCTTACCTGTCAACTTATTTGCATCTTAAGAACGGGTCGGTTATCGTCTGGAAAAGCATAATGTTTAAATGCTGATTTAGATAATTCCTTCAACTTACTTTTGAATTGATAGTTCGAATTTCAGTTTCATTCTTATCTGCCTGTAGGTCCATAGATTAGTGAAAGATTCTAAAAACATTGTGTAACCTACGTTTCTTCGCAGGACATTCTGCCCAACATGTGCTCAGAAAATGGATAGCTCCCAAATCTCTGCGCGTTATGCAATTCAGAATGTTACAATTCGGCACAGTTGCTGTCCAATTTATTGCATAAAAATAACCCCAGGTTAAAAGCCCTAGTTGTATTCTAATGAAGGGGTTTCCACTTCAGCGCTTGTACTTACGATGCCAATTAGTTCTAATGCCACCGAGGGACACAATTATATAGTAGTAGTAGTAGTAGTGCAACAACCTCGTAATTTTCGCAAAACATGGAATTACGACATGTTTTCGCTGCTTCATTTAAAGGGCAGAACCGCAAATTGTCAACCACCTTTGCAAAAATTTCCTGTTCTGAACATGTACAGGGCGCGATAAATATGGTCACTCAATAAAAAGCGAATTACTCACGCGGAATTTATCAGGGAATAGCGAAACTTCCTCAACAATTTACTAACAATCTAGTTGACACGCAAAATGGATATCATTCAATGCGATTCCTGCTGGCAGGAGGGGAGGCCGTCAGACGCATAGAGTAGGACTTAGTGGCGGTACGCTGGGTTGCTTGCGGAATCTCCTTCCATGCCTTTCCCGTGAAGATTTCAACCCTCGAATCGTAGTGCGCCTTTTAGCGCAGGCTTTTTCCTTCAGAACAGACCAACGCAGTAACTCATAGCATTCAAACCTTACGAGTTTGTCGGCCATTCAGAAACAGGGATCAAGTTGGGAAGACTCCTTGCGCACCATTCCTGAGTCTTCTTGGACTTATGGGCGGGTGCGCCGTCCTGTTGAAAGGTCCATGCTGTATTTCCAAAGTGTTCTTGAGCCCGTGGAAGCAACTCCTTCATCAAAATGTCGTTCACGTAGACATTGGTGTTGATCTTAGCTTCCTTTTCAAGGAAAACCAATCGTTTCCGTCCTGTGGCGCAAACTCCGGCCCAAACCATCAGGGAAGCTGCATGAGGGTTTCTGTGAACGACGTCCGCATCCTCACCTCTTTCAACCAATAACCGCGAGTTTTGCTGGCTAAAAGACTGCTCAGTTGAGAAAAGTTTCTCATAGGTGAAGAGCGTCGTGCCGCTCGCAGAGTCTTCGACATTTTTTCTTCTTCCTTTCATCTGTGCAGGCGTCAGTCCCTGCAGTTGACGGAACTTGCAGGGGTATAGTCCAAGTTCATTCTTAGCAGCTCGCCTCATCGTCGTAGCCGATACGTTGAGCTCGGGTGCCATCTTTGTCATGCTGCTGCCTGGATTCCACTTGATTTGTTCTCTCACGATTTTTCGAAGAGTACTAGTAGCTGCGGATACGGGGCGGCCAGGTCGGGCACGACCAACAAGAGAGTTACGTTCCACACAGCGAAAGACTGTCGTCTTGTGCAGCTTCCTTCAGCAGACGAGCGATGTTGGGAATAGAAGGTCCTGCTCTTCTCGGATCCAAGATTGCGCCTCTTTCACAACAAGACTTTACCATTTCTGATAGTGGAGACGTGTGGAGACGCAAAAAAACACCGAAGAAACAATGAAAACTTAAAAACGTTTAAAAACAAATACGAAAAATGACGCGCGAAAAAAGTTACCATATTTATGGCACATCTGTTTTGCAGGGATTTCTTGGCAAAGCAACATTCTCGAAATTGTACAGGCATATCATTTGACACTAGGACAGGCTTCTTTGGGATCCACTTTCTTTACTGTTTTTGCCGTCGAGACATCGAATATGTACATCGAATGTCGGGTCCGTCTCGGATGTCGCCTTCTTTTCTCTCCCGCCTTGGCCGTGGAGAAATGTTGAGTGGATCGCCAGAATGCAGTGAGGCGGAAGTCGACGAGGCAAATCACGTTCTCCTTATTCATAACGAGCCTGTTGTGACACACACAGTGTTTCCTCGTCCAATATTCGACTATTCGCCTTCACTCATCCGCACACACACCGTTTAGTCCGATGAATTGTTGTTGCTGCTTTATGAACAGTATTTCACGTCAAACCGAGCACTTCTTATATTGAACCGCAGACATTTAATTTGAAACCGGGCACCTTTGGAAATAAAACGAATATTTTGCAAACCAAGCCAGACCTCTCAGAAGTTTTAATAAACAGTGCCTAGCTGTCTAACAGTGGGAATCTCTTTTTTACTTTTAAATGAAAATTCGCAATTGTCCTATGGAGAAGTAGGTACTCCTTTGGGTGAACGCACGATTCTCGTTATATGGACTCGACCAATATTCTTATGTCTATTATGACGCGCTGGGATCAAAGAATTTGCCGGTGCGTTAAAAAGGTCGCGCCGTGCACGTGTTCTATATATTACTTTGTATATTCGAACAATAGTGCAGTCGCTATCTACACGCGAATATATCTACAGGTAGAAAAAACAATCACAGAGTGAGAAATACGTCATCATTTTTCGCATTATGACTTCAGGCGAACAATATTTACACTATCAATCAAATAAACATTGTACTGATCCATTCGACTACATTGCACAATCTCTTCAAAAGAACTGGTTTTTGTCTCTGTGTAGGAGCACCTTACAAGGCAAATAACACACTGTTTTGCAAAAGAATATGGGTTCTATTCTTATTCAAAGAGGACACACGCTTCTTTTTTTCCTTTATAGGTGTTTTAAGGCAATTTTTAACAAAAGGATTTATTTGCTTTTGTAATAAAAAGTCTATTTTGATTTGAGATGTATTAGATTTTGCTTGGAAATGTTTGACTAAGAACATATCCAATTTAAAATGAAAAATCTACAAATGGCACTTCATTTATTACCAATAACGATATTATTAATGATTCACACGGGAGATCTGGGTAATATCGTTCAACAACTGTAAAAAATGGCAACATTAGACTCGTCAAACTCTAGAAATCAATGGTCTAAAAATCAAACTCTAATGAAAAGCCATAATTGTGTTGCAAAAACTGTAATACTAGTGCAAAAACAGCATGGCGAGTTCACATTTAAAAATATTGAGAAGATGAATATAAAGTAGATTTTAAGTATTAAGGCGAACTTCTAGAACCTTCAGATCTTTCCTAGTTCCTAGGGGTGCTGTTAGAAAAGCGAAACAAATGCGAACAGTGACGCCTCCCCAGGCTAGGAAACTAGGAAGAAAGGTCCTCCCGTAGCGGCCAGTTCACGATGTTGTCTCTGTAAACTAGTTTGCCTTTGGTTTTGGTGTTGTTGTCAACCAGTGAGTGTTGGGTGCTCCCACCCCCTCCCCCCCCCCCCCACTAGGATAAATCCGAATCCCCTTCTTAATTGCTCGCGTGCTCATACTCATAAAAACATGCATTTTCCATAGTTTAGATCAACAATATTAATACTAGTAATGGTTAGCTTAGTAGAAGCACCTGTAAACTTTTCGCCCGACGTGGTAGGAGAGGAATGTGCCCAATCTGCAATCAGTGGATAGCTGAATAAAAGGACCGAAGTTCCTTCCCATGCCCAGTTCGCATTAGCAGAGGATGGCACAGAACCGGGCAAAGGGAGGAACTCGGCGATGTGGCTCTAAGAGTGGAGCAAAATTACTGCCACGGGAATCACTATGGTCGCCGTTTGACGGTAAGGAATATCATTGAATCAACTATCCATGATTGTGTCTAAAGAGTTTCTGCATACCAGAGTGAGAGTTACACGAATGTCATCCAGAGTGAAGAGGCTTCATATGACCATGTGCCCTCCCTTTCTCAGCAGTTGAGAATCCCAGCCTATCTTATGTGTATGTAATAAGAGAAACCGTTGTGCTTTTCTTCTCTATGAGGGTATAGATGTCTTGCATAAAGTAGACTTGTACCTTAACACCTTAGGAAAACAAGGTGTCTTCTCATCCTCTTCAAATTATTTTTTCTGCGTTAGACAATGGAAGCGGTGAGGAACTGTAAAGCTAAAAAACGCTACACTCCAAAAATCTACACTACTGAACTAAGCAATGAAACATTTATGTTTTCGCAGAGTAATTACTTTCATGTAAGAGATCTTGAATTTGAACAAGGAACGTGTTGAAGAGAAGTTTTCAACACGTCGCCGAAATCTACAATTAGCAGCCGTTTTATGACATGTCTTAGGTTCTTCTACAGTGTTATTAAAGCCAAACTGCATCCGGTTGGCTCAAAAATCGATGCGTCCTATTGTAGCTGACTGCTTTCCTGTATGCGTCAGCTTTCTTTTGCAAGCCGATTATCTATGATGCGTGAGTAAACGGAGCTGGATCATTGTCCTTGTTAGCATTTATATAGGATGCCTCTATAGGTAGTAGCCCATTTAAGTGCTCTTGAACTGCCTGGTCTCTGGGCTCTTTCCTGTTCCTGTTCCTCTAAACGTATAGTGTCGCCACTTCATTCTACAATGCCACCATTCCCCACTTCTTTCTATCAGAAACCAGCGAGACCTTAGGCAATCACTCCAGCACCTCAGGTGCTACTGCTCTCTTAGCTTCAGCTGAATTTTCGCTGTTTTCTTTATTGTTCTGGGATCCCCGTTTTACACCCTAGCCAGCCAAACCCACCTAAGATTCCCCACTCTTGCTGCATATGTGTGCTTTATTGTAGCTGTAACAACGATGTTTTGCTTTAAAAAAAACTAGAGCGCCAGGCCGGTCTCGAACACGCACCACCTACTAAACGGGTAGCGGTGCTCTACGCAATTTCAGCACCGGTCGAACGCCTGTGATAGGCCCGCTACTTATCGATATTCAGAAGCCAGGCCTAACCACTGTTCTCGCTAGGGAAGCGTTTCAACCTCCCACGGAACTTTGAAAGGAGACCTAGATAGCTGGATACAGCCTGGGATCGTGACTACAAACGTTGAGGGTGAACCTTCAAAATGCTCTTCCTTAACGAGTTCTGGCCTGTTAAAGTTGCTTGTTGTTCATGCAGTTCATCATCCCGGCGTAATCGTTCGCACCGGTGTAGTGGGCGCGTGTAGTTGGAGGAGGCGCCGACTGTCGCCTGCATCCGATACCAGGTTCCTGGTTCGGATTTCCCGCCCAGGCCAGCCAAGCCTTCCATCCCTCCGGGGTCGGTGAATTGGTACCAGACTTGTCTGGGAACGATAAAGCGCTGACTTGTTCATCGGCTGGCCATCGCAAGTCATTGCATGGCCAAATACGCGTGCAAATCGCCTCCACGACATCCCGTAGAAGTAGAATGCGTGGCGCATCCCAAAAGCGATTGAGTAACGCCGTCCTTTATCCTTATTCACCGGTATAGTGGAGTTTTCTCGCCACATGTGAGATAGGTCGTGGGTTCGTTTCTCAGCAATGTGTCTTCATTTTCCATGTAGTAGTTTACCTCTACAGAACGTCTCATTCCCATCTACAACACATATTTCATTAAATGCATGATATTATTTATTTATTTATTTATGCGTCAAAAAAAGACACTCTTTATAATTAGAATAAAAGAGAGCTAAAAGGAACCATGCCTAGCAAAAAAAGGTAGAACAAACGCAACACAACACAGCAACAGAACCAATCTAGTGGAAAAGAAGAACGGCATTGTTTGGTTTTTCAGATCATAAAACTACAACTCCAGCGGGTTAGGAAGGTGATATTAGCAAGTAGGCGCTCGTGAAAAAGTTGGTACATGATTTGAGTCTCCTGGATGAAAGCACCAAAATCGCAGGACTCGTTAAATTCACAAAACCTAAAACGAAAACTTCTATCCATGCAGCTTGCAGAAGGTGACATTGAAAATAGGAGGCAACGAGCCAATATAGACGAAGGAAACAGCCTGTCCGCATCAGACAGCTATGACGCCCTAAGGTAGATACCAGAACTTCGGCACATGGGTACGCTGGCCACCACACGGAACTGGTATCTAGGGCAGGCCAGTCCTTATTTAGGTTGCTATGCTTTACTAGGGCGCTTCCCTAGGGAAAGATTTTGTAGGTGAAGAAAATTTTGTTACAATATGAGATAAGTCGAAATTGAAGCCAGATTTGTGATCAGGATTCTAGATAACCCCACATACATATAAGATTTGGACAAAGTCGGTGATCCTGTCTCTAGCACCCTATGTATCTGCCACTTCCTCATCACCACACGAGCCTACGAAAAGGCGCTCTTGTAGACCTCGACAGTCATGAGAAACGGTAATGCATATTCGACTTCTTTAGAATAGTAGTCAACAAACCTTGATATCAACGTCATGGTCGTCAAAACGTGCCCGAAATTGCTGCTGATTAATAAAAAAGCGGCCGCTTCGTTTTATACGTTATCGTACATTTTACGCCTCATCTCTGCAGTGGGTGATGAAACCTATAAACGAAACCGAATTCGGCATCCATAGAATCACAGGTAAGCGCTAACAGGTTAAAAGTTGTTCAGGAATCATACTTTGCAATTAAAAAAAACTGGTCTCTTTTCCAAGTTCCTCGATAGGTTGAAACCCCTTCCGGGTTAGTAAGGCACCTGAAGTAACGGTGGTCACAGAATATTCCATCCGGCTCTGTCAAAGCCAGGCGAGACGATGTTCATCCTATCCTTCCTCAGGTGAGTCACTAGAGAAGCATCTGGGTTTCACTACCTTCGGCGACCTCTCATCGACAGTTCAGAACGGCCTTAGCCTATCCAGAGATGATGAGGATTAAGCAGCTTTTTTCCGCAACAACTGTGCCACTTCATGCACTGCATTCTGGGACTGAAGTGCTTCCACATTCAATCGAACGTTCAAATGGAGTCAGAGCCAACCTCTGGTTCACTTCACTGTTACGTACCCCTCCATGATGAGCTCAATGAGCAGATCAGGTGGTAGTGAAGATTTTTGGAGCAGTTCTCTTGTAAAAAGTTAATGCTACCAGTTCAAAAGAGAGCAGGATTGTTTGGGACAAAAAAACCAAGTGTGACCCTAAAGCTGTTTTGATATTCAATATCTAATGTTTAAAAAAACGAGCTCACTAAAATATATACCAATTTCACTTCGAACTGGACACTTTTCACATCAAACTGGACACTTTTCACATAAAATTGAACACTCTTCTAAGCTATGTAGCTTATGACCCTTGAAATCAATGCGAACTCTTACAAATCAGAACGAGCATTTCTTTACGTTAAACTAAATAGAATCCAAAGAGGTTAGATTAATCCGTGTTCAAAGAAAAGTTTCGTATGATTTATTGGAGGTTTTAATCCACTTACCCAGTACGTGAACACTTTGTTTGAAATTTTATAAAATTCACAGTTTTTTTTGGAAAAGTAATAGTTAATAGCTTGTATCAAAGAGCAGGAAGGCGGCTGTTTTTTAATGGTAAAAAAGAGTGCGCTATGCAGTAGTCCTGACGTCACGATTTTTATTTGACTAATCGCTAAACTATTGTTTGCAAGGAGCTTCGCACCTGTAAACGATGCAGCAAAAACAATTGTAACGAACACAAATATTCTCACTTTGATGCTTTATGTAAGCACCATTTACACCATCAATCAAATAAAAATCGGGGTTTTCGAGTGCCTTGCGCAATCTGGTCTTTTAATGCACGTTTGTTGCCCGTTAAGTTTTGAAACTAAAATTATCTTTTTTCTGCAAGTTTTCTTTAAAAAACTTAAAAAATTTTCTTTAAAAAACTTAAAAATTATTACACTTATTCGAGCAGCTGAACTAAAAAGGTTCAAACAAAGTTATACCAAATTTTCCCTAAACAAAAAAAATTAGTCTAATCGTCTTGTAGAGTTTGTAGTTTAACCTGTAAGAAGCTCTTTTCGATTTGGGAGACGTTCAATTTAATTTCAAAGTTCTTATTCAAGCTTAGAAGAGGGTCCAATTTGTTGTGAAAATTGTATGTTTTAATGAAAAAGCCTTTCAAGGCTTAGAAACGCATTGCCATAGCCAAGGACTAGACGGCTTTATGGAATTCTGGTATTGTTATCCGCCATCCTTAATTCTAACTCATCCCTTAAGTAAGCCGACATCATGTGTCATGATGCGTGAAACAGCGTTAGTAATTACGCGTCCGTCAATCCATTCATTTTTCCATTTGTTGCTTATTTTGCCAGATGCTCATGAAATCGGCAACAAAGGCAAAAACAGAACTGCTCCATTGTTTCGTGAATTTCTAGTCGGCATTCATGACGTGCAGCGTGCTGCTCTTATGTGAAAGGAATGTTCGACACATGACAAATGTTTTGGCATTCCGAGAGGTTGCGCTCCTGATTATTCCGCATTTTCATTCAGAAATGATTCATCACAAAATTAATGAAATGAGTGCAGAAGACCTAACAATGTCGATCATGGCGAAGGCTGCTGAAAGCACTTGCTTGTGCATGTGCACCATTTTCACGTCAAACTGGACACTTTTCTTGTGAATTTGGACACTCTTCTAAAGAAAGAAACTTGATGCTTCTGAATTTAAGTAAACTTCTTCCAAATCAAAACGACATTTTTAATGGTTGAACTTTAGAATCTTTCAGATTGTTAAAATTATTTCTTCTCCAAAGAAAATGAAAACAAAAAACTTTATTTGAAATGTTTTGGTTCAGCTGCCAGATTGAGTATAATAATTTCCTAAAATTTTTTATTATTCGAATAAAATGATAAGCTGAAATGTGTTTTAAAGCGCATCAAAGCAGCAATCATTTGTTATTAAGAGAAGAAATTGCGCCATGCACTCCAAACGCTCATGGCGATTTTTATTTGAGCACGTATTGTAAATGCTATTTACATAAAGCATCAAAGTAAGGTTATTTGTGTTTTTACGATTGGTTTTGTTATATCGTTTAAAGGTGTGAAACTCCTTTCAAACATAATTTTCTGCTACAAATCGAATAGATCGCGTCTTGGAGAATGGCATGACGCAATTTAATTTTTTGCTAAAAAAGGCTGCATTTCTGCTATTTAAAAAAAGGTTTGAACCATTGTTTTTTTCAGGCATTAGAATTTTTTAAATTTTTAGACGTGATCACTTCTTGGAAAAATGAATTAGAACTTTATAGAAGTATAATACTAAAATTTCCTTGGACAAAAAATTGTTATGATCTATTTGAAGAGTCTCTAGTTTAATGTGGAAGAAGCTTGTTCCTTTTAATTGGTAGATATTCAGCTGAATTTCATAAACCTTAGGCTTGTTTAGAGGTGTCCAACTGAACCTGAAAATGGCACATTAACCTAAATTGTTCGGCTGCTTTCGGACCGTTCTACCGAAGAATGAGCATAAAGTAAGCATAAATCTAATCTTCCCATCAGCTTCCGAGGACTGTGCCATATTTTCCGCTTTTTGTTGCCACCGAATTATTCTTCAAATTCACCCTCCCACTAAAAAATTCGGCATTTTTTATAAGCACCCAGAAAATCCACACTGCTCTCCAAAAGTCCTACTACTAACCATTTGCGAGGATTGAGCCTCAACGTTCCGTTTCATTTGGAAAGTTCACCACAACTGTTTGATAGCGTTCTGACTTTAATGATGACAGAGGTAACACTTTGCTCGTGCTTGACCTCGTGCACCTGTCGGACCGACCGGTTCACATTACCGGAGTGCGTACCGACGGCGGTAGTGGCGATACCGGGTCCGCCGGTGGCGCCCCCATCTTCGTACCCCGTTAATGGGCCACTTGCCAAATTGTTTTCCTCCGGCCTCGATGTCTGTCTATCCTCGCATACAATAGCAGTGAACCGAAGCGTTTTTTCAGCGCTCCACCTGCTCTGCGCTGCTGTCAGATTTCGGTCATAGAGCTATTAAACTCGAATGGTTTAAGTGGGACAGTGGAACGACCCCTCGCCCTTCTGGGCTTCCAAAGTTCCAATTTTTGGGATCTCGAAGAAGCGTTCTCCTTTGCGTCGCTTCATGGAAAATTCCTCTATATTTTGAAATATTCTTCATCTTTCCGTGATAAAAGTTAAAGAACGGCGCTAATCAGTCCCTGTTTGAGATGGGACGGGAATTCGGAATCTTCTGAATATTGTGGAGGCAATGTGAAAGAGAATTTGGCCTAGGAATAACGTGAGCCGATGGAGCAGTCAGTGCCTTAGCTTACTAGACAACCCTTGTACCAATTCACCGACCCTGAATAGTTGGAAGGTTTATTTGGCCTGGGCGGGAAATCCGAACCAGGAACCTGGAATCGGGTGCACGCAACAGGCGACCTTGTTACCGCATCGCTCACTTTGTTAGGGTAAATAAAGGAAGGCATTACTTAATTCCTTTCAAGATGCACCACACGCTCTATCTTCTCAAACAAATCTGGCACCAATTCACCGACCCCGGCGGTGGGATCGAAGCCTTGGTTGGCCTGGGCGGGAAATCCGAACCAGGAACCTGATACCGGGTGCTCGCAACAGCTGGCGGCACCTCCTCCGACTGTACTACACGCGCCCATTCTCACCCTGTTTTTGGAAGAATCTCGGCTTTTACAGAAGCACAGCATGAACCACCTCTGACCAGTAACACTTCGCTAATTCAAAATTAAACGCTTTCATTGTGTCGTAGACGTAGTACGTACACTATGAATCTTCTTACGTAAACTTTGCCATGTGTCACTAGAAAGCGCGGGTCCAGAAGGTACTGTTTTAAATGGAGGACAGCTTATTACTGTAGATTCTCTTTATTGTAAATTTTGAACAGGCTCAAAGCTCTGTACGAGGTTTGAAAAATAGCTCCACAGTAAACCTTGATGCGCCTCGTTTGACAACCAACCGGCACCAACCTTAGAGTCGGTAGCATATCTTTACACTATTTCGAAGTGTACCAATGTGAAATCCGTTTCGAACGCTCTGAAAGTTACAGTTCAACCATGAAACGTCCCGTTCGTGAAAACCTTGGCAGCCTGTTTGTCAAGAATTTTGAATTTCCTCCGCCCCTAAGTTCTAGAGTTTTGAACGGCTAAAAGTGGCGAAGGTCGGCGCTAAAAAACTCATTTCGTTCTGCCAACTGTGCCACTTGTTGCCTTCGTCCTCTGGAGGGATACGGCTAGTCAAAAGCAGATGGCTTACGTTGCCACCTTTCACGGTTTTTAAAAACTTTCTTAATGCTTGGTGGAGGAAACTTTTACATGATAATGCTCTTTTTACCAGCTCGTATGAGACGTTGAAGAATAAAAGTATAAAAGATGGAGTTAATAATTCCTTATTTGGGATGCGCCACATACTCCACTTCTATAGTATTAAGCAATTTGGATGCGCATTTGGCCTGTACAATAAGATACGGTGGCCAGATGGTTGAAAATCCGATGTTTTTTCCTCCCTAGAATAATATGAACTCAACACTCCCTTTGGAGGTTGCTCCAATCCCCTGCTCACACAGGAAACAGGAAAGGAAACAGGAAATACTGGAGGTAATTTTAATGGGTATTGGACCTCTACGATGACTTGAGGTGACCAGCCGATAAACAAATCAGTTTACTATCCTTTCCAGACTAGTCTGGTACCAATTCACCAACCCCGGAGGGATTGAAGGCTTTGTTGGCCTGGGCGAGGTCTTAGGCAAGGACTTTGATTTAGGATGCACACGGCTGCCGGCGTCCCCTCTGACTGCGCTATCACGTTCCTTGACATGAATTATTCCCTAACAAGTCTGGTATCATCCCGACTCATTCTACGCCTCACGACCTAAACCAAGTGTAAGCCAAGGTCGTAAAATTTCCACATATTTGAGGACACAACCGATGCCCTTTGCAACAGCACCACAGTTAGAACTACATAATAGTTAAAGACTTCAAGTTGCATTGCTGAAGCGGGGGAAATCTTCTGACGCAGGAACATGTGCGGCGTACCATGTCTGTCTGTCCCGTTCTGTGAAACAGGAAGTCGAAAGTTCCAAGTGGAGCCTCCAATCTTGTGAATTCAGCGACAGCTGGCGGCGAGAAAAAGAACCCTCGTTACTCGCTTGGAATAACTAGTAGAGATGCAAGCTCTCGTGTTGATTCGAAGGCCTCATCTTCTATGCGTGACAACCTCTTGCGCACGTAAATTTCGCATTCGTGTGACCAATTTCACCTCCTTGAGAGGACAGCCTGACCTCATTCTTGCTCCTCTGCCTCGCTCGCGCTCTCTTCAGCTCTCGTTTGTTCGTTCGCTCTTTCGTTCGTTCTTCCGTTCGTTCGTCAGTTCAGAGCACTTGAGTTTGTTCAGGCTCATCCTAAGCCTGAACAGCCTCCCTCAATGAGCCCTTGATTCGTAGTGACTTCAGATTTGGTTCCTTGTTAGGTGCGAGAGTTTTCATTTAAATATTTAAATTAAATCACTTGAAATGTATATTTTGTCTGAAAATATAAATAGGAATGCTAGTGTAAGCTTTATTGCTAGTAGCAAACCTGGTAATATAACCGTGGTTTCAGCGTAGAGGGTTCTCTACCTTAAAGTATTTTGTTTTCGTGAGAAGAATATTCGTGTTACGCATCAGGTAGCTTAGCTTACCCTCATCTTCTTTGTATTCTTAGTGATGTGCAGATTTGTGTACAGTAGCATTATTTCAAGAGGCAGTATTCATTTTCAAAAGTTAGCCAAGTCAATTACTAAGTTTTCCCAGGAGTAAGCCACATCCTTTCGCGCCCTTTCGTGTCATCTTCCTACTGGCATTCTCAACAACAAAAACAGTGTGCATTGTTTTAGTGATCATAAAATTCCAAACCCTTCAGTTACAGAAAAGGTTCTGCTTGCTGTTTTGGAGCAGAAAAGCGCAAATCTTACGACGTGGTGTATGTTGAGATTGAGCCATGCCATCGTCCCGTGTTGTTCGATGTTTACTTAATCAATACTGTAAACGTAAAGTATGCACCGAAAGCTTTTCAATGGAGGACTATAGAATTTTTTCCTTCATCCTTGTTTAACCATCAGTTTCACCTGCAGGTTTGAATGACAGAAACTATTCACAATTTTTTTTTTATACTGAATAATAGCTTTGAGGCCAAACAAGAGTATTTCAAGCCGTTCTGCTTCTCGTTCCAGAAAGAAGCCTCTTCAGTGAAACGTCTTTGCGGAGAACAAGAATGACTCATGAATTCTCGGCCAACCATTTCCTCATCCACCATCGATATCTATCAGGTGCTGAAGCTACGATATCAGAAAAGAAAGCACGAATGCTGGTAGACATGCGGGAATTATTCAGTAAAAGCGTACTTTTCGACTGCCTTTTGTCACAAAAATTTGAGATTTCATTATCTTTATGAAAGCGATGTCTTGGCTGTAGGCTTCTACATCAGCGTAGACTTTCGAAATTACAGGGTACGTAAAAAGTATTGACGCAGTAAATGACGGCTGTGGAAATAGTATTGCGCAGTAAGTTTTAAAATATTCATTTCAGAAATATGGAAAATGATCTTGCAAACACGATAGAATAACTTGTAATCGACATTGGCTCCTTTACTGGGAATACAGGAACGAAAACGACGGAAAAATTCATGAGCACGCGCCGCAAGTACTCGCTTGGATTTCGTTCCGTGCTTTTAACAGGGTAGCCTTCTGCGACTGGTCACTTCTGTTGAAAGTAGCCCAGACCTCATTCTTCAAAATCACCTGGAAAGAGTAATCCAGCGGATTCACGTTTAAGCTGTGCTCGTCTGAGAAGCTGTCCACACCTGCGCGCCTTATCCGTTTGCCGTTATCGGACAAAGATTGATAATTTTGGATTTGAAGGTTATCGTGCTTGAACATCTTGTAATCATCATCTGTTATGACAGAGCCGTGGCTGACGTTTGGGTTGCTGGCCTCTTTCCTCACCAACCGTTTCGAACAGCGCCAAATTCTCTTGTTAAGGAAGTATTCAGCTGTCTGGGTAACAGACAAAAAAAGGGCCACCGTAGCGATGACGATCATGTTTCTTCAGTTTTTTCGTGAGTGTTTTTTGAGCACAATACAGACAACAAAAATAACACACAAAAACCTAGATGGGTAGAAAGAGAAAGCTGGAGCTGAAACAAAAAGTAGGTGCGTCAATACTTTTTACGCACCCTGGATAGGTTGAGATAAGGGTTTCGCTTGGTATGCATGTGCCCACGTCGCAAAAAATGTCGTGCAATCGCTCATTTTCCAACCTAAAAAAATGTCCGTTAAACCGTCAATCAGGTGACGTCGAATCACATTCGAATGACTGCATGGCGCAATCTCGTCAATTAACAGACTGGAAGTTAATGGAAAATTGTCTCATTCTCGCTTTTTTATGGAATCTTGCTGCTGTTTTATAGGCATGAATTTAGTGGTCATTCAAGATGGTAGTTCGCTTTAGCCAATTCTTCAAGCTCCGTCGTTTGGCCTCTATGTGCTTCTTTCTGCTCTATATTGACATCTCTTCATTTGTGGGTAGATGATCACGCCATTATTATTTATAGCGAGATTATCACTGCTTTGGTGCTATGCTGTTAGTTTTTCCAACCATTATTCACAATTACCGACTGCGCGATGTTTCCAATTCGCTCCATGTTGTCACAATGATGTTTTGTTGCTATAAAAACTTTCAGCGCCAGGCGGGACTCGAACCTGCACCTCCCTCTGACCGGGCGGGAATGTTCTATGCCTTTACACCACCGGCGCCGCTTGAGGCTTAAAGACACTGATTTCAGACCATCAGCTTTAACTGGTCCCATGCTGATATCAGCGGCCAGCTCATCCCGGATACGGGTGGGCGCTGATCGGTCCCACGAGGTGTGGATGTTGCGTTCGATCAAACGGCGCCGGTGGTGTAAAAGGCGTAGAGCATTCCCGCCCGGTCGAAGGGAGGTTCGGGTTCGAGTTCCGCCTGGCGCTAGAAGTTTTGATCGCAACAAAACATCGTTGTGACAGCTTACAACCTCGAAACCAGCCAACTGAAGCTTAAAGAAACTGATTTGAATTGCTTCTCTCCATGTTGTCATCATTTCCGACTGAAAAGCGCATGGTTCATCCTCAAAAGCATCGTTTTAGGGAAGGGATGAAGAATCCTCAGCTGATAAATAAATGATTAAGTAAATAAATTCGTTTGATTTTTTATTTTCTGCTCTTCTTTCTTTCTTACATACTTTATTTCCTTCTCCATCATTCGAGAACTATCGCATCACATAGAAATGGGATTTTCCAAGAATCCGGTAGCCTTGTCAATTTCACGTTATAGCTCGAATTTCACAAAAAAAGTTGCTTCCTCTTTCAAATTCCTTCTTTAATTTTGTGTCTTTACTGCCGTAATTTTGTGCTTGACCCCAGTTAATTGTTGTTTGTTTCAAAGGTCATTATTGATGAATGTTTCACCTGCTGACGCCAGTGATCTTTCTGCGGCGCTTTCTCTCTGTTGTTGTTCGAAAGTCTTCCGGAATATATTCGTTTTAGAGAGCAAAGATCAAACGAAGGAACTGTTGCAATCTGAGGTCTGCTGGAACTGCTATTCTTCATGCGCTGTCATTTGAAGTCCTCAACTTGCTGCTGCAGGCGCATGTGGTATTTGAATGATGGACTCTGGAGAGCGGAGGGTATTGAAAAACTTGGCACTAATCCAGGTGCCCATAGACGCCCTCATGCTTTTGCAACATTCCTTTTTGAAGTGCTTCTGGCTTTTTGATGGCTTCTAAAACAGCCCTGTTTCAGCATGTTCGCTTCACAACTAAAACATGGGGGAGGGGGGGGGAGGGAAAGGGGGGGGGGGGGGGGGGGGGAGATTGGTCTACCAGCACAACCGTCTTTTTGGTGTACACCTGGCGTGCCGCCTTTATTCGTTATATTATAATAGTTAGCCAGCATGCTATCTTAACCGAGATTTCGCTTACGGAAGCTTTGCTTAGCCTAAGCAATGTCGTATGCAGCTGTTGTTCACATATCTACCAACGGTGCATCGCTTAGATACCATGTTCAGCATGGATCACCAACTGCATTGTGGAGTTGGGACATCTATTCAGACAAGGTAGATAAGAACTCTGACTCATAAGAAGGAAATCGCGAGTCCACGGAATGCAGTTGCAAGATCCGCCTTTTACGCCTATTCAAATCTCTCTGGTTCAACTCGAACCCAACTGTCGTCATTGTTCTCTGAGCACTCTATATTAGGAAAGGGAATAGCGTCTAGTGTCCTGAACAAAGGGCTCAACAATGGTCACTGCAAAGAGCAATGCCTTGCGTTTATCAGAAATCGTGGACTGTTTGCTAGTGCAGCCCGCGGAATGCCCTCTAGGAGTCAAATAATCGTTTTTCTTCCTTTGTTGATCTTTAGTTCATGTTTTTTTGGTAACAACGAAATTTTTTTTAAGAGATGGACACATATTTGGATGATTTTCGACAATTGCTGTTAATGAAATTTGTCCACCTCATTTTAGCATTTCCCAGAAAAAAATAATTTTCCGAGGAGGTATTAGACTGTCGCAAAATTAATCGCCAAAAGTACAGTCCTTTCCAAAAGCGACGCTATGGTTACGGGATGCCGCTGCCGCAGCATATCCCAATTTAAATTCGTAAAGCATGATAACTCGATAGGCGCGTCGATTCATGATTTTTGCGGAGCCCTGGAAAAGGTCGGCTAGAAAAATTAGAGCGACATCCACACATGTTTTTTGAAAGAGCAGGAAAAACCTACCGAACCGTATGTGTGGCTTTTCCATGAGGTGGAATGATTTAGGCTAAAAACTTATTTATTTATACGTACCTCGAAACGGGGATTAATTTTGGGACAGTCTAAAAGGTAACTGCACACTTCCACTGTTTCATCTACGAAGACTAGGTAATCTGTCCGTCTGTCCGTCTGTCTGCCTGTTTATCTGTCTGTCTGTCTGTTTGTGCGTCTCTCTGTTGTCGCTACGGCAAATGGCCGGAGGGAGGGGTTTTTACCGTCGGCTCTATTGAAAACTATGTACTCAATGTGTTCATTTATGTACTCAATGTTTACCTTTTCCAAGTAAAAATCGCGGGTGCATGGTGGCTGACGGAAATGGTTCACAAGTAATGGGCAACGTCGATCCGATGAAGACCAATAGGAATCGGTTTTAGCGATTTCTTTTATAAAATGGAATATTCAAATTGCGCGTTTCAGTGGAATCGTTGGATAAGTTGTGCGATGTATCTAGGACGAAACTTCAACCAGTTATAAGACCGGATGACCGCTTCATTGGTTCGATTTCGTAAATTTCCCACGCCATAAGAGCTGTTCGCACCTTCCGTCAATATGTCATCTCAGAATCGCTGAGAAACGTGTGTGGGAGTGCATGGCGCATCCCAGAGGGATCAATTAGCTGCGACGTTTACTCCCTGCCATTGTCCGCGCTGCACTCTGACCGTCGTCGGACAGTGCGACCGCCGGCACGGTTTCCTAGATGTCATCTGAGTGCAGCGATTAGCGGGTTTGCGTGGCCTACGTGGCGCACTCTGTGAGCGGGAGCGGGCGGCGCCCTCCTCGTTCGCCACAATGCGAGTCTGTCTTCGAACCGCTGAAAATCGGCCAGAAGAGTCGTCAATGAGCGCGCTGAGACGCCTCTTGGGGATTTTAAGCTGCGGGACGCCCTTTTGTATGCAGATTATGGCTCTTCAAATTTAACCACCCCCGCTTGGGAGACGTGCCACACGCGCGAGCAGCAGCGCCGCGGTCGACCAAGGCGAGCGTCTCACCCGGTTTCAAGTTGTTACGCTCCGATCATCGTCATGAACTGCTCTTTTGGGTAGCTGGAAATGGACCTTTATCAATGTGCAGCTTACAGAAGCGCTTCTTTCGCCCGAATAGTCCATTGTTGCAATTGAGGAGCGGAGGAAGGATTTTGGATCTCTAGAGCTTTCTAAACTAATATCAATGGACTGGTAATTCAGTGCGCTTTCTCTAAATTATGGCACACCTTATATTAAAACGTAGATGTTATTAGAGTGACGGGCGCGTAAAAGCGCATTCGGAGAAGGCGCCGACAGTTGCGTGACCCATAGCCCACATTCCTGGTTCGGATTTCCCGCCCAGGCCAACCAGTTCTTCCAACCTTTCCGTAGTCGGCGAATTGGTGTCAGGCTCGTCTAGAAATTACAGAACATTGACTTGTTCATCAGTTGGACATCCTATAGAAGAAAATGCATGGCGCATCCAAAAAAGGGAATGGTTGGCGCCAGACTTTATCGCTTTGTCTTTTTGTTAGAGCAATGATGAGGCAACAAGTGACTGCGTTAACTAATCTCCTTGTGGAGTGCGCCACGCATTCTGCTTCTCCCGGACGGCTCCGAAAAGGCAGTTTGAGTGATGCATTTGGCCTAACATGTGTGGGGATAAAGTTCAAATTGCCTTCGCGACATATAGTTGAGGCACAATCCTCAAGCCTCGGCGAGGTGACCGTTTGGTTGCGCTGTTGGAGGGAGGCACGCGGCTGTCTCGTGTACCCCCGCATTCAGGTTCGTGGTTCAAGTCCCAACGAAGTATTTCATTCTTCCAGCGTCGGGGAAATTGCTGCGCGACTTGAGAAACATAAAGACTGACTTGTCCTGTTCCTGTTCGCATATTTGCTGGATCATTAGCTGCAAGATTTTACAAGTTACGGCCAAATTCGTGTGCAAGTCGTAACTCCTATCCAGAACCTGCCGCTTTTCAGGAAGGACATCTCAGGTTCGGTATACCGTGAACAATGTGTTCGATTGAATAGCACAGGTGGCGTAATGGGATAGCATTTCGCCCTAGAACAGAGGGTACTGGTTCGAGTCCGGCCTGGCGCAAAAGTTTTTTATCGCAGCGAAACATATCGTAACTGAAATTCCCGTCGTTTGTCCACTACAGGTTGTTTTATAGGCCCACCTCATTCCTCTTCTTCCTCTTCTTCTTCTTCTTCTTCTTCT
>OX375870.1:15899552-15988631 GCA_947359475.1 Heligmosomoides polygyrus bakeri
AAAGCAACTCACGTTCCTGTCAAGTATTTTTGCCTTCAAACTGCCTCCATGTCGCATGTCCATGATGCAGTAGTAATGTGCGTGGCGCATTCCATGTGCGATGGTAAGCAGCCAATTTTATATCCTCCAATTGGGCAAAGTTTATGGGATGTACTTCCTCTCTGACGTCTTTAAACAAAAGTACTGGGGTATTTTGTCGGTGGTTTTGAAGGACGATGCAGCACAGCTGTGACGAGGACGACTCTGAAACCCCTAGCGGTCTACTGCGGGTAAATGCTGGTGGTTGACACGTGCTTTGGGTAACTACATAGACGCACATCTTGCAAACGCAATGCAATTGCAAATGCGATGCACGATGGGAATGTCTTTGTTGAAAATCTTGCTGAACTACTGGCGAAAAGTCAGTCACCATTATGCGAAAATCCTCTCACCGGCCAATAAATTTCATATCAAAACCAGACTTCTACTATTTTCCTCACCTTAACCTTACCGGCAGTTGACCGCTAGAGGTTTCAGAATTGTCTTCGCCACAGCTTTGCTGAATAAGCGCTGACATATAAGTGTGAGTTTATTACGTTGCTTAAGACAAATGTCAAATGAAAGTAGAACTGCCAAAAGTTGAGAACAACTATTGAACAAACAACAAACTTGTTAACCAAGAGTGATAAAACTTCTACGCTAACACAATGAAGAGATGCAATGGCTTCAGTAGAAAGTTCGAGACTTTACGCTTGAAAATTCCAAGGTTTGGCGAAAAAGCACTGTTCTTAGTAGGGTCGAGGAGGTACATGGAACCGGCTCGATTTACAAAAAAATGGCCCTTAGTGAAGTTAGCCCAATCAAATGCAGTGCCTTTCAGTGGCCAGCCCATGAACAAGTCAGCGTTCTATCCTCACCAGACAAGTCTGGTACTAATTCACCGACCCTGAAGCGATGGCAGGTTTATTTGGCCTGGGGAGAAATCCGAACCGGGAACCTGGTATAGGGTGCACGCGACAGCCGACATCTCCTCCGACTCCGCTACACGCGTCCTTGTATTTTTAGTGCTATATAATTACTAGAGCTTTCTAGTTCAAAATCGTATAGTTCGGATAAAAGTGAGGCCTTTTTCTCTGATCAATTATAGGCCATAAAAAGCTTGTGCTGGTCCGATGTTTGACTTTGGGCATATTTTGCGCGGCCAGTCAAAGAGGGTATTCATGTGCGTTGAGGCCAGCCAGCACCCTTGATTGTTCCCGCCGCTTGCAGCTAAAGCTCCACGGACGACCGACCGACCGAACGACCGACTGGCCGAGAGCCTTTCGCCGACTCCAGTGTTTGTTGACATGTTTACACGAACTTTTCTCAAGCCTCCAAGGAGATCATTTCGTTTTTTTTTGCTTTTTAAATTTGAAGCACTCTAGTGCAGTCTTCTTCCTTTTCCCCTAACAGCATTTGAGGCGCCAAGCTCTTCCTTATTACATTTTTTCGATCTTTTTTCCTGCGCGTGCTAGCGCAGTCAGAGGATTTGTCAGCTGTCGTTAGCACCCCAAATCAGGTTCTTGGTTCGGGTTTCTTGCTAAGGTCGACCGAGTCTTCCATCCCTACCGGGTTGGTGAATTGGTTTATGACTTGTCTGGGAAGAGTAAGACACCCTCTTGCTCATCGGCTAGCCACCTCAAGTAATTGTGTCGGCTGAAATGTCTTCAAAAATGTCTCCTTGATATGCCACATAAGTAGGATGCTTGTCGCTTCACAAAAATAATTAATTAACACAGGATTTCTGTTTTTATTTTTTATCTTCTTCTTTTTTTTTGCTGGGCTTAATATGCAATGTGAGATGTAGGCACCTTCTACATTTTCTATAGTAATAAAACGCATGGCGCATACCACAGTGGATTGACGTGTTCTGGCCACTATCCCTTTTGTACTATTTCAACAACATTACCTGTGAATTGGCAAGCGGCTTTGAGATAAAAGCTGCATATGTGTGCAAGAACGCCTTCAATTTTTACGAGGCAGATTTGAACGAAGGTCGAACTTAAATGTTAACATTCCTTAAGGTTGCCCACCAACCACTTGACCAACTTGTCTTTTTGTCTCCTAATTTGCTCATACGCATGTTAGGGATTTTTATAATAGCAAAAATAAGGACAAAGGATGTCGTGAAAAACTGTTCCTCTGGGATGCGCCATGTATTTGACACCTAGGAACTTCAACGAGTATGCGTTGCTTCTATATTTTAGCTTACGTTTTGGATTCCGGCAATCATCCTATCGTAGATGTTACTACTCTAAGTCGTCAAACAAGCTTGGAAGATTTTATAATCCTTATGGCATGAATTGTTTGACTGTGCCGAAGTGTCGCATGGTCGCATTCTGCCATTGCGCCAAGAGTGAATATTTACCGAAAGGTTGTTACTACTTCACCACATATTTCAGCATAGAAATTTGAACAACGTTTATCCACTAACTATAATCAGAGTCCACGGTTCTGTCTGAAGTCTAAGATGGAAGCTTAACTCCAGGGAGACTCTATCAACCGTTAGGTTCAGATGGAAGGAAAACTTTTCCAAACTTTTGATTTTTAGATCCACAGTCCTGCAAAAACATTAAAGAAGAAGGTGTAATCAAATTCATAGCTCCGGTTCGTATTACGCCATTTGCTTTTCTGCTTTTTTATTTATGTTTATTTATATATGAAATTCTAGCATCAACAATGTTCAAATAATTATTTTATTGAAAGATTTTGGTAAGATTGTCATACCTCCGTCTGAATACAGTAGGTTTATGACCAACCTGGTGCAAGGAAGTCACCAACCAATCATAGCGCCGATGGCAGTGGCTACCTATTTACATATTGCTTCACGCTGACTTTCACTAATTATGACATGAGCTTTGGCTTTGTCACCTTGTTAGACTTCCGGGATATTGCCCATCCCAAATGGATATGAACACGTATTTGCCCTATACTGGATGTCCGTCGCACAACTGTCATCTGCTTGCTGAAACCGATGACCTTCCCACGAAATAGCTTGCTTTTCAGTCTTTTACAGTGTTGAAGTCCCCAATAATAGAAAAGTACGGCGGTTCTGCTCAGCGAAGTAGCCCTTCACTATGGCTTTCCTGTAAATGTATTGGAAGAATTCTGAACCCTTGTTAGCATCATGGACTTAATTGAGTATCTGAACCTCCAAATACCTCAAGGATGGTCTTCTTTCTCGCCTTGCCTGTTCCCCCAGAATGTTCTGCATTTCGCTTTGATAAATGGAGACCTCGGGAGCATGACAGCGTATTGGAGGAGGAACCAGCTGCCGAGTGGTCCCCCAATAGAAGTTCCCGGTTTGAATTCCGCCTAGAGCGGTCAAACCTTCCATCCGTATCTACCCAATTCAACGATTCCTCTGTTTCTTTGTTTTGCAGAATGCAACACTAACCTTTCCATAGACTAAACGCTACGTGGTATTGTTTTACTGAAGCACGTATTAAATTGCCTCTATGGATTTCTGTAGAAGTAAATGGAACTGATTAAGGACTGATTAAATGCCGCCTTTTATTCCTTGTGCCTGGACGGACACCACCGCCCAGCTCTGTAGTTTAGAAGCCGTTCTGTGTACAGTATACTAGTCGATTTTTTGTAGAACTGTCATAGGATTTGAAATTGCATTAAAGTTGCCTGCGCGAAAAGCTGTCAAAGTAGAAAGAAGGAAAAATTGGAGTACCTTGCATTCGATTCCAGTTGGGTAAGGTGTGATTTTGCAAGGTCGTACCGCTAATAACACATCCGCATTAGTCATATTTTTCGGCTGCTACATTGCTGCTCATATTTCGTCTCCCGTCATTTTTTCCCTTGCAACGAGCATGCTCCAATGTGCTTACTTTTGGCTCGAATTTTTCTCTCCGAGTTTCCGCCATCTTCATTTCTTGTCGTGTGTTGTCTTCCCACTTCTGTTCCACTCTTGTCGATCGATTATTGATTATCGCGCGGCGCTTCCTCCGTTGCAACTGATTTTTTTTGTATTTAAGGAGCGAAGCCGCGTGATGTCACGTCACCCGTCGTCTCCGCCGTCAAAATCCGAGAACTTCCGAATCGCCAGTCAGTCGCACAATCAGCACAAATTCGGTGAGTACGTTCATTCTGCAATGGCACTCATTCGAGGACCGCGACTACAGTACTCTCCGCTGGCGCGGCTGACCCGCAGTTTTCCGGAAAGCGCCCCACGAGCAGAAATCCTTCATAGCGATTACCAGCCCTTGCTGGGTGGTCGATACGAAATATGAGGCTATGTTGTTTCCGAAAAACGCGCTCGAGACGTGTTTCCCGTCGGCGGCCGTGATTTTGGGATTAGAGCGCGAAATGCACCGTCAAGTACGCAAAACAAGTATTCCGCACCAGACAGCAATCGCCTCTGAAGCAGAGAAAAAGAAGGAACCACCTCGAATTGCACTTTGTCGGGGATATCCTACCTGGCGACCACCTTAGATGCTGCCCTGCATAGCCGGTTAGGATGGCTGTAACTCCTGATGTCTTCTTCTGCTCCCTTTCTTAGGTTACTGTAGGAAAGGTGCGATTTCCAGGTGAGATAGCGCCACAGGACAGCGACACGGACAGCGGAATCTGCGCGGACTCTGACCAACCATCGCCTAGGCAGCCGGTCGAGATTCCACTGCTCTTCACTTCGAATAACTATGCTGACTACCTCGTACCCGATAGCTACAGGTACTTCATAGAACTGCGTTTAGATTTGCCCCAGTTGAGAGCTTTTTCACGTAACTAAGTAGGATAAGACATACAGTACAAAAACGGAATACTCGCTGGCTGTTTAGAGCTCCATCGTGGAGCGATGCTACCTAATAACGAAGCGCCGTATCGATTGAACGGCGCAGTGAATCGATATGGGAGTTTACCATAACGTCGCTTCGCTCCACCGATAGGTCTCTGTCCAGTCCATTAGTCTATGGGAACTTCATATAGTGGTTTATCAACCAGCCAAGTTTCTCCACTGATATTTCACAGAGTGTTTCCCGTTTCAAGAAATTTGGCCAATTGACCAGAAATTTTCGTTGTACGAGGAGTTGCATCATTACGTCTCAAAAACTCGCTAATAACTCAACCATGGAGGAACAATTTTTCAAAGGAATTCAACACCTTATAATTGGAAACAAGGCGACCCAAAGTCACGTAAATTTTAAAGCTTTCTACTTCGATTACAACTAATTTTTCTTTATCATCTCAAGCAGTTAAGATGTACCAAAAGTCCATTAATTTAATAATGGCCGTTCTTCTTACAGTCTTCTATTATTTGGTTCTACGCTTAGTTTCTTTCAACTTATTTACTCGATTTGCTTACACCTACCTTGAATCCTCCGTTTTACCATATCCTGCAGTTTTCTAGCATGGCAATTTTTAGGAATTTTAATTTTATTTGAGCACCTGGAAAAATTTTGAGGCAGCATGGAAATGTAACTTGCTTTTCAAAAAAAATATTTGCAAATATAGCCACAGCGGAAATTTCTTTTTGAGTTTTTTTGGAGCAAAAATATGGATCCTCGTCATATGACTGGCGTCTTCGATGTAGTTTTTTCTCAAATGTTATGTAGATCAATTAGAGCTATATCTTGTTACACTAATCCGCTGAGCGAAGTTATCCACCAGACGGTATTCGGCCGATATGGAGATTGGCTTTAAAATAAAGCGAGATCTATATACTCGCTTAAATAATTCTTCACCTTTTTGTTAATAATTTAAAAGATGATTATTGTATGTAGTTGGTGTTAGCTTGATTTTTACTGTATATTGAAAAAATAAGCTTTTTGTGATGTAATTCTGCTGCTCGTATTTCTCTACTTTTTATTCCGAATGCTAGGGCTCGTGGTAGCATTGTCGCAGAGGCACGAAATTTCAATTTTTTGGCTGGTGTTTCCCATACCCTTGAATCCCGGGCTGTGAATGGCTAGTAGACTTGTACAGGAAGAGTAAAACACTGATTTGTTCACGGCCTGGTCATGCCACGCCAAAACTTCCATGCGATCCTGCAAAACACTGACTTGTCTATTCGGTGGTCACCTCTACTGTTATACATAATTAAAGTTCGTTAACCGCTATATCAAAATCCCAGTTCACCGTTTTCGTGAGGGTGATAGAACTAGCGTTCCTTCAGCGTTGCCAGTAGGAGGCGCCAGTAGGATCGATGTAACTCAATCTCCTTGCGGAATGCGCCATGCATTCAATTTCTAAAAGATGTCGCGGAAGCAAGCTGAATGCGTATTGGAGAATTCGGTTGTTTCATCATGCAGAGAAATCTGAGCGGTTTCAAGTCGTGAACTTCGGAGAAATAGAATCGTGGTTGACCTGGACGGGATCCGAACATCGAACTTCGATTCGAGGTGCAGCACGCAACAGCCGAGGCACCTTTCGTCTACGTTATCAGACAGTCTTAAATGAGTATTACTCTGTGGTGTTACTGCTTCTGTGCCGGCGACATTGGTAGGAGGAATAGTTTATTCTAGGCCTGACATTTTGACCGTTTCGTCGTCTTCAGAGGCCTAAAGATGACCCGAAGAAGAAGAAGAAGAAGTTTCTAAGAAGACCTAAAAACTGATATTCTGAAAGTTGAATAAAAATTCATTGAAAAACAGTACTTTTGAGTTTGCCTTAGTACACTAAGGTTGTAGACCGGTCGTGTAGATAGTGAAGGATTGTAGACTCCCGTCCCTTTTCAGCCTGAAGCTTTCTTCAAGCCTTAGCTACTTCTGCTGTGTTCTAGGGTAAGGACAAAGATGAAAAACGCATCTGACCTACCACCAGTAGAAACGGGAGTTGCCCTAGATGATACCGACGCTCGACGATGCGCGAGCGCGAGATTGGCAGTCGTTTTCGTGTGTTTTTGCATAGAAGCGGTGGCCGTTCACAGCTTTTGCTATATTTCTGATTGATGGCCGCTTCGTCACCATACGACGTCGTTGTCACGCGGCCGCGTCTGCGCTCCGCCACAAGGGGAATGGAGAGGTTCAAACGAGCGCGAAGAAAAGCTCTCAACTCACGGACAGGCATGTACATACGGGCCAACCCTTGACTCTTCCGAGGCTTCTTCGCTTCTCTTCAGCTGCATTTAGCTTCACACTCCGCTCTCTTTATCCACGGATCTTCCTTGTCCATTTGAGAAGGCCCTTCTTCTCAAATTCACTTAACTGATCTCTTCGTCGATAAAACCCTTTATTTGTGTTTTCCGCAAGGTTAAAAAATGCCGTAGATTCTAACCTTCGTCTGCACAGTGTCTCTTGTAAGTTCCCTTCTTCGGGGTGCAGACAACAAACTTCGCTTTCCCCGACTTCGTTGCCACGCGCCCCCTGAAAACTTGTGATGGAAAAATAGAATTTTAAACGAAAGCACAACAAGTTCAGTTAAATAGTAGCTGTACAATACCGCTCAAATTCTTTGCAAAAAAAGACGCTTTGCGACGGATTAATCCGTCACAAAGCGTCTTTTTTTGCAAAGAATTTGAGCAGTATTGTATGCATATGTAAAAGTGCAGTTCGAATTCTCCGCCCAGGCCAACAAACCTTCCATCCCTACGGGGTCGGAGAATTGGTACTGGACTTGTCTGCGAAAGATAAAACGCTGAGTTGCTCATCGGCTGGCTACCGCAACTTATTGTATGGCCAACTGCACACTCAAATCGCTTCTACGATATCCCGTAGAAGCAGAGTGCGTGGCGCATCGCAAAAGGGATTGAGTGACACCGTCCTTTATCCTTTACCTATATACAGCATACTGTTCTTCCAATATTCACTCTTAACTTCCGTCCTATCAGTTTTCGACTAAACATACTTTTAGTAGGATGGAGTACAGTAGCAGAAAAACCTATCTGATTTTATCAGTTTAAATTGAGTTTAATGGCGAAAATTAAGAATACTGCGTTGCTTCTATCGATGGGTTTTACACATTTTCGGACACCGCTTGTTGGAGTTGGTTTTGATTCATTTATGCAACATCACTTTACAAGTGGAAGCCGGAGGGTGTAGCTGTCTTTGGAAAGGTCGTAGGTCTTCCAAAATAAGAAATGTTGGTAAATAAAATGGAACGACAACAGGTAGGTTACGTGCTATATGCTATTTCAAGAAATACTAACATAATTTCTTTTCTTCTTACACTAATCAGGCATGTTAAGGAAAAGACTCATTTGCAGAAGTAAGCTCAACGTTAACACAACTCTCCTAGAAAGGTCTTTCGTCATACCGAAAACTTCTGTTTTTCTACCTTGACGCAATTTCTGATTGTACTCGGGTTACTACGACTACTCTTTCTGTTTTTGTTTGCTTCAAATGGAACAAATGGTTGTACTTGGCACTTGTCTTTCATGTGTAGTCCTTTGCCTGGAATGCCTTTGAGAATGACATAAAATTGTGGTGTAGACGACGGGCGGATCAGAATCAGTATCGTCCTTATTATTAGAAATATTAGCTATGTAGCCTATAGCCTATTCAGGGTTAATGCACGAAAATCGTCCAATTCCGAACCTTTCCGGCACACTTTGAAGAGATGAGCTCTAGAACAACAAGTACGTCACGTGTGGAGAAAAAAGATTCGCGAAAATTAAATTGAAATCGCATTTCTGTGCGTTTACGTATGCCCAGCATTTTTCGGGCGCGTTTGACGCATTCTCGTCTAAGGTGGTTACGAATTTACGTCAACTTGGTAGCGCAGTGGCAAGAAGCGCCGTTGCTGGTTCAAAAAGTCTTAGGCTGCATGGGCTAGTGAAAACCTCGCACACATTAGAAAGATTGCAGAGCTCGAATACCATTTGCATCAAAAAACGGCCATCGAACTGGCTTTAGCTTTTGATGCCATAGTGTGTCGTGTACATACCATTTTCACGTCGAATTCGACACTTTTACGTGACGTATTCGCGAATTCGCGATATGTAATGCGAATGGTCAAAGGTCAGCTCATACCAATGCAACCTATCAGCCGCTTATCTCAAGAAATATGGAATCTTCAAAACTCCACCTCCGTCAGTGTCCTCTTTACGAGTTCCAGCTGGGACACACGTCAGTCGAGGCTCATCGTAACCTGGTGCGCGTTTGGGTCAGGATGCAGCCAGTGCACGTACCTGTGACAATTGGATGAATCGCTTTAAATCAGGAGATTTTCGTTGTCCGAACAACCCAAGCCTCAACGCGAGCTGACGGTCGACAGCGACTCCCTACTGGCTACCATCAAAGCAGACCCGTTCCAATCCACTCGTGACTTGGCGACGACCATCTTCTCTAGCCAACCCATATTCGTTCGTAAGTTACGAGAGCTTGGTTCCATCTGGAAAATACGCCAATAAGTTTCGCAGGATTTGTCACCTAACCAGTATGCCACACGAGATGAAGATGTCTCCCTTTTCAACTTATCCCGCTCTCGCCGTTTTGACTGGCTGGAGGCACTCATTACAGGAGATGAGAAGTGGATACTGTATGCGTCACATACAGTAAGGCGTGCTTGGACTCCAGCAGAGGAGAAGCCGTCAGCAGTTCCCAAAGGTGATCCGCACCCAAGGAAGGAGTTTCAGAATGTTCTAACACATTTGCCTAAGCCTGGAGCGGCTGATATAGAGGCTATATGTTGTCCCGTAACAACATGGAGTTTCAGAATGTTTTCTGGACGTTCGTGGTGTTGTGTACTGGGAGCTTCTCCATTCTGGTGCCACCATTAACGGTCAGGTGTGCTGCAATCAACCAAAGAACTCAGCCACGTTTTTCAAGTTAAACGCCCACAACTCGACAAGGTTTATTTCCTCCATGACAATACAGAACCGCGTACTTCAAAAATGGCCCGCCAAAAACTCCATCTATTAGGATGGGAAGTTCTTCCCAACCACCCTATTCACCAGACCTTGCCCCCAATTGTCTACCATTTTCTTCGATCGCAAGCCCACTTTCTGGAAGGAAAACGATACTATGATTGAGCGGCACTCGAATCCCACCTTCGCCACATTTTCGAATGGAAACCTCCGGATTATCGCCATTCATCCCCTGCCGGAACGATGGAGGACAGTCATCGACAAAGATGGGCGATATATATTTCGATAAGTTGGGTTAGGCTGATCAAAATATATAAGAATTTGAAAAATACAAAAAAAATCGCAAGAACATATGAATCACCCTAATGTTATATTTGTCTTCCATAAATCCTTTTAGTAGTCGTCCAATGTCGGATTTTTTCAAGCTAAGCATCTTTTTATGGTTGGGGATCACGGCCTAGAGAATTTTTAACTGGATTCGACCTGACAAATAAGATACGGAAAGGTCATAAAAATTGGTTGCGATTGCATTATTTATTTATTTATTTATTTATTTATTTATTTATTTATTTATTTATTTATTTATTTTGATGCAAGCAAAGGTTTGAAACACATAAAAGGAAACAGCAACCCTCAGAAACTATTTGCAGCTGTGGAAAAAGTATCCTGAATTATGGTCATAGCAAACGAGTTTTCCATGTGCGTCCTTCCGCCCCCATAGGCAAGTCCGCCACCAATCCATTGACTCCTAACGGATTGATTCGCTCGTCTGGGCGAGATTTGAACCGTTAATCAATTCGAAATGCAATCACAAAGCTGCGCTTCTTACGGCTGCACCATAGACGCCAACTGTATGACACGGTTCCATTTTCTGCTCCAAATATGAAAAGAAAAGAATGCGAAAATGAATTTCCATGCTTGCCCTCTTTCCAAATATAATTTCTTGACATTTGACATGCTGTAACAACTTTTATTTTTACGGTTTGTTTATATGTTTTTCATTTATCATCTAAAATGTACGTCAACCTTGTTGAGCTCAAGTAGGGTCGCTTTTTCAGAAGGTCGCTCGCCAAATCGGACACCGCCAGGAAACTACCTCAACGGCCGACTGCATCTAGCTCAGCCGTCCGCAATATAAAGACGTATCGTGTTCGCTTCGCCGACGAGGTGTGACGGTTGCTCATCCGAATGTTTATCAAGCATTGCCTCGGGGTTAAATTCGAAGAGCTCCCTACCTTGTACTAACCGTATGCTTACCACAGCTGGACAGTGGTGCATCGACGTCCAGTACCTGCTCCGAGCAGTCGACCAAGTCGGCCAGATGCGCCAATACAGTTCAAGAACGACAGCAAACGGCACTAGGTTGGTCATCGTAGTGCCGTCAAAAAGGCCTTTGTTATGAAAACCTGGCAGTGCTTCTGATCCAGCTTGTTCACGTGAAGGCCAAATACAAAATGCGCTTGAGCAGTCCATTTTCAATTTTTAAGTTTTGATGCCACTTCTGCGGAAAGATTGGTCTCGCTTTTTGAACATGTAATTCTGGATCACAGGGACTGGAAAAATAGCAGAAATTATTCAGGCCTAGCCTACTGTATACTGATTTCCGTTTTCTATCTCCCTTACAATATCCACATTGTCTCTGGTGAGACACAGTTGCAATCGATTGCCACGATTACGCGCATAAAGAAATGTCTTCGTATCATTACCGTCGTTACAAAATATTCCAAATTTTGTAAATTTGTTTTGGGGCAGCGCACTGGCGCAAGTGCGTGTTCTTTTCACTCAAAAGCAATGGTAAATATTGAACAGTGTTTTTACGTCTCTCAAATAAGGTGGATTAGGCATTTTATATCAAATTATCCAATTATTTTACATAGGCTAACGCCTACGCAATAACGGACTGCTCGTGACAGAAATACAGAAGAAATGAGAGAAAAACACAGAGAAAAAACTGCAGAAGGTCAACAACATAATAGAAATAAGCCAAACAAATAAATAGAAGAAACGAAATAGAACGTTGAATACTTTTCCAAAGTGCCTTTGAATGTAGCAATCTTCCAATTGTACGCAGTCTCATCATTCCTCAACATTTTTTCAAATTCAACTCCAGCCGTGATATCATAAACGTTTCTACTTTCCTAATCCTTTTTTAGCTTTTTAATATATATGTCTTTTCCTGTATATTATCTTAATCTACTACAGGTATGTGTATACCATTTTTACGTCGAAATGGACACTTTTTAAATCAAATTGGGCGCTTTTCACGTCAAATTGGATACACTCCTAAGCTAGCCTAAGACGTTTAAACTCAAAGCGAACTCTTCCAAATCGAAATGCTTTTTTCAACATTATACTAAAGACTCTTCAAAAGGTTTAGAATAATTTTTTGTTCAGGGAAAATTTTAGTAAAACTTTCTTTGAAGTTTTAATTCATCTACCCCAATAAGTGAACACATTGTTTTAAATTTTATAAAAAATTTATTTTTTGAGGAAGAACAATGGCTTAAGTTTGATTTAAAAAAGTAAGAAGGCGTCTATTTTTTGGTGCTTAAAGAAGAGATTACGCCATGTTCTTGAACAAGGCATCCCAATTTTTGCACGATTAATAGCAGAATTCTTGTTTATATGTTATGTGTTTCCACCCCACTTGTCTGCAGTTCGCACACTGACATAGGTCAAGGCCCTTCTTGTATTTCATTATCTACCCATTCTTCCGGACTCAACGCCAGATCTACCTCAGGGCATTTTCGGCACGTCATTCTTCACGAATTCATTAAAGGATCTACAGCATGTCAAGCAGCCGACCAAATTAACGATATATATGGCTTAGGATCTATTGTTCATCGCGCCTGTTATGACTGGTTCGGAAAGTTTTTAAAGGGAGATTAATTACTCGAGGACAAAGCAAGGTCAGGAAGGCCAACTGAATTGGACGACACTGAACTACTTCATCTTCTTCGTACCGATGGTGGGAAGACGACACGACAACTGGCAGAGGAGCTCGAAGGAGTGTCTTATAGGATAGGGGGAATCCATCTGAAGGGTCTTGGCTTTGCATGGAAATTTGGAGCTCGGATTCCACATGCCCTGTCAGACACTCAGAAAGGTCAACGGCTCTCCATCGCTGATTCTCTTCTGTCCAGATACGAGAGAAAATCGTTTCTGCCGCGAATTGTGGCAGGCGATGAGTCCTGGGTTCTGTATGCCAACTTCCGAAGAAAAGGCAATGGGTACAAAAAGGAGAGAACCCTAAGCCTGATCTCTAGCACAATGTTCACAAAAGCAAGATTCTCTTGAGTGTTTGGTGGGGTATCAGAGGAGTGATTTACTGAGAAACTCTCAGAAGTGGAGAGACACCTACTGCTGCCACATACAGTGGCCAACTCCACAAAGTCTCCGCAGCTCTCCAAGAAAAGAGGCCTGAGAACTCGGAGGTGATGATCCTGCATGACAATGCACAACCACATGTTGCAAGACTCACAGCAGAAACAATAAAGGAGCTTGGCTGGGAGGTAATGCCACATCCACCGTATAGCCCTGATCTTGCTCCTACCGACTACCATCTCTTCCATGATCTTAAGCAAGAAATTGGAGAGAAATATTTTGAAACGGGTGAAGACCTCAAAAATTGGATTCAGCAATGGTACGACTCCAGAACTGTAGTCTTTTACGAGAGAGGAATTGAAAAATTACCCAGTCTTTGGAAAAGTGTAGTGGAGCAAAATGGAGATTATCTCAATTGATTTGACATTGTAGTTGTGAAGTAATAAATCTTAGAAAAAAATGAATAAACTTTTTTCCAACCTATTATATGTTCTGTTTTTATAGGTTCCACGCCAGGGATGAGCGGATTAACCGTTATCCGTTATCCGGTTTCCGGGAGGTTTCGGCCTATCCGTTTTGTGGTTCGTTATCCGGCGATTTTGGGCCAGATAACGAACAGCAAATTAGCTGAATCTTAGCGTTGAACGTGGTGAGTGGTCGAATATGTACAGGCTCCTTCGCGATCGTAAGAGTGGTCGTCAGAAACAACAGAAGTATTCAAATCTAGAAGGGTTAATTGAAGTTTCCTCACTTGGGAACTGGCTACATAGCTTTAACTATATCTAACCTCCAGCCTTACAGAAGGCCCGCTAAGCCTGTACCATATTATATGAGGCCTACTTAGCACAGCATTGTTCATTCATCTCAAGTCGTGTGCTGACCAAGAAGGCATACAAACAGCTACTAGCAGTCGTCAGAAGTGGAGAGCAGCATCCTGGGAAGAATATTTTACCACCGATCATTTGTGTTTACACGATTGCAGTGCATATGTTCGATTTGACTGCAGGCGGTAATGGTACGTTTTCAGCCGTATGCTGTCGTGATTTATCAAAAAATACTGCAGTACAGCAATGAAACTAGCAAAAGAAATAGGATTAATCCAAATACATAGAGTAAGCAACTTCTCCATTAAAAATTTTGGGGGAACAATAAACTACTAAACAAAGTTATCATCGTGGGTGCTGAAGACATGTAGAATTGCTTTAATTTGTGAGTTTTTTTTTGTGAAACTTATCTGCAACATAGGGAACACCTCCGTTTTGGGGCTGGGTCGGATATTCTTCCTCAGATCCAGAAGGTCTCTGTCATCACTCTTCGAGTGTGTGTTTGCCGTACACAATTGCTTGCAGCTACTACCCAAAAGATAGTATTTTATCCATCCCAGATAATTCTACGTTGAAGTACCTTGGATCTTGGGATGCTATCGAGCAGCAACAACAATAACGGTTCATAGCATGTGTAGGACAAGATCGTTATGTGAAGTTTGTTTCGCTGTATGTCTCCTGCCTTCTTCTTCTTTCCAGAGACATCGGAAGAATTGCTCTTCCAAGGACTATTCTATATTTCAACTGCTCTCATTGAAAAAAAAAAGAGTTAAGCGCAGAGTAAGGCTGGTAGATAAGACAATCCAACCGACCCTTTGGAAACAGGTGAAAAGCGGGTATGTTGCTGTACGTTTATCTTCTTACGGATGGGCAGAAAACCCCACAGAGCGTCGTTAATACGGCGACTGCAAAACGTTTAAAAAACACTACTAAAATGTCTAAAATGGCTTATAAATAAACAGTGCTTTAAGCACTGATCTGTTGTTGAAATTAGTGCATTTTAAAACGAGTTTTAATTTTTGTTGTTTGTTCGTTATCCGTTTTTCCGTTATCCGGCCATTTTCGGGTAGAATTATCCCTTATCTGTTATCCGGTTTTCAAAATTGCATTATCCGCTCACCCTTGTTTGACACCGTTAACGACGCAACAAAAACAACTGTGATGAACACACATCTCCTCACCTTGATGGTTCATGTGTTCATTTACACTATCAATCAAAAAAAAAAGTTGCGACGAGTGCATGGCGCGATTTCTTCTTCTAATGACTAAATAATTGTTGCTTTGTTGCGCTTTAAAACAAATTTTAATTTCTTTTTCTTTTTTCAAAAAATTTTTACACTTATTGGGGCAGGTGGACTAAAAATTCCAAAGAATGTTATACCAAACTTTCCTTGAACAAAAAATTCTTCTAACCATCCAGGAGAGCTTGTAGTTTAACCTTTGAGAAGCTCGGTTTGATTAGGAAGTGTTCGCTTTGACTTCAAAGGTCTTAAAGCTCAGTAGACTGTCCAACTTGATTTGAAAAATGTCGAATTCGACGTCAAAATGGTATATGTTTATGGCCAAATAATTAGTTAGTTTGTTTGTTTGTGGGTGCGTGTTGTGTGTGTGTTTTCCGTCAGTCAGTCGTTTAAAATATGGGTAACTCGTATATAGGGGTGCGTGTAGCGCAGTCGGGGGAGGCGCCGGCTGTCGCGTGCACCCGATACCAGGTTCCTGGTTCGGATTTCCCGCCCAGGCCAACCAAGCCTTCCATCCCTCCGGGGGTCGGTGAATTGGTACCAGACTTGTCTGGGAAGGATAGAACGCTGACTTGTTCATCGGCTGGCCACCGCAAGCCATTGTATGGCCAAATACGCATTCAAATCGCCTCCACGACATCCCGTAGAAGTAGAATGCGCGCATCCCAAAAGGGATTGATTAACGCCGTCCTCTATCTTATAACTCGTATATCCGTGCGGTTGGTTGGGCTTCACAACAATAAAGGGAAATCGATCAATCAAGAAATGGTTTGGTAGAAAAACGTCCTTGGTCGATCACCTACTATCGATTTTAGCGCTATCGACTCCTGTTGAAAGCTTACCTTTTAGGTGAGAATCACATGAATATATTAGGTGGTGAACATACCAAAGATAAAATGTCGATCGGTTTACCATGACCGATCAATTTGATAATTTTTTGCCAAGCGACCGTTTGAAATGAATATCACACGTCTTGGCAGATCCACAATAAGTAAGCGATGTCGATCGGTTGAAGGTTGCTCTCCGATTCTCTGGATTCTTACCTGGAGTTCACTGTTTGTTGGCTTTGGTTGCGTGAATACGTTGACTGATCAATGGAATTCACTACCCATAAGCAGTACTGCATGAACAATCGATATCGGCCGACATTGTCGTTTTCTGGTTAATATTCCAAATTGAGGTGAGAGCCGCATGGATAAGTCAAGCGGTGTTTTCAAGCGGTGTTTCTGGGACGACGTCCCAGCCAGCTGTTAGACCGGCTGCAATGCCCACTGAGTGCTGGTTCTTCAATAAGATCGTGAAAAGCTGATTCCTTATGTTTCCTCGTGAACAAAAAATGAAGCGGTATCTGCAATGCAATTCTGGTTGACAACGCGCGTAGTCTTAGCAATCGATTGCGTCTGACCAACAATCGACCAATAAATTGGCGTCAAACTACTGTTCTAAACTCTTTATTTCTGCAGCTGAAGTTAGTAGCACTCAATCAATAGAATTCTGCGCTTAAGATATGCAGCAGACGACGTCACCGTATGTCAATCAGCTGTCTAGAACAACGAAGCCGCATTCGCCGCCGTCGAGTCAGAACTACAGTGAGCAAATAGAGGGTTCCAGCTCCACGCTTAGAAAGCCTAGTAATTTTCAAATTTAAATGCCGCCTTTAAAAAATTCGAATAAAAACATTTCCACGTTCAGATCGATCGCTCAACAGCTATTCGTATACGATCGAAGATGTGGAATCACTGCCCGGACCGCCCTCGTATGATGTTGCGATCAGCCGATTACGGTATGTTCTATGACATGGCGCGATTTTCCTTGTAGTTAGTTGTGTTCTCGTTCATTCCTTTTTCTTCGTTCTTGTGAATTCTCTTTTTTTCACTCGTTATTGCTTTCGCATTTTTTTGCTAGTGGACGCAGTTGGGCAATTTCCACTTTACAACATCGTTTTCACTCGTCTCGTCTTCGTAGATCTCATATGAATTCGAATTCGCTAGCTTTGAGGAAATGTTGAGTTTGTCTGTAGCTAAAAGTTTAGCTGCATTATCGACCACTGTGCATTTTATTTAGGTGTGCTTTTCTCTAAAACCCACATAAATTCCCTGCTGAAATTTCTCTTTCACGGTACTTATTTATTTATTTGTTTCTTTATTTGTAGGTGCAGGCCATGTCTTGCACAAACGAAACAGCAACATAAGAAAAAACACAACAAATGAAAACTCAGTATGGCCTTCGACATCGACATGCCTTATATTAAGTGAATTGAGATAAAAAGGTTGACAAACAAAGAAACGGTCATTATACAATCATTGTATACTACATAATATTAAACGGACAATACCACTCGCTCTGCAAACACCAGAGGATACTCCAACAGTAACCAGCTTCTTGAAAGCCGATAAAGACACGGTAAGAATGTAGAAATAATTTTGCCTCCAGAATATCCTAGCGTCAAAAAGTTTCTTAGATGCGGTTCGGTAAATTTTTTAGGTCGATCATTTTTTTGCATCGAGATAAAACTTCTGATCATTCGCGAACTTCTGAGAAATTCCTTCGGTTGGAAATAAATTGTATCTGTAAGCCAAGTTAGACCTGGGCGTGTGCAGTACAAGAAGGCGCCCACTGTCCCGCGCTTCATGAATCGAAGTTCTCAATTCGAGTTCACCCAGGACCGACCAAGATTCCATTCCGGCGGAGGTCGCTGAATTGTTCCAGTGTTGTAGGGGAGTATAAAACACGGAGTTGTCCACTGGCAGGCAATGAATGTCATTACATATACCAAACCCCATTCGCATTGCCTCCGGATATTCCACAGTAATGGGATACGCAGCGCATTCCAAACAAGGCTTGACTAACGTCGTCCGTCATCCTTTTTATGCTTATGGAAGATGATAAATGGCTTTGTGGGTCTTTGTGGACCTAACGAGTTCTATTCAATATCTCGCTCCCACACAAGAGGTGGCCAGTGGGAGATCCTAGTTCCCAGCTAATAGCTACATAAGATCTTCTTTCTCACAAATGTATAAACAAAACAAAACAATAAACAGTGCATTTAATTGCATTCCGAAAAACGGGTAATGGATAAAGGATAAGGATAAGGATAAAGGATAAAGGACGGCGTTGCTCAATTCTTTTGGGATGCGCCACGCATTCTACTTCTACGGGATGTCTTGGAGGCGATTTGAATGCGTATTTGGCCATACAAGGAAAAGCAGTGGCCAGCCGATAAACAAGTCAGTGCTTTATCCTTCCCAGGCAAGTCTGGTACCAACCCCGGAGAGATGGAAGGCTTGGTTGGCCTGGGCGGGGAATCCGAACCAGGAACCTGGTGTCGGGTGCACGCGACATCCGGCTCCTCCTCCGATCGCGCCACACGCGGATAAAGGATAAAGGTGGACGTTAATCAATCCCTGTTTGGAGTGCGCCACGCATTCTTTGTGAATGGAGACAGATTGAATGCGTATTTCGTCCACACAATAATGAACTGTGGTGGCTAGCTGATGGGCAGTTCTGTATTTTATCCGCATAGAACATGTCTGGTACCAAATCACCATCACGGACGGAATGAAAGCTTGATCGGCCTGAGCGATGTCTCGGGCGCACGCGAAAGTCGGTGTCTCTGCGCTACATACAAGGTGAATAAAGGATAACGATAAAGGACGGGGTTAGTCAATACCTTTTGGGATGTGCCATGAATTCTACTTCTACGGAATATCATGGAGGCAATTTGAGTAAGAATTTTCCAAATGTGAAGAACGAGGCAGCATGCGCTCTGATCATCGAACGAATGGAAGATTTCGTTGATGCTTTAAAAGTAGTATCCTAATAATAATATGGGAGTAGTGCGCATTCCGCTCCTCAAATAGTGAATTAGCGCTAGCTTTTTCCAAGTAATCCATGTAAATACACCTTTACCTCCCTATTCATTCTTGTTGATATTTCTATAATATATGCAGTTCCTATCTTCCACTTATCCTATACAGAAACGAGTGAAAGTAAATACAGTATACAGATTCCTAATTTTGAGATTCTTCCAGGCAATTCGAGAAACCTCGAGAATCCATACGTGATTTTGTGATTCGACAAAATGTGAACGAAGCGCTGAGCCGGAAGCTGCGGAATCGGTCCTCGTCACTACCGCGAATTGAAAGCGCCGATCTCGACGAATTGGCATATCGGACAGCCGAAAGGCCTCTTAGTTATCAGGTAATTTCTAAAGTGATTTTTGAGTTGCTGTCTAATTATAAGCAGCTCCAATCGTTCTTTCGGGTCGGTTGATAGCATGGAGGCTATGGAATGCTGTGCGAAACATAGAACTATTATCAAGTTCCCGCACTCGAACCAAGTTTCACTTGTTTTGGATTTTAGACGAAGATCCAATAGCATAGGAGGCAGAAAGGCTGATTATAAACAAAGTCATTCTTTGTTGTTTTCACTAACTACCTTCAACATAAGCAACGAATAACGCAGTTAGTACTCATCTATTATCACATGCTTAAATTTTATTTATATATTTTCTTTATTTTTCACGTTTATTATTATATATAATATAAAATAACTTATGTTCATTTGTCCAACAACACTTTCAGATGGATCAACTGCGAAATATGGCCATCGGAAGTCTGGACAACCTCAACATAGAAGCTGACTCGCCGAATCAGAACACGATGCGGAGACGTCGGTTACCGGTGGCGCCGCTTATGGGATCGCTGTCGAGGATACCCTGCTCGCAGCCTGCTGAGACGGAGTTTCTCGGCGGTACCTCTCGGTTAATGCAGAGGTTTGTTCTTGCGTTTCTTCTCTGCATCGATCTATATTGATCCGAGTCGAATAGAAAATGTTAGACGTTTAGCACTGTACGGAAAATCGCCAGGGGTTTCGGATCCGCTGTTTCTTGAGAGATCATTTCTGAGAATAATAGAATGATATTGATGAATCCAGAACGCAGCCGCCGTTTCGTGAATTGGCTATGCGTGGTATATATAATTTCTTTATTCGAAGTTAACACTAAGTATATCTAAACATCGCAAAACGCACCTAATAAAACCTTCAAATAATTCGGTCGTTTTCCCGGGCTAATGAGTTCTGTTTAGATCATAGAATCTAGTTCCCTTTTCCCTATTTATTTATGCATTTATGTATTTATTTATTTGTTTATTCACAAATTTCCAGTCTAACCGGGATGGCGATGAACTCATTTGTCTACTCATAAAGGCTACAAAAACGCGGCAATGCCCGAGATAGCCATAATAGATAGATGCAGCAATCTTAGCTCAGCTGAACAACCACTTCAAGAGATTATTTATTTATTTATTTATTTATTTATTTATTGGCGTGCATTGTTGACACATGCGGATCTTGAAAAAGAATATAGCGAACGAAAATGTGAAGAAACGATAACGTTCATAAGGCAGCTTACAACTTAACCTTAAAGAGAAAAAGAAAGCAACTGTAACATATCGACAAACAAATTCAACCCGCATCAAACCAATCAAATTCTGCACAGCTTTTTGCGAGCAATACGATTTTGATGTTTTTTATTTCCACCTGAAATTGGTGAGGATTGATGTGAATACCGGTAGTTGGGCAGGTTTTTCAACAAAAATGTATTATCGATCACTTGATATATATATCGATTGGTATTATCGATTCTCTTCGGATTTGACTGTTTTGAGGAGGAGTTCACTTGAGTAAGTGAAGATATAAGACGGTGGACGGCATCGTGACAGTATATTTAATTTACCACGGACTTCTAGGGCGACGCCTCAGCCAGCTTCTAATTGTTTATGGTGATGTTCCACTTATTTCAAGTGTTCAATAAATCGGAAAAAAATTTTGCTAAAGGTTCAGAACATGAGTGTGGCTCAGGCAGTGGAGCAGGTGCATGATGTTGGGGCATTTTTTCTTGTGTCCATCCAGAATACGTGAAGCAAATGTGAAACCGCAGGCCCTAGTCGTCAGTAGTCTAGTCCCCGATCGCAATCTATACACTCACTGCTTCGCGGAGACACGTCCATAGTCGTTCGTGTTGCAGCCGTGCATCACACTTCTCCCGTCCCAGCCTTTCGTTCTTTCATCGGAACTGAGTTCCCCATTTGAACATGATGACTTTAAGGCGACCCAGGGAGCGAGTAGCAGCTATGGAGCGGTTCGCTAGACGTTCAGCAAGCATCGGTCCGCAGTGTGAAATTCTAGAATATGGCACTAGGTCAGTGAGAACTCACTTTTCTACTTTTGATAAATATTATATGTTTCAATTGATTGATGCACTCTATAGCTACAATATTAATCCAATTTCTACTAGAAATTCCAGGCGAGACGTTCCTCCCGTTCGAGCTATGCTGGTGGCTCTAGATCAGTGCGGATTTCGAACAGTTGTTGTGGAGAAGACGCAGCCGGGTCCCTTTGGTTTCTACATTGCCACTGGAGTGATGAACGGGCAACGAGGTGGGGAGGCACTATTTTCTGTAATTATTGACGAAAGTTTCGCATGGGAGCATATTGTGGATACCCGAAAGTGTTTTGTCGGGCGAACAGAAACAGCTACTGTAGGCTGATTATAATGAACTCGCTGATGCAAACTCCACATAGTGAATTCAACTCGTTTTTTCTTCCCCTGCTAGTCAGTCCGCTGCTGTTGTGAACCGTCGTCATCTCATCCTGTCCAGGGGTGTCTTCTACTGCAGCGCCGAGATCCCTCTTGGTGACGTCCTTTCACCGCTTCTTTGGAGCTCCTCGTGGGGCTTTTCGGATGCCAGCCTTATTGGATGATCATCTTATCTTTACGCACTCCTCTTCAGCAGGATCAGGGCCGTCTTCATCACTGCCCTAACATCCTCGTAGAACGCCTTTTCATGAAAGGCTCATTCACGGGCCCACCAGACCGTCTTTATGGTCCTGCGCCTTTCCCAGGTCCATGCATTCACTTCCGTAGAGGTTACGCCTGCTGACTCTTCTACAGAGCCCTTCTTATGCTGTTTTGGAACATCAACGCCCGCAGAAGACTCCAAAGGACTCCTTCCCCTTAAGACAGGCCGCGTTAGTCCGTTCCCACACTTCCTTTCTGGGATAAGTCACTCTGAAGAAATCGGGGCTTCTCCACCTTCTCGTTGATCTCCCAATGACAGTCCAGTTTGCGTCCTGTGCACTGCTCTGGGGTAATATGTATGCACTTCTTCTCCTCTACGGCCATCGTCTGCAAGGGCCCTCCGCTAAATCTGCATCTTCTGTTCCAATGCCTCCTGACTGTTGACTACCAGGAAGATATTGTCCGCGCAGAGAACAGTTCAGAGCGGACTTTTTGTTAGAGGTTCACTATGCTGGCCAGCGTCAGGAGGAAGAGGGATATACCCAGAGCTAATCCTTGGCGAACCTCTGCAGTGATGCCTTGTTTCTTCGTTACCCCATGCGGGGTTCTTATCGCCGCTTTCGATCCTTCGTAGAGTTCCTTTATAACCCTGGTAAAGTGTTTTGAAATACCTATTTCTAGGATAGCCGTCTAGGTTATTGTGTGGTGTAGCTTACCGTAAGACTTCTTCAGGCCCTGAAACGGTTTCTGTTCCTCCGGGGATTTCTCCATAACCTAATGAGCGATGAAAATTAGGTCCGTGGTAGACCCCCGGGCATGAAACCCCTCTGCTCCCGACAGATGAAAAGAATTGACAACCTCACAGAACGTCTAGTAAGTCAGTCGTAGGTCGACATTCACCGTGTTCGAGATCACAATTTTTCTTCTTCCAAATTTTCAACAAATACCCCTTTATCAGGATACATTATCCACGTCATCATTTACTGCTTCCTGACTGCTAGGCAGGCAACTGAAACCAGAGCTGAAGTCGCTTTTCTTCTCAGAGAAAATGCATATGAGAAAAATCCTCCCTTAGACGATTTATATATTGGAAGACTCCGCATCTGTCTCATCAAATACACGTAGCCCCCTTATAGTTTGACAATAATTTGTTTTAAACACCTGGGAGAGGTAACGTACCGCTTTTTACGCCTTTGGAGAAGGTGCGGTTTACCAGCGTGATGAGGTCCTTCTGGAACGTTATTGAGTAGTTTCACGGCAGATGAAGAAGTCTGATACAAGCTGAAAGGAACACTGACAGTCTCTTTCAATATTTCGGCACAGTTCTTTATGTGAGTGCACGTCTTGATGAAAGTGGCATTTAACTTTAGAAAACATGTTCTAGCTTTGCAATCAAATCAGATCGCAGAACTAGTTATGACCCCAGTGACAATGCACCAGGGATCCGGATGATTCGGATCCGACAATTTTTCCAAACCCTGGTTAACAGGATTGCTTGATGAATAGGATCTTGAAAATCTCGGATCTTAGGACGATTCAGAAAGGAGTGATTTCACCAGATCGAATTTTCGGATAATTCAGATAATTCAAATAACTAATTTTATCCTAAAAAGCTGATGCGAATCGGGTGCCCGATGTGAGATCCGAAGATAAATCAGTGGTATCGATCATTTGAAAATCGTTCTTGTTAAAGTTACTTCATTTCAATCATCCCAATATCCTTTCAAAAGGCTTTGCAAGAATGACATTACTCACATAATCGTTTTAACCGGGATAGAAAAAAGACGGATTCGAACTATCCGATTCGGCATCGGATCTAATGTTGACTGGCGACTATAAGTCATTGTTTAGGCCATATATGCAAACTGATTCCACTGTATTCTGCAGTAGTGGAATGCGTGGCGCATCTTAAACAGGGATCGATCAACGCAGACATTTATTCTGTATCCTTTACCTCTTTTAAATGGAGCATTGGTTACAAAACATAATCCAATAATCCATGAAGAATAGGTCTGCTACAATCTCACTGTGATTAGCTTCTCGCTGCCGATCTCATCTTTTTTCAACTGTATAATTATTTAATCCTGGCGGTTTTTTGGAGAGCTTTAGCTCTTAAACCGTCTTTAACGCTTTCCTCCTTGAAGTTTAGAATGAACTCAACAAGTGAAGACTAGATATGTGAACCGGAATCAAGGTGTACAGCGATTGGGCTTGTTCTAATTAGCGTTTAGTTATAATTAGATATTAAATAGCTAATTAGCTTGTTAATTAGGTAATTACATGGCTTGCTGTAATTAGCATTAATTGGTAATTATTTGTATGAAAATCCATTTTTGCAGGTATTTTCATCTCCCGAGTGTCGATTCCCTCATTGTCGCCAATGCTAAGCGTTGGTGACGAGATTCTCTACGTGGATGATCAGCTTGTAAAGGGCCGAAGCTTGGAGACCGTTCAGGCGCTGATCGCCGGCAAGACGAAAGTGCTGATTGTGCTGCTACCTGCGATCGGAAGCTACATTTACTGAGCACATTTCCTAGATGATTACTGCTGTAGCTATAATGTAGTGCAGTTTAAAATATAGAACGCCTCGATATTCCCAGATATCAATTTGAATGGTGATTCCCAGTGAAATCACATCAAGATGAAGTCCTGCTGCAAGGTGCCAGGAAGAGTTTCAAAATGTGACTTAAAGGCAAAATGTGACTCCAGAAAGGTATCCGTGAAAGTTTTTCCTGAAAAAATTGGGTAAACATACAGATCATTGCGCATACAATTTGAGAACTTGAAGCAGAAATTCTTTCATTATGAAGCTGAACCAACCTGGAAGATCGCATATGTTCATTCTGGACACGTTCCCACCCTTTCAAGGGCATAAAAACTCTTACTCGGATAACCCTGTAGAACTGCCTTACTATTAATGGTACTGATCACAAAAAGGCCTTCATAGGGAGGCGGAAACACGACGACCAATTATGTAGATCACTGACCGTACACGCCTTCTCCGGGTATCGCTCTCTTTCGACGCCGTTGAAACTCAGTTTCACTGACTGGCGCTTACCCAACCCCTCAAGACATTTTGCTGACCACTGCCTTCTTAAGTAGTCTTTCATGCAGTTAGAAGTTTTCAAAGACGCTCTGCACCACGTCGAGGTAAATTAAAACGCATGGCGCACCCTAATAGCATTGATTAGGTAAATGTGGGTCACATCCCAGTGTTGTAGCAGCGATCCAAAATGAATGCGGATATTAGGGCTAGAGAACCAGCTGTGCGTAAACTCAACAGGTGCCTGGAACAGTAGGTGATTTGATTGGCTCGGATATTTGCCACATCCCTTGCGCTAGGTTGGGCAAAAACCCGATCAGTACCCATGTTCCCCTGTTATTTAACGAATTCACTGGCGTGGGAACACAGTTGCATGAGGCACCAATTTTAGTATGTATCTGTCCCGAATCGATTCCTTGCTCAGACCCTGCCCAAAAACGAGCTCATGAGAACTAGAAGAGGACCCCATTTGATGTTCCCTGTTGATTTTGGAAATGTTTCCCATTGACGAGCTAAAGAATCTTTATTCCCCTAAAGACAATTTTGAGAGTAATTTTCCTGCATAAATCACAGCATTGCATAAATGAAAAGTAAGCTGGTTTTTTTTCTGCGAGAGTCCTCCTCTAAATCCAGTCGGAAGGGAGCTGTTGATCTGAGCTCTTCCGGATTCCCACTGCCAATTTCTGACCTCTTGCCATTTGTCGAAAATTAACTGAGGGATAGTCGGCTTAAATCACCGGCATCACAGCAAGCACTGAGCTTCATCCTGAGTGGTGTTCCCCTAGGAATCAGCATGATTGTCTACGTAGCTAGGTTTGATATTTGTACGCTCAACCGACACAGCATTCAACGAACAGTGGCGACATGTATGTCAGAATTAGTTTGATACGATCGTCTCATAGCCTTATACAGTGTTATCCTTAGTGCTAAGGTTGACAGTCGTTCATACAAACGGTTGTACCGATACTTCACTTCTGTTGCCGGTATATGTCTCATTACTCCGAATACGTTAAACGGTCATTAACAGTGATAAATAAACATTGTGCACTATTTGTTCAGCGTGTGTTGTGCTCGTGGTTGTTGCCGTGTGGTTTAGCAGGAATTAATTTACATGTTGTAGAGCTAAAAACGATTTTTGTTTTTAAACTGAAAATATTCCCTTTCAGTTCTTCTCTTTGGAGATGAACTGTTGCCATTGCAGAATCGTGATCAATGTAGGAATTGTGAACAGCGGCTGTTAGATGCAGAATCTAGAACGCTAGACCTTGACGAGAGCATAAGGTAGGTCTTTGATGCCTTCACGGATTGTGAAGTATGGATCATACAAATGGCGTTGAATGCTGGAAGCAGGTGGTGGTAGTCGAAGAGAGCATGCCATTGCATCTCAAGCTCAACCTGCAGTTTAATAAGACAGGAGTTTTCCGTCACTGCCGCAGCATCATCTATTAAAGGATAAAAGATAACGGATAAAGGATGGCATCAACCGATTGCTTTTTGGGATGCGCCACGTTTTCCACTTTTACAGGCTGTCTTGGACACATTTTAAATGCTTATTTGTCCTACGGGAGCGTGAAACGCAGTCGGAGGAGGCGCCGCCTGTCGCCTGCACCCGATACCCGGTTCCTAGTTCGGACTTCCCGTCCAAGCCAACCAAGCCTTCCATCCCTCCGGGGTCGGTGAATTGGTGCCAGACTTGTCTGGGAAGAATAAAGCGCTGACTTGTTCATCGGCTGGCCACCACAAGTCATTGTATGGCCAAATACGCATTCAGCTTGCCTCCACGACATCCCGTAGAAGTAGAATGCGTGGCGCATCCCAAAGGGGATTGAATAACCGTCCTTTACCCTTTATTTGGTCTATACAATGACTTCCGGTGTCCGTCTGAGTGTTTTGTTTTCCAAGGAAATCGACAATTCACTGAACCGGAGGGACCTGGTTGATCTGGGCACGGGCAGGTGACGAACCAGGAACCTGAGCAGCAGCCTCCTTCTGCAGCCCCATCACCCAGTCATTATTAGTTGCTTCCCTACAATCTATGCTCCGACCGTTTCACCAAAAGCGCAAAATAGCTTTTTCATTGACGCGTCAGACTTTCAGGATGTCTTCTTCGGATAAATGGTCGACCCACTGGGTACTACGTTAGAGCAGAGTACCCACTTCTTAGTACCGGCAATTAGTTCAAAATACCAGCCCTAGGTGGGTTTAACGATGTGGCGAGAAAACACTATGTCAGCCTGGTGGTCTAGGTCGGCGTTGGCCTATACGTGGACTACCAACCGACCGAGTTTTTGAATCCAAGAACTACGCTTTTCTGAATAGAGACATAGTGTCCAACTCGGTGTGGATTCGCTTCCATCTTGCCCGCAGTATGTTCAAAACTAACTCCAAAGGTGACTTCATTCTCGATGGAATAGTCATCATACTTTTCCTTTCCAGTTTCTCCTTTTCCGTCCAGATTGTGACTCCGAACAGAAACATTCCCTTTTAAAACCCCTTTCTTTTAGGTAGATCAGACATAATACTCTCAATCACAGCTTCCTGCTAAGAAAAAGACGACCTGAGATGCGATGTTAATCGGTGAGATTACCGTTCGTTCTCCACCTCTGTTGAAACCCCACCAAGATTTAGAGATCTGGAAAAGAAATCCGGCTCTGCTGTTAACCCTTCTGCAGACGATTGAAGGTTAAACAGATTACGGGGTGAGCAACTTTTTTGCAGACGACCCCTGTTCTGCCCTGTTTTGTCAGAAAACGTAAGCTATAGCGACCTGACAACAGGAAATTTGCTCACGACCTTTTCATTTCTGCAGAGGCTGACGATTTTTCTGACAGTTGGTCCTCGATTTTTGGATATTCGCTGATTTTAGACAGAAATCACAAAGCATGTCGAACGTCTTTTGCACGACGTAACAATAGCCATTTTCTCCTTAAAAGAAGACCCTATACCACTTCGAGAAACAACGACTACGCGGAGACTTCAGCGATGAGTATCATGCTCACTGCGATCCTTCAGAATGGAAAGAACCGAGTTATGTGCAGGGAAAGCGATTATGTTGCTGAATCTCAGTTGAGAATATCGACTGCCCCTGCGATTAAGAAGGTTTGAGAGAAACCTCGAAGTACGAAGTGTGGAGGTGCCTCCTTTCACGCTACCTAACAGAGAGGAAGGTCCCATCTCCGCGAAAGACCAACAGAACCGTCTCGCTGTACAAGAATGGAGAGGTTGACGACCCCCAGATTGAAGCGGTCATTGAATCCTGCTCGCTCACAGAGTTCATACTCGATACATCGGAGCACTTCAAGAGCTGTACAGTGGATCATGACCAAGACCTTACGACTCTACAACGACGTCTTCATCACTGTGAGAAAAGCGGTTGGTAAGAGGAAACCATATCACAAAAGCTCTTAAGCGTCACCCTTGAAAACATCATGCGCAATCAAGAATGGGAGGACATGAAAGTGATGATCGACGGACGGCAGCTGCACCATTTTCGCTTCGTCGGCGATATCGTGCTCATAACACCGAGCATCAGCCAGGCTTCGGTCGTTCAACGGAGCGACACCGAGTGCTCCAGCAGCGAATGCCCATCCCTGGACTTAACATGGTCACTAATCTAGCGCCAGAGCTGGACGGCTGTATTCCGCGAGATGTCAAAGGAACACCGGAATGCCTGCTACATATAAGAGACGTCTAACCGACTGGATTCGACGGGATGTCGAAAGCACGCCAGTACCAGTCAGCAACGCGTTGGAAGTCTGACATTCTTCATGCCCCTCGAATGAAGATTTCCCACTGGACCAATCTGGCACGCAACAAGAACAAATGGAGATGTTGCTGGTACCCGCTCGACGCACTCAACAGTCAGCGGGACGACAGATGACACATACTGCTTTGTCAGGCCAGCCCATAGTCAAACTCGTGCTCCAATTTATGCAGACTTCGTACTCATTCGGCTATGTAAGAAACGAGAAAAATTTTTCTCCAGGCAGTAGTTTGCAGTTCACTCTTTTTGAACGGAGTAAAGAGAAGTGAGCGAGCGGTTTTTCCCCCGACGTTCACTTGTCCCTTTTGTGTCCGTTCTTTTCCTTTTGCGACATCTTCCGGAGGTTAAACGGGGTGAACCAAAATAACGTGGACAAGATTTTTTCGTCATAACTGTAAATCAGCCAACAATTTGAGAAAACGACTACTAAATTACAACACTACAAACATTAAGGCACATCATGTTCAAGTGGTTTCGTAGTGGACTCCCTTGGAGCGGATGCAGAGGGCCAAAGGTTTCGCGAATTTTTCGACGATGGGCCGCAGGTCGCACCTGGGAACAGATTCTGTTCACGAATGAGAAGCTGTTCACCGTGGAGCGGGCGCACAATCGCCAAAACGGTAGGATGTTGTCTACAGAGGCTCCAAGCACCTCTGCTATCGTCCAAAACCCATAATCTGTCATGGTTTGGGGCGGAATCTGCGCCAGCGGCAAGACCCCTGGTTTTCGTGGATAAAGGAGTGAAAGTCGACGAAGTTGTGTACCAGCGAGACATTCTCGAGTCCGCTGTTCTTCCTTGGGCCCACCAGCACTTCGGTGATGCCCATCGGACGCTCCAACAGGACTCTGAACCCGCACATAGCGCGAAGAGTGCGCATGCGTGGTGCAAGGTCAATTTCCCAGACTTCATCACGCCTTCGGAATGGCCGTCGTATTCACCGGATTTGAATCCGATGGACTACAGTGTGTGGACATTTTAGAGGCTAGGGTCGGCGTCAAACGCCACCGCAGTCTGGAGTTCCTGAAGAAATCGTTGCCCCAGGAGTGGGAATGATTGTCTCCTGATGACCGGCGGCCCATCGCCGAAAAATTCGCGAAACGTTTGGCTCTCTGCATCCGCTGAAAAGGAGGCCACTTCGAAACCACTTAAACATGATGTGCCCTAATGTTCATATTATTGTAATTTAGTCGTCGTTTTCTCGAATTCTTGGTTGTTTTATAATTGTGATAAAAAGCCTTGTCCACGTTATTTTGGTTCACCCTGTAGTATATGCAGCAGTAAACGTTTGTAGGATCTTCCATTGCGACCGACTCTAGATTTATTGGTAGCAAGCAGTTTAGGTGACAACTGTCCCCCAAACTTTAACACATAACCAGCTAGTTAGGCGAATATGCCTAGTTTTTCTTTTTCGAACAAAATAATCAAATCGAAGCGCTGGCGCCTCATACCCTACTGCGATAGCTGGTTTCGTGTGCTCGCGCTAAAATTCCCCGTTAAGCCGCTCCTTCGGCCTTTGGCAAGACTGAAGGTCATTGGTGAGAAGCCAGAAGTCGGATGTGTTTATATCGGATTCGTTGGTCAATCTTCTTCAGCAGCGAGGTCGGTGTTTTTGCCGTCGCGAAACCAGATTTTCCACCGAGTGTATCAGCTGCACGTCTCTCCCAGTTGCCGTGTTCGACTCGATTTTCTTCCACGATCGGATACACTCCTTGAAATTGATTTGATCCCCCCACTGTTCTTTAGATAATGATGTTTGCTACGGCTGACCGCCTGATGGTTCGAAATTTCGTTTCACTGCGCTAGGAAAAAAGCATAGTTCGTAAAGACATGATGTCGTGACAAATCTTCATCAGCGCACTACCAGTGCCTCACAGAAGTTCTTTTTAGCAGAATCTGGAATTGGCCAACTTTTCTGTTGATTTGTTTTTCCGCTACTTTTGTAACATGTCCAAATGACAGGATCTCATATTGCAACTTCTTCAAAGAGGAAACGTCCTTGAATCTTCTACGTTTTTTGTTCAATGGTTTTTCTGCGTTTTCAGCAGCGCATAGGCCCACATGATAAAATCTCATTTTTCTTCTTCTCAAAGGCGGAAGAACTTGAAATTGAACATGTCTATGCGCCCTTCGATGTTTTACCACTTTCATTTGATACATCCAACCTATGATGAGCTATTCATGAGCTAGGATATGAATAAGATAGCTTTTATAATTCCTTTCAGTTACTTCTTTTCAGCTCCTAGCCTTCTATAAATTGAGCAATTACCTTCTATAAATTACTTGTGTAAGGCATTGCGACGGGGGTTGCCATAGGATCGGTGCAGCCAGAAGGTAATTGCTAAATTAGTGAGTTTGTAGTTTTAATATAGTTAGCGTTCATTTTACTGTTGCTCTTTAACGGTTATTTTGCTTGTTCGATGATTTTGTTGACGTTGTAGCGCACCATTGAGTGCATTTTAAATAAATAAATAAATAAGTAAAAATGTAAAAAAATTTCATGTTTTCGATATTTCCTGCTCTTCCTCAAAACATCTACTTTACGCTTCTTCGTCCTTGCCCCACAGCCACCCCATGGAACCTGGAAGTTTCAACGGTTGAAGAAATACCGCACCCTCAGGCGAAAAAACATAGCGATCACTTCTAGCCGTTATCATTTTTTCTCAACCACAACATCGCTTTTCGCTCAGAAATTAAAGTGATCACTAAACACTGATCAGCATATGTGCGATTTCAAACGCTAACGAGCTTATGTATGTCTGGTTCAAATCTTACTGCCAACAGAAGCGCTCTGTCTACTGCAAACCTCATAAGGGAACAAGAGGGCAGCTGTTGACCGCCGTGGTAAGATAAACAGATCGCTCGTTTATAAATGTTAGGTTGGCAACTAATTTCGTGGACTCTCAAGAATCTTCAGCAAAAGTATTTATTAACAAATAACTAATGCCGCGTGTAGCGCAGTCGTAGGAGGCGCGACTGTCGCGTGCACGCGATACCAGGTTCCTGGTTCGGATTTCTCGCCCAGGCCATCCAAGCCTTCCATCCCTCCGGGGTCGGTGAGTTGGTACCAGACTTGTCTGGGAAGGATAGAGCGCTGACTTGTTCATCGGCTGGCCACCGCAAGTCATTGTATGGCCGAATACGCATTCATGTCGCCTCCACGACATCCCGTAGAAGTAGAATGCGCTGGCGCATCCCAGAAGGGATTGATTAACGCCGTCCTTTATCCTTATCCTAACTAATGCCAATCTTTAATTGAAATAAGATCCCTCAGAACGCAGAAGTGCTTCCCATATATCAGGTAGCTGGTCTGTCCCACGGCCATAGAATTATTGTGCTTTTAAGGCCAAGAATCTTTGGAGGTGCATTTTGACTCGGTCCACATTATTAAATCGTCTTCCAACCAAGAAGTACTACACCGAACTAAAAATGTGGTAGTCACTCGGCGCATGGTCTGGACTGTAAGGTGGATGAGTTTGACGCTCCCAGTCAAGGTCTTCTATTTTTTGAAGCGTACGGTCCGCTACGTTCCCTCCGTTTGGTAGTGTCAAGAAGGTATTAACTTCTGGGTGCTCTTCAAGAACGGTTCCAGCATTAATGCTGTAATCTACTCTTCTCAACCTGGCCGCGCACAGGCTGAACTCCGCTGGAATCGGTTCACAGAGGTTTTCAGGAGTGGAATTATCTATCAGCAAGATAACGCCAGATCACACGTCACGAATCGGGAGCTTCAAAAAATAGAAGACCTCAGCTGGGAGCGTCTAACTCACCCACCTTACAGCACAGGCTGTGCGCCAGCTGAGTAGCACCTTTATAGCACGCTGCAGCACTTCTTGGTTGGAGGACGATTTATTAATGTGGACCATGTCAAAATGCACCTCCAAGGTTTCTTGGCTTCAAAAGCACAAGAATTCTACAGCTGTGGGATGGGCCAGGTAGCTGATAAATGGCAATCAGTCCCGCGTTCCAACAGATCTTATTTTGGTTGAAAAATGTTATTTGTTATTTGTTTATGAACACTTTTGTTGAAGCCGCTTGAGAGTCCACGAAATTAGTTGCCAACTTAATATCTCGACTCCTTTCTGACGAGGTGCAGTACACGAAGTATACTCCAATAGGTTAGGTTGGCAAACAGGTTTTCGGACATTTACGAGTGTAACGAGCTGATTGTTGGAGTGGATTGTTAGACGAAAATGGTACACATGTAGTCGTCCCCAATGTTCACCTCATGGTAGCTCCTAGATGTTATAGCTTCGTAATTCATGCCTCCTAAGCCCCAAATCCTAATTCTGTCTTCCCTCAAACTTGATCAATTGCATCTAAAATGCAGAGGGTTTTCAAAGGGAGTGTTTTCGTTTTAAATCGTAATCTGCCGGTTGTGCTGGAAGTACAAGAGTGGTGATTATACTGTCGAGAACAGGGATGAATGCAATTCCTGTTTTCTGATTGTCTGGCCATTTTGGACGATTTTTTCTATCTTCCGGCAAAATGGCCAAAATTAAACAAAAATCGGCAAACTGCATTGCATAGAAATTTTGTTATAGTGGTCCAGCCTTTGTTGAATCTTCGATTTAAGCAGAAATCTCGATCATACAAAAAATCTTTGAGGATATGCTATAAAACTATGGTATTGTCTTTGGTAGAAGCACGCACCGAACTTACAATTAGTTCCAAGAGCACAAAAAAGTGGCTGTGCTTATGAAAGTTGAAAGACGGCCTATATTTAAACGGTCGTGTTTGGAACTCTAATGTGCTTTTAAAAACTGAACAATTTAAACTCCTATTTTTATTGATTGTATGTCGTCCGCCTGTCCGTTATCCGGCTATTTTTCGCAGAATTACCCTTTATTCGTTATCCGGGGTTTTAAAATCTCATTATCCGCTAATCACTGCATTACATCAGTGCACCCCCCCCCCCCTCCAAAAAAAACGCATTGCGGCCCCCAACATTCAATGCCAATTGATCGGCCTATTGATCAGATAATTTATCACGTCGATGAGGCAGTTGTGTTCCTCGAGGCCCAGCCTTCTACGTTCTGGAACCAAGACCTTCGTGGCATGTCAATGAGTTGACAGAGGTTGAGTGATGTTGAGGGTAAAGGATAAAGGATAAAGGACGGCGTTATTCAATCCCTTTTGGGATGCGCCACGCATTCTATTTCTACGGGATGTCGTGGAGGCAAGCTGAATGCGTATTTGGCCATACAATGACTTGTGGTGGCCAGCCCATGAACAAGTCAGCGCTTTATCCTTCCCAGACAAGTCTGGTACCAAATTACCGACCCCGGAACGATGGAAGGCTTGGTTGGCCTGGGCGGGAAATACGAACCATGAACCTGGTACCGGGTGCAGGCGACAGTCGGCGCCTCCTACGACTGCGCTCCACGCGCCCATGTTGAGGGTATGTACTTCAATTGGTAGCTGCTGTTGTTTAAACCTGACGAAGCAAAATATGGTGGGGTAAAGAGAGTCGGGGGGTCATCCCCTTCTCAATGGTTGTCCGTCTGGTAAGAAGGCATGTTTATGTCCAGTTACATCAGAAATGGCCTACCTCAGTTTACTGTGAGAGTAGAACGCACTAGTGCTGCAAAACAAATTCCAGTTTCGTACTAAAAAACCGCTGTGTAGAGCTGTCTTACATAGCGATCGCCCACCTCCTCCTATTTGAGACCCTATTTGAGCCGTATTTTATGCTTCAAATGTCCGAGAATGTATGTACCAACCCAACATAATAGTCCAACCCATCGCAGAAATTTCGTCTCAACCCACACCAAGCGCAAACCACCTTAATGGGCAGCTCAGCTTCTGATGCAGCCTGCGAACAGAAGATTCAATTCAGGCACGATTTTGTGACCAGACTGTCAAAAGCATCTTTAAGTTGGACCACAACCGCTGGGAGGGAAATAAGGGGAACCATGCACTTGATCTCGAATTTGATGGTCTGCCCAACAGCATCTTTAGGTCGAAGTAGAATATTTGCCGTATCGTCAAATGGATTCGATCAAAAGGATCCAGCGGCGATTTTTGCGCCGTATACGTAATTATTAACATAAAATATTTGATGTTATTTGAACAGAATGGTATATTTGTGCTAACAAAAATTGAGGTCAAAATGATCTCTGCTATTTTACGATACAGTGTAAAGTATTAAACCACCCCACATATATTGCTGATGTCAGTGAGTACCGCAAACCCTCAAAAGGGTTATAACAGAAGGTTCGCCACTTGAAGGTAGTTCGAAACGAACCTTCTTTAACTCTGTATAGGTTTACCTTAATCGCCTTTTTTTTTTGGGGTGGGGGGAGGTTTCATAACTTCAACCAAATCCGCACAAAAACCTAAAACGGAATCTTTAAGCACAACTGCGTAAGCACCGTAATGCTAGAAAAATGATTAAGCTTGTTTAGACCGCCTTCACTCCTCTCTATTTATTCTTGCACCGAATCGAAATCAAAGTGAAAAGTGTAGTAATATCCGCATATCTCACCTCTTAAGATAGGAAATTTAGCACCGAAAAAAAGGTTTTTGAAAGCCACAATAAACCATGCAATGTGCTGCTTGGCATGGTTAACAGCAGTTTCAGAAGTAAAGGGTGAATATCTCTGAAAGTCAAAACCTGAGACAACAGCAGCACAGCCCCAATCATCTTCACAACTCCAGAAAAAAGTGAGTTTCCGTCTCGGCGAGTGATCCTCGCCGAGTTACCGCGTGTGGACATTCGTGCCGGGACCGCGCTTAGACGTCGCAGACCGCTGCTAATTGCGATGGGCGGGAATGCCCTCGTCGGCACTTGGGAACGACGAGGACAACGGCAGACCGCAGTAGATTGGATTACTGTCGTCGTACGAAGGTCTCGAGAAATGCACAGCTGGTGCCCGTCATACTGACCTCGAGCACATCGTCAATTTGTTACCAGTTGAGCGCAGTTGTTCCAACTCGGGACGCATTGTTCGCCTGAAACTGGAGGCCTAGTCCCATTTTAATTACCATACGGCTGCTCTACTGCACTTCTGCCTTCACTCCACAAAGTGACCACTTCATTGTTTCCGTTGCACTTGACCCATTCTCCTCGGAGCTCTCCAGTAATGCTTTTGCTCGCGTGGTTTTAATCGCATTTAAACAGATCTCAGCCGAAGATTTGTAAAGTGACACGAGATTTGCCGTGCAAACATCCAGTCAGCTAGTGTTCCGAGTACACGCTGCTCTTGTTTGAAACACTGAATTCAATGTGTTGGCTTATTCTACGGCCGATGTTTCACCATGAGAGGCCCTAATTCAAGAGGCTCCGTATAGCTCTACAGGTTTTATATCAATGGGGAATACTCTGCATTGATCACGATACAATTTTTATGTTAGTTGGTTGTATGGTTGCGATCAAACTCTTGCGCCATGCGGGGTTCGGACCCGCCTTTCTCCTTTCAAGCCAGCGATGCTACGCCCTACAGCACCAGCGCTGTTCGATCGCCCGGGGCATCCACGATATCCTTCTAGTTACCAACTACCTATCGGCACTCACCCTTGACATCGGGATGAGCCAGCCGCTGATATCAGCATGAGATCGATTAAGCTGAAGGTCTTCGTAGAAATAAAAATCCTTTTCATGTTCCACTTCGTTTTGCACCAGTTGTTGTAGCACAGGCGGGGGAGGCGCCGCTGTCGCGAACTCCCCAAATGCAAGGTCCTTGTTTCGAGTTCTGCTCAGGCCAACCAAGCATTCCATATCCCTCCGTGGTAGCAAATAGATTAGATAATTGTCCTAAACAATATACTGATCACTCCACTGGCCACCACATATCATTGTATAGGTCAACTATGCATTCGAGATGCCTTCTCCGTATTGCGTTGAAGTAGAATGCATGGCGCATCCTAAACAAGCATTAACTAACAACGACCGTTATCCTTATGTATTATCCTTTGTACCAGCTCTTCTTAATGATTCCATCGATATTTTTTTCGTAATGTCACAACATCATATCTTGTCACCGTGTCATGCCACTCGTCACTTTGCTAAACAAAAAATTCGACATTTAATTTCATTTTATACCTGTTCAATTTTTATTTTTTTACGAACTTTGCAAATTTTGAACTTTAATGTTGTATGAACTCTGTGGAGCAACGTGATCTTTGTCTTAGTTTTTTATTAGAATTCTATTTTCTAGCTGTTCTCTATGAATTTCTAATTCCTCTTTTTGTTCTATTGTTGTTTTCTTTTGTCTTGAGAATATGGCCTAGACTGACGGTTTTGTCAATTATAAAAGAATAAAGTCATACATATAAGTGTGATATTAGCTTTATAGGTATGTCATGCTCAAAGAGCAGATGCAGTACTCATGTGGCGCAGTCAACAGTAGGCGCGTAAATTGCGCGTACACTGCATCGATTTTCGTGTCCACCCCGATACCTGGACCAAGCAACCCCTCTATAGAGGCTTCATTAGTCAGCTACATGCATTCACGGTTCCCAGATCCAGAGAACAAGAGAGACACTGTGTTTCCACGATCTCACATCGAAGTAGAATGTATGGCGCAGTCCAGAGCAGCTGCTTAGTGCGGAGTTCATGCTCTATTTCAGGTGTGCCCGCGAAGTAGAGTGGCGGAGAGCTGAAAGCGAGTTAAAAATACATGTGGTACCACACTGCCTTTAGGTTAGGTAGTAGAGGTCGCCAAATTTCAATGCATTTAAAATAAAGTATTCTAACGTTATGATGTTACGATTCGCCAGAAATATATTTTTGCCGTTTTAAAACGATACAATGCAACAGGATAGTAATTTTTCACGAATTTTGGCCGAAAAGTTAGGGGCTTTGTGAGATTCAGTCGAGTCCCACTTCTGCGTTATATACGTTGTACAGCTTTCTACTTTTTAACGTTTGCTGCTAAACCTCGTGACAGGGTTATACAGTTGTAGAGTCATAAAGTGCAGTTTTTGTTGCGTACGATGCTAAGCCTTAATCAGGTACAACGAATTGCCAGTTTTATGTGGCCAGAAAACTAGAAAAATGTGCGTTTGCCTGCCAGAAAAACAAGGAGTTCAGTTCCCACGCTGCACACAAAGGAGTTTTCGATCCTTCCTGACTTCTGGTGTCTTACTTGCAGGAAGGATGAAACACTGTGCTATTCAATGCCAGCTAGGGACACGCCACGTATTAGATTTCTTTCAGACGTCGTTGGACCAATTCTAAACGCATGTTTGACCCACACAATGAAGCGGGCGCCAACCGAAAAAAGGAATCAGTGTTTTATCCTACCCAGATAAGTCTCTTACCAGTTCTCGATCCTAGAACGATGGAAGGCTTGACTGGCCTAGACGGGACTCGAACCTATATCCTCTATTCGCGGATACGCGCTATCGCAAGAGTCTCCCCCGACTGCGCTGCAATGCCCCTGGCAACTAGACATGGGATCCGAATCATGCATTTTCGGATATCCGGCCGGATTTATCCGGTTTCGGATTATCCGAAATCCGGCTCGGTCGAAAATTGCCCTCATCTGAATCATCCGAAGATCCGGGGTTTCTAAAATTGCCCTCATCTGAATCACCCGAAGATCCGGGGTTTTCAAAATTGCTCTCATCTGAATCATCCGAAGATCCGGGGTTTTGAAAAACGCAATGATTCGGATAAAATCGGATAATAGGAGGTTAGCGCGCCTTGCTGGCAAACTCTGCGCCATTGATAACCTGACTTTTTCGGGCAGATTTGCAATCATTTGGCGGGAATTCTCTCACAAGGGAAGGGTCTGATAGCGTATATCTGAACGGGGAGAGGGAGTCATCCTATTAAATAGGAATAATCGCCACCCCTCAATTAGCATAAAATGTGTTTCATTTTTGCTAAGTCGTGAAACCCAAGGAGTGGGGGTTCTTGAGGTCACAATTGAACGGCGCATCACGAATTTGGGTTCTTGTATGACCGCGATGCCTTTGCCGGCAAGCAGCTCGGAGCGCAATGGGTAGTGAGGATGCTTCATGGGAGGAAGGTCGGAGGTTCGATCCTCATGCGCTGCTGCATTCCTGCTTTTTAATTGATTTTAATTGATTGTTTTTATTATTAATTTTAATTGAATTTTAAATGATTTTTAAATGATTGGTTGAGGTTTGAGGGATTCTGACGTCTATACCATTTTCAGATGTTTTCCGCGCACTTTCCAGCTGCATGCTGTGGTACTCAACAGGATGATGCATAAATATTCAACACCAGTGAATACACAGGTACAACGTGCATAAAGCAGCACTGGACACAATGGGCAGGGTATAAATGCTGCAGGCTCCTTTCAGTCTGTTCCCATACATCGGCCAATGACCTCGGGTAAAACCATCCTGCTCGGATTTTCAAAGGAAACCATGACGTGACGTCACATGTGGTTAAACCGAGAAAGTCTGTGGATCCCGGAAATTGACCTAAACGGCATCAATACACTCGTTCTCTCATCTTTGCCTGTCATCTGGAAATCAGAGGTCTGCTGGAGGTTCTCTAAAACCTAACACCAACAAAGTCGCCGATGCTCGAGTAGTGATCCACTTGCTCACGCTGAAGTATGGTCCACCTTTAGATAAGCAGCCTTCGTTGGAATGACATCATCCTGACCGAACGGATGGCTAGCATACCCAAGGACTTCGAAGCACGTCAACTTGAAGTTAACGAAGACGAACGGCTGAAAGTGGTGGAAAACCAGGAGAGGTTGGGATCCGCAAAATGAACTGATAGACGTGGAAAGGCTGGCAAGCAGTGGGCATATGATAACGTTTTCGGCTGGAACTCTTGTTTCAGAGGAAAGGGAACGTCTTCGATTGGATTTCGCCTATCGAGCCGATCTCATTTGTTCATATATGGAAGCAAACTGTGAGGAGCCAGCAACCTTTATGCGCTGCTCGTATTGTGACCAGTGCTTATGTTCCAGGAACTTTGTGTCTGTGTATCACTGATGTCAAACGTTCATACATCGTTATGTTGAACAGCTTTCCAATTGAGTTTTGGTTAAAAAACCGGTCAGTAATGAACAAGTGGCAACAAAGTTGCTCTCACGGCATACATCTGGAAACACTGCACAGTAAACATCTAAAATGGTGCAGATGTCAGAATACCTCAAATCAAACAATAAGTTGAAATGCAAAGATGCAGCAGCGCAGAAAAGTCGAACCCTCTACCTCCCTCTCATGGAGCAACGTCGCTATCCACTGCGCTACGAGCCGCTTCCCGCCGGCGGCATTGCGGGCGTACAAGACTCCCGAACTCGTGAGGCGCCGATTCCACTGTAACTTCAAGGATCCTCTACTCCTCGGGCTTATCGATTTGGCAAAAAAGAAACACATTTTTATACTAATTGAGGAGTGGTGATTATTCCTATATATGGTGGGATGACTCGCTCTCTCCGTTCAGACATACGCTTCAGACCCTTCCCTTTTCAAAGAAATGTCTTGCGGGGCGTTTCGGAATCGTTTCATTATTGTCCTTTACAAGACATTACCAACTCACTATTGAGTTGGTATTGGCTCTCTGGGTTCTTAAAGCTGTTTTTTCTTTGTTCTGGAAGCGCAAAATAGCTCTGCGGAGGGCTCCCGTCGTAAGGCAACCAAATACGACATCTTTTACGTAGCGCTGGTGTGTTCCATTTCCATTGGTTAACTAAGCTAGGCCAGATATAATGTAACTGGGCATTCATGTGCCTTGCTACCAGGGCATATAGACATTTAATTCAAGATGAGGCGCTCCAAGCTGCTTTGCGCGCTCGTGACTTCAATTGGTCAAGGAAATAAACGCGGAGTTACTGATGTGTTCCGTTTTTAAGAGGTTGTGTGCCCCTATTATATCACTTATCCGGTTGTCTCCGAATCAGATATCCGAAATCCGGCTCGACTGAAAATGGCGTTATCTGAATCACCCGAAGATCCGGGATTTCTAAAATTGCCCTCATCTGAATCATCCGAAGATCCGGGGTTTTCGAAATTGCCCTCATCTGAATCATCCGAAGATTCGGGGTTTGAAAAAATGGCCTATCCGAATCATCCGATTATCCGGAAAATCGGTGTCGGATCCAATGTGTACTGGCAACCGACTCATCTTTTAAAAAGTCGAGTAATCGCTAATCTAAGGACTTCCCTCTTCGGGTTTCATATCATTGATTCCAGGTTACTAGATCACGTTGAAAATTTCTCCACTCCAAAGGATGGTAAGGCCCATAGCTTGGAGATGGTATATGTCATGTTTCGACATTTTCCCTTCACTCAATAGCTAACTTGGTAATCATAACGGTTTTTTATGAAAATAAATCACCTTCTGTATCACGTGCTCCATTCTTTACTAGATGTACTGATAGGATGCCTCTACAAAAGTATGTAGCCTTGCGAATAATATTCAATGTTCTATCCTATTTGCTATAAGAAAAACAATTTTACTCTCAGTCCTAATCGCGAAGAAGTGAAGAGTTTCTGATGCGCTGTGAGTATAGGTCGCGCCACACACTCGTTCACTTTCGATTTGAGATGCAAGCGCCAGCTTTAGGAAATTGTACAGCAGAGATGGTGTACGTCTCCATCTATTTGGCCTCGCCTGACTTCCGTTTCGAGTTTTTTTTAAGATTCGAGGGCGTTTGCTCAACCTGGAGCGAGAACAAGTAAGCTCAGTCTAAAATACGTGGCCTATTCTCTTGGATAACCCTGCCCTTTTTTGTTTGGTTCTTTACTAATCTGGCAACTCTTCCACTGCACTAGTGACAACCTTCATATCCTTCTAGAATGCCACAATTCACTTCTCCTACCAATTAAACGAGTAATACTGCCAGACCCTAATCAATAGTAACCACTAGGGCAGCAATAATTGCTTTGGCGCATCTCCTCCCGATTGAACAAAATGAAGCTAATTAGCTTCCCATTCATTCGCCGCTTCCCATCACTTAGCCTAATTTGCTTAATTACCGAAAAAGATCCAAAACTAACTGGTATCATTACCTGCTTACTTCTTGAAGCAAAATCATTTGCGCATTCAGGTGCTCACTTATTCGCTTATTTAGCTGAGCTTTGAACCGCTCAAATTATGGAGCAAAGGGCAAAACACATACAGAACCGACAGGAATCAACTAGTTGAAGCATATTGGATAGGCCTTGTGTTTAATATGTAGTGCAGCAAGGATTTGACGGTGACGTGCAAGCGCAAAGTTCGAGTTTGCAGTGGTAAAAGTCAGGAGTTACAGAAATGAAGCATTTGTCCTCTGTCCCTTGATTTTCTTCGACATGATCTTCATGTATTTCTTTACAAGCAGAATACCAAAAAATGAATACGAGACTCATCTGCCTTCACATGCGTCTTCCGAAGATGCTGCTGTGCAACTCTCTCTCCCTATCCCTCTCACTCTCCAGTAGCCAGTCAAGAGAACACCACTGCACGTCTACTAGACGTTCAGCGGCGCCAAACGTCTGCTTGAATGCTTCGCTCCTGGGGGATGTTCAGGAGGTACACCCGCCCCCTGCTGGGAACTGTGCGATCTACCTCTCATCCCCCTTGCTCACCCACCCCCAACCCCCTAGGCTTCACCGATAGTCTAAGGGCTGCCTTACGAAACCTTTGAAACGCAAAACAAAAGTTTTCGGTCCACAGAACAGCGGTTGTACCTCCTGACGCCACGTCCCCTAGCAGGGGGCGGGTGTACCTCCTGTCGCGCTTACTTCGCTCCTAAACCCTGAGTTTTTGTTCTCTTTTTTGTTCCTTCCTACGCTTGTTATAGTAAAAAAACAGCCTGAAATATAATATGGAATTGGATAGCACGATATGGTAGGGTACCACCTCCAAAGAGACTCCAATGAAACTTCTCCACCATCCTCGCACTCATGCGGTTCATACTCCGAAGTGCGCCTCCGTCTCTATGCGCCGACAGAGATACACACATATGTACATTTCCTCGCTTGTTATGTAGGATCGTGCGATTTCCACCGAACTATCCTATGTGCTTAACATATCATGATATCAATCGATATTGGTTGGCTGATCGATACCTCTTACTTTGCGCTAGCAAATCCACGATCGCTCGTAAAATCAATAATATCGATCGACATTGTTCTCATTATCAAGCGCTTTCGCCTACTGTGAAGCCCTTCCGCCATCAATTGGGTTCGCATGACTCCCGCCCTAAAGGATCAGACCAGGGCACAAACCGGTAAGATCGGTCGTCAATAATATTGATCGATATGGAATCGATAAGGTCAATCGATACCGGCCTCCCGATCTAAGGCCTCTGTTATACTCCCGCGGGAGCATCCGCGGAAGGGCGGGAATCGCGCCGAGACTCCTCACCTGGCCAATCGCCGCGCCTCGCCACGCCCGCCTCCGCCGTGCACCATTGGTCCACGGACGTTCCGCGGATGCTCCCGCGGGAGTATAACAGAGGCCTAAGCCTTCCACCTTCTATGAAGCTCACTCGTTGCCATCGTATCCTCGTGACTCCCACCCAGATCGGTCGAATAGTGTTGAAAATCAATAACGCCGGCCGATCAACCTGTAATAATTGATCGTCAGGGGTTTTTCGATACTACCTACTTGTCGAAGCGGATTTTTCGCCATCAGTTTTGGTCGTATGCACGTGAGGGTGATTCTGACAGGTTTTTCATCTACGTGCGGGTTGCCTTCACGAGCTTGATGCGTATTACTAATTTACACAGGTTTGTGATAAACACGCAAACACAAACACGCGCCACGGACAGACGGACTCTTTTATAATAGAATAAGAGGAATTTGTAGCCTTTCAATCAAAACTGCCACCATCAGAACTCAGATTTTAACCGAGACAACGCCGTATGAAACGAATGACATCGTGCGTCTGGGTTGAAGCATCGTAACACCGTTGCTTCTCTATGAACCTTCACTACCACGCTTTACTGACATATATAACCATAAGGTTGTGGTCTCTAGAGTATTTACGGAACCAGCTTTGTTGAACATGATCAGAATAAAAACACCACACTCCTTTTTTTCGAATAATCGAGAAGGTCCGTCTCTCTTGCATTCTTTCTATGTCCGGGTGGACTAGATCGTGTACATTTCACGCATCCTCCGGGCATGCTACGGAATGCTGATGTACCAAGAATGTAGCCAAATGCAGTGGAACCACCATTAACCATATATCCTCTTTCTAGTCTAGCGTGGCAAGTCCTGCTAGACGGCGGTGATCTGGAGAAAAGATCCCTCTACAAAAAACAACCTCTTGCCGGAGCTTTCCTCACAGTACTACACTGATCGACCACCAGAGTTTGTCCGAAAGTCTTCGTCTTTTTTTCATTTCTTCCTATAGTTCTCACCTGTGTCATTTCCTAGGAATTACATCAGTACTGTCGTCGGGAGGTGTCGGTGGTTTTTGTGCTGCTGGGGACGAGGCTACGACGGACTCACAATTCTTTACGAAGTGGGTGATCCTGTAACGACCGCCTGTGGGCCAAACCAGTCCTTTTAGTTCGAGCTCATATCCACATAACTCGATGTGAACAGAGAAAGACGCGAAGACTAGTGAGACGTCCTCGAGCGGCCTTATATACTGCTGGAGGCGGAGCTACGTGTGATTCAAACATGCGGTCGCAGTATTGATCCGTTAGTGTCAAACTTTTTTAAATTATTTTAGCTTACTGAGTGTGGAATAATGAACAGTATTAAAAACCTCTGATTGGATATGGGTAGTGTAACTTCAAACAATACTCGAAATTAAGAATCGATCCTATACCGTTCAACAAAAATCCAATGTTCCTTGAACACGGACTTCTGTGATGATCGCGCGTGGTCTACTCACTGCCACTCTCTACGCTGAAACCATCAGAAGGAAATGGAACTCCATGCTGTGTGGAAGCTGGATTTTTGCGGCTTGCAACATTTCCAGCGAGAAAGAGTTGAAGTGTACCCTAAGCTATTCACAAGGTGGACTTAGGTGAATTACTCCATCCTGCTCTCGGTGGGTTACCTGACAATACAAGCTCCTGCGAAGATACGACTGCTAGAAAAACCACGTTCTCTACGAGATCGGCGATCCTGCGATGGCCGCCTGCGGACGTAACCAGTTCCCAGAGCACTTTTTTCCACACAGCTCGATGGGAACTTTTGACAGCAACACGGACTAGTGGGGCAGTCTCGGGCGGCCTTTTGTACTGCTGGAGGCGGGGCTACGTGTGGTTCAGACATTGGGAGTCGCAATATAGGTCAGTTAGTATCAAGCTTTTTAATTATTCAAGCTCACTGAGTATGAAATGATGAAAATATTTTTAAAAATCCTAATGGGATATAGGTGTGCAACTTCAAACAATATCCAAAGAATTCAGGAAATGGGCCTGTACTATTCAACAAAAAATCAATTTTCCTTGAGCAGGAAGATCTGTGATGATCGCCTGTCAGTCTATTTACTGCCGTTTTCTAAGCTGAAACCATCAGTAGGAAACGGATCTCCGTGCCGTGGGCAAGTCGGTTTCTTTTGCAGCATGCAACAAGATCTATGCTCGTTTTGGAGTATTGCTTGCTGTTTTGCATACCACTCAATAGCAGGAGCTTTTTGTTCTCCCCGTCGTTCTACTCACGGTAATCACCACCTATGTTTAGAAGTTCACCCGTCGATGACGTTTGGGTATATCTGCACTTCTCGCCGTATCGCATGCGGGCAAAATTTTCCATTCAACATGGGATGATGCAACAGCAGGACAAACGAAGGCTGTTGGTACTTAACACAGTGCGTTTCTGAACGTCGCGATTCAGAAAACGCGCAACAGATGTAGCCCAACGTGCGGTGGGGTTCAGAAGACGTGTCGAAAACGTCGTCCAACGTGCGTCGGAATTGAGAATGCATTCTACAGACGTCATTCAACATGGGTTGGGCTTCAGAACACATAGAGTAAAGGGGGGGGGGGGCATTAAGCGGGACCTGTAAAAGGGACCAGGAAAGAAGGGGGTCATTAAGTGGAACCTGTAAGAGAAGGTCAGTGAAAGGGGGACCATGAGGGGGACTAGTATAGAGAGACCACTAAAGTGCAGTATGGGGGGGGGGGACGTCATCCAAAGTGCGTCAGGATAAGACGTGTCACAGACCGATCAGGTAACAAATACTATATCGATATTATCTATTACGCTATCCGGAAAGTTTTCAGCGTTTTATGTTACTATTTTTCATTCGTTTATTATTAAGTGAAAAAACTTGCATTGCGCATCAATGCTAATTCTGTACACATTTTTCGCTCTATCTGACTAAATAATTTATGTTTCAACGTTGTTTCATATTTCTGTTCTTGAAGGGTTTATTGAAGTATGTCGAAGGAGCAATCCTGAACGATTTTATCTTCAAATTGGACAATCCGTAGCCGAGACAGCTCGACAAATCAATCAAATGTGTGCGCCAGTGTTCAGTAGATTTCGGATCGGAGATTTCAGGCTTGAAGATAGCGGTCGACCTAGAGCTATCCTGGACGACGAGCTGAAGAAATTGATGGAGGCCGAACCATCCCAAACAGTTCGCGGGATCGTTGAAGAGCTAGACGTCAGTAAAACTGTCGTTGCAGATGATTTGAAACGCCTTGGGAAGGTGAAAAAACTCGAAAATTGGGTGCCCCACGAGTTGAGTGAGCGGCAAAAATTGCCACGTTTCGAGATTCGTTCTTCTCTACTTTTACGCAACAAAACTGATCCGTTTTTCTGTCGAATCATCACTTGCGACAAAAAGTGGATTCTGTATGATAACAGGAAACGTTTCGGACAATGGTTGGACGCCCCCTAGGCAACCCCTAGGCATTGTCCAAAGGCGAACCTCCAACAAAAAAAGGTAATGGTCACTGTGTGGTGGTCGGCGGCTGGTGTGATCCATTACAACTTTTTGACCCCAGACCAAACGATCACAGCAGAGTCCTACTGTAAAGAAATCGACGAAATGCACCGAAAATTGCGTCAACTTCAGCCGGCACTGGTGTTCAGAAGAGGCCCGATTCTTTTGCACGATAACGCCCGCCCACACATTTCACAAATCGCTATGCGAAAATTGAACGAATTAAGGGTTGAAGCTCTCCCTCACCCGACATAATCTCCAGACCTCTAATCAACCGACTACCACCTGTTAAAACACTTTCAGAACATTCCCGCTGGTAAACCTTCACCCACCTACCAGAACCAAGCCGAAACAGCTTTCGTGGATTTTGTCGAATCTCGACCACCTATTTTTTTTTTCGCTGACGGAATAAGTCGAGTGATAGCCCGCTGGCGAAGGTGTGATGATTCGGACGGTGCTTATTTCGACTAAATCCGATAAGGTTTGAGATGTTTATGGGAGTCCAAAGTGAAGCACCAACCAGAGTTGTATCTGAGATATGAGTGGAAGACACTCAGGTGTTATGGCCGACGGAAGTATTTCGCAGGACATGGAAAGTTTCGAGTTTAGAGCATTTAAGGATTTAGTTGTAGCATTCTAAGGATTTCAAATAATGCCTTTCGTACTGCTAGGGAAGGGAGAGAGCTGCACAAGCAGAACAGATAGCTTGAAGTGATAAGATACTACAACATCGCGCGAGGCGTGTAATTGCGAGGCCGACAGGCATGTCGGAGACTTCTTCAAAATACTCCAACCTCTGCTCTGCTTCGTCTATCTCATGCCTGCCTTTCTCTCTCACATGTAGCCCCACCCCCAGCAATATGAAAGTCCGCTGAAACATCTAATCGGCGGTAGTAGCAACTCCGATGCTATTTACTGACTGGTGAGCAAAACGTGCGTCTAGGAAAACCTCTTAGTGGCTTTGGCCAAGGTTTAGCATATGCTGTCATGTGGTCGGAAAGTTAAATGAAGGCAGGTAATTCAAGGCGTAGAATAGCCAATTGTAGAATTTGCTAGTGCTCATGCTTACACGCTCAATCATTATAACATTACAGGGTAGTTGATGAATGCGTGGCCCATCTTCACTTATAGCACACCATAAGAGCTTTCACTTATTTGCGTATCCCAAGAGAGAAGTACCTATTATAAGCCAGTACGGAAGGGAATTTATATTAATTTGTACCCAGCGATTTGTGGTTGCTAGCAAAGAAATCAGTGTTTCTTCTATTTGAGGCCCGACCTATTTCAATTCATTCAATCCATTTAATCCGAAGTTAGATGCTGTGTAATAAGAAATTCAGAGATGTCGTTCGCAAGTAAAATGCGGATACACTTGAATTCTCAGTTTACTGAGAGTGGAGTTAGGTGTACACAAGAAGATCCTTCTAGTGTATTGCATGTGGAACTCCAAACAATAATCGAAGGCAAACAATGCAGGTCACGTTCTACAAGAAAAAGCTAATTTTCCTTCGACAGGGGACCTGTGATGATCGCAAATGAATGTGTTCAGTGCCATTTCCTATGCTGGAACTATCAGAAGGATCACAAAGGATCATCGGGTCTCTAGGAAAGTTCACATTTTGCGGAGTGCAACACGATTATTGATGGTTTTTACTTATTTACTGCTCGGACATATGCCATGTTGTCACACAAACGCCTCGTATGAATACACACCTCAGGCAAGGATTCTGGCTCTATTCCGCACCCAAACAAGTCGTGCTCTCCAACTCTGCCCATAGGTGAGCTCGCATGCTACCAAAAATGCAGTAACGTGATTTTTTTCGCCCATGCATGGCATCCTCTCGAGATCGGTGGGATGAAACCAAGGGCGTCTGAAAAGGATGGAGCAGTGGTTTACTGGCTGGCAACCACGATTCCTTGTGTTGCGCTTTATCCTTCCCAGACAAGCCTGGTACCAATTCACCGACCCCGGAGGGATGGAAGGCTTGGTTGGCATGGGCGGGAAATCCGATCCAGGAACCTGGTATCGGGTGCACGCGACAGTCGCGCCCCCTCCGACTGCGCTACATGCGCCCATAACCATAATCATGCGTAAAAATTGACCGAAGAAGTTGTAGATGGCAAGTCCTGACGCTAGAAACCATCCTCATGACCAGGATTCCTTTATAAACTGTCGCTGATCGTCCCACTGGAACCACACTATATCATCTCCAAGAAATGTTGAAATGAGGCAAAGGCGTGCCGCATGCCCCTGTAGGAAGCGTTCCTAGCCGTTAAGGCCCCCACAGACTTCTGCGGCGCCGCCGAGCGAAATCGCTGAGCGGCGCCGCCGAGCGGCTTGACTCATCATCAGTAGGAGCGGTGACGGCGAGGTACTGTACTGTTTCTAGTCGGGACCGACTGGTGCTTAACAATAACGCGCCCCGATGACGATCGCGCGCCCACATCGACCGTCTCCGCTCTGGATCCCGCCGCGAAAGGGCAGAGCGCAGAGCGCAGACAGACAGACGCTGGAGCGGCGCCGCCGGGTGGAATGATTCAGATCATTTCCGCCAGCGGCACCGCTGGCGGCGCCGCTGGCGGCGACCTCTGCGTCCCTGCCCTATGGTTAAGCATGGGGCAGCGGCGACGCCGCAGAAGTCTGTGGGGGCCTTTAGAAGCATCGGACCGCGACAACTCGTCCAATTTCGTCGCGCACTGTGCGCGACGCCAGGGGAGTTCGCGTGGCGTTGGAGTTATGTCTGCCCCCGGGTCCTGAGCGGATCGCCGTCGCGCTTCCTTGCAGAGCGATGAGCGATGCGACGGGCACTGGGAGCTCCACCTCCTTTCGCGTCGCTCTGCAAAACTCATCGCTTCGATTCCATTGCGGCGGCGGGGAGTATGTACGGGGCCTTACTAAACAAGCTTTGAAAATGCTTTCCCGGCAAGAAAGGTCGTAAAGTGGGATGCCAGGCGCACCAAAAGAGGAGCTGACATGCACAGGTCCACTGCATCTCTCTGCATGTTTACGTATAGGTTTTCCGTTTTTTTAGGGTTTTTATTATTTATTTCGTGGAACAAAGCATTCGGAGTATGCAGAACGTGTACATATATATTAGGCCGTTAACGTTGATTTGATATTTATTACGACGTGTAAGACAGATGCTAGAAATCTCATCAGAACAGAACAGTTAATAATGTCTAAGAAGTAGCGAGCACAAATCAGCACCAACGTAAAATAAAACGAAACATAGGCTAAGTGGTGTTTGTAAGGGGCTGTTCATACTTTACAACGAGAGCGACGACAGAGGCGGGAGCGACAGGGCGAAGGATGCGTATCGATCAATGCCGTCCGTTGCCTGGAAAAAATCGATAGGCGTGCTTTGCATAGTCGCTCCTGTCGCGGAGTACGGCAGGCCCTAAGCGAAAACCCGATATAGGAAGTGAGAGAGAAAGGGAGCAGGGAGGAGCAGCATACCGGGGATGGGTCTCATGCGTATGTCTGAACCTCGAAAATGAGTACCACTACAGCAATCTTTACTGTAGAAGAAAGGGTTCCATTTTTGCTGACTCCTTGAAACCAAGGACTAGGGGCCCTCAAAGTTTTGCACCGTCGGCGCACACACGTAATATTGATTTATTTGTTTATTTATTGCTCATGCCTTGCGCTGTACAAAAAAGCGACGTATTGAAGGAAGAGCGCAACTATGTGCCACGTGTGTTGATTTAAGAAAGGCGGCGATAGGCTCGGCTCCAAGCGGATCGGTGGCTCAGGGGTCTGTGAAACTGCATGATAGGTGAAGGGCCAAGTTTTCGATTCCTGCGTCTTGTCAGATTTTCGCTTTTTTAGTGTAGATCCGTTGTTTAGTATTTATCACCTTCACAACTTTCTTGGGCATATATTCCACAATAGGCTCCCAAATGCGGGATCACCATCAACATTCCATCTCTATATGTGACACTTTGTATTTTGTTGCAGATTTTTGGTAGGATCCTTGGCTAGATGGAATTGCTAAAAAAAATTGTTAAATGTAGGAATATAGAGAGATTTTTTGTTAAAGGTGGAGATTTCTGTCAAAAAAATTGATCACAATGATTCGCCGTGACGTTGTTATACGCTCTCCTGACTATGCGGTTATCATGGGTAAGTCGAAGACGGCACTATTGTCCTCCCACGACCCCAACAGTCGAGAAGAGGTCGAAAAAGTTACACTCACATTTCGCCTAGGGGGTTATCTGGGGTACCACTGGTTACGAATATGATATCCGTGTTTAAAGTTTTGGCCGGCTACGGTGGCTTACGCGCTGATTGTGCGATCTCGTTAGTAAACTTCGAGGACCAAAACTCTTTGGGTTCAGGGATCTGCGAAAAAGGAAATCTAGTTTTCCACCATTCGAAAGGTGAGGATTTTCGTGGCTACCTTCATTTTCACCGTTCAGACACAGCTGAGATCCTTTCCTGGTTAGTAAGCTTAACTAAGCTAATCCTTCCCTGGCAGTAAAGAAATGCCGTCTAGCTGTTGTTTCAGATCTAGAAAAGGGCACTTTTGTTTCACCACATCTGATTCGAAAGGGCAGAAATGCCAGAGTCGAACGCCATCATGACTCCCAATAAAAAATCCTAAAATCACATCGCTATCGCACCCCGAATCGCTTAGGCCTCCCGCACACTTTTGCGACAAGCGGCAGAGGTACTGTACTCTTTCAAGCCGGGGCCTACTGCTGATATACGCTTTCCCGCCTTCTCTCTGCTAATACTAACAGTGATGTGCATCATTATTGCCAGTGCCGCACCTGTACGAGGAATGTATGTATGTGTCTACAAAGAATTGGTAGTGTTCAACAACGAAGGACTATTTCTCGTGTTGCAAAACTTATTTTTACCTATAACGGGGGCGATCCGGTGAGGATCGCCTTTAGGCGCATTCAGTGTTACCTTGAATGAAACCGTTAGAGGCATCACTGGACAACCCTTATCGTAGGGAAAGTGCGTTTCTGTAGTACGCGATTACTGCTGTCCGATACTTTCACTGGCTTCGTTCCCTCTACTTGGGCGATTTCCCTTACAGATTGAAAGAATGCATGAACTGTTCACGATCTGGTCGAACATGCTAGAAAACGAATGAATCTCGGGTAATCACGATACACTACAACCTCATTTCCGTCAGTTTTTAACCAAAGATCGCACCGTGAACACCTTGCAGATACTAAGCTGGTGTTTAGGCAAAGGCACTTCAACCATGCAACCCACCAATCTTCGTTCATTTTCAGTAGTGAATTTGCAATTCATAAATTGACCGTCGCCATATCTATCTCATCTCCACTTTGCGCTAAACATAACGTAATGTAACGTATGCATACTATATGGCCGAAGGTCGTTAGCGATGTCTGCTACTCATTTTCGTGACATCTTCCACGTCCAACTAGGCGAAATGCCGTTTTCTGACTCATTACGCCTCTTCCGAAGCATTGGTCATCTCTCAGTGCCTTTGGTATGCATAATATGCAAAAGATTAAAACATTGGTGTCTTCAGACGCACTCCTCTTTTTTTGTATTAGTTTTGAGAAGGTACAAGAGCAGGAAGGGAGAAGGAAGAAAAAACGATTCACATTGAACTTTTCTGTTGCGCTTCAATAACTTGTCTATTATACGGCCTCTTCAAAATGTCTATGATACGTTCTCTTCAGCGCGTGTAGCGCAGCCGGAGGTGGTGCCGGCTGTCGCGTGCACCCGATACCAGGTTCCTGGTTCGGATTTCCCGCCAAGGCCAACCAAGCCTTCCATCCTTCCGGGGTCGGTGAGTTGGTACCAGACTTGTCTGGGAAGGATAAGGCACTGACTTGTTCATCGGTTGGTCACCGCAAGTAACCGTATAGGCCAAATACGCATTCAAATCGCCTCTATGATATCCCGTAGACATAGAGTGCAGGCGCATCTCAAAAGGGAGTGAGTGACGCCGTCTTTTATCCTTTAACCCCTATACACAGCATGTTATTCTTCTAAGATTCACTTTTAGCTTCCGTTTTAGCAGTTCTCAGCTATGCTTACTCTTAATAAGATGAAGTTCAGTAGCAAAAAACTTTTCTGATTTTATGAATTTTAATCGAGGTTAGTGACACTAAATTAAGAATACTGCGTTATTACCAAAGACGGACTTGTTCTACGAAATACACCTTTTCGGACACTGGTTGTTGGAGTTGTTTTTGATTCAATTATGCATCATCACTTTGCAAGTTGATGCCGGAGGGCGTATCCGTCTTCGAAAGGGTAGGTCTTTCGAAATAAGAAATGTTGGTGAACAAAATGGATCGATAAGAGGTAGATTACGTGCTATAGGCTGTTACAAGAAAGACTGACATAATTTCCCTTCTTACCAAGCCAGGCCAGTTAAGGAAACGACCCATTTGCAGAGCTAAATTCTACGTTAACACAGCTCTCTTAGAAGAGCGCAGTCGAACGCAACTGCCTTCAAGTGTAAACTAGGATTACTGCAGCTCCTCGCAACAGATTTTGACTACTTAAATTTCTAGCGTTTGACGTGACCATTTCCACATTTCTTTCGTCTTGTAGCGACTTGTTCTACGAAATAGTCCAGGAATCCTAAGCTTCCCCCTCTGATGCTCGCATCGCCCGGTGCTCTAGCAGGTTTCCCGAGAGGGTCCGCAGCGTGAGAAACGCGGTTCAAATACATCAACGCAACGGAGCACGGAGGGAAGTGTTTTAACACGTGCGAAAGTCGCTGTGAGCGTCGCTCTCGTCGGAATCGCCGTCTCCCCGCTGCTGTAGTCCTGCCCAGTTGTGTGGCTGCTGTTTCCCATACATCATGTCTCAGTTGTCCGCCATGAAGCTGACCATGCTCTCCAATCATCGTGATCTTTCATGATGAATCGATATGTCAGAAGTTACACGCGTGTTGTTCGACACTTCATTCGTAATAAATACGCGAAACACGATGTCATCCAGAGGAAGACTGCAGCGAAATTGAAACACTTTCTAAGAGCCACCTTTACCTAAAATGAACTTACTTAAAGAATAACCGGAGTGGGTTTGATGTTTGCAATAGATCAACAGGTCACTTGGATAGTGTGACCTACCGCCCAGTCTGATGCGTCGCTCTTCGGAAGCATGTGCTGGTTAACTTGATCTGGGTTATTTTGCGTGTTGCGACATCTGCTAATTTTTTTTGAGATTTTTTCCTGGAGTAAATTAATACAATCTGATTAGCACTATTGACGTTATTTGGAAACAAATGTTGCAATGATACTCCTTGTGTTAACCATGATGAGAATCAAGTCTCTTTTGTAATTTTCCTGTGTAGATAAAAACCCTACAGCGATTAGCTTCCCGGTACATTCCGGGAGAACGGGCGAACAACGCGACGACGCGCCGCGACGATTTGACGATTGATTTTATTGATTTTGATGGTTTAATTTGATTTTTTCGATTTTTTATTTTTCCATGATTTTTTTTCGATTTGATTTGCCGCGATTTCTTCTTTGTACACGCCACTGCCTCCTGTGACTGACTGACAGAAGAACGTCGTAGTTTCTTCCTATGCTCCGCTTCGTGCTCCGGCCCGGATTGATATGTGTTTTTGTATTGAGGCATGTGAACTAAAAGTTTCGAAGAAATTCGTTCTACACTTTCTTTGAACAAAAAATTATCCTAGCCATCTTGGCGAGTCTGTATTGAAAAAAAAACTCGTTGCAGTTTGGAAGATGTTGAGCTTGATTTCAAAAGTGTCGTGCTTGCTTCGAAGTGAAAATTGATTTGAAAAGTGAAGTTGAAATTTTGTGGCCAAGCAGATTAGCTGCAGCTCTGGGGATCATCTATCACGTGGTTCCAAGATGAGAGCTGATCTGTATGTTAGAATGATGAATGACAGTGTTTAGCTACTAGAAGACATATAACCTCGTGTGTTAGTATGTACTTTGGTGTCTATTTTGTTGGCCTAAATTAATTTTTGGTGGGCTTTTACTGTCTGCACTTCTCTATTTAATTGGGGTCCTTGCATCTTTTAGCTCAATGCTAATCTTATAGTCACAATTTGCACGGTCCTTCCTTAAAGGCAAAAAGCATAAAGGACGAAGTACAGTTCCCTCTCGTTATAACGCGTTTGAAGTGACCGGAGAAAATCCGCGTTATAACGGGAGTTGCGTCCTAACCGGACCTGACCTTTTTTAGACTCTATTACGCGTAGATTTATTTAGAATCGCATACAGTGACTAAATATGGCTATCGCAATGAAATAAAAAAATTTGTGACTATGAGGAGAGTGTGAAGGCAGATAACGTTTTTATATAGATTAATGAAGTCCTGCCCCCCCCATGTACTCTCTGCTAAATGCAAAAGTGTGACAAATATGTATGAGGAAAATCGAGTTCCAGAGGAAGGTTAGAAGTGATCAACAACAAAACTGTGTAACCTGATGTTACAAGGTTTTTTGTTGCCGTCAAAACTCTCGCGCCAGACGGAACTCGAACCAGCTCTCTACCTTCCGGGCAGGATGTTAGCCCATTATGCTATCAGTGCTGTTAAATCGCGCGCGATATTCTCGTTGCAGTAGCCTCTCAGCACTCACCCACGTTATCGGGATGTTGCGTGTGACCAGACAGCGTTGTTGCTCTGTTATCCTGTCCAAAGCAGGGGGTAAAGACATAGGTTTCGCATAGCGCGGGAGTTCTGGTCGCAACAAAACATCATATGGCAGCATATAGCTTCTGTACCAGCTGCTGAGCTTAGAACAAATGCATAGGATATTGTTTTGAATAGTCTGAGTTTTAATCCACACCTTCTACCGTTTCTGATAGAAGAGACTCTCCAATTCACTGCAGCTTCTAACGACTACCGGAAGTCTTGAATCCTCCGCACATTTTTGCGGCAACGCGGAACGTGGGAGGCAGAGAAACTGTCTCGGAGGAGGCAAAAATGCCGCGTAGGCTGCACTTATCCTCAGTTTTGTCTCCCCACCCCATCGTCAACGCGTTAGCATTATCAGTTTCCGTTCTAGATCCCGCCACGATCAGCTAGAACCCAGATAGAATTGTGGACAGCAAACGGCTGCAGCGGCAATAATGCCTTGAATCCTTATCGCCGCCGCCGCGTTGACGGCAGCTGCAACCGCCTGGGCGCGCGCCTGCCGCAAAAGTGTGCGAAGGCCTTTTATACCGTGTTCGACATATTGCTGACTATGAACACTTGTCGGAGCTATGAGCATGCATGAAAAACATCCACATGCATCTAATTCATCGTCGCACAGGTGCTGGTGGCGAATATACGAACGACGCAATAGAAGGGTAGGTGTGATCAAAGAGTCGGTCAGCATCTTGCTCCTCTTCCTTTTCCGTGTAGGACCGAAATTTAGCCCGGGCCGCGTTATAACGGGAGTCATTCTGAACGCAGAGTTCCTTCCAAAACCGCGCTATAACGGGAGTAGCGTTATATCCGACGCGTCTTAAGCGGAGTTGATTTGTACTGGCGTTAAGGTAAGCTGGCCGGGGTCAAAGAAAATCTACGTTATATCGAGAGTCGCGTCTTATCCGGAGGCGTTATAACGGGAGGGGACTGTATAAAGGTTAATTAATCCTTCTGTGAGATGTGTCACACATTCTACTTCTACGGGATGTCGTGAGGGAGATGTGGACGCATATGACCAGATGATGGGCTAGTCAGTGCTTACTCCTCCCCAGGCGAGTCTGATACCAAACAGCCGACGCTATAGAGACGAAGGCTTTGGACGGCGGGAGATGAGGGACGAACCAATAATCCTGATTCATGCATGCGACAGCCGGCGCTTCCTTCAACTGCGCTACCCCGCTACGATACTGTAATACATTCTATAAATTAAGATCGCAGGTATACTTGGCCCTTCTTTACTTTCATATTTGAGTGACGCAATTTCGACTTTCGAAACCTGGGCATTTTCTTATCATTTGTTCCTCTTCTGTGCCAATCAGGTTTGTAATAAAATTATTTATTACATTGTTAGCGTTAGCGCTTGTGTTCCCACAGCAGTAGTATCAACGTAGTGTCGTAACAATTTTTATGAACGGTGTATGGACGACCACAATAATCATTCCTTGTGTGTCAGCAGTTATCGTCCACTGTGGAAGAGCAAACACTCCGACTTAAATCGCAGTCCTAGTTGGAGCGGTCCTACCTTACGATGTCATAAGAGATGATCCTGTCTAGCATAGCGGTTATGTACACTCGGTTGAGAATATAAAGGGAGATAAAGCGAGTCTAGACGCTTCCAGACGATTGAGACGTGAAGTATAGTGTCCTGTTCGTATTAGGAAGCTGGCATCGTTTTCAGAGAGCTAGTTGATTTCAAACCTCTTAGCCTAAGTTTCAGTTGTATGTTATTGCTATTCATTTGTGTATCCGTTAAAAGTCCACTCTGTTGGTTTTTTTATGCTGATCACACATCACCCAGTACACATCGTTGTTATTTAGCAAGTTTGCTTGGATAGAGAACAATCTTTGAGTTGCATCCACACTAGGGATTCTATCTGGACAGCCAGAGTGAACCATATTTCAATGTGTCATAGCTTATTCACTGTTTCTCATCGTTGCGACATTTTTAAGATGCGATCCTCTCCAACTGGAATTGCTCCCGTCATCCATATGCGTGGAATACATTTACAACTGACTCTTTACCTGGGACTATCCAAATAAGAACATGTACTAGTAGGTATCCTTCGAAGGAAATCGTCTCGACTTCCCATCAACAGCGATTTTGCTTCATAAGAACAGTAAACGAAGAAAACAAGGATGGGAACAAATCCAACCACGTCTGGTTGTGAGGTGAAAAAACACAACGTTTCAGAAACCCTAAAACCCTCGCATCTAAAGGTAATAGCGACGGGTTTTCGCATTGTATGCAGGCGGTCGTTGCGGGACCAACAAGTTCATCGATCAGTGACCGACAATTGGGCAAACACTTACCAGCCTTTATTTCGCTCGCTCCGCTTTTTATACTCCTTTGTTTCTCCTTCGTGTTTTTTCTTCACTGGAATTGTTCACAATTCACATCGATTTCCTTCTTTTCACCGTAGGCTTTTTCCCAAGCCGTTTGTTTTCCTTTTCGTTCCCTATCGGTTTGTACCTGTCGTTTTGTTCTCCACATTTCGTTTACTGACGCTCATTTTGTTTTCCTTTTCCCATATTTCGAGTGTTTCAGGTATTTTTGCTCGACTATGGTCGTCAGCTGTGCTGACGCTTCCTCAACGCAGCTGACGTCCAAAGTCCAATGAAGAGACCTTAGACACTCGAAATATGGGAAACGTACCGAGCTCGCAGAGGAAACGGGAAGGGATCGTCACGAAACAATTTGACATAAACAATAATCGGTATGAGAACCAAAAGGACAACACACGGCTCGTAAGAAAGTCGATGGTGGAAAAAAGGAAATCTAGGCGAACTGTGGAAAAATTCTGGTGAAGGAATGATAAAACCAAGCAGTAATGTAATTTAGAAGAACGAGGAGAGAAGACGGAGTAAGGGATTGATATACTTGTTGGTCCCGTAACGACTGCCTGTATACGGTGCGAAAACTTGTCCGAACAACTCTTCGCCACTTCGGTAGCTCTAGACTCGAAACTCCAATTCAGTGCCACCAGAAATAGCGCGCTCAACTGAGAACGGCACGCCCCAATCACAATCCTATCCCTGTCCGACGTTTAGCAGAAGTGCGACCACATCTTGGTCAAATGTCAAGTGGTGTGCCTACCTTACCCGGATACTGAAGGGTATCGCCTCAAATGCAATTCGTACTACAGGAATAATTGTGCGTAACATAATTGGTATGTTGAGTTCATCAATTATGTTTATCTATGTTTTCCTCCAAAGTATTCGGAACCAGGTGAAGGGCCCACGTGATACCGCTCCCTCACCGCTCCAGAATTCGTTCGGCTAGTAGTGCGCGGAATCAGCGCGGAAGTCGTCGGTGACGTCCCCGCAGAGATCGCGTCGCATCGCGCTGCGGTCATTCTGCGTTCCGATCGATACGGCGGCGTTTCGGGCTCCGTCTATTACGTTGGTCGTCCCGACTCGGGGGCTGGGCTGGGCCGCCACGAGGCCCCCGCCCTGCCGACGACGACGGCGGCGGCCAGCAGCGACCGCGCACGTCGCCCGACGGCGTCGTCGGCGTCGTCGTCGTCGTGGTCGCCGTCGTCGTCGGCGGCGGGCGGCGCTATCCCTTCGTGCCTCCGTCCCGTCTTGACCTTTTACTCGATCACTGACCGCCAAAACCTGATGCTGATGACAGCCTGCCGCCGCCCGCTCGCACCGTGTAATGATAAACCTGAAACGTTCACGTTCGGCACTTATCATTTTCCATCTCGCCATTCATCTCCGTCGCTTTTTCCCTGCATCGTTTCTGGCTGGCCCGTCCATGTACACGTCGGCTGCTCGTCGTCGTCATCGTCGTCGTTGTCGTGTCGACCTCGGTGCTCGCCGAGAGAAGAAGATCTGATCTGCTCGGGCCGCCGACGACGACGACGGACGATCCGTCTAATTTGCCGTTCGCGAATCCTAATGAGATTTACTGGCACAATCCGCCTCTGGTGCCCTGACATCTGCCGGTGTCTTCTCATTGTAGTGGCCCGTATGTCACATTCTGTTGTTGAGGAGATGCGCACCACACCTATCGATCGGCTATATCTGTCGTGGTTCCCCCGATTTGCATACCGTATAGTACGCCTCGACGCTCGCACATTGTCTTCTCGAATATTCGCCTGCTCAGTCACGTCGGAATTTAATTTCTCGACTTCCAGACAAGTCGCTCGAGAAGAACTGGTTTTCTGCCTTGTCTCATCGCTCAGCGTCTTTTGTAGTGTGTGTGTGTGATTTTTGGAATTTTTCGAGCAAGCGTTGAATCTCTCGGCATCTTTTGTTCGTAAATTCATTGCATCTCTGAACACGTTGCTTCCTATTTTTTATTTTTTTTTCAAAATATTTCTTAGAAGTGGCAAGCTCATTGCTACCTTATCTGAATGAACCTAAATAGAGCGCAATTTGCTTATTTTTTGAATTATTATATTACCGGAACGAAAAGTGAGCCCTGTTCTGAACACTGAACCACTAATGCGAATATCTCATGCATTGTTTAGAAATTTAATTAAATCAAGATCTATATTTAGCGCATTTTTGTTAGCCAACTTTCAGAATAAATTTTCTATTTTTGATATGTGGGCTGTCAGGTCTCATATACTCCTAACTCGAAATGTTTGTTTACAATTTTGATGCGGGCTTTGGGTGGGGATGGGGTATCACAGCCCTCTATCAGATTGATAACGATGGCAAAAAATGAAAGTAAATAGTTATGTAGACAATAGGCTGACCTATTCTGCAAGAAGATAACGTGTCCCAGCTTTCTGCCTGGGCACAACTTTTCTATAAGTGTTCGTTTCGTTTTCCCAGCAACGAATTCTTGAGACAGAAGAATGGTATCTGTTTACTTACATGCATCTGAGGATGCCATCGACGGTTGTGCTTTTTTTAGCTCAACGTTTGCTGTGATTATTCGAAGTTTTTTTGCCGTTTCAACTGTTAGACCTTTGAACGTTTCTAACACTTACTGCGGTGCATTCCTAGTTGGAGGGGCTGCATCTTAGCGATATCATTGGAGGTAAACGTGTTCACTGTAGCCATATAATATACGCACTCACCGCATAGAAAACAACTACATTAACGAGCTCCTAAAAAAATTATGTAGAAATGTTTGGGTTTACATAGGATTAGAGGCTTGAGTCCCAACGTTTGCAATTTAAGTCGTGAAGCTTAATGTCCCGTCTGCATTGCGGAACTCATTTTGCTTTCAAGAGGCTGATTGGTTTCGGAGCTCCTGGACTAAATTTCACTTATTTGATTGATGTTCTTTCTTTCCTGTTAGTCTGCTAAGAATCTAATCAATTTCTTCTTTATAATGGTTCATACATTACCTACTCTTACCTACTCGGCTGAGAATTTAACTTTGGAGGATTATAAAATAAACTTCGCTAACTGCTAGGATGCGTAATCCTGTTAGGAAATAAGTTACCTATATTGTATGTTTGTTAGCTAAAATTGGCGCTTTCCTAGTAGGGGCAGCCTACACATCCTCTCATCTGGAAGAGTGCTGTGAAGTTTCGAAAGAATGCCGTTGATAACTGCATTTGAAGCGGAGATTTCGCTGTAATTGAGTTCATTTGAGCAGCACTCTCGTTGTGTAATCAGCTCGACAAATTGTTCATTGTTCGTCGATTTGCCCTACTATTCAGCCACAGTGGTCAAGTAGATCGCAAAAAAAGGAAATCGATTCCGCGCCCTGGGTTTGTAGGTCAACTGACGTGCGAACGTTATTTTTTGCAGCACATCATCATTGACATTGACATCATTTGTTCCAGTCATTTTACGCCTCCCTCTGAACAGTCCTTATTTCATACTTTTCACTTTCTCCTCCTGTTTTCCTTTAGCATTTCTTTACTAGATGTTTACGTCTAAGCTGTCAGTGGTGCTTGTTCGGATTTTGTCTCGTAAGCGTTCCCCAAGGGACGCTTTGGTTGGGCCCTGTGCCAAAATGAGTAAAGGAACGATCTCCAGGTTGAGTCCAGTTGTTACACCAGAGGTGCGTTAGATGAGCTACATCTCGGATGTCCCTGTTCGCGCGGGGGCCAACACCTCGCCATGTATCCTGTCGGTTTAACGCTGAAAATCGGGGCTTTTAATGTGGAACTCTCAAATACATTTGCCAATCTTTCTGTTTCGTAGAAAAATGCATTCCAAAAATGCGGATGTGGTGGAAAGGGATTGCACTACCTAACTACTTTGAGAATGGAACATTTGAGGCTAAGCGTGCATAAATAGTAATAACGAAATGAAAGTAGAAAGGAGAAGAGTTGGCGCCTTCACCAATCGGTTTGTAGCGTGCGTCACGCAATCCACTTCTGGAGTACTGTGGAAGTAATTTGAATGTATATTTGGCCTATGCAACGACTCACGGTGGCTAACCGATGGGAAACCTAGGGTCTCATCCTTCTCACAAGAGACGTCTGTGAGCTTGCTACAACTATTCTCAGCAAGACCTATATGGTCTTGTAGAGCATCCAGCAAGGAGCACAGTGGTGAAGTTCGTTCCTGCTGCAGGCCACTGGGTGGTTCAAAAATGCCCAAAAATTGCCGACTGGTAAACCCATTCCGACTTGCAACTGCTCGAGAGGAATGGAAACCATCGAACTTAATGTGATGAAGAAATTCTGGCCCGGTTTGGGTTAAAATTGAAAATCTTACACGAGTTCGGTAAGTGAGGACAGCAAAATGGCCAGGACTTGTTGCATGGGGAGTATATGTATGTGCCGCCGACCTTCTGTCCATGAGTTACCAGGCGACAAATTTTGGCCATTTTTGGGTCATCTAGCGTCGCTTAGCAAAAGCGAACGTCGTCTCTGTGCTTGTTAGATCCGCCACAGACCGTATACGTCTTGTTGAGAATCGTTGAGGTAAGCTCCAGACGTCCCACTGTCAGACACGTGTGATACCCATGGACCAACCAAAAGGAATTGAAGAATTGATTGACCTGGGTGGAATCCGAATCATGAACTTCGATTCGGGGTGCACGGTCAGCGCTTCCTGCGACTGCGCTACGACAATCCAAATTTCCGCAACATTGTAATGAAAACTGACAACAGAATTAGTCTAATGCAGCCTATGGAAGGTTGACTTGATACTTTCTTTCCTGGGATTCTCCCCTCTTTCTCTATCTGCCTCTGCATGTGCTCGATATCGCTTTCCTAGCAATGATCCCACAGATTGGGAATTTCCCTCATATAGCCATTATATGTATTTTCGATAATAATTTCGACGTATATCATCGAAATTGTCCAGGCGTAATAATGACTGGGGATTACGCCCCGCCCAGACTGCATGGCGCCTAATTCTGGTGTCGTAGGGTTTATTTTTATCTAAGGGTAACAGATTCTGCAGTGGGGTCCTTCGAGTAGGGCAATATTGGGCCACATCACCACATATGACTTCGAATTTTCGGCTTCGAATATTTCAAAAGCCCGTGATCATCGATGCAGATGTATTCTGAAGGTGAGCTCGTATTACCAGCGAGAATTTCTCGTTGAAGACTCGTTGAATATGCTAGTGTTATTAGACCGGTGTTGTGGTGACTGGTCCTCTCTTCTTATTCGCAGTCGGGTCGGTCCGAAGCCGTAAAACCTTTCTCTTTACCCATTGCTGACTGATAAGGCATGACAGGTGTGTGCTGTCACACGGCGACCGCGGTCGGCGACGTCATTGCGTAAATGTTACCAGTTGTATACACAGCATTCATGTGATCCCTGTTCAAGGTTATCCTGAAGTTGGCACGGATTTTCGCTTCAAATTGTCGTATGTGGAGTTGTACACCGGAAGAATTTGTAAGGTATTCGTCTGAAGCGGAGTTGTGGGACTTCTCGTACTCCAGGAACTGGGTCTACCTAACCTAGGTAGTATCGGATTATCCACACTTTATTCCATCATCATCATCATCATCATCATCTCATCTGTCGTCGATGCCTCATCTAGCAACTCTTCATCTCACCTACTTTTTTGTTCCTTATAATCCCTATTCATGAGTTGCACTAGTCGCTGATATGGCCTGCAGGGAAAAGCCAGGAAGTGCCAGCCAATCACATCACAACCAATCAGAGTGTCGACCACGCACCACCCAATCAGGGCACCGCTGCACACCGCTCTCAACTTCATTTTTCTTAAAATCTCGTCTTTGTAAGTTTTATTGTTAGCAGCGTATTGTGTCACACAAGGTTTTTAGGTACCTTAATTTTGAAGGGCCTGATGTTCCGTCGTTCCGTTGCCTTGAGAAGCCCGAACATTATAAGGTCAAAATAAAAACTTCGTCTTGCACAATACGGTATTAACAATAATCAGGTGCATCCTTCTCTCTTCTCCCCATGTAGGCCGTATTAATTAATTGTACCGAATTTTTTCTTGAATTTTGGTGACCGGTTGAAGCAGCATGAACTCTGCGCTGTTTTTTTTTTGCAGCCGGTTCCTGCCAATTACTAATCGGACGTCAGCATGGCGAGTTGTTTCTTTCTGAAATCTTGTTATATCAGGGAGCCTATGGCCGTCAGGATGAGGTGACTTTGTCTGACCTTTCTCTCTGGAAAAAATACTAAAAGGGAAGTGTAGGACTCCTAACAGGTTGCCGTATTCCGACAGGGCGTTCTAGTGCCTAGTTGAACATCTTTTCTTACGCAGCGGCTGGCCGTCTGGCTGATGATAAGGAGTCGTCTGGGCTAGTCTTGCCTCTCATACACCAAGGTGGCGGTGCTCGGATCGGATTTCACTCAACGACATCTGTTGTCTTAACAAATTTAGTGAGCAAGTGCAGAGCAGACTACAGAAGACTTTCGCTCTTCTTTTTCTTCCTCCTCGGCGTCCTCGTCCTCATCTTCCTCTTCTGTTTTATCCCACGTTCGTGTCGTCATAGTATGTATACATCCGTCGAGCCATATGCGTGTATTTGTGTATCGCATTTCAATTGGCCCACACCCTTTCACTTACCCCTGGCTGCCCTCAAGTTACGCGCGCAACCTTGGAAATCGATCCGCTATTGACACATAGTGGGTCACAACATAAATCTCTTCAATGGGGTACGTGTAACACGAGTAAGTTTCACACAGACACGTGAACATCTGCTTCGTAAAGCGCTAGTTGAATGACTTGCACTCTGCACTTGCAAACCACTTAGAGTTTTTTCTTCATGAACGACCCCTCGACGGCCTGGACCATATCACGACTTGTCAGTCATGAACAGCTGTTACGTGACCTTTGATTTCGGCTTCAACTGTCTCTGAGCTCGGTTGTTCCTCACCGACGAAGGGTTGGCGTCACAGCGTTTTGTGGCATCATATGATGGATCTCGTCTTCTGCAAATTCTACAGTCAACCGAGCAGTGAGAATGAGGCCCAGAGGTCGTTCACTTAGAACAGTTTTAAAAATTGCACCCTTCAGTCCCGATAAGAACTCTCGTGATTTTTTGATGGGCTATGCTCTCATGTGACTAGGTTGATTGCTTGCCTCTTTTCTTTTGGTTGTCTTCTAATATTCCTCGAATTCTGGTCTCGCCATTAATCGATCGGAGTTTTTCTGTTTTTCAAGGCTTCCGCTGTATTTAACGATTTGAATTGTCGACAACGCCTGGAGTTAATTCGTATTCCATCTTTCTCAGTCTAACGTTGAGAAAAACATCGCATGTTATTTTTTTTAGAGAAGTTTACAGAAAATAACACTGCTCGGCTGTTCGATTTCAGTAACTTCCTCGCTAACACTGTTTCGAGGGAAGATTTCTGAGTATAGAGTTTTACTAAACTGGAGAATCTATCACCTTTTCTTAGAGGATTACCCACAATTTTTAGAATACAATATCCGTAGCTGTAGAATTTGTTCAGGATAAAACTGCATTGAAGTGGAGTAGGTAATACAACGATGTATCAAATATGTTTTATGGACTAAACGAGAAAGGAAGGAATTTAACTTCGTATTCCGAGCAGCTTTCCATGAGGCTCAAATCCACTGAATAACAAAATCTGAGCGTGACAATTCCGGGAGCCTGCCCGTCCTGTAAGCCTGCGAATGGAGACAGGTGCTTTAAGAAGCCGTGATGCTGGAATGGTGGTTGTGAACAAGAATAAGAAATGCTTCAAGAGTTTCCTGTTGTTGTACTCGTTTTTCGTTTTCTCGATGTTTTCAATGGTTTCGTTAATTTTTTAATTTTTTTAATATTTCGATTTTCTTCACTATTAGTCTATGTCTTGTTCTATCATCTATAGGAGGGAGTAATCGCCTTCGAATTCTGAACTCGACGACAGAACTTTAAGGCGTTGAGGCTAAAGCGGAACGTTGCTATTCGGTTTTTCCTATGGCTTTACGCCAGTTCCAGTGAATAGGGTTTTGAAATGGAAAGTAAAAAGGCAAAGCTATTTCAAAAAGAGTTCAGATATTATAATAGTTAACGTTAGCCCCTCAGGATGCTCCCCGTTTTCTATTTATGAATTCGACGGAGGTGTAGTTTACTGAAAAATGGCCTATGGGTGCAGTATCTAACTCAGTGTGCTACTGATCCTAGCCAAGCCGTCTGGAGCTAGTGTTCTGACAACCGGATGGCTTGAAGACGAACATTTATTTATTTTATTTTCTAACACAAACATAACCCAAATTTGGGTAGATAGTTCTTTCTTGGATGTTTTCCATCAAGCTTTTCTTATCTACTGGACAGGAGAACTGTTTTTCGAGTTGAATTAACTCTTCGCTGTCCAGTTCCTAAGTAGTTCCCAGGAATATGCGGTGCTGGTAGACATGGACGGAAAAACAAGGCATGAATTCTCCCACCCCCATTTGGGAATGAATTCAGAGAGAGGGCCTTCTGGTAACTAATCCGTAAGCGTTTTAAGAGACCGTATTCATCGATGTAATCGTCTTGAAACTGTTAGTCACACTGCAGTCGAAATGCCCTCACGAATTTGGAGGTGTGTGGTGGTTTGCATGATGCAGTCCCACTACCTTCTCTCTCTTCCTCCCTCCCCCCCCCCCCCCCCTACAACACGACTATTGTTTCTTTCTTAACGTTGTTAAAATTTTGCTCATTTTTATGGAGGACTCTACGTTTGCGAGACACTGTGAAATTTTTTTTCCTTTCGGGCAGCTATGACGTAATCGGAGGATGCGAAAGCTGTCGCGTTCTTCCAGAATGGATATTTGCGGTTCGGGTTTGCCATCTAACCCAACCAAGCCTTTCCTCCCTCCGCAGTCCGTGAATAGGGAGTAAATTCGTCTGGGAGGGATAAGGCACAGACCTGTCCATCGACTGGCTACCGCAAGTCACTGATCAAATGCACATTCAAATTGTATCCACATAGTAGAGTTCATGGCGCATCCAACAACGAGTTCAAATTAACGCCGCCCTGTATCCCTTATTTTACATTTTGAGGTCAACTGACTCCTTTTTTCCCAGGGATTTTCTAAACAAATACTTGATACTATACCAGTTTGCTGAGCCGTTTGGCTTTTTTGGAGGTTCGCGATTTGATCTAGAAAATCAATAACTCGATCAGTTCCTTCCCTTATACCAGCTAGGATAGGCGATGCAGCCCGTTTTGTGTAACAAATCATTATCCGTACCACCACCACCACCACCGCCACTCGAGAGGAGCAGAGAGGAGCGTCGTCTTCTCTGTGTCCGTTCACGTTGCCGCTCATAACTGCTCGCCAGTCGAGATAACGCGTTTGATGAATGACCGACCTCACCTTTCACTCGTCATCATAATCGCATTTCTCTTCTTCCTCTGGTCATCATTACGCGTATAGATTTATAACTGTGGCCCGAGCGGCCGTCGCCTCGATCATCACTCATTTCTTGTTGACTATAATCGGATCATCGTTTCGTTACCGTCTGCGATGCACTCTGCTTGGGATAGGATTGCTGGACCGAAGATGAACAGTTTGAAACCGTATGCGAGCTGTCCGTTTTGGTAGACTTTCTTCATCTTCAAATTCTAGATTTCCTGGTGCACGCGACTAGCTACTCCGAAAGTATCACCGCCTTTTTCGGAAACACATGGAGTTCTTTCATCTGGAAGAAGTGAATGACGTATCAAATTCCACTCGTGTTGTGAACGTTCTTGACTAAGTCGTTTATTATGCTGTAAAAGAAAGTAGGTCCAGCCGATGTAATAGAAAGCATTTCTATTATTTTGGCCAAAGCTACTCGAAGGGAAACCGTCAGGGGAGCAGTCGAATGACATAACACCGGGAAGCAAAGAAGTTTCGGCTAAGGATCTTGAATTTCCGGCTAGACTTTTAAGGATAAGGAAATTGAGGTGTTCCAGTATAAGCAGCATACCCGATATAAACACCCGATCAAAAAGAAGAATGCCAGAGTGAAGAACGAAGGTGCCTTTAGTGGTGGGGGATGAGATGGGGGATGTTACCAGTTGTCAGAAAAAAAAATAGTTTGGAGAAAACCCTTGTAGGACAAAATTTGGAGTTTTCATCAGTAAGCGAACAATAAGGCTAGCATTCCGTTGGAATAATCGAGGCTACTGGATAACTTCCGTCACATATCTAATTTATGTTCTTTCCCCTTTGTTGTCATGGGAATCAGTCCTCTGTAGTCAATCTCCGCACTAAATTTGGCCTAACCAACGAGTTTGTATCGATCTTCGCTAATTCGTTATTACAGGGTTTTTGAACCATCCATCAGGCCAGCCTAATTTTAGAAACGTTTGGAATTGTATCAGATGACTGTGATACGATTCTATAGGAGACATTTGCCTGTAAACGTTGCCTAATACCATTAGCCTCTAAACCGTTTTAGAGGTAATGTCCATATTTATAAAAATAAAGAATAAAAGTGGTGAAGGTCAGCGTTTGCTGATCGCGTTGCGCGATACGCAACGTATTCTACTTCTACGGGATGTCGTGGAAGCAATATGAACTCACAGTTGACCTATACAAGGATTGGTGGAGGCCATGGAGAAGTCTGTACTTTGTCCTTCCCAGGCATGTCTGGTACGAATTCGTCAACCTCAGAGGAGGAGGTGGAAGGCCTGATTAGCCTGGGGGAAGCCCGAGCCAAGAACACTGATACGGTATTCACGCGACAGCGGGCACCTCTTCTCTGCATTGCGCTACCATGGGCCCATTTTTTGTACTGTGGCAGGAAATCTATGAGGGGCTTCGTAATTCCGGGCATCTCCCACAAATATTTTTCATATTTACTATTATTACTATTTTAAATACTCTTGTTCCGGGTGGAAGCAGTTTCTGCGAAATCAACGCTTTTCCATTTTGGTAGAATAATATGAACGGAGAAATAGGATCTGAAGGAGTGGGCACTTGGCTATATATACCATTTTCAGGTCGAATTGGACACTTTTCAAATCAAATTGGACATTTTTCAGATCAGATTGGAGACTTTTCACGTCAAATTGGACGCTTTTCACGTCAAATTGGACACTCTTCTAAGCTCGCCTAAGACTTTTTAAATCAAAGGGAACTCTTCCGAATTGCAACAACCTTTATACAGGTTGAACTACAGACTCAATACAATGGTTAGAAAAAATTTTTGTTCAAGAAAAATTGAGAATAATTTTTTTTTGATTTTTTTTTACTTTAGCTGCCCGAATGACTGTAATAATTTTATAAACTTTTTACTTTTGGAGAAAAATAACAATTTGTAGTTTTTTAAAGCGCAGCAAAGCGGCAACCATAAAGTGCAGTAAAAGACCGGATTGCGCCATGCACTCGAAAATCTCGTCGCGATTTTTAATTGACTGATAGTGTATATGCTGTTTACATGGAACTACGAGGTATGCGGTTCTTAGCAATTGTACTTGTTGCATTCTCTACAAGTATGTATAAATCAACTATAATTATAAATATAATCAGCATATACATAATATAGATCTACGCGAGCAGTATTTTTCTTGGCCACTGCAGCAGCTGGACAACCTTTTAGTATTTGATGTATTTGTTCACTTTGTATTGCATTCGTAGTTCGTGATCTTTGTTGTGTAATTGCGCTTACTTTTACTTACAATAGTAGTTTGTTGGTTAATAGATCTCATCTCTTGGCACTAAAAATTTCCGGCTTTCGGTTCTTTAAAACATGCTATCAAGCATTATATTTTCACGAAGAACTAGAATTTTATAAAACTTCAAATAAAGTGTTCACTTCTTGGATAAATGGATTAACGGTTTAAAGAAAACATACTGAGATTTTCGAGTACATGGCGCAATCCGGTCTTTTAGTGCACTTCATGGTTGCTGCTTTGCTGCGCTTTAAAACAAAATCCAAATTGTTATTTTTTCTCCAAAAGTAAAAATTTTATAAAATTACTACACTCATTCGGGCAGCTAAAGTAAAAAAAAATCAAAAAAAGTTATTCTAAATTTTCCTTGAACAAAAATTTTTCTAGCCATTGTGTTGAGTCTGTAGTTCAACCTGTATAAAGGTTGCTGCAATTCGGAAGAGTTCTCTTTCATTTAAAAAGTCTTAGGCGAGCTTAGAAGAGTGTCCAATTTGACGTGAAAATGTCCAGTTTGATTTGAAAAGTGCCCAATTCGATCTGAAAATGGTATATATTGGACATCGCCGGAGAAACAGAAAACAAGGCGTTTTGTAAAGACAACATCTGAATCTTGCTGACGATAGAACCTTTTTGCAGTTTCTTAACATGGATAGGCTACATTGTTTCTGCTTGATTCGTTCTGCAAGCTTTACCCCCTCCGACTAGGATGGAGAATGGACTGTAAAGCTCACTAATTCATCTGCGAATTTTATGTTGTTGCAACAAATTCGTGTTTCAGCAAAATTTGTGCTGAAATTCACTAAAATAGTTGATCCGGATGATATGTTCAATTTTTTAACCGAATTCCTGTGCTCGTAGCTGATCGTCGTGGCTCTATCTGGATTTTGCTGTCGACAATTATTCTCGTGTAATCCCGATTTTTTCTGGTTGTTACACAGCCGGCGTCGGATTGCTTCATTCCGCTGTTTTTTACAGTGTATTTATTGCCGGTCTCCTCATAAAAACGCGACTTTTCCTCTGTTCGCGGCACATTTATCGCGCCTGCAACTTTATTGATTGTTTCCAAACTGGAGCTCCAACCGCACGATATCCTACCGTAGTACGATTCAACTGCTCGCGAGAACGTTCTGCTAGCTCTCTATGCCGTCGACCTGTGCTAGTGCTGAGTATCAATGCTTTCAGTTTCTCTGCCCTCTACTATGGTCCCGGGTTGATAAAGCGATGCGTCTTCTGCTTGTTGTGCTTATCGGCTCTGTTGCCGCAACAAATGTGGGTCACAATGTTATTGATTTTTTCACACGTACATCTTTTGTGTGTTGCTTCGGAGGGCTGTTCTGACTGCTGCTGAGTTTATGCGGGGCAAGTGCTAAATGCACCTGTCATCCATACATTATCGGCGGATTGACAGACAGTTGTCGTTATGACAGGTCAGATCAGTTGTCGAAAATCTTCCACCGGAAAACTGGGTCAGTCGGCATCGGACCCGCTAATGGAATTTCTCGATCAGTTTCAGTTCAACAGATATGCAACGTTTGATATCGCAAATACATCACACACTTTAGAATACGTCATCGATTAGTAAGCGAGCGATCGATGGCGCTGCACAAACCATCAAGAAAAGTGAAGTAAGTTGCAGTAAATAAGTGACCAAATAATTATAGCAGCTAACAAAACAAAGTAAATTCACTATTAGAGCTTTTTGTTGGACAAGGGCCAGAGAGGAAATAGACAACGTAGTAAAAGTGGATTATTTTAGTGTTATTTGTGATAGTTGTAACTAAAGTAACTATAAACACTATTTTCATTTCAGACTGGACCCCTTTCAAAGCAAAATGGGTGCTTTTGAAATTGGGAATTGAAGACATTTAAATCGAAACAAACATCTTCCAAATTAAGATAGGTACTCTCAAAGAAAAACCCGGATATATTTTCAAATTAAGGAAAACTGCCGCTTTTCTGCACTTCAAAGTTACCTCAAAGCCATTTTTTTGCCGCTAGAAGAGCAGGAATTCTACAAAAATTCAATATCTTCATTCACTTTTTTGAGACAGACGAGTTTTTCAGATTCCACTCCAACCCAATTTCTCTTTCCGCGAAATTAATGTTCGAATTGGGGCTATAATTGTGCAGTTCACAAAGGTCAACAAAGGTCCCTAGGGACAGTAATTGATAAAAAGGGATAGAGATGAGCGTTAATCAATCCCTTAGCTGTGCCACGTATTCGTCTTCTACGGGATGTCGTGGAGTGAATTTGAATGCGGAGCTGGCCTGCACGGTACTTGTAGCGGTTAGCATTTTATCCTTCCCATACAGTCTGGTAACGTTCCAGCGACCAGGAGGGTGAAAGGCTTGGCCTAGACAGGAAACCCGAACCAAAAATCTCAATTCGAGGTGCACGCGACAGCCGGCTCCTCATACGACTGCGCCACCACGCGCCCTACCCTAGAGGCAATGCCCTTTGAAGTAGTGCTTAGGGAAGGATCAAAAGAGATCGTGAACAGGAGTGAATATGGCAGTGATTTTTTACCTTTCAACAGTGTTAAACGGCCAGTTACTGAGATTTCTACATGGCTCTTAAATAGCTTCCTCATCAAGGAAAAATGCCACATTTCTGTTTGAGACTTTAAAAGATTTGTAGGCATGATATTTATTGCATCTTTATTTTTTCAAATTCAGATCATAGAGGGAAGTGGTGACGACAGCGGGTCGAAACATTCCGTATCATCGCCTGACATGGAAATACACGGGTCCGGTTATGGTAGTGATGACGAAGATGGCGATTCGGTCCATGGGTCCGGAAGTGAGTTCATGGTTTCAGTTTTCATGGCAATAGTTCAACTCTTTAATATTGATTTTTTGTTGTGGTCAACTAAATTAATTGCGTGTTATTTGGTCCATTCTTATTTGCCTGCAGTGCTGATTAGTATATGAGCTTTAATAAGTTGAAGTGGAGAGTAGAGAATATCAGTGGTGTTTTTAGCTATATGTAAGGAGTCCGCAATTATTCCTTGGGAATATGACGCGCAGTTAAAATCCGTGTGAAGTTTCGATAAAAACGAATGCTCGTTTGATCTACTCAATTAGCAGCAACGATTGAATGAGGTGAATGGAAGGCTGTATCTGTCAGAGAAGCTTAGAATCTGAAGATGAATCCCAAAAGACGGGTGGTTGGCCTAGTCGGCTAGGTCGAGTGGTTCCAATCGTTTGATGGTTCCGTTTGCGCGTCAGCGGCTCCTTTTACCACCATACCTTAAGTGGCGGTGGCTGTCGGTGGAAGGTAGGAGGGGTGGAGAGGGTTGTTTACTGCAGAATTGAGTTATCTACATGTGAGGTAGGGGTGGAACTAAAGGGACGTTCTGGAGAGGGAAACCGGCAGCAAGTGAAATTCTATAACATTGTACTTACACGTTCAATGGTGTTTTAGTAGGTCTTCCTGAGCCTAATGTTCATTCTATTGTTTCAGCGTCGATGGTAGACGTCGTTGAGGGTTCGGGTGGCGTACCGCCGTCGTTGATTCAACAACGGCCACAGGTCACTACAACGACGACCACCACCCATATGCCACCTGTTCATTCGCATTCGGATTCCGAACATGTGAGTGCTGTCGTTACAGTGTATTTTCCCTCGCTGGTGTTCTTTATTGCATTGTAATTTCTCGTACGTGCCGTCGTCGATCGCGGCGCGATGCGAAGCGACGAGGCGAGAACGGTCGACTAAATGACGCGTAATGCTTCGAGGCGACATGTGCTAGCTAACGAGCGGTTGCCCCGTACTTGGAGCGAACAACTGGGGGATAATTGGCGGAATAGGCGGCCGCTAATTGTCGAGGTTCACCGCCTGCAGTGTTATTGATTAGAGGTAGATCAGAAGAGAAACAGCGAAATGGCATACTAAACTTTTGAAAAGTCATTGCTTTACTTTATTGTTTTTCATCTAAACATGTTCTCGAAGCTAGTTACTCTTGTCTACGTCACCAACGTTGGGAGAGTGCCGCTGCGGTGCGTTTGCGCATTTTGGATTTTTTCGAAGTGTTGGCGTATGTAGCAGCAGAAGGATAGCCTTACATGCCAGCAACCCATTGGAAATTGAAATTTTTTATTTGAAATTTCTGGCTACAAATGAAGCTGTTTCGGGCCGCTTCAGCGTAAAAAGGTAGATTGAATTTAAATTTGCTTGCAATGGTGGCACTAAAACTCGTCATAATTTTTTTATCCTTTTTGCCAATCTTTTCGAGAATTTTCTTAATTTCACTTCTGTGAGAGCAAGGATTGCTTGTTTATTGGAGATTTGAAGGATTGAGTACAAATACTGAAATCGCCGTTCAGCTCTGCTTTGCGAGGTTAATTGATATTGATTAGATATCATAGGAGATCGATATTACCAGCTTTCGAAGTGTGTCGATGAAACGCGACAAAGGTGGACAAACCCTCTTACACATTGTTTTCTTTTCACAAGACTGCTGTATAAATATGTTCTAGACGGTTAGAAATGCTGTACAAGAGAAGGCATAGCTTGCTTTTTTGGTTTTCAAACGGTTTCTGTTTTAAAATGCATTATAAGAGTAATTTTCCATTTCTCTAACGGTGGTGAGCCTCAGGAGTGTCTCCTACGAGCACTATACAGGTTTAGATTTGTATCAAGCTTCATTTGCATTCGGATGAAATTAAATTTTTCCTCGAAATTATTGCTATTTCCTTTCTTGTACTTTACTATTTGTTTTTGCTTCTCGATAAAATGATTCTTGTTAAATTGAAGTTGTCTGTTCAATATGAATTTTTTCATTGAGTTGTTCTGAAGTTTCTGGAGGTTAATTAATAGGGAGAGTGGATGGCGAAGCTGCTGCCATAGAATATTCTGTCTCGGGGTCGTTTTCCGTAATGAATGTGGGAGAGAACGGGGAGAAAGCGCCGATCATTTTCGAAAGCAGCGTAGAACCGAGAGCGGCGGGGGTGAAAAATTGCTTCCGAGAGAAGTCGGATTTCAAATATTTGTCAGGAGAATTTTGGAGATTCCGGGTTTTATAAGAAGATAGTTTCCTTCACAATCCAGGAAAAACTCTTGTTTTTCTTCTGAGAAGCTTACCTATTTCGAACATCTTGGCGTGTGCTCTATCCTGTTTAACTAGAATGAGTTGGGTAATGTTCATATTTAACTACAGCTTCCCATTCCCCATTAGTCTGTAGTGGGATAAATTTCCAGAAAGAATTCCTCGAACTTTGATGGCCAAGGGAACCTTGAATGGCAGTAGCGCCCATTCAAGCTTTAGGTATTCCTCAGGCAAATTGAAGTTCTACTGTTGGTCTTATGCTCCTTCCTTCTCCTATGAGCAGCTGCATTGTTTTTCATCCTTGTCTACCTAATTTTACAATATCTTATAGGTAGATGAAAAGAAACAGGAAGGGAAACAGAACACATATTTTTTAATACCAAGCAGTATCGTTGCCGAAGTATTCCTATCGCCTTTGTGCTATTTATTTTTGTTTTAATTATTTATTATTATATTTATTTAATTATTTAATTGTTTTTAGCGCGGAAGGTTCCACGCGATCAGTATAAAAGAGAACATATTGCAAAGAAACAAAACAACGCACATGATACAACTCTCTGAAGGCGTGGAATACGCCGTGCATTCTGCTTCTTCGGGATATCGCGGAGGCCGCATGAATGCACATTTATGTTAGGGCAAAAGTGCTTACGCTTACTTAAAGTGATGCGTTGGCTAGCCCACTCGCAGGTTTGCTGCGTTTTATCCTTTCCTTAGTAGTCTGGTATAAGTTCAGCGAGCATGGAAGAATGTGAAGCCAACTAGGCATGGGTGGCACTCGATCCACGAATCGATTCAGAAGTCGATCTCTCTTTCTTCTCGTTTTTTGATTTGGTTTTTATGTTGGTGGGTGAGAGGCACAAGCTAAGCTAGTAATCGTGAAGCGTTCAGGCTTCCTATTCGTGTTATGAGAAGCTCTGGGATGAGATGGCGTGCAAATTATATCGGTCGTTTGTTCAGGCGTATAAACTGTTTTGTTGGCTTTGCAAAGTCACATAGAAATGTGCTGCAGGAATGTGCTATTGAGATTATCTTTTCTGCTACGAAGCGTTTAATATGATTTACCTATATACTTTTTAAAGTTTGGTGATGATAAGGGGTAGCCTAGGGGATGTTTTACGATTGAGTAGTAAATGAAAAGTGTTTATTTATTTATTTTATACTTCGCTAATGACTCGCCAAACTAGACACACACTATACGGGAACAGTCAGAATACAGAATTGAAGTCAGCTGCAATAGTAAAACGAAAATAAAAAATAAAGCAGAATTCGACAGTAAGCCGCCGAATCAACTAGGAAGCAACATGAAATGAGAATCATTCACAACGGATAAAGAGCAGGTTTACTTTATCAGCAGGCACCCCACTCTCCCAACAAAATCGTAAATAATATGCCACTGCTCTCGGCATACTTTCTAGAGATCGCCACCAATTTTCAGAATAAGATTCATGTTTGCTAAATGAACGTTGAAAACTAACGTAAATGTGAATTTGAATAAAATGAATGGTTTTTTGGCTTGTGCTCATGTTTAATTGCAAATATCGCACTGGCACATCCTCATGGATGTATTTGTGATATATAAGAAACAGAGAAATTAATGAAGACGCATGCGGCAGGAATGACGGCACGCGCGAAGCTTTTAGAAAGGTCTAGTAACTGCAATATTTGATAAAAGCGTCTCCAATATCTATACGTGGATGAAACCAGATGCCGCTTCGGAATCCCCGAGATGTTGAGTGTTCATATGAAGGTATCGAAAGTGAACGAAATTTTAAAGGGGTGTAACCAGGTTCGCCGTGCGAAACCTCGGTGCCAATATTGGTAGTTTTGATGCCTCCGGTTTCAATGCTACACCCAAAATGTTTCCAGAATGCAAGTGATCAACACTATACGCTTTCAGGTGTTCAATCCGGTGCTGCCGATTCAGCCATCACCCAAGGTAACTAGTACCCCCGATGCTCGAACGTCAGAAGAAGAACATGACGACGACGAGCTCGAGCCGATCAGAGCTGTCGTCGATAACGAGCGAGACTCCGTTGTGGAGACGGTTATTGTTCAGGATTCGCTGACGACGCCGTTACCTCCGGCGATGACGACGACGACGTCGACGTCGACGCGGCGGATCGCCATCCAACCGGCAACGACACCGGATCCGACGGCCACACAGTCTCCGTTCCACCCAGTGCTGAAGCCCGGAATCTTTGCAGGTGCGTCGTGCTTGTTTTTGCCGGCTCCCCTTGTCCTACCCATCTTCTTCACTTCACCGGCAGCCTTTGCAAGTCAATGGGGCCCAGCTGCAGCGGGCGGCTGCGCCAGTCTTCTTAAAAACCTGGTGGGGTCCATTGTATTGTCTTCCGTACGGGGTACGGTCGTCGTTTCGTGTTGATTGCGAAGCGTTTACACGACGATCAATGTATCGATTAGCGAGCCGTTGCAGAGGTGAATGAATGGCTTTCTTTCGGAAGCGGTATTGTTTATGAGCGGGCAACTCTCCCCCATCCTTCTTGCAATTAACGATCTCTCCCCCGCACGGGCTGAGATGTGAGGGGGGGGGGGGTAGCACGTGAAGGCACACTGGCTGGGTGACCAATTGCTTCGGCGCCATAAGAGAAATCGCCTTTTAGTCGGTTCGGCTGAATTTATCACCGATTAACGGAAGGTGTAGCAGCCGTTTGGACGGATACCGTCTTTGCGAGGGAGCAGATTCGAGACAATCCTTAGAAGCCTTTTAGAGGTGTTGGCTTTCGAAAATATTCTGACCTACTAATGCTTTTACTAGAACTGCAGTTAGGTGTCATAAAAATGTGCTGGCAAGGAATTTTACTCCCTGTGGTGTTTCGAAGCTGTAACTGCTCTCGCATATCCATCTACCAGGGGGCTTCTTGTGCCGAACTTAAAGACGCATTTGGTGTAAAATCTTGGTAGAGCTCGAGTCCCCGCCAGGGCTGAACGGTCTAACCATTCTCCTGAAGTGTGGGAATTCAAGCCAGGCTAGTGATGCAAAGAGAACTGCCAATGACTTGAGCTGGTGTCAGTCTGTTCTCACTGAGGTACCAGTAGGCCTTCGGGCACTTCTTTGAAGTCGAGTTGAAATAAATGTCGTGAAGTACCAAGACAAAGCTTCAGCCAGCAACTTTGATACTGAATTCTTCACCAATGCTTCACTAAAACCTCCAGGTTGTCCTTAGGAAATGACCCTGTGGCTAAGGTTTTCTTTTCAAAAGCCTTACCGTATTGAACAAAACAGGTAACCCTTTATTAAAAATATAATGTGCTTCAATGAGTGAAGCTTTTTATTTGATTTTTAAATCGTATAGTTTTTGGGTTTGAATGATACTATCTGCTGTTTTCACGGTGATTTCATTTTTCTGCAGTCTTACTCGATGTGTTTTTTTTAGAATTTTTCAAATTGTTTTTTCTTTGTTTTTGTTTTTGCAAACTCTATTCTCCCATCGTTTATCTTTTATTTCCATTTTTTAAAATTGCGTGCCACTCAGGTATCAGGACATCACCCAAAGAGCACTGTGTTATGAAGAAAGGGAAAATTTAGAAGATGTACAGTAATAATGTAGGTAGCAGCTACGTGTAAGACAGCTGTAGAAAGTACCGCCCACTTTCGGACGTTTCGTGACCGTTTTCCCTACATCTTTCATTTTGGATCCTGGCTGTACAAGAGAAGCTGTACTGAACTAAAGGAGTATTTCGAGTAATTGTGTTTGTTATTCAAAAGTGTGTTTTTAAAGGTTAATGTGCTTTGTATTTTTCTGAATTGAAATTAATTGGAACATTGTTTGCTTCGAAAGAAAGAGAAACATAAACAAAAGGTCTCGTTTTGTTGATCGAATTAGTGCTATTACTATTTTATTTAAGCCAATAACAAAACAGCAAAATCATCAAGCGAAAACATAGCAATTCTACGATTGGCTATATAACAAGGAGAAGGAAGGTAGGTTATATCCGAAATAAATCTGCTAGCTGAGAAGAGCCCATGATTTAGATTCATGTATACTACCAACTAAATTCATTTGATTAATATTGCTCACTGTGTACACATTGCAAACTCATCATCTCTCTAGATATTGATTCCATTAAGGTCATTTCAATTTAAAATTTCTGAGAAAGTAAAAGTATTATTTTTTCTAATTCATACCCAGTCTAACCACAATTTGACTGTACCTAAACGAGTTGTTAGAGGGCAAATGACAGCATTTCTTAGAAGCGTTGCACAAAATGAAGCGGTTTTGTAAAAACCAGCCGAGTTATAGCATGGTTTGTAAGAAATTAATCAATTTCGCACCACTTTCGAGCAACATTCGTGGCAGGTCACACCTAAGCGTAAGGAAGTAGCCTTTCGAACTTAGGCGAGGTATTCCTTCTTTCAGTAACCGCCTTCGTTGCTTCTATAACTACAGACTGGTCGACCATAATACCGCAGCAATTTGTAGAGTGACGAAGGCTTTAAGAATGTCTTTTTGCCTTATAGTTTTTGCCATCTAACTTGACATGCAGTATACAGCAAATTGCATCATACGACTGAGAAGAGTAGATGTTTTGGAGTATCAAAAGTAATTAAGGAACAAAACTGGATAACTTTCGCTCGAAATACTGAATAGCAGAAAGGAGGGAGAATGGGCTTTTCTCAGACTAAGCAGATCCTTGAAACCAAATGTGAAAACACAAAAACAATCTACATAACACAGTGTATAAAATCAGGTGCCTTAATACATTATAATATAGCTAGTATGATCTTCGCGGTTCTCGAAGTGCTTCTGAAATCATTCTACAAGGGGTGGCGATATAATGCTTTAGCCGTACCTGCTGATATTTCTTTATTTATTTTACAATGTAAATTAGAAGCAGTATTAGAAGCATAACGTGAAAGACGGAAGCAATATGATCAAATTGTAGAAAACGAACCATAAAACTAAGAATCAGACAAACTGATAAGATACCGATATCTCAAATTGTGCCTAAAACAGCGATCCGCCCGCCAAGATAAGGGATTGCGGTTTTGTGATTTTACAATTTTTCTTCGACTTTTGAACAAAAAGTCAGCGTGCACGTGCATTTATGGCAATAGAAAACGACATCGTTGGCTCGTTATCCGTATGATGACGTCACCTATTACAACTTGTACTATGTAGCAATTGCCCATCGGCCTACTGTATGCTGGAATTCGATGTCGCTCTATCGTGCGACATCGTTTTATCATGCCGCGTGATTCCCACTTGCATAGACTGATCACCACGACTCCCGAATACTACAGTAGCCGTTGGAGGGAAGGAGTTCTGGATACGGTTTGTTGCGTTGCTCAAGTGAGAATGTTTGGCTAAATAAGGTGAGATGTCAATCGATTCTTATGATGGGCTGCATTGATCTCGTATTTTTATTCGAATAAAAAATACAGAAAAAAAAAGAAAGTCTCGCCTCGTCGCTACCTTCGCAGACCGTTCGGTGCACCATTTCCCCGATGGCTCTAAGTTGAAGGAACATGCCGTTTCTTTATGGTAGAGCCATACAGCTCTTCTATAGGACGGTTTTTATGCGGAAACTAGCTTCGAATACCCTTGCTATTGCAGGATCCTTTCCCAGGTTTTTCTCTAGATTATTCAACCAGACGAGGCAATTGGGTTTTTTTGTTAACGTTTACCGACAGTTACGAGGAATTACAAGGCATAAAACATATGTACATAGTGTTCATAGAGGTGTAAGAATATATAAATCACTGTTTCGAAGAGGAATCTGGATTTATGATTTTTTCGTTGGAAACAGCGGGATTTAAGATCTAATCCATCGTTAAATGCAGGATTTGCTAATTATTTCATGTCTGCTTTTTCAATTCTACTAGTTTTGGACTTCTTGAACAGTATACGCTGTGAGGGGTGTATTTTAAACTATTTTTTGGGCCAATTTTAATGTTGAATTTCACCAAGGCAACAATTTGGATTGCGGTTGGGCTTGGTTCTTGTTATTGCTTTTCATTGAAATGATAAAATAGGGCGACTTTCTGAGGAAACATTGAGGTATGAGCCTAAAGAGTTCGCATAGGTTTCATTGAAGGCGTCAGCAGAAACGCTTCATATCGCTTCGTTCAAATCCACTACGGCCATTTACTCTTATTTTGAAAGCTCAAGAAAGCATAAAATGATTCATGTTTTTGATAGACATTAGAAAAATCTCCTGACTAAACCTGGCAGATTCTCAGCTGTACTGTATCTGTCTTCCTTCAGTTGATGTTGAGACAGAGTGACACAAGTTTTTCGCCTTCAATCTACTTGGGCAACTCTTCATCTTCAACTGCACTTTTAGACAGGCATTAACGAGGGTTTCGGGTTCTTTTCGGCCTTTATAAAACCGAAATTTATCCGATCGCACTGGTTCTGTTCTTCTAATGGTCGTCGTGCACAATTGGTGAAAACTGGCTAACAGGGATATATTCTTGAGTTTCATTTGAAAAAGTATGAGTACTCGACGTTTTATAAACCCTTTTTGGGGTGCGCCACGCGCTTACCTTAATACGATATGAGTGCAGATATTTTCATTGCGTATTTGAACAACGCAGTGTGTTACGGTGCTAACCAATTTCAGTGCTGTCTCATCTTTTCTTCATTTTTTGCCGATATACGTCCTTTCCAAACGGTCAAATCTCAGAAACAATCGATAATATCGATCACTATCAATGGTATGGCCTATGATGATAGCGAACGCATGTTATGAAGCCCGCCTACTGCTCCCTTCATTTTCGCGATTCCCACCTTGAACTGGGGATATGGGAAAAATGGGCTGTCATCATCCATCTTTGTAGAGATGCAATGAATACGAAAACAGCTAGACGAGCTCCACAGAAATCAATATTGTTTGGGCAATCGATGTGTAGACTGTAGAAAAAAGGAAAAGAAAAAAGAAATACACAGTGTACACATTGATTGTCCAGCAATATTGATTTTTGGATGATAATAATCGGTTGGGTGACTCTGTCCCATGTGTTTTGAAACATGTTCAGCGTCTTCAGGACATCAAAATAGATCAATAGGTAGATGAGCTCTTCTGTATGTTAAAATTCCTACGAGGAACTATTCGAATGTCTCTCATGGAGCATAATGTGGAATGCATGGCGCAGTCCGAGGCGCTAATTGCTGTGTTAACTATATTCGCTTTCTTTCGTGTTGTCGGTGCTTTTAAGCTGGTAGGCCACTGCTTCTAGAACAAAGTGCTGGGGAGGGGCTTCTTTGTCGCCGGAGTAGTTCTCGGCGTCTGTGACTACTATCGCGGTGTAGTCGAGGTCCGAAAAGCGGCACCGATTCGGCGGCCGGCGAATTTGGAGGCCGATGCACGGCAGCGCAGTGGCGTTCCTCGACGAGCACGAGAAAATTAGATTTTGTCGGGGGCTATTACAGCAATACCCCTTAAGTCGTTGTTTTGAATGCTGCCGACGAGGCTGGTCGTCGTCGCCGTCGTCATCGTAGTCCGGCGGGCCCTTAGCCACGGCGGAGGCTGCGCCCAGCGTTCGGTCCGTATGGGTGGCAGAGTGATGAGGAGTGCGGGTGGAGGAGCAGCAGCAGCAGCAGCAGCGTTGTATTGGGTTCAGCGAGCGCTAAAGCCACGGCGAAGGGGCTGATGACATGGCGTTTGCCTTTGATGTTTCCGTCTTCAGAGGCGGCGCCGCCGCACATCAAACGGCTCTAAATGATTGCGAATATTTTTTATTTCGAAGGGCAGCGATCGATGAAGGAGATACAATTTGCAAAGTGTGAGCGTGAGATATCAGCGATGGTGTAGCAGTTGTACTAGCGGAGTTTTTGTTGATTTTGTGGGTCATATGGGGCCGAATAGCGTTTTTAGTAGGGTGGTTAAATGCAGAGATAGCAGTGAAGGGGTGTGATGAGTGTTTTCAGAAAGGTTGTTTAGAATATTCCGGATAAAGGAAGTGGTACGATCTTGGAGCTATACCTATGCCTTACACTTGATTCGGCAATATAGTGCGCCCCAAAAAGTGCTACAGAATGGGAAATCAAAAACTACATACATTTTTAAAAATTAAGATGAGCCTGTTTCCGTAGGAGAAAACAGATGTATTCGTCTCAATTCATTTTTTTTAAGTCTCAAGTGGCTGCTATCGACGATATAAGCGTTCACAAGGCTGCTTGTTTGCGAGCAAAATCCTAGAGCAGGGCGAGACTCTCCGGCACCTGCTCCTGCTTTCCGGGCAGGATGATATGCCATTACACCGTCGACGTTGGTTGATCGCGTTGACTTAGATATATTGATGGAAATATAATGATCTATCTGCTAATGTTCAGTATAATCACAGATTTTTCCTTACTGAAACTTATTGATTAAACGATGAAGTACGGCGTTACTCAATCCCTTTTGGGGTGCGCCACGCATTCTACTTCTGCATGATATCGTGGAGGAGATTTGAATGCGTATTTGGCCATATAACGACTTTCAGTGGCCAGCCGATGAAAAAGTCAGCGCTTTTTCTTTCCCAGACAGGTCTGGTAGCAATTTATCCACCCCGGTGGGACGGAAGGATTGATTGGCCTGAGTGGGAAATCCAAACCAGGAACCTGGTATCGGGTGCATACGACAGCCGGCGCCTCCTCCGACTGCACTACACACGCCCCAACTCACTGATTACTTTAATGTAATCAATTTAAATGGCTTAACACTGTAGGGTGAGCCATGCATTTTAGTTCTCCTCAGGTTTTAGAGGCAATTGATTATTCTTCCGAAAGCTGAGCTTATGACTTTCTTCATCTGCTTCAGTTTACATTTATCCTTTTAAAATGTTTAGTTCCATTACAGCAAATTTCTACTATTTTTCCGAAGCAGCATTTTGGGTTGCGCGACGCAATTTAGTTGGAGACAAATTGAAAAAGATTTTGACAGCTCCGTTTTCCCGGATCTCGCGAAAAAGGAAACAATAGAGGTCTCGGTTGTTCAGTGTTCGAGTGGGACCTGCGACCGCTGTGACACCGAAAACTTCCATCCTATTGTGTCAAAGCATTATCATTTTGACTTGAATTTGGTTGATTGTTCCCGTAGACGTTAGTTACTGAAGTTGTGAATGGTTCTAGCCAGCAGCAATGCACATTCGATGTTTGTTCTGTCTAGCCTGTTTCCGTAAACAAGAATTAAACAAAACAAGAAACATTGAAATACATGGGTAGGGAGAAAGGTCGCCTTTGCTGTCTACAACGAGTCTATGGTTGCATGGTAACTTTTACCCTGCCTAGGGTTATGCACGACGTTTAGATAGTTCGGCTTCTATCAATACCACACTTGGATTGCAGGCGGAAGATTTAAGCTGTCGTAGGACCCTGGAATGCTAGTGACACGGAATAGCCGTTTTAGGAGTGGAAACCTAGACGCGTATGGCTTCTAGTTGACAGTATTAGTTTTCAAATTTTCTTTCCGTTATCGCAAGTACTACTGTAACCAATGAACATGAATTTTTCTTATGAAGTAGAAGCGATGAGATTGCAGTCTTTTGCCGTTTTGGAGCTTGTATTTCTCTAGGTAGAGTAAGGACTGGTTTAAAAAGACAATGTAAAATGATCTTCGTATCTCGATCAATACTCCAATGTGGTGATTCAGCTTAGCGCGGCCATTGTTTGTCGCTGCATATTTATGTATGGGTTCGCGTTCTCCCTGACCCTTGTCTAATCCGCCTAACTGAGGCACAATGTCGCCGGCCGTCGTCCGATGAGGTGCTAATTATAAAATAGGGTAATTATAAAATGTCTGCCTAATAGCTGGTCTTCGAGTCATTATGCTTCGATTCGATTTGCCCTATGCCTCGGGCCCGTAATGACTTTCCTTTGCATTTAGACCCAATTTTCGGTGTGATACCACAAGTCCTATTGTGTCGCATGTGTGTTCCTGTGTAAGGGACGGTTTCACGAAGAAGATATGTGGAATTCCAACCGGACGCGATTTCAGGTAATGGGTGTAGACGTTCGCGTGTTCAGTGACGCGTGTTTGATTCTGTTTGACTAAGCGGTGTCGGTCCTGGCGCGATCAGCGGCCTCTGATGCGTCCGCCGGCCAGCGAGCCGGCTCGGGTTCTAGTGGCGAGGTGATATTTGCATACTGGTCGAGTGATTGATATGCCGGCCGGGCTATTTGCTTAAGGAGGGCAGATGGTTGCTGAGAGGGGGCCAGTAGCCCCCTGTGGTGGTGCGACTGGTGCTTGTGGTGCTCGCGCGCCCGTTGTGTCGTCGCTCATTCGGCAAAAAGGGTCATTCTCTGGCGTCCATCCGGCACGGCCAGGCTGATGGGGGCTAGCCCGTAATTAGAATCCGGAAAATCCGCCAGAACCGCCGGATGGAACTCAGCTGTAACCGCTTATCGGTGCCGGCGGTGAACTGCGAGACCGGAGGTGGGGTTGGTGGAATTTTGGAGAAGAATCAGGCTAGAAAATGAAATGTTGAGACCGGAGAACATTCAGCGTGGTTTGGCACATCGACCTGTGTAGATATAGTGGTCTTATTATAGAAATTAAAGAAAGGTAAAGGATAGAGGGCAAAAGTCAAGATTAGTGAGTCACTTCACGGGATGCGCCACGTACTCAATTTCTGCGATATATCTTGGAGACTTTTTTGAATGCGCGTTTGGTGATTTGCGATGGTTTGCCGATAAACAAACAGTTCAGGGCTTTGCCTTTTTCCAAACAATTCTGTTACCAATGCTAAACCTTGGGGGTAGAGTGCTTAGTGGCCTGGAGCCAAAACCCTACCAAGAACTAGCATTCGGAGTGCCCGCAACAGCCGATGCGTTACCACTCTTCCGCTCCAGAGTTTAGCTATTCGTAGTAGTGCTGGTTATGCCTGAAAGTTGAACTCGAGCTTCCAGAGGAAAGTGAACAAGGATAACGTTATGTGAGCTTGGCACGGTTATGGACATAAGAGGCTGACCCCATACGGAAGTGCAGTGGTAGCATCCCGCGACGCTTTGAAAGGGCAAACACTTCCATTTGGCCTTCAGCGGAAGAGTAGCCTTTTCTGTCCTGAGATCTTCCTGCTTCTGTTGTTAACAAAAGTGCCTAGAGATCATCACCTTCAAGTTGAAGGGGGTCGCTGATGTCTAAGCTAGGTAGGTGACCGTGTGAAAGTTCTTCGAGGATTTTCTTTCTAATTGATCGTAAAATTTTTATGGACTACACTTCTATACTAAAACACAATTCTTTACGAAACACCAGAGATGCAGGTAATCAATTTGAATAAAGGGAGGACGTTTGTCTCCTTTCTGTGGGACGTAATATGCTTTCGAGTCTCATATGTGAACCAGCATTGGCAAAGAATCAGACATTTAGGCTGCGCAATATTTTAAGATTATATGTGGTAGGATGTGGCGTGCTCAGTGTTACTTGCCATCATTAGTTAGAAAATGCTCACAATGGTTGGTTTGTTTACTGGGCAAGCATTCTGCAGATGAAGTGTTGACGTCCTTGCCATTATATGAATGCCTCGGCAGCCTAAGCTTTTTTTGTGGAGAGTTAAAAGGAAAAGTGTAAAAGTCGAAATTCACAGTTCGAAATTCACGGCATCATCTAGACCTCCCGCTATCGAAACGAATGATACTACGCAGCCTAGACCGCGGTCCACTATAGTTGAGCTCTCGATTTTTTTCGAATATGCGAATTCGATGATATTCGAAAGAAGCGGTTTTTCTGAATATTCGAACTAGATTACATTCGAAAAACGCGATTTTCTGATTATTCTAATTGTGTTATTTGTTAAAATGTTCAATTAGAATGAAAATCATTCGAATGCCTATTCGAATAGGTCATTTGAGCACAACTATAGTTCTCGTGAAGAAGACCGAATCGGAAATCAACTACTCCTTGTTTAAAGTAGTGACGCTTCCTAAAAGAGGTCAATTCACATAACTATTCTCACGCTTTTCGTGTGCGTCGATGCGAATGATGAATGGCAAAAGGATGGGGGATGACGTTGATTATCACCTGTCTGGGGTTCGCCATGCGTACCGCTCTTAGGGAATATGGTACTTAATGGTGAGGCGTATGCAGTAGCATGTGGTGGCCAGCCGGTGAACTAGTCAGTGTTGTGCCCGCCATCAATAAATTTCTGGTACCAACGTTAAGTTTCCGAACAATATATGAAGTGCAGTTCGCAAGGACACGAATGAACTTCACTGAGGAATCTGTGCATCATGCCATCTGTGCCATATGTATGTACCTATTCCAAATCTGTCGCCTTGTTAAAGGATACTTTCATAGCGTTTCTTTATTTGGTAGTGCTGGGCTTCATAACCTTTTGTTTTTAAAGCACATCTGCAAAGATTTCAAGAAGCTCGCCTATTATTTTCCCCTCCTATTTTTCTTTCTATTTTCCTCCTAAGGAGTGTGGTAGCTAACCAATGAACCAGTCGTGTTCTGCTAGCATGGTGTTTTTGCTACCAACTTTAACTTCTACAGTCGTTGAAGCATCTTGTTGCTTGTCTGTGATTAGTGCCGACTATCACCTGCATCACCTGTCGTTTCGTTGATCGATCATCGAGTTGCTCGAGCGGGCGCCAGCGGCGTCCCCATTCGACCCCATCGCGTGCCAGAGTGCTCCAATGGATTCTCCTCGTTCGAGGGACACGAAGAGCGTCATATTGTTCGTTCAGGGCTTTCACGAAGAAGTGCGACCAAGCCGTTAGTGGGCGTCCTGGGGCTCTCTTGACATCCCGCGAAATCCAGTCGGTGACGGCTCTCGTCTAGCGGGTGTCTGTGAAGCGCATTACGTTGCCGGCCCATCTTATTTTTGACAACGTGGCCTGCCTCCCCCCCCCCGTGCTGACTATACTTCAACGAAATAGACAGATCAAATTTGCCCGAAATTTTTGTCGCTGTATATTTAAGAACGAAATGAAATCACCTCCAAATTTGAGTGTAGTAGTTTCAGAGGTTGTTTTTCACCCGTGCTTTGCAAGTAGTGTGCTTCCTAGCATCAATCTTTTTGTTACATTGATTGAAAGGGATTCTAGAGTGGAACATGTTAGCACGTCGTTCCTTGTTGTCGATCTTTTTTTTTCATCTCGTGAGAGGAGCCGACAGAATGTCTGGGATTCCTGAAAGTTTTTTTTTTCACTGCTTGGTTGGAAGTGCTAGTAACGCAGCGTTGAATCCTACTAGTCCGCTAGTGTTTGTCGAAAAAACAACAACAACGCGGAATCTGAACTGACAAAGCTGGGGGTTGAGTTCTATGTTCGAACTCGCGACGCAGTGTGGGGTTGTAGAAAGTGCGAAGTGCACACGGCGTTTTTCGAAAAGCTCAAGGGAGCAGTTTGAAATTCGGCAATAACTGTGCTCTCCACTGCATAATGGATGGATCTTGGATAGTTGTGAGGTGCGAATGCGGGAGAAAATTCGCTGCTTTTCTGTGCAAGGGCAAGACATCTGTATAGTTTCTGACGTGAGTATGTGCATTGTATTGGGCATCTTTCATAAAATTTTATTTATTTAACTGACCACGACTTACTGCAGTCACTTAGAACTTTTATTTATTTCGCGTAATAGATCATTACGTACCTATTTGTTATTCTTGAAAGTTTGTATAGTTGCGAAATGGTAGAGTGCAAAGAAGGAGCGCTGGGGTTCGTTTGGAGTGCGCCACTCATTCCACTTCTACGTGTTTTCGGGAGGCAATTTATATGCGTTGTTGCGTGTCTAGTGCAGTTGGACAAAGAGTTGACTCTTGCATGATTCAGGGCCCAGCTCCCAACCAAGCCTTCTGTTCCTACGTGGTCGGCGAATCGGTACCATAGTAATCTGGGAAGGACAGAGTTTTAGGTTCTCCAGCTCGCCGGTTCATTCTGTGGCATGGACCAAATTCGCGGTCTCGCCTGCCTCCACAGTATTCCCCATAGAAGTAAAATACGTGGCGCATCCAGCAAAGGCATTTATTAGCTGGCAGATGGTTTATTGGAGACATTCTCATCCTGATATTCTTTCTATTCATTTCTAATAACCATTGAAGTTCGGCATAATCACTCCCTGTTCGGGATACGCCACATATTCCATTTCAGCGTGGTATTATAGGGGGCAATTCGAATGCACCTTTGACTTGTGGGGGGGGGGGGGGGGCAGCCAATGAACAAGTCAGTGATTTATCCTTTCGAGGTAGGTCAGTCGCCAATTCACCGACCTTGCTGGTTAGCTGCTTGAGGGGACCGAAATTAGGATCCAAGAATCAGAATGCACGTCTCAACCGGCGCTTCCTCCGACTGCGCTATCACGTTCAACTCTGTCTCGCTTGTTTAGTTGAGGGGTTGGTTAAGTTCGTCAAGGAAGTTACCGCTGCTTTCGCCGTTAAGGAACATAAGATCTAATTGTGCTGGAAGCGGATTGATCAGAACTTGAAAAACTTGCGGTATGTGTAATAACGGGCTGAAGATGTAGCATGATTAACTATAAAACTTCTAGTTGATAGTTCGGCTATCTTATGCGGGACGATAGCTTTGTCTAATTCCCTTGATTCGGCAGGGCAGGGCTTCGGCACCACAATTTCCTACAAACTCGTCTCTGAGCGCACTCTTGGTAGGCGGTGGCGTTGTGTAGGCCACATAGCTAGTAGTATGTCTCCATCGTATCATGTGAAAGTGGAGTGTGTGGCGCATCCCTTAACGGACTGCGCGATGGCAACATCTTTCGATATTTGTAGATTATGTTGCGCTGAGTCTGACGTATTTCTATCCGGAGAGCATTTCCCTATTACTAGTTATTACAGTTCAAAGATTAGTTAGTACAGCTAAAAAACGGCTACTATTCCACTAAAAACTTCCAGACATTCAATTGATTAATTAATTTATTTATTCATGAAGTGGACTGAGTCACAGTGAAAATGCAATGTTAAGAGAAAACACCAACAAACTCCTTCAAAAACAAATACAACTGAAGACGCTCATTATACACGTAAAAGTAGTTTCT
>OX375870.1:15988831-16324339 GCA_947359475.1 Heligmosomoides polygyrus bakeri
GTACGGCTTTATTGGCTACAGAATGTTCTCAAAAGGAAGACGAAGACGTCGCGCTTCTGGAGTGGAATCAATAAGAGATAACAAGGCGTTGTTTTTAATTAAGAAAAAAGAGAAGAGTGTGGAAACGGCGCTCGATATAATGGTTCACAAAAGTACCCGTCGAAGCTTGTTGTTTGAGGATTCAATCCTAGTGGCAATGGTGTTTTTATAAAAAATATTTTAAAAGAAATCTTTGGGCACCACTGTTGTGGGTAGATGGACTGCAACTGTCATGCTCTGTTTTGTCTTCGAATCAGTTATCAATCCCGAATGATGCTCATCCCCAGCCTTTAACCAGTTGTCTTGCGCATAAACAGTTACGTAGAGGATTATCGATTTAGCGGAGTTTAAGCGTTTAGAAAGCATTTGCATAACTAAAGTGGCACTCCTGTCACAGGGCGTAGGCCCTACTAGCGAGGTGTCCAAAATACTAGAGATCACTCTGGCGATGATGCGTCGCCCGCAGATTCTATCTGAATTCGTATTGAGCAACTGGATGTGTAACAGAGGAAAGTTGTTCTGCAAAATGACTGTCGGATGTCACTCCAGGTTTACGTCAACGTTCTTATGATCCCAAACAAGTTTCGGACTAGTTTTCACTGTTACACATAGACTAATCGTGCATGGCAAAATGCTGCACTGTGCATTATGCCACCACGCCCAGTTATTTTTGCAGCCATTCATGAGACGAAACCATGTGTAAAATATCTGAACTCGTTTCTGATTTGATTAGATGTTTAACTGAGCATGCGAGCGTTTCTTTCGAACAAACCAAGCGAACATCGTCGTTGTTCAGACACACTGGATTAACTCTTGTAGGAATTCCAGCAGTTGTGTTATGCTAGCTGCCTGCAAACATCCTACTTTCGCTAAAGCAGCTATTTTGAAGGGGCAGTGTTTATTGGAAGGGGCGATGTACCGATGTGATCTACTGGCAGAAGGGCTTCGCAATGTGTGGTTGATCCAAAAGTGTACTTGATTCAGTCGGATAGTTTTTGCTTAAGCAATAGCTTTTTTTGCTTAGTTGGTCACAGGATAAATTTAAATAGAATTCTTATTATATTCTCCTCCCTTTATGGACGTTTTTGTGTTGTTCGTTTACAACTTTCTAAAGATAATCGACTTTCTAAAGCTATCACGGGTCAACATGTGTGCTGAGGTGTCGGCATGGATAAATTACGGAGCTTTTTGCTTGAATGTAAAATATGTATAAAGCGGTCTTGCCTCACAGAAACATCGCTGAAAAGAAAGCAATGCGATAGTGGTTCGAGCCCTTCCTGAAGCGTAGAAAAAAAAACATTTAGGCAGCATCTCAGACGTTTTTTGCTCTCAAAAACACCTTATCTTGTCTGGCTAGTACTAACTTTGAAGTTAGAAATACTTTTGCTTTCAAGGGACACAGTCGGCTCTAATAAATCCCTTCGGGGTATATCATGGGTTCTGCTGTGCTTCTCCTCGATTTCATGGAGTAACACTGGGTGCATATTCTTGCTACCCGATGACTTAACGAGAGCAATGCGGTAGGACATTGAGCGTTCTGACCTTCCTGGTCAAACCTAGCCGCAATTCACTGACCCTGAAGAGATGGAAGGGTTGATTGGCCGAAGCGCTGAACTGAACCGAGAATGATGGATGGGTGAGCTGCTAGGTGGCGTCCTCAGCCGACTGCTCTATGTACTGAATGAGGAATGAAATGAGTTATGGAAGCGAGATTCTCCAAGTGTCCATGACCCAGACAAAGAATGGATCCTGGCTTGAAATGACGGTGGCATTGTGGCGCTTTCTTATCTTCCTATCCTCCCTGTGTGCCTTTCTATGAACCTACGTTCTCCAAACATTTTCGCATTTTTTCAGCCGTGGTTGGAGGAACGGTGGTCGGTCTGCTGACAGCAATACTGTTAGTGATGTTCATCGTGTATCGAATGCGGAAAAAGGACGAAGGTTCGTATGCGTTAGAAGAGCCGAAACCCCGTCCTTACGCCAGCTACGCCTACACGAAGGCGTCCACAAAGGAATTCTACGCATAGTTTGGAGTTAAGTTATTCACGCTCGTTGTCAGCATCAGCATATCTGTCATATCACTCGTTATTATCTGGTTAAGAGAATGCATGACGTTTGTACCGTATTATACGTTGTTCCCCTGTTGTATCGTCGCTTTCTTTTCTCCAGAACTACGTGCCAGTATCTATGGTGTGGTCAACTCAAGAAGTTATTTTGTTTGTTCGCATTATTTGACAAGACTTACTGCCGACGTATTAAGCCCAGGTCCACGCGTACTATGCTAATGTATACGCTCTTCATCAACTGTTCACTTCTAGATTTTCTTCAATCTTCACATGCTAACCGCGCGTCGCTTCCTCAGAGTGATAGTGAGGAAGGCGTATGGGGCTTAGCTAGGTCACGGATTGATTCAGGACAGTCTGTCTTCAGCTCCCCAAGTCATAGAGAACTTCTTGGAATGGTAAATGCACTCGGCAGGCTTGTCAGCGACCTCTAGGGTACTGTTCCTAGCAGCTGAATGCATGCCTTAGGCCAGGTGGGGTGAGAAGCCAAATAGAAGCTCTATGGTGAACTGAAAACAGCAACACAAATCAGTATTCGGGTAACGTAAGCGAAGATGTGAAATCAGAAGCGACAACGCTCGCCACCGGAACTCATCGTCATAAATCCAAGCGATGTAATCGTGCGTTCTTAGTGCTATACACCAAACTTTCAGGATTTGCATAATAATCTCCCATTCCCTATACATATTCAGCTAATATGGCGAGTAACGTCGTCCTAACGTTGTGCAGCATGATTTTCACATACAGCAACACGAATTCTCCTTATTCACTTTCTGATCCCCTTTCCTCATCCTGCTCCTCCTCTTCCCCAGTCAGAATCGTCTCTGTCGAATTATTCCTGTTTGTCTTCCTCGTTCTATGTTATTTTGTAAATTGAACGTTGTTCCGCTGTTTGTAAAATGATTGTCATCCAATGAGATTCGTTTATGTATCGATATAAGTAAATTTTTGTTGTACCCGACATACAGAGAGTGGAAAACACAAACGGACGCACATTCAGATGTTACTTCTTCTTTCTTCTGCAACTACTTTCATTTTCTTCTTGTCCTGGTTGTTGTCTCATTTGATTGTGTAGGTTTGCCATGTGATGACTTTTTTCTTTGATAAAGATGTTTTATAAAGCCGAAAATGTGTATGTGGCGAAAGTTCGAATTACGGAATTTATGGCCTTTGCCATTACCTGTACATGGACTGTTGTCGAGTTGTCGTGTTATCACATACTTCATATTAAAAAAAAATGGCTATTGCAATCCCTTACCCTGCTGAACATATCATTGGTTTTGGTTGTTAGTGTCAGGGAACGATAGGAATACATTGAAGGTTTTGACATGCGGACTGTAGTTTTTCCTGTTACATTTCTTTGTAAACACCTGGCTCTTCATGACACATAAAATAAACAATAAATCAATGCCGATCAATCAGACTGATCAGTGGTTTCTCACTCTTTCTGACCTTCTCTGTTGGAAGCTCTTCGAGTTTAGAGATTCCACCAATGTGTGAAAGAGCCCTTCGTCATCTGTTTCCAACCATTGTTGTATCAGTATAAATAACTAAATAAATAAATCAGTGTCACTTTAGATCTGATAGAGTTTTTGAAAGCGGACAAAAATTGACCGTTGAAAAATTGACCGACGTACCCTAGGTCACGTTCCCTTATATCCGAAGATCGTCATTGTGTTAGAGGCGGGGAATCTACTAGGACCCTAATACTGCCGACATTATATGACGCGGCAGAGGTTCTCAAGCAGAATGCTGACATAGAAGTCGTCTGGGCTCTATCCTAGTCGGCAGGGTGTCGAGAAGAGGAAGTGTCGGCTGCGTCCGTCATCCCATGCCACTCCACCATATCCTCTGAATTTAAATGAAATCTCTCGTATCGTGGGATAGCAGTTGAAGTTCTCGTATAAACTCAAAGAAGGGAATAGGCATGCAAATCACTATATGACCCCTCGGGATTAGGATAGATCCGCTGTCTACTCTGATTTAAGAAAAGCGTTCGGAGAAGGTTCCTTTCCATGAACTTGCCTTGTGAAGATAGGTGTCCGTGCTAGAATAGCTAAGTGGATCGGTAGCTTTATAAGTGAAGCATCCTCCCAATTAGAGGAACTAACTCTTCTGGATCATATTCTGCTAGCAGTGGTGGTATTAGTTCCAGTTTTTCAAACCATGTACTTCTGAAGTTCTCTTTGACTTGCTTTTGTGTTATGTCTAACGTTGCTTTTTCGCTGAATCTGCCAACTTTTCTTTACATTGGTATATATCAACGCTGGCTAATACGCATAGGATTTAACGGTAAAGGATAAAGTATAACGTGTGGCGTAAACCAATCCCTCTGCGGAATGCGCCATGGATTCCACCTCTACACGATATCGTGGTTGCAATTTGAATGCTTACTTGGTCTATGCAACGATCTGCTGTGGCCAGCCGATGAGCAAATCAGTGTTTTGTCCTCCCACGCCGTGGTACCAATTCACCGACACCAGAAGGATGCAAGGCTTGGTTGACTTGGGCGGAAAATCCGAACCAGGAACCTGGAGTCCGGTGCACGCAACAGCGGTGCTCCTCCGTCTTGGCTACCCGACTTATTCATTCGTTATGTATCAAGCATTTTTACCGTGGTTCTGCTTGTTACTCGGAATATATTTGAAAGCAAGAGCAGCATTAATTTCCTGACCGCACAATAAAGCTGATTCACTTTACAACCTCTTTCGTGATAAAAGCCTTGATATCCCAAGAGAAATGCCGAAGTTTTATCAAGAGAGGTCTTGAAGGATGTGCATAATTTTTGAGATAATTGCGAACACATTCAGTCTTTATTTTTTTTCCAAGAATACACCAATCCGTCCAGAACGGGTAATTCGTTAAATTGGCAGAATGGTGTCGGCTAAGGACCGAATGCAATATTGGTGGCAACCCTCAGCTATTGCTTCAAAACAAGTGGAGAGGGAAGTTGCCGTACTGCTTCGCTGTACAGGCGACTGTAATTCTTCTGAAAAGGGAGTGATCTGCCCAAAGAAACCTGAGCCTCAGTCTCAATGGAACTGTAAAGTACACAAAGAAACATGGGATGAGGCGGAAAACACAGTTACAATCTAACCGAGAAATGTCGTTGTTCAGAATCCTCGAAGCTCTGGAGAGGTTTTTAGAAGGCCTCGTAATTGTTACAGGCAACCTATACAGGGTGCGTAAAAAGTATTGATGCACTAAACATAAAAGTTAGAAATGACAACACATCATAAAATTTAGTAAGTTTATATACAAAATGTCAACAACGATCTAGCGAACAGAATAGCATCACTTGTATTTTATATGGGCTTATTTGCTGCGAATGCAGGGGCGAAGACACCGAGGAAAGGCATCGACGCTGCGCCGCAAGTAGTCCACGTCGATTTCGTTCCATGCTTTGACCAGATCATCCTTCACTGACTTCATACTTTTGTGGGAAGTAAGCCTTGTTCTCCAAAACCTCCCACATAGGTAATTCAGCGGATTCAAATCCGGTGTATACAGAGGTCGTTTCTGTGCCGAAATGAAGTCCTTCAAGTTGGCGCGGCACCAGTCCTGAGCAATCCTCGACTCTGCGCAGGAGTCTAATCCTGCTGGAAGACACACGACTTACTCTCGAGGTGGGATTCGGGCCAAGGAACCAGTTGCTTCTTTAGGACATCAATACAGATAGTTCCACTGATTTATTTTCACTCCTGTATCCACGAAAACGAGAGACGCTTGTGATGAATGCGCAAACCATGATACTGGCCGGATGCGCCTCCCTTGCAGCGAGCCTTCCACCAGAATTAGCACTTTGGAGGTCCTTGAAGAGTATGTAAGCCTTTTACAAGTTGAATGCCCAAAAGTATCAAGTCACTGAAGGTCAAAGCATAGAACGAGATCGACGTGTACTACTTGCGGCGCAACGTCGATGCCTTTCCTCTGCGTCTTCGCCTCTGCATTCGCAGCAAAGAAGCCCATATAAAATACAGGTGATGCTGTTCTGTTCGCTAGATCATTGCTGACATTTCGTATATAAACTTGCTAAATTTTATAACGTGTTGTCATTTCTAAGGCTTACGTTTGGTGCGTCAATACTTTTTACACACCCTGTAGAATGGTAGGGATCAAGCCCCGTCAGAAAGGAATCGCTCTGTTAGCGCCTGTTCCTGCTTTGTTTGCCAAATTAAGGCTTCACTTTGGTTTACCTTACTTAATCTGTGTAGAGCACAGTAGCGCAAACGTGGAAGGCGCCGGCCGTTCCGCACATTTCGGATCATTTTGGATTCATATTTGGGAATCGCCCAGTCCAGCCACACTTTCCATCCATCGGAGATTTATTTTTTGCCGTTTTTGGTTGGTATTGGTTTTTGGTGTTTTTGGCGCTTCGGGACGGAATAAAAAGCTGATTTGACCATTGGCTGGTCGCCGCAGCTCTTTTTATTGGTCAGCGCATTCAAGCTACCACTTATAAGTGCAGTGCGTGGCGCATCCTCCAAGGAGATTAAATAACCAACATTTGTCATTTATTCCTTAATGATGGGAAGTCGAACGCATTCTGAAGAAAATCCGGCGAGCAACCAACCAGATGAACTGTGTCCTTGGATACGCTAGTCCTTCGAGGGAGTATTTGTCACCCCCAGCGGAAATGAGCACCTGCCTACGCATCAGGATCGCAGATTGGTCTCAGCGACCAACTCTTTTTTCGGGACGTTTGGGAAATAGATGACCGGTCTCCTAATTTGTCCACTCCGATTCCGCGGGGATTCGGTGTTCGGGAACCGCTGGAAAACAAGGTCCTTTCTCATTAAAAGGGAACAGCTGGCAAACGAAGTGGACGCAGTGAATGTGGGGAAAATTGTCGCAGAGATGGGCCTTTCCGATGCTATGATTGCTAGGGGAGACAAGGAGCAATGCAAGGGAATTTATTCGCTTTCAAGATGCATCATGCGTCTATATTTTGAATGTTAGCATGGAAAAGGCTTTCCGTTTTCTGTTGACGTTTACATTAGTAAAGCATGAAAGCCTCTATTGTACTGGAGTCATGCTTAGCTGGAGCAAAGTGTCTTTTTACGCAGAACCATAGTGTTCTTTTTTTAGCCGATGTAAAATTTTGCGCTCCGCACAAACGTAGCTAGGATTTTAGTGTTGTCTCTATGCTAGCAAGCAGGAAGCTAAGTCAAACTTAGTGCATACTTTCAGTAGCGTGTCTGAGCCGTGTACTATAGTCATTCAAATACCAACTGGGCGTCCGAATTTGCAACTCGAACGAGCGATTCAAATTTGTGAATCCATTATTCGGAAATGGACCCATTTCGCGGGGTGATAAAGCGTGTCACTGTTGTGCTGGCGTATTTGAAATCGCTTACACTATCCCAAGTCAGGAAGAAGAATCCAATTTTTTTGGCAATTATCGAATTCATTTACCATTGGTCCATCTGCTTGGCTTTCATGAAGGGCTTGCTGACAAAGCAGGAAGGTGAAGAGAAGTATTTGCTTAGTAAATAGTTGACCAATTACAGCAAATTCGAATGGTGGGAAGTAGGTGATTGAAATCGATCGATAAATTTTATCTAACAATGCATTCTTGCACATTCCTAACTGCGGCTGCACATGCGTAGTGCATAATCGAGGTGCTCAGTTGTGCAGAAATCGATCGGATCGATTTTCTCTAAAAATTTTCTAACTTATAAGTCGTCCATCAGTCTGTGATAGGTGGACAACTGTCGCGACTGTTTAGAAAGTATAAAGCAAAGAATAAATGATAAAGAGTAAAGGACGGCGATGCTTAATTTCTCTTAGGATGCGCCACGCATTCTACTTCTACCGTATGTCGTAAAGGCGATTTGAATGCGTCTTTGGCCTACTTGTGGTGGCCAGCCGACGTGCAATTCAGTGTGTCATCCAGAAGTGTCTAGCGTCAAGCAACCGACACCAGAAGGATGGAAAGTTGGTTTACCAGACTAGAAACGCCTACTCTCACCTGAACCCAAAATCAATTCAAGTGAGATCAGGCTCATTCTGTCGCCTTCGTCACGTAGTGTGCTCATCTCCCATTTATTCACTTCATTACTTAAGGTAGGTATCAGAAAAAAAACGAAAATCACTCAACACCACCTACTGATAACATAGAAGTCGACATTCACCCTTGCATCGAAAAGTAGGAATTCAATGAGAGATTAAATCTACTGCACTTCTCAGAGATATATCAAGTGCATGTATAAACAATTCTGCCATCCTAACCACTCCAAAGCAAAATGGTAGAAGAGGCAATTTTTCAATTCATGCGTATTTCATGGATTTACTGAAGGCTAACATAAATCAAAGAAAAAATGAAAAATTAATTCGATATTCGAGGTCAGCATCGAATTATCTTCATGAGGAAATTAAGTGAATGCCAAAACATTACATCGGAAACCTATATTCTGCTCGGCGCAGCTAAGCCGTTTTATTTTAGGTTTTTTCTGTTTCTCAGCTGACCCTTCACTTTCGTATTCCCTAGTTCTTGACGATAATACATTGTTAATGGATCCGGTACTTTCAGTCCTACCAGCGTTTGTAAATTTCTTGATCATGAAAGGGTAGCGTAGTCGAAGAGGCGGCGGCTATCGCGTGCACTCCGATTCAATGTTATTGATTTGAATTTCCCACCCAGGCCAACCAAGCAATACATTCTCCCGGCTTTTGGGAATTGGTACCAGACATGTCTGGGAAAGAGAAAGCACTGACACTGGGTGGCCATTGCATAGGCCAAATAAGCACTCGTGACACTCTCCAGGACATCTCGTATTTAGAAGCAGAATGTGTGGAGCATCCTCAAAGAGATTGATTAACGCTGCATTTTACCTCATTCAACCTTTATGTAATGAATATCAGAGGAGGTCAGATGCGATTTATCCCCATTGTTTCTTTTACTTTTGGAATATTAAGTCTGTGAACGCTTATGCTCGTTCGTTAAACCTAGCCGGATGGTGGTCCGGATTCATCAATGATTAAACCCACGGGTATGCGGGGTATAAGGGGGAGAGATACCTGCCTACACCTTGGGTATCTCTACCCCTTATACCCCGCATACCTGCAAGTTTAACCGTTGATGAATCCGGTCCCAGTTAGAACCACGCTGCGAGGGGAATGCTTTGGTAGTAAAAATCTCCGACACTTGCCAAACTCACCCACGTAACTGTTCAAGGTTGGAAATAATCGCGGAATTTTAACTACGCTTAATGTTACCGCATGCAGATTTCGTTATGGAAGCAAACCTGTAGGTTTGGAAGCCTACGAGAACTCTTTGCCGCCAACCACATGTTGGATTTTACCCAGGTTACGAGAGATTTCTGCTGCTTAAAGACACATCCAACTCACTATATCTTGTCGCGAATTTGACATACCGCTTCTAGTATAGGGCGTACGACTGTCGGCCAGACGTCAGCTAATCGGAGCCGCTCACCAGCTGGTGGTTGCTATAAAGCGCCGATTGTGTAGATGCCAGCGGCGTGCATTAGCGTGGTGTTTCTATTCATTACCGCCATGGCGGCGGTGATTTTCGGGTGTCCTTACGGGGTTTTATTGGCACTGATGTGGGAGGGTTACGGCTTCGTAGCAACACTCTCATCGCCGATTCTCCGTCGGGGTCAGACGCGACTCTAAGCGGATATCGCCGGATGGAATGGTTTCGTAACGGGTGGGAAGGTCGCCACCGTCATCGTGCACTCTTGTACTGCCACTTGCGATTTCTCGGCGGTAATTGATTACACGGAAGGCCGTTCACATGACGTACTAAATTAAGGGAATTTCTTTCGAAATTCGACAACGACCCAAGTGCTGCAGACCTTTTCGGAAAGGAATAGTCACCTGCTCATTATGGCTTTCCACTGCTAAATTGAAATGACTCATAACTCGTCGCTGGTTTTCCCTACGGGGACGCTCATTTGGAACTACGAGGTCCTGAACGATGCAGAAAGTCGAAGACATAATTACTGTCAGAAGAAGCCTCACCGCCTTCAGCGATAGTGGCAGACCGGTGCAAATCCAGAGAAGGGGGTCCACAGTGCATCGCTTTCGTAACTCGTAGATTTACCAGTAGCCGTAGGAAGTGCCTAGGTGTTTTTGTATTATATTGCATGCATGGCCGAGCTAAATTTTGTTGTCTTGAAAGTTTTGGTTGAAATTTTGAGGATACTATGAGGGAGGAAGAGAGTGGATCCCACGCTCTAGACTTACTCTGGCAGACCTCGTTACGCGACCTAATTTGACATAAAAAGAGAATTACTTTTTTGGGATTCAGGAAGTATGGAAAGCACACAGGCTGCATACGGAACAGGTCATCAGGAACGCTAATTGAAGCAGATATATAATATAAGACTTAACTAGCGCTAGTATACACCACGTCAATGACATGAGTGATTACCAGCGGTGTTAGTAAATGAAACCCGAAATTTCACAAATCCTAAATCGTAATTACGAAAAGATCGTCATGAATCGTAAATCATAAGTTTCTGACGTGTAGTAATGGCACCATATTTCTAGAGGTTAAATTCCTCTGCTAACGGTATTTAAAAGTAATTCAAAATTCATTTATAGCGTTATTTTCAGCTTAAGCTGAGCGGCTTTCTAGTAAACTGGAGCCTATAGAATTAGTTGAACACCTTTCGAAGGAACATTAAGTTTAAACGAATTGTTGATTTAAAAACATTATCTTTAAACGAGGCATGTGTAGCGCAGTTGGAGGTGCCGGCTGTCGCGTGCACCCACACCAGATTCATGATTCTGATTTCTCACCCAGGCCAGCCAAGCCTTCCATCCCTTTGGGGTCGGTGAATTGGTTCCAGTCTTGCCTGAAAACGATAAAACCTGACTTGTAAATTGGTTGGCCACCGCAAGACATTGTATGATCAACTACGCATTCAAATCGCCTCCACAATATCCTGTAGAAGTAGAATGCGCGGCGCATCCCAAAAGGGATAGAGTAACCCCGTCCGAATCCTTTACCCCGTATCTTAAAAGAGATCATATCCATAGCAACCAAATACATAAAAAGGCACATCCATAAAATTCCCATCCCTTTAGCTAACATTTAGCTCGCGTGTAAACTTACTTTACCAGAAACAATCGTAACATTTCATTGTCAAACCTTTATGATTCATCTGACTTGGTTTGTCAAATGTCCCTTTATTTCTAAAGATGTTCATTTTCAAATTACAAAGTGTTCAGCTTAAAATGAGGTGTTCGGTTCAATATGAAAAGCCTCCAGCTAACAATGAAAAGTGAAATGAAAAGTGTTTGGTTGGTGTAATCCCAAAAGCACCTGTTTAGTCGAATTATATTTTTTAAATAAATGAAACTGCATTGTGCTGCGCTCTTAAGCGATTCGAAAGCTATTCAGTTCGATTTGAAAAAAGTGCAGTTTGAGTTGGGAAGATTCCAGTTTGAATTGAGGGTCCGATTTGATTCGAAAAAGACCACTCGAAATTTTTAAAGAAAACATCTTTACAGGAAGGTAGTTAAACCTTAGTTAAGCATTGCTCAATGTGTGTGTTACCTAGTAATAACTGCCACGCGCTGGCCGAATTGAAGCTTTGTTAGTCAAGAACACATTGTGATGTGCTTTCGTAATCTGATGGAAACATCATTAGCTTACTCTTCCCGTGTGAATCCAGTACCTGTTCCTTAATTTTTAACGAACGTTAAGTATAAACGAATTGTTGATTTAAAAACATTATCTTTAAACAAGGCGTGTGTAGCGCAGTTGGAGAAGGTGCCGGCTGTCGCGTGCACCCACAAAAGATTCATGATTCTGATTTCTCACCCAGGCCAGCCAAGCCTTCCAACCCTTCGGGTTCTGTGAATTGGTTCCAGACTTGTCTGAAAACGATACAACCTGACTTGTAAATTGGTTGGCCACCGCAAGACATTGTATGGTCAACTACGCATTCAAATCGCCTCCACAATATCCTGTAGAAGTAGAATGCGTGGCGCATCCCAAAAGGGATAAAGTAACCCGTCCGAATCCTTTACCCCTTATCTTGAAAGAGAACTAAATAAGAGAATTTACCCCTTATCTTTACCCGCTTTCAATCAGGAATTGTATTTCTTCATGGTTTTGCATCAATTCTGTTCGTTTGGATAGGGAAAGCGTTTGTGTACAAGGCGACTGGGTGGTTGCGAATAGAATATAGATTATCCAGTAGTCGTTTTCTTCCCGTACAAGATGAATTTTCGTGTCCTTTTCATGCCTTGTCGGCCAGAATGAAACAATCTTCGACAATTTTATGCGAAGTGGTTTGCTAGTATAAAGGATAAAGGACAGCGTTGCTCAATCCCTCTTGGGATGCGCCACACATTCAACTTCTACGGGATGTCGTGAGTGACTTGCGGCGGCCGGCTGATGAACAAGTCAGAGCTTTATCCTTCCCAGACAAGTACCAATTAATCGACCCCGGAGGGATGGAAGACTTGGTTGGCCTGGGGGGGGGGGAATCAGAACCAAGAACCTGGTACTGGGTGCACGCGACAACCGGCGCCTCTTCCGACTGTGCTACACGCACCCTTGGTAGTATACGACGGGAAAAAAGTGAGCAACACAATCTCATTGTGATGAGTATATTCTCTAATGATTCCTGTGTTTATCGAAAACATATCTGATATCAAGCGGCGGCGCTTACAATCCTAGAGAAATGGCTAGTCAGAGAGAAAAGTCGAACTCGAACCTGTAGGGTCCCATATAAGAACATAAGGATAAGGATAAAGGACGGCGTTATTCAATCCCTTTTGGGATGCGCCACGCATTCTATTTCTACGGGATGTCGTGGAGGCGAGTTGAATGCGTATTTGGCCATACAATGACTTGCGGTGGCCAGCCGATGAACAAGTCAGTGCTTTATCCTTCCCAGACAAGTCTGGTACCAATTCACCGACCCCGGAGGGATGGAAGGCTTGGTTGGCCTGGGCGCGAAATCCGAACCAGGAACCTGGTATCGGGTGCAGGCGACAGCCGGCACCTCCTCCGACTGCGCTCCACGCGCCCTATAAGAACATCAAAGAACAAAATCTAACAATAAGTGGTAATGCGCTGTGAAAAGAGACTCTAGGATTGGGACTGTTGTCATAAACCAAGTTGTGTCAGATGGACCCCTGTTATTATCAAATCACATTTACAAAAATTTACAATCGTAAAGAATTTACCAAAAATCGCCGTTAATCGTAACTTCGTAAATTTTAATTGCGCAAAGCTCTGGTTACTGCCACTGGGTGGGCGGGTCACTGTTTAGCCTCATTATCGGGAAAATCTAGAAGTGAAAAGCTTAAACAGCAATAAATGTTAAAGTTGTTCATGTGCAAGCAGAAATCGATCAAAAGTTCGTATCGCGCCCAAGCCAGGTAAATCTCCTTTGTCGATGAATTGGCGCAAGGCTTGTCTGGGAGAATTAGTACACTGACCTAACTAACCGCTGGTCACTACTAATCATTGTATTGGACAAACACGCTTTCATACTGCCTCCACGATATTGCTGAGTAGAATAGCGGTGAATTTCATAGCAAGACGACTTCAGCGCGAGAAAAAACGCCGGCTCTTATCCTTTATTTTTTGTAAAACCTTGTGTAGTGATTTTTGTCCGTAACTCTACGACTGCTCGTTTATGTTAGTTTTTTTTAAACAAATTCCTTATCACTTCTGTTTAGGTGCCAAGAAGACGTGAGGGAAGAGGTTTCAAGACGCTCGTGCTGCATACGTTGATTGGGATCAACTAGTACTCTAAGGTATCTTTCGCTACTACTATCACAATTAAATGGTAACGTAGCTTTTGTTACAGCAACCATTTATTGAAAAAACTGAGCTGAAGAAGAATAGACCACGATTCAGAAGATGACGACGCTGGTAGAGAATGTCTCTGAGCGGAACGGCTGGAATCTGGTCGAGCTCATCGGGTAGCTACTGCTGATTTCTTTTCAGCTTCTCTAATAGTGGGAGTGGTGAATGAGAACGGAATTCGACGAGAGCTGCTCAACATCGCCTAGCGTCTACTATACACTGGATCCGAAAGAATCATTTTCGGATATCCGATTCGGATAGCCCGATCCGGATCTTCCAAAAATCCGAGATCCATGAAACTGCACGTATCCGAATCATCCGAAAATGCGGGGTCCGCCAAAACGGCGTTATCCAAGTCATCCAATTATCCGAAGATTCGGTCGAATTCAATTATTTTTGTAATGTGATTGTAAATATTTTATTTTTGTAAATGTGTAATTCAATGGATAATGTATTATTATTTTCAATTTTGATTAATAATTTTCGGATATCCGATTCGGATAACCCGATCCGAATCATTCAAAAATCCGGGATCCGCAAACTCGCCCTTATCCGATTCGTCCAATTATCCGAATATTTCCGATCGGATCCAATGTATAGCGTCTACTATTGGTTGCTGCTGAAATTTCATCGAAAAGCATACGTTTGCTGTCGAGCAGGAGCGTACAGAGGCTCTGATTAGTTCGGCCATTTGCAGTGAACACTGCGGAGGTTATCTGCTGGTTATACCTTTCTGAAGGTAAACCTCTGCACACCACTCGGCTCCAAAGCCCACTCTGTGCGTCGCGAAGTGCTTCCGTGAGAAATGGCCCGCTTTCCAAGGAGACAGACTGGAGTGTCGGCTGAGTGTGTCGGCGGCTGACCGTAGCTGCTGGTGGACACTGGCTAGTCGAGCCGATGTCAAGGTCGCCGAAGTTGAGCAGCTGTTTCTGAGAGCTACGACTTTGCAGCCACATCTGCAGCCAAGCTGCAGTGTCTTCCTTGTTTCGCACTGACATTGCTTGAAAATTCCTTGAAGTGATGGGCAAAATCACCCTGATTGTTTTCCGTTTTCTCTGAGTTATTTGCAATTTAAAAATTGTTTACTCAAATTTTGACCTTTAGAACGTACGTCAGTAAATAAATAATAGATTTTGTCAGCGAAAAACAGCCACTTAGTCAGGGATTCGCTGGAAATCCTCAGGCTGGAGAGTGTTTGAAGACGATGCAGAGTGCAAGGACGCCCAGTCACCCTTCCGCGCTCTCGCTCTGTGTGTGCTATTACAATGTTTGTGTGCTCGCAGAAACTTCTGGTCCACCCGACGTCCCCCTCTCCGTTCAGCCGAACGGACCCGGTCCGAGCTTCTAGCGTTCACACCATTTAATATTGATTTCGTAACAGTTTTCAATGTGAAAAATTCATTACGTCATTTCCTAGTAAATTGAAGTATTTATTAAACAGAGAAATGTGCGATTTTTGAGAAATCTGACAGGACTAACGAACAGCTTTAGTAAAGAGATATTTTGTAGGAAGATTAAGGAAATTGTGATGCAAATCAGTTTCTTATACGTACCATTTTAGTGTCAAACTGGACAGTTTTAAGCCCAAAACGAACACTTTCAGAACCAAAACTATTGCCTTCTCAATTAAATTGGGCGCTCTGTAAAAAGGTCGAAGTAATGTTTTGATTCAAAACTCTTGCTGTGGTTTTAATCGAAATTTTTTACCTTCCCAAAAAAAGTGAGTAGCCCCCTATTTTTGTTTAGAAAATTTGTTGCAATAAAGGTTCTAACATTTTTTAACGTGCAAAAATCATCAGTTTCTCTATGTGTTATAAGACGAGATTTTTCTTTTCCGAAATCATGTGTAAATGTCTGACTATTCAGTCGCAATTTGTTGATTTTGTTGCTCTTATTTTATTCCGTATTTTATTTTTGACTAAGGAATATTCAAAGACAAAATAAGTCCTTTAAATAAATAAAATTTGAATATTCGAGGAGTCGGGAGTCCACTTAAATTAAAATCACATTAATTTTCACAAATATGACTCAATAAATATTGATTTTTAGGTGGTCAAAAATTTGGTTTTCGATAACAAAAGGTGGTTGTTTATTTTCGAACATATTATGTGATACAATTTTTATTCTTAAGAACATTATTTCAATTCAAGAGTAATATTTAAATACCTCTTCTTCTAAAATCAAGAAGTGGTAGCAACTGAAGTCCTTTGATCTTGCGGATAGTGTAATAATATACGATTGGAGGACTATTTTCACGTAGTATTTAGTGAATCGCACGTGATGCTGTCGGAAGAGGTGCTCGATGTCACTTGCACGACGAGTCGAGGTTCTTGGTTCGGGTCTTGCACACGAAAACCAAGCACTAACTTCAATGAATTAGTACTAGACTTGTCTGAAAGAAAACGGTGTATTTCCGATCAGTAGATCATACTAAATCATTGTATATGTAGACCTATTATGCACTCAAATTGCTTCCACAGCATACTGTAGAAGTAGAGTGCGTGTCTCATCCCAAGATTATCACCGCCTTTTATCACTATGCCCATGCGAATGAAGCCCTATATTTGCCGTTCTATTTACTGAATCGCAACGTACCTAGCGATTCGGTAAGAAGCGCGGCATTTGTGCCAATAGATAGAATATCTTCAATTCAACCCGCGCGACCAGGATAAATACTCCTTCAATGCTGCGGCGTCGTTTGCATCCACACCTGAAATACTGTTTTGGAAGAATAAGACGCGGATTTGTATATCCTTTACGGATAGTGATTGATTGCAGAGGTCAAATACTCTTTCAAAAAGGTCCATGATATAATGCCGAGGTGGAACCAGTTGCGCACTTCATTGCATCCATATAGAACAGGTAGTACTTTCAATCTGCTGCTTAATACGAAGACATGAAAAGGTTTCTGTGCAGGCTTGTAAAAGTGTGTTACAGCTCAAGTATTGTGGAAGTATGTATAGTTAGTTAATACCCTATTACTTGGGAAATTACTCCGTCGTGTCATTGATTCCAATATGCGTATGTCTTGTCGTCCTTTCGTGTACTACGTGTACAGAATTTTTATGTTTCTTTGTCACTTTTAAACTAGGCTATTGTCATTGCTAAGTATGCGATTTTCGAACCAAATTGACCATCCTTCTAGTAAGTTAGTTTTTGAAATCAATCTAAATACCTTTCAACTTAAAACTTGCGTCTTCCAGATTAAGCTAGAGACTGTACGTCAAAAATATAATAATTTTTTATCCAAAGAAAATTCAGTATGAATTTCTCTGAAATTTGTAGTTCACCGCTTCAATAAGTGAACAATAAGTGTATCACATAAGTGAACGTTTGAGGTTTTTTTAAAGAAGAAATAATGGCTTAAATCTCATTCTAGAGGCAGGAATGCAGCAATTTTTGGTGCTGAAAGAAGAGAATGCGCCACGTACTTCCCTAGTTCATCGCAATTTTTAATGAATGATAGATAGCAAATGTTTTGTTCCTCAGAGTTTATTCTGAGTCACACATTTTCAACGGTTCAACAAAAAGAATTGTAGAAAACACGCATATTTATTCGTTTATTTGTTGTTTACATTTTATATACGTCTCTTTACTTTGCTCTTTCAAGGAAACGCAAAGCAAAGATGCGTACAGGTAGACCACACTGTCATTCATACATATAAAAGTCGCGACAAGTTGGAAGAGTGAAGACGCGATCTGTTATTTTGTTCGTGAGGAAGTTGCTGCTCTCCTGCACTTGAAACAAACTTTAACTGATTATTTTTCTTTGAAAAACTAAAATTTTATAAAATCTCGAACACTTATTGGAACAAGTAAATTTTAAAAAATCAAAGAAACTCGTACTTCATTTTTCTTGGACAAGATTATTCTAACTCTCTCGTAAAGTCACTAGTTTAATCCAGCTTGTTTTGATTTCGATGATGTTCAGTTTGGTATCCAAACTGTCAAGCTTGCCTAAAGAGTGCCTGCAGTACCACGCATGTCCTTTGGTTAATTGCCGAAAAAGCCGCTTTGGAGCGTTCCAAAGCGGCTCGATTGATAGGTTCGATTCTGTATGCATTGTTCACGGCGCACTCCAAATTCAAGCTGGACAGTCTTAGAACGATTCCTGATTAGGACAGCTAGGAATTTCCGATAAATGTTTCCAAGCGCTCACTCTACAATCTGTTGCTCGCTCTAGAGGTTGTCTCGCCCACTCGATTGATTGTGTCAGGCCTATATGCATTGTTCAACTGTACTGAGATTTATATGTCAAAAGATACAGCTCGAGCTGCTGAACTCAAATATATGCTTACCTTCACAAGTACTTGATTTTTTGAAACGTTGCTTTAAAAAGCCGCTTTGGAACGCTCCAAAGCGGCTTTTTCGACAATTGACCAAGGGCATGCGCGATACTGTAGTTTGAATTGAAAAGTGCGCTATTTATTTATTTATTGACTTCATACACTCATGGGTGCTCCACAATGAAAGGCAGTCAACACTTCATGAGGAAAAGAACCATCATTATGGTGTCACGAAAGGAAGAAGAAAGGGCAAAGAATGACCACAAATCAAGAGAGGGGAATTGGTGGTTTAGTAAATAAGGCTGATCTTGAAATTGCTCATTGAACTCGCAATTTGGTTTGTAAACTGACAAATTGGGTTTTAAAAGTGTCCAACTTGAAGTGAAAACCGTTCAAATAGAAATAATTAAATAAACACCGGACAGGTTGATTGATTACGACGACTCGCCTTCCGCATCCTTTTTGGGGAGACTTTCTTCTTCGCTAAGCGGGAAGAGCTAGGTAGAAATTTGAACCATCTACAGTAAGCCATCTTCCTCTTCTTGTCTTCTTATATTGGCCACGCAAGCGGATTCGCTTCTTGTCACAGTTCCCATCTCTATCATTTATTCTCATCTCACATGTCATTCTTTAATGAACGCAGCGACGCCTACTTTTCATCAGTGCATCTCTGCGTTCCAGACGCATGACTACGCTGTCGGACTCGTCGGACTCGGCCGAGTCGCTGAAAGACGCGGGCAATGATGCGGTTAAACGTGGCGAATGGGTAGAAGCAAACGACTAGTCAGTGTTTTTCTCAGTTTTTAGCATTGACAGCGACTCCTCTCAGCTGTTCATGATGTTCCCGTTTCAGCTACACAGAAGCCCTACAACTAACCACTGAAGACGACAAGGTGTTACGAGCAGCGCTGTACAGAAATCGGGCGCTGTCGAGGTTGAAACAGGATGACTATGAAGGAGCGGAAAGCGATGCCACGAAAGGTGATTCAAAGACTTATTATTTTACTTTTAGTCAGTTTATCTCGAAAACTGCGTAGCAACATGCTTTAGCCGAGTAGAGCGAATGTTGGCCGACTTCGATTGTGTATGTGAGATCGTGGGTTTTCAACTGAATTTTAAGAAGAGCATGTTCATGAAAAATGGACGAGTTTCTGGTGCCCCATTCTCGCTCAACGGAATGAGGATCTCCAAATGCTACAACTACTTATACCTTGGTGACGAAATCAGCTTGGTTACGACGTAGTGCCAAAGCTGGGCGGAAGAAAATTAACGAATTGGGGAGCATTAAAGAGCATAGAAGAAGTAGTGAAGTGGACGAGGAATGCCTTGCTCAGTGCCTTCCTCTCTTACTCCAGCTCTGTTCCTGCACCTGTGTACGCGTGAGACACCTGAGCTATACGAAAAGGATGACCATGCAATCAGCTTCGCGCTGTATGCACTCGAGAAGACAATGCTTAGAGAGACACCATCCACGCAAGTGATAGAAACACTCCGGACTGCCATTCTCTGTCGACGTTCGAGGATCAGAGAAGCGGTCGTTTAGACCACGTCGTCGAAAATTAGGTGGGCCGGCCACGTAATCCGTTTCGCAGACACCCGCCTGACGAGAGCCGTCATCGACTGGATTCCGCGGGATGTCAAGAGAACATCAGGACGACAACGGGTTGGCTGGACTTCTCCGTGAAAGCCCTGAACAAAAAAGATGACCCTATTCCTTTCCCCAACCGAGAAGAACCCACTAAGATATTCTGAAACACGAGAAATCATACCATTCACTTTCGTAAGCAAGAGTTGCTGTATGTTACTATATTCTTACTATTCACTGAATTTTTCTGCCCATCACAGCTGCATTTTATTCTGCAGCTATGGCTTATGTCAGCCGGTTGTTTCTGGAAGGCTCGTCATGAGCAACTACCACTAAAATGATAAGCGTACTCTTTCGGTTTAATTGTGTGAATTTGAAAGGTATAACATGTCCACGACCAGGATGACACCGTGCAAGCCGCACTTGTGAGTTCCTTATTTGATGGCCCTTCCTCCAGTTATAGTACTATCCCTACTGGCCTGAGCTCCTTTTATAAGCCAAAATAAGCGCTACGACTTATACGACCAATACCAGTCTCTACACAACACGTGTATTGACACAATTACCCTGTGGTACTAGGCTTTTATTGCAGCCAAAATTGTCTATGACAATTTTTATTTACTCCCTTTTCACTATTCGCCCTTTGTCGTTCTTAGGTTCGCCGTTTTCGTTTTTTCTTTCTTGTGGAGTCAATTACTCATTCCTTTTCTTCGACATCAGTCTACGGCTAGCTTTTGAATAAATAAAGAAGTTGAAAGGAAGTGAATTGCTCACGGACAACGATGCAGAAGGAGTATCACGATCGAGTGCATACGTCAGTAGTGAAGTCGAAGCTGCTGTGCGTACTCATCATGAATACAACCACTGCAATCATTTTTTAAATGAACAGTTGAGTCGAACGAAAATTGGCCTATGAGGTTATCGAAAAAATGGAAAATAAGAGGTTGATGAACTTCCCCTTTATTCGTTTCGCAATTTTCTTCTATTTTGTTCCATTTTGCCGTCTGTCTTTGTTCGCTCTTCCAAGAAACTTCCTTTAGATTCACGTGCTCGTACTCAGTGCAAAACCATAGAAAAGTCGAAAAGTGTTGTCTACTCTTAGGACTTACAAGAGAAGCCTGTGAACTTACCTCAGCTTCCATGTCGGAGTGGGTTTACCAGTCGACAAATTTTTGCCATCTTTGGACCACCCAATGGCCCGGAGCAAACCCGAACTTTACCCCTATGCTTCATTTTAGATTCCCTACAAGATCGTGTGCTGATAATCGCCTGGTAATTCCACAGACGTCCCTTGTTAGGCCAGTCAAATCATGTGTATTGAATTTTGCTCGGCGACCGCTAGGGATTGAGGGCAGGAACGCGCGGGCGAAAGCGGCGGGATCGCGCCGCGAAGCGGCATTGTTGCGCCGCACCAGCTGATATCGATTAGTGCCCATCCGAGTTCACTAGCATGGATTAGGTCCGCGCTTTTGTTTTCAGAATGCTTAGTGGTATTAAGCTGCCTCAAATCGCAGGCTTCATTTCAGCCCTCGAATATAATGGTTCGGATGTAAAAGCGCTATATCGTCGTGCCCTTGCACGTGAACATCTCGACAATGTAGGACCAGCGTTCAAGGACGCCAAAGAGGCACTGCGATTAAGTCCCAATGACAAGTTAGTTCTGTTCGCTGTGGCTCCTTAGCAATTTTGTGCTCACGGTCTCTGTCACAGGTCCTTATCAGAGATGCTTCAACGCCTTGTTGTGGCGAATAGTGAGAAGATAAAGAAGGCTACAAGCATGGACAACAAAGTTCAAGAAATGAGCAACTTGGCGTTGAAGGGAAGTGCGAAAGACAAAGAGCAGCAACAGCAGGTATAGCATTTTCCAACTTGCGTTTTCCCAGCTGGAGTGGGCAAGTCATAAGGAACCAGGACGCGGTGCGTGTTAGCCCTAGTTTACACTTGCGCGATTGTCGGGATAGATATCGACCAGGCGGCGCGAAAAATCGATATCTATGGTGATCGTGGTGCCGCGCCGCCTGGCGGCGCAAGTGTAAACTAGGGCTTAAGTGGGTGCACTGTTGTGGTGATAACGTCTCTTACCCCTTCCTACTATAGTCTTATTCCAACAGTTGGGGTGGAGACGATGAGGAAAGTGCTAGATCATATCTTTCCGTGAGCTGTACATCGAGGAAAGTCCCTCCTATGAGAGAGTGCCCCTTCCTCCCTTTCCCTTCCTCGCATATCCGGGAGAAACTCAAAAATCGGAGCCCTCTGCCAATTGGGGCACGTCATTCTCACTAAGGCAAAGAACCCAGTACACTCACAATCAGCTAAACCCTTTTTCTTGGAAGTTTTGCTGGTGACAACTTGTATTTGACTACGCTACACAAACAGAAAACGTGCTCAATTTTGCTGAACCCTTCCGCGATAATGTCGAGCAATGCTGTCCGACGCTTATGGGCGGAATCGGACAACTCAAGGTGATGCTACAGGAAAGCGAAGCAATTTTTCCTGAAACAATTCCTGGCTGTACTTATTCCATACATTGATCATTTAATAAGTGATGTAGTTTTTTGGTTTAGTTTTGCCCAAAAAAAAAATACTAATGCCATTTATGGGCACGACGGGCAAGCGAAAAATCGCATTGTCGCGAAGGATTAAAGATGTTCCTCACACTGAAGAAGGTAATTCAGAAGTATCAATTTTTGGCAGGGAATCATAGCGCTTCTGTTTCAATTCGTTTAATTTCTAATATGGGTGTGTTGGGGCCCGTTTATACTCCATTTACCGCGATGCGCGTCATAATGATAACTGTCAATATTGATTAGGCCGCGCGGACCAATCAGTATTGGTGGTTCTCATTATGACTCGCCGCGCGGCAAATGGAGTATAGATGGCGCTCTAGGTGGACACTGCCCGGACCTCCCCCTGCATTCACAGCGGCACTCTCGATAAATAGCCCAAAGATCAGCGCAGATAGGTTTCTCAGAAAATGGTTGAGTACACTAAGAGATCATGCACCTTAATGGAAACGGAGTGTACTTCAATTGCCATCCAGGCTGCGATTTTTATATTTGAATCTAAAACTAAGCAGGCGATTTAAGAATAGTGTTCTTCTAGAATCTCTGGTCCAGTTTCACTATTCATCCCACTTCCTTTCCCTCATCCTTAAAATGAGAAAACTCCTGACGCACTATTATACCACATTTGAGGAACAAATGCTGTGTGCTTTAGGCTTTCAACAACCTTCTCGTGCTTGCCAGAGAAGGTGAGGCCGGAGCTTCACGGATATGGAATGTGGTGAGCATGCTGATTGTGTTGGTCTTCACTTGCTTGATGTTCGTCTCTTTCTATGGCTGTGTTCCGCAAATTGTAACTACTAAAGATTTTTTTCAGGGAAAAGGTGCACTTATGCTATTGTCTGTAGCCGAAGACCCCAACCAGTCACTGGAAATGTCTGTATGCGCCATTAGGATCGTTGACGAATTGCTCAAAAATCATGCCAGAGTGAGTCCTCTCCAGATATTAGAGCTGTTCGACCTCTTTTTCTGTGAATTTTGAGCCGAGGCGTGGGAAAAATCAAGCTTCGGCAATGCCTTCTCGACAGTCTCGTGGCGCGCGAACGCCCAGCTTTTTGAGTCCAATCGATAAAATGCGACCGAGAAGACGTGATTTTAAGCTATGCTGAGTTTCACTACAGGCGTTGTTGTTCTTGTCGATGCACGATCTGGATGGCTTACGATCTGTGCGGCGCGTATGTCGTCTGATGTGCGGCAAAGACGCCAAGGAATACGTGGATGCTTCTGGACTGATTATGCAGCGGATGTTCAACGCGTTGGTTAAAATGGACCGCTCAAAGGATATCAAGCCTGATCCGGAGGTTGCAGAAGGTAGTGTTGTTTTAGGTTTTGAACAGTTTAATGCATTTTAGGACTTTTGTACCGTTTCCCGTTTCAGCCAACAAGGTCTGGATCATTCGGGTGATACTGGAGTTGCAAGATATGCTGAGAGACAAGACTGTTACTGCTATTGTAAGTACCCTACAGCAGTACAACTTTCATGCAGTAATTGTGGTTATTGATTTTAAGGTAAGAGAAATGGTCATCGACATTTTGCTGAAGAATCTGATGCATATGGACGGTGGGATTCCAAGAGGATGGTCTTGGAAATTCGTTGAAGATCAAGGTATGGAGAGCTAATGGTCGTTTAATATTCAATTAGGCGCCCTGTGTACTGATAAAAAATCTCAGTGGCGCAGATACAATGCTAGATGTACGTTGAGCGTTGAATTTTGAATTGTGCAGTGATTTGAATACTCTTCTTTAGTTCGACAGATTAACCTGTGGGATTAGAAGTGCCGTGACATCTTGCCAAGGATGATCTGTGACGTGAAATGCATACTTTGGAAAATGTTTAGCCTGTAGGCCTAGCGATAAACGTGGGAAGCATAATGCTAAAGAAAGATCCCTTTGGGCTTTCACTCAGCTATGGTCCATCGAACTACAAGAGCGCCGGATTGAACTGTGTGCAACTTTGGTTGGGGTTCAGAAACCCATGGTTAGAGTCTGCAACCGTGCACTTTGCAGCCACATTCACTCCTACCCCTTAGCGATATTCCGCGACTGGAGCGACAGGGCAGGGCAAAGCACACTATAGATTTTTTCCAGGCGATAGCTCTGCATAAATCGATAACTATTCTTTGCTGTGTCGCTCCCGTCGCTCCCCATCCGCAATATATACAGACCCTTAGACTATGACAGCTATAGCCCTCCTAAATATTACTTGAAGATTATTGAACATGGATAGGCCGGACGACCTAATTATATGTAGCATGTCGTTGGTGTCATCTGTATGCACTTTCTCCCGACAATTCTTCTCTAACTGTTTAGAAAGGATGAAAGTGAAGTCGCTAGCTTATGCCATCGTCGAGTCTGTTCGCACTGTTCATTTTCTTATATGCGTTGGTACATTCCGTGCCCAGCGCAGCTGCGGGGTAATGTCGTTTGGCCAATCACAGGAGGAATGACTGCGTGCTATTGTCCGAGTCAGCGAGGAAAGGCAAGGGACTCTGGGATTGGTCAGCGCTGAAGGCGTTTGCAATCTTCACCGCACGGCAGCGCTGGTCACTAGTCGGAAAGTACCTTCAAATAGTTCTTTGCCATATTCTGTGCGGGAGAGTATAGGCCTCAGTTATAGAACTGTTTATTTGTTCTTACCTAAAGGGTGTTCTCCTTTCTGTCCTTCTCCGAGTTATTGAAATTCTATAAAGTCACCCCTCCTACCAAGGTCTCTACCATCGGAGTCATAACCAAGATGTTTTCCAAGAGAGCGCTGGTTATTCTAAGTTCGACTGATGCCGTTTTGCAATGCAAACCCGAATCATTGCTTTAAGGGTGTGTTTTCTACCATCTATTTTATATCGGTGACTATCAAATTCGTGATAGGTAAAGATGTATCCTTGGGTATATACCCATCCTAATGTTCCGATTTTAGGTTTGCTAACACTCTTGGATGTCGCTTCACAGATTCCGGAGCAGTGTGACTATCCCGTATCGCATGAGACTCGGCAACATGTGGCGATTTGCCTCCAGCGACTCGACGAAGACATGGTATATGCTTTGTGATCTACTATTTTGTACCCTTTGCACTGTCGCGTTAGTTACGACGCGTGTAGGAATTTATCAATTAGACGTTGTAGATCACCTTCGTAGTAGTTGTCCTGTTTAGTAGCCGTAACTTTTTTTTCGGTAGTTGCTATGTGTTTGCTTCAGGTTTTCGATACGAAACGAGCTATCTACAAGGAAAAGGTCGACTACTTCTTCAAGTAAGTCGGAAATAATGCATCCTTCACTGTCGCTGAATGGGGCTGCTGAACAAGTGTGATAAATTCTTGTGAAGCTGTGGAATGAGGATTGCCAAGCACGCTCTAGGCGGGATTTATACTTCAGACAACAAGCGATGCGGTGCCATGAAATCTACCCTATCGATTAGGTAGAGCAGACAATCGATGTTTATATCATGCATAACGCCGCGCCGCCTCGCGGCGGAAGGATAAATCCCGCCTATCTCGCTAACGTTCCAGCCCTTCAACAGTTTTCATGAAGTAGTTTTAATTCCCTTATTCCTTCATCTACTCGTCTCATTCTTCCTTCGACTTTCAGACGGTTGTAGCTTGAATTGCCCCTTTTGGCCAGTAATCCTCCCCTTTTTCTCTTTCCTTTACCATGGTCTGTAGAAGGCCGTTGTGCCGAAACGTTAGCCGAATAAAGCGAATTAATAATTTTATTTCCGCAGTTTCACAAAAACTTATTGGTGGGTGCACGTCTAGAAGGATGGTGGACGCATTACTTCTTCCACATCTGGTAGCTTTATGCAAGCCAAAGGAGGCTTAGATCTCCTTCTACGGTATAATCCGTACTTAATGCTTTTATTTTAAAAGTTTTTGGACAAATAATAAAGATTTTATGGAGGAAAATGAGGATGGCCCTCCACCTTTCTAGACCTCTAAAGTTATTTCTGTAGAGGTTCAAATCATCTTACGTAGTTGTTACATACTTTTTACGTTTTTTTAGCAGTCTCATGGCTCGGGCAGGTGACGATGAAGAAGGCAACAGAGTTCGCATAAAACTCGCAGCTTTCCTGATCACAATGCTGCAGGTTTGTAGCCTAGACGTTTTCGTGTGTATCACTTTTCTTCATAGTTCTGACGTTTGCAGGGTCCGGTGGACATCGGTGTGAACCTCGTGACAAACGATCAGGTTACTGCTGTAATGCTTCAAATGGCTGCGTCATCGAATAATCTGATGCAGGTGCGTTCTTCTGTTTCTGCTATCCAAGATGGTGTAAAGCAGTTATTAAAAGTAACCTATTTAGAGTGTAGCCGCTGAACTAATTGTGATGACGGTAGTTAAACACGAACGAGCCACGTCCATTTTGAAGGTTGGCCTGACGGTAGTTGACCGAGTTTATTCATAGTGTTGTGCTAAATCTCACCTGTTCAAGGTTGGCTTGCCGATCCTGAGAAAGCTCTACGATTCGGAAGACGAGAACGTCAAAGTTCGAGCTTTAGTGGTGAGATCATAGTTCTAGGGATTCGTGCGTACGTTAGGTGTCTTTCTTGATTACGGTTATGATCGCCCGCACCTGATTACGGTAGGGTAATTAGCTACTGAACTCACGCGGGACGAGTTTTCGCAGTCGACTACACTCGACTTCGAGTGGAGCAGATTTTTTCGTTACCGAACAGGCTTTGGGTTTTCCGCCTTTTGTCCAATTTTGCATTTTTTACACGGCCAAGTGGCTCAGAGGAGGATCATCTTATAAAAATCATCAAAATAACCTGTACGTAAACATTAGTAAAGACCACACATAAGCGAAGAAACAATCCGATAGAAAAAACTGGTAAGAGGACTTGAAATGGCTCCTGCCTTCGTCGACAAAGAAAAGGTAGTTATTGCTTTACCCCCTAAGGTCGCAGCATGAATGTCAGTTTCTGAGCTATATTTCTTGCACCTTCAATTTATTTTATGGAGTTGTCCTTGCGGTAGTTATATTTGTACAAACCTAGCTTAACCTACCAATATGTTGTAGTTCTACTTTAAGTGAAAATATCGAGTGCTGTGAAAGCTTTTGCTTCTTGCTCCACCGCAGCCAATCTCATCGTGAAATCTCATCCGAAGCGGGCGCTTCATCCGATCTATCTACCGTAATCGAGCGCGTCTCTCCGCCTTATACAGTAATGGGGCGGCACATAACGCGGCCCGTCTGTTCTGCTTAGTATTCATCGCTGTTAGCCAAGAAGTCACTAAAACGTTTCAGGGACTTTGCAAATGTGCAGCAGCTGGAGGCGATGACGCATCTCGTGCCACCATGAAGGAAGGAGCCCCTCTGAAGCTTGCTCACACCTGCAAGAAGTTCTTACTCGACTACGAGAAGTACAGCACGGACGTCCGACGTTTCGCATGTGAAGGTCTGTCGTACCTTTCTCTGGATGCTGACGTGAAGGAATGGATTGTGGAAGATTCGTTGCTACTTCGTGCGCTGTTCTGCCTAGCGCAGTCTGCTGGCGCTCTCTGCGTGTAGGTGTTTTGCTATTCTCTTCATCGCTTTCGTTTTCCATTTCATTCGGAGATGTTGCCAGAATTAGTGTTTAAGGTTTACGTTAGCCAATATTTATGTGAATCTCACCAACTCGTTCGATAAGCCCAATGTGGACGAGGAATTAGTGAAGCTGGCTCAGGTACGTAGACAGAGTCTTTTTCCATGCTTGTTTTACTTTTGATGTTTCTAGTTGCTTAATATCGTAAACGAAGTCATGCGGCGCAATGGAGGTAGGCGCCATTTGTACGCGCATGGATCGATTTGCTTTCATTCCGCATTCAGAGCCACTATGCTTGATAGCTTTTCAGGTTCAGAATACACTATATGTGCTGCTTTTTATGGGAAGATTGAATTAATAAGATCTAGCTGCCATGTTGTCGATGTAGTAGAGGTCAATTACAATCCAAAACTTCTATAATCGAAGTTTATAGAAGTTTTGGATTGTGATTGACCTCTACTACATCGACAATTGTGATTGACCTCTACTTCCTACAAGGAGTTAGAGAAGTTAAAGAGATATAAGGAGTTGGAATACGTGGCGCATCTCACTAGAATTGTCCTGCTCTACTCTTTGACATTTCTCTAGCCTTTTCATTTTCATTTTCCATTTTCTCTAGGGTAGATCAAAAATGGCAAAGTTTATTACTAGTAATCTAAAGCACACTTCATTAGTTGACTCACTTTTTACAAGATCAGAACATCTTCTTTATTATGTTGAAATCATTCTAACTCCGTCCCACTTCTATTGGCCAAATTGGGGAGTGTAACGTTTTGCAGCCATCAATTTGTAATTTAATTTGTGTCAACGGTTGGCGTATGGTCTTCGGGATATCTTTACTTAATCTATATTTACTAACGAATTATAGGAACGTAAGGCTTCCGGATTAAAAACTTTTCTAGTCTATAACATTCAATCAATATACGTTGGGTTGCGTTGCGTACCGCGGCGCAGCTTACTGTAACTCCGAAGATCATGCACCGTTTTCAGTTCGCCAAACATCACGTGCCAGAGATCCATCCCAAGGACACCGAAGAGTACGTGGAGAGGAGAGTTCGTTGTCTAGTGGAAGAAGGTGCGGTGTCGGCATGTGTTGCCATTAGCAAGACGGAATCTCACAAGGCGCTTGAGCTTCTGGCTCGGTAAGTGACTCACTTAGTTAGGTCCAGTGGTTTCGTTTCCGTTTTTTGTTGTTTTAAAAGCATTGAGCCTTATGTTAGGTATGCTGTTCCATCTCACATCTGAACCCATGATTCCCAACCAGTTTATTCTTTGAGGCGCAGGACTAAATGTAGAACTTTTCTCAGCGTGTTGAAAAGGTTTTTCGTTCAGTGCCATGCTTGCGTTCTCCGAAATTGAGGATCTTCGAGGACGGATTATCTGCGAAGGTGGTACGAAGCTCTGTCTTCGTCTTACAAAGGAAGCGACACCAGAAGGGAAAATCAAAGCCGCTCATGCGATCGCAAAATTGGGAGCCAAAACTGATCCCCAAATCGCCTTCCCTGGACAGCGCGCATATGAGGTAGGTGCCTTTGCATCCATTTTTTCCATCAAGGCTGATTCCACGCCTTCGTTCCGTAAATGTTAGAGGTTTTTGCGCTTCTCAAGTCATGCGACACGAAGTCCGCTCTGTGGATACCGATTAGTTTAGGGGTGATCGATATCGACGGCTTTAGCACTGACGCGCGCCGCGTGACTGTTGCGGTGTAAAAAAAACACCTTCAGCTGGTGATATTATTGTCTTCTCAATCATCCTGGAGTACAATTCAGGTAGTGAAGCCGCTATGTGACCTTCTTCATCCGGACATCGAAGGAAAGCCAAACTATGATGCCCTGCTCACACTGACTAACTTGGTTGGTGACTAGTTACTGTTTTCGTGTCATTTAGTGTCGTTAAGACTACTCCAGTCTGAAGTATTTTACATTTGTTTCTCTGCTATTCTATGTTTACGCCTTGGCAAGTTTGTTCTAATGTGACTAAGTTCATCTCGTAGGACCCTTCCTAGTGAAGGTTTGTACCGTATCTCGTCGTATATGGTGGTGCTTAAGGCAAGCATGAGTGACTCTGTCCGTCGTCGCATACTCAAGGAGAGGGCTGTGCCAAAGATTGAAGAATTCTGGTTCATGACTGATCACGAGCACCTTCGAGGCGCTGCCGCTGAGTTGCTACTCAATCTTCTATTCTTGGACGAATTTTTCAAAGACACTGTCAGAGTAAGTTTCGATTTGCCGATTTTTTTGCCTGTACTTGTTATCCGCCTTCTGGCAGTTTAATTTGATATTAGTAAGGACAAGAGCTCGAAACTTTTATTTTGTGAATCGTACAATATTGTCATGACATTACACGACCTCACGTTCGCCTAGATTATTGATAAAATCGCGCTGCGTATCGACTGAGCTGGACAGGCGGAGGACCCATGCCACACTGATCCATCATCCTAAGTCTTAATGTACTTTCCGGGCAGAGCTCCCAGCGTTCTCGTCTGACCACACTCCTCGATTAGTTAGAGTAGGATGGCTCCGCAAAAGCAAATGAGAGGACCCGGGATTGATCGCCGCCGACTTGTGTAATCTCCACCTTCCAGTGGAGTTGTGAGATGAGCGCCAAAGTACCGGTTTATACTTTAGTAGCAGGGCGGTGCGGCTATGAAAGCCAACAACATCGATCGCCTGCGTCGCCTGATCGATACTGGTAACCTCCGTAACGCCATAAGCATAAGCGCTTAAGCCGCGGATTGAAGTACATTTCGTGTCTAAAACGCTAAAGGAACACGTCATGGACATTTGACATTTTAATAAAAGACCGTGTCGATGTCATTTTTAGAATTATTGGTTTTCATTGCCACGTATGTCAGTGCTTAGCATGACATGATATGACTGGCTCGCGTTGAGTGTCAATAATGTCGTTCCGCTGATCGATGGAAGTGAATAGTCGATAACGACCCGTTTTATAATTTGTGCTTGGGATCCTACTAAAAGCACGTACTGCTTACGTGCAGTGAATCCTGTTCGTTGGTGGACTGAAGTTCGTTTATCTTACTTGTTCCTGTAATCCTGTTTCTCGTTTAAGCCGGGCACCGATAGACTGAAGTTGTGGGTTCTGTACGCGGCTGAAGAGAATGAACGCTTGGCGAGAGCTGCAACAGCAGCGTTTGCTGTTCTGACGGAAGATGTGGATGCGAATCGTCGGATATTCGAAGACATAAAGAGCTGGCCGGAGGTGTTCAAGGAGATCGCTATGCATGAGGATCCAGAGGTGACAAGCCTTTTTCTGGCGTTATTTTCAGTTCCAAACTTTAATCCAGTGTTTTTGAGGCTCAACGAAGAGGGCTGATGGGCATCGCGAATATAATGGAAAGTGATGAGAAACTGTGCTCCGAAGTAGTGGCGGTTGGTTTTTTCTTCATTTAACAATCATATTTTGAGTGCTTTATGACAGAGGCGAACGGTTGCGCGTGCGGTTGTGGCGCAAGCGTTGTGTCCCTTTATGCTTCAATCGCCGCGCAGTGCGTTATAATGAGAGTCGCCAATATTGATTAGGTCGTGCGGCGGACTAATCGATTTAGCTGATTCTCATAACGCGCCGTCTGCGATTGGAGTATAGATGGGGTTTTACTGTGTCCATTCTTTGCCGTCTTGATGTAACTTTGACTACAGTGTCAGTCAATGCTTCCCAAACAGAGTACTTAATGTGGCTCTTTCTTTAGAGCGAAGTGTTTCGAGTTCTTGTCGCGATCACTAAACTTGGAGCCTCGAATGAAGCAAGAAAAGGGGCAACGGAACAGGTTAGCTTCCTGCTTTAGGGATTCTTTAAAGGACGAACTATTGTCATGAAATTCAGGCCAAGAGAGCTCTTGCGGCCGCGGAGAAATTGGGCATCATCCGACCCACAGATAGGGAATTGTACGAAAGGACAGCAAAGGTGTCGACTATACCAGAAGAGTGAATACAGCGTGAGCTCATGTAAGAAATTTTTACCACTAATGTGTACTTGTTTTACAAGTTTTAAGTCTTCGCAATTGTTTTTAGTGTTGGTCACAGTTTTTCATTTGGATTAGGTTGTTGTAGTGGTGCTGATATAATTCTCTTTCACGCTTTCATCATGTTTCCACTTACCGTTACAGCTTGCTTTACTTGTTATTTCACACTCAGTGTCGTCTCACATGCCTTATATAACTCAAGTCTTATAATATTTGTGATTCATGATTGTGAATTTCCTTGTGCATAAATTAAATCAAATCTTTCATTAAAACATAACAAGTACCCTGAGGATGTCATGGAAAAAATCGAGATAACATCGGAAACGCACTCGGAAGTATAAGTGCGCTGAGATGCGCGTTTGGTGAATGCATAGAATTCTTGCCAAGTAATCGATAATCGACGAGAACATTCAAGAGTATGACGTGTGCGCGTAAGTGAATGACGGAAATCGATGGAAATTCGTTGAACTAAATTCTTAGCGATAGAGCAGTGACGATATCTGGCACGACTTGTGAGATGGCCGCTCTGCGGAGAGCTTCGGTCCACCTAAACCAAGCACTGAATGGAGTTTAATTAACTGTGGCAAAGGCTGCATAGCTGTGCGCGCATAGCGTGTCAATCAATAACCAGCACCATGCGAGTATATATTGATTCGCCGTTCTATTCAGCGTCTTGTCCACTGTTTAGCATCACTAGACCGGCAGTTAGGTGGCAGCTGGTTTAATTATCACTTATGGACCTTATCGCCATCAAAGCATATAGCGTACGTGCGATCGAACGGTTATCGAGTAGGTCAAAATTTACTGCTATAGGCCCATGCACACTTCTGCGACACCGCGGCGCGGCAAGAGGAGCGACGGCCACCTCCGCGAAATCCGGCGGTTGCGGCGCGGTCACGTTAGAGCATCGTTATAGGCAACGGGACCGACGTCCCAGTGCATGTCGCGCCGCTAGGAATGATTTGAACCATTCCAGCCTGCGGCACTTAGCGCGGCATCGCCGGCGATAGCCGCAAAAGTGTGCATGCCGCCCTCTGCGGCACGCGTCGCTATTTTGCGCCGCGCCCGTCGCGGCCCTATCCTTCATCATGGCCGTGCCGCGCTGTCGCAGAAGTATGTATGGGCCTTATTTTGGGGTTTCGAAAAAAATCAAGGCATGTGTGGCATTTATTATATTTGAACGACCATTGTAAAGAGTGTTTTTGTAACCTTTTGGACAAAACTTTATTGGTGCGACTTGAAAATAGTCCGAGGTTATGTCACTTATTTAGATCTTACTGAGGTTTGATAAATGGTCTCAACAAACGACGCACAGGAATTCTTGAAAAATGATCCACTGAGATCACTACTTTAAATATTTGCAAAGCCGGCTTGCTTTCTCGGCAGGAACTATTCAAAATTACCGTAGTGAAATTGGAAACGTAAATTGGAATGCAGCTTTCCTAGCTGGGAGAGGAGAATCCATGGTGTTCACAGATGCTTTGGTCACATACTGGAAAGGCAGTGGCAAAGCAAAACAATTTGTTAATTTTCTGTTCGTGACCCTACCGTTACTTCCTTAGCCATTTACAAGGGAGCTGAAAAATCAGATCGCTTTTCTCTACAGGTAGAAAAATTTGAATGTGTTTTAGATGTGTTTTTGAGCAGAATCTTACACTTGGGATTCTAGTGTAAAGTTTGTTTAGAATAAATATCGAGCTGCATTACATAATGATAAGGATAAAGGATGGCGTTGCTCAGTCTCTTTTGGAATGCGCCCCGCATTCTTCTTCTACGGGATGTTGTAGACTGTCGTAGATTTGAATGCGTATTTGGCCGCACAACGACCTGCGGCGGTGAGCCGATGAACAATTCAGTGCTTTAGCCTTCCCAGACAATCCTGGTACCAATTCATCGATCCGTAGGGATGGAAAGCTTGGTTGGCCTGGGCGGGAAATCCTAAGCAGGAACGTGGTATTGCACGCGACAAACGGCACCTCCTTCGACTGCGCTACACTCGCCCCTGCATTACATTCTTGTAGATAGAGTTATCGATATATCTTGGTCTCGTGCCATTTGTAGCGAAAAATTATAGGTCAGTTGTGTAGGGGTGCGGTTTAATCCCTTAAATTAGTCGGCTGTGTCTCACATCCATTTCAAATGGACTACTTAAAAACTGGCCAAGTTGTATTATGATATAAGACGTGATTTTTTATCGATTTCTTAACCCGCATCTTTCGCGCAGCGGTCTCAAACTAATCACCGAATCTGGTAGGCGACGTACCTCTGAAATGAATATGATCCACTGGTGCGGAAGAAATACTCGTGCGTTGAGTAGACCAGCTTGAAACAATTGGAGTGATGCACGCGATCGACAACAGATGGCATGCATAATTTGTACTCGAGCAGCGGCAGGTTGGCCAACGGCGAGATGTCCTGAAAGATTTCCAATATAGGTAGGACATCACTCATTTGGGGCTGTCAAATTTTTAGGGGAAAAGGCGTAATCTCGGATTTTTGGAGAATTGAGGACAAATATAGCACATCTATTTCCAAACCTCCTAACGGTCATTTCTTGCAGGTAGTTACAGGCGATGGTTCCATCTCATTTTCCTTCGTAAAATTCGGGAAATGTGTCCAAAAACTTTTCATACGAAAACACTAAGCAGGGTTGCGCACGCACGATAACTGTAGAAGGATACCTATTCCTGCTGGACTAGGGTAAACCTCCAAGTTATGGGGAGGGTGGTCCAACCGCTCTATACTTGCGCCTTATTGAATTATCCTTCTTATCTTGAAGGATAGGAAATTCAATCCGGAGTGCACGTTGTCAACTTTCAAAGTGTTGCTTCAAGAAACAGCTTTCCCAATCCTTTTTCTGCTTTGTATTGTCCTATTTCTATTTATGTTGCTGTGATAGCGTAGTCGGAGAAGGCGCCGGATGTCGCGTGCACCTGCTTTCAGGTTCCTTCTTCGGGTTTCCCGCCCAGGTCAACCAAGCCTTCTATCATTCGCGGTTGGTGAATTGGTACTAGACTTGTCTGGTAAGAATAAAACACTGGGTTTTCCATCGGCTGGCCACCGCAAATCGTTGTATGGGCTAAATACGCAATTCTTATTCCTTCCACGATATCCCGTAGAAGTAACATGCGTGGTGTATCTCGGAAGGGATTGATTAGCGCCGTCCTTTATCCTTCATCCTTTTGCTTGCCGTGGAATTCTTGAAAGACTAAGAGAACTTCATGCGTTTTAAGTTATTGTGCAGAAGATGTACAGGTTCACTGCATATTGGGTGCTGAGAAAAGTGAAGGCTTTATTTTTCCCTTTTAAGGGACAGCGGTATCAATTCATCGGATTGAGTGAGGTAAAGGACTTTGCTGGTATTGGCCTTAGTACAGATTTGAACCCGACCGATTTCTGCGCTTGGAAGAATCACGTTTTACATTTTGAGGCAGTTCGCCTGTTTTCGTATAAGGATAAAATCCTTTGCCGGAAGCATTGGATGTAGATGTAGTTCTTAGGTGGCAGCAACTGCTTATTCCTTAAGTCTTCGTCTGCAGTCTAGAGCAGAACCACTTGGACTCTCTGATTACTGTCCTAAAGGGTAATGATAAAGAAAGGCGTTACTCAATCTCTTTTGGAATGCGTCACGCATTCTGCTTCTGCTAGGTATCGTGAAAGCGATTTGAATAAGTGTTTGCCCTATACAATGACTTGATGTGGCCATCCGTGGACAAGTCAATGTTTTATCCTTATCTGACGATTCTGGTACCAGTTCACCAACCCTGGAGGGATGAAAGGCTTGGTTGGCCTGGGTGGGAAATCTGAACCAGGAACCTGGTATCGGCTCCACGCGATAACCGGCACCTTAACTCCGACTGCGCTCCATGCACCCATGAAAAAGGAGATCTTCATAAAATATTATATAAGCCATACTTCGAGCTAAATTGAAACTAACCTTGTGGGTCTTGTAGAAGAATAAGGTATGGGAGGTGAGTTCCGTCCACAACCTCTGCCAACCATTTGAGCTTCTCAACTTGCGAAGCAGGTAACCGGACTGACACACGTCGACATTCTGAGAAACGCGGCAAATATTAAGCGGATTTCTGGATTATATAGTAAGGTTGAGCGTCACATTTTGCTACTTGTTAAGTTTTCTGTGCGCACCGGGTTTTCACCTCTTGTTTTCAGTAAACTTTTCAGGTTTCGTTCAAATGGAGATAGTAAACATAGAGAGTACATTTAAATTTAGGTAGAAATAGAAGAATTACAATACCGCTCAAAGTCTTTGCAAAAAAGACGCTTTGCGACGGATTAATCTGTCACAAAGCGTCGCATTGCCGTAACTCTTTTCAAGGTTATTTGTTTAAAATCTAATTAACACCATTAGAAGCCGCGTCTCGTTTTCTATCCAGCGATCTAAACATCATCTAAAACGATTGCACGGTGACCTAGTTATGGAGCTTTTGCTTTCTCGGCTCCGTTAATTGATTTACGACCCCTCCGAGATCCCCAGTGTCATGTCCTTAAGGCTTTCCGTTGACGAGGTTCATCGAAACTCAGAAATCCTCTATCGTTTAAGCAGATCTGTATTTGTTACGCATCAAGTGTCATTGTGGTACTAAATAGTGCCAAGTTTGACTAACATAGGCCCGATTTCAGATAAGCGCAAACGCGCGGAGACCTAAGATTTCAGTTAAGAATTACCCAACTAGTAGCCTGCTACAGAAGACAGTATTCTACTACTCCATTGTGGGAACGATGGCCTTTATAAAGCGTGTATGTAAAATGGCTCTGAGAAATGGACAGAAATGACTAGAATTTCTTTTTTGCAACAAGGGATTGGTCCAATCTCAATATGCGGCGTAGGATTTCTCCTATCTTTGAACTTCGGCTGTTTTTGTGGTCTACAGTAGACCACAAGCACAGTCGAATCTAAAAATAACGAAAAGATTTTGGCCGTTCAAGGTAGATTTCTATGCGGCCAAAATTTGATGAAAACAACAGAAAATTTTGTTTCAGTCGCTTACCTCTTTATGGATTAGTTTATTCGAAAAACTAACTAGACAGCATTCTCAGCTTGTTGTGAGCTTTTCACAGATGTAATATTGTCCGCATTTAAACTGAAAACCATTTTCACCTCTTCGGCCGCCGAAACAAGTTTGGGGCTGCCTCGGCCCGAGTGCGGACACGGCGGCGGGCCGCTCGCTGCCCCTGCGACCTCTCGCGGCACTCCACATGTCGTATATCGCCTATGTACAGTATTCACACTTCGCAATGGCGGCGAGCGGCCCGACGCCGAAGCGCAGCCCCAAACTTGTTTCGGCGGCCGAAGAGGTGAAAATGGTTTTCAGCTTTAATGCGGACAATATCACATCTGTGGAAAGCTCGAAATGAGCTGAGAAATGCTGTCCAGTTGATTTTTCGAATAAACTCATCCATAAAGAAGTAAGCGACTGAAACAAAATGTTCTGTTGTTTTCGTCAAACTTTGGCCGCATAGAAATCTACCTTGAACGACCAAAATCTTTTCGTTCTTCTTAGATTCGAATGCGCTTGCGGTCTACTGTAGACCACAAAAAACACGGCTTTCATACTCATCCTGTACAGGAGCAACCGAGGTTCAAATATAGGGGAAATCCTACGCCGCATATTGAGATTGGACCAATCCTTTGTTGGAAAAAACAAAATCCAGTCATTTCCGTCTATTTCTCAAAGACATTTTACACCTTTTATGAAGACCATCGTTCCTGCAATGGAATAGTAGAATACTGTCTTCTGTAGCAGGCTACTAGTTGGGGAATTCTTAACTGAATCATAGGTTTCCGTGCGTTTGCGCCTTTCCGAAATCGGGCCTATGTTATTCAAATTTAGCACTATTTAGTACCACAATGACACCTGATGCGTAACAAATACAGATCTGCTGAAACAATAGAGGATTTCTGAGTTTCGATGAATCTCGTCAACGAAAAGCCTTAAGGACATCCCACTGGGGATCTCGGAGGGGTCGTAAATCAATTAAGGGAGCCGAGGAAGCAAAAGCTTTTTAATCAGGTCACTGTGCAATCGTTTTAGATGATGTTTAGATCGCTGGATAGAAAATGAGACGGGGCTTCTATTGGTATTAATTAGATTTTAAACAAATAACTTTGAAAAGAGTTATGGCAATGCGACGCTTTGTGACGGATTAATCCGTCGCAAATCGTCTTTTTGGCAACGAATTTGAGCGGTATTGTAGTTTTCTTTGAAAATATTTTTTCTTGAATAACCGTGAGGCGTTTAAAGTGGCCCTTCGTTCAATATTTTGTTCCTGACTTCCTTGGCTCGACTCTTTTAAAGTAAATGTTATACTGTGAAGGATTTTTAGTTGTACCACAAGCAGTTGTACACGGAGTGGACTGCTTGGTACGCGGCGCGAACGTGTCGCGCACATTAGGTCAAATTTCTGAAATTGTAGGGAAACGTTTGGAGCACCTTGCGATTTTCTAGTATTTCAGATATTAGCTTTAAGATAGCTAACTAACGTCGTAGATCTGCTGAATGCTAAGCGTCGTCTTCCGATACCAGCACACTTGTAGAGGGCTCAGTTTCCGACGCTCCTTTGTTTGCGACTCATCGACGCCCGTTTCTGAAAGGGAAACAGTGATGTCCTGATTTTCAAGACCCTTTAGCTTTCATAGCCGCTAAATGGCATGAGCTTCTGCAACTTACCACATCCGCTTATTGAAACTCGCTGCTCGTTCTCCGACAGAATAGGCGGTAGCTCCAAGCGATTCTTGACGTCGTGTTTTACTGCCGAGCTTATGTCCTGAAAAAGAAACGTGCTTATCTAGTGTAAAATGACGGTTTGTTGTTTCCTTCATCGTCCCTCAAAGAGAGACCATGAAGTACAATTGGGACAGTCATTAGGTTAATTTGAGATGAGCGTTTTCGATCTTGGAAGCGTAGCATCTACACGAACCTCTATCCACAGGTCTTTTGCCGGACTCGCGAGAACAAACGATTTCTTGCCGAGGTGAAGCGTGAAAGCATCGTCTCGTTGTCCGATGACGTTGTACGAGTCACCGTCTTCTACCTGGACAGCGTAAATAAGGAGGCTCATCCAATTTATTGCATTGGAAACAGGAGCTAAGAGGCTACCACGAACCAGTAGCCCTTTTAGTTTGAGCTCAATATTGATAGCAAACGGTGTTTCCTGGGATCGATGAGCCAGCAGTACTTCGTCGCTGAACAGAAGAAGCATTCGTGGGGACAGGCCCTTTTGGGACCATCGTTGTACCCAGCCGAATCGAAGAAGGCGCTGTAAGTAATTCTTTAATCTCAGTGAAACAAACAGGTTTATTCTATGTATGTAACCATTGGGTAACACCAAGGTTTAGATTTTTTTCAAATCGGAAAGCGATGTGCGTGATCTGCCTGGTTGTGTGCACTACTCCACGCATCTTCGTAGCATCCGTATTTCTGCGAAGCATTAAGCCCAATACCAGTGGTTCGTTCCAACTAGGAAAACGTCAAGAAGACGTTAGGACCTGTTACAGATCGAGACAAAAGTGCGAGCAACATTATTGATACTGATGCGCGCTTCGCTGTGATCTTATCGATCATGTTGGTGATCACGAATTCAATCCGATCAGTTAGAAACTCCTTGTTATAGTGAACGAAATTTTAATTGCTTTGCATGCAATTTACGCTAAGTGCAGTTTTCTGGTTGAAGAATTATTGCCATTGCTACTGCTTGAAACCATTTTTTGGAGACTACTTTTCAGGGACCATGCTATTAGTGGAATTCTCTTCAGCCATTTTTTCAAAAATTGTTATTGCAGGATTTATGAAGATTAAATAGTTTCGCATTAAAAACTGCTTTAACCGAGTAACTGTTCTGATTATACGTACAGCACCAGTTTTTTTATTATTGCAATAACGAAACGTAATATCAAATAGTGAAACAATAACGTTAGGCTAACCTCGACTTTTATTAGGTAACGATTCAAAAAGAAAACTGACGCCTGACGCCACAAGGCGTCATCTAGAGATCAAAACAATCAATAAACAGATGGCACCATTGGCACTACTGTCTTATCTTCTTTGAAACTGAAACTACTCCGTGTGTTAGTGCCCTCATTATCATTCCTGCTATGCGAATCCCAAACGAAGCGGCTGCTTTGTGATGTTACATCATGCCATTTGCTCCATCCATTCTCTCCTGTGATGATAGGTAATGGAGACACCGTATCGCTCGATGAAGTGAGGATAGTGTGCAAAAAATAATGAGTAGGAGCGAAATGTGCAGTATCTCAAAGAACACACCCTGTTCGGCTGAGTAAGAAGTCCCTGCGTGTTGGTGTCGAACTCCAGCTGAAGAAGCGCCACGAACTCGGTGATGGCCTCACGCTGTTTTCGAGTACTGTCGGCGAATCGAGCAATCTTCTCGAGTGCGACTCGAATTGGGCCGAAGTCGCTGTCGTTGATACCTTCAGCGAGCTGCCATTCGACTAGTCGAGTAAGAATCTGAATCGCTCATGAACTCGGTAATCCGTAAGTCTAGGCAGCTTCTAATGGCAGAATAGAATTACCGGCCGCCATGCAATTATTCGGTTCAGAATCTTCAGCAAAATCCAGTTCAGCGGAACGTAGCATTGACTAGACTCTTCAAAATTCCTAAAAATTTATTCGTTTATTTATTTGCTCCCAAGCATGCCCTACAGAATCTACACATTCTTCAGTAACTACGATCGATTATGATTATGTAGTGATAAACTCAATTAAATAAATTCATCGTTGAGAAAACTTGAAGATATGTGCCATCAAGAAAAATCATCGGAGAAATCTTTTCTTTCATTTTTTCCTTCTCTACTTTTTATTTTCTGTTTTTTTTTGTTGATACTGCCTAGCCACACAGATGTTGTACAGGTCTGAAATTCTAAATTCTTCATAGCTATACTCAAGCGGTAGTATCTAAAAGAATTGTAGTCCATACAATATTAATTGCAGGTAAGATAAGGGAAGGAAATCTTTGCTCCTATGTACTACGATTACACAATTTCTTTCAAAAACCTGAATTTATCAGTTGCAGGTAGAATTTGGAAAACATCCGCTGACTACGATTAAATAATAGCTGTTTCTCCTGATATGAATACTATGCGTAGAACAACGAGCGACACTATTAACTCCTTTTAAGACACCACGTGATCTACACATCTTCCAGGATGTTCTTCTTACGCACCGATTCGCAGTGTGGGAAGAGGAAATGAGAAAAAAGAATAAGAAAATCGGAAAATTTGTTTGTAGTGCTAGCCTTGTGCTCTTGTAGCTCAAAATCTTTGATCCGTTTTTTTATAGTGTGATGTGTTTGCATTCAAGAGCCGAAACATTGTGTCTTTTTTGCATTTCTCATTTTTATTTTTATTCTCTTGTTCACGGGCGCGTGTAGCGGAGTCGGAGGAGGCGCCGGCTGTCGCGTGCACCCGATACCAGGTTCCTGGTTCGGATTTCCCGCCCAGGCCAACCAAGCCTTCCATCCCTCCGGGGTCGGTGAATTGGTACCAGACTTGTCTGGGAAGGATAAAGCGCTGACTTGTTCTTCGGGTGGCCACCGCAAGTCATTGTATGGCCAAATACGCATTCATGTCGCCTCCACGACATCCCGTAGAAGTTGAATGCGCTGGCGCATCCCAGAAGGGATTGAGTAACGCCGTCCTTTATCTTTATCTTTATCTTTATTCTCTTGTTCCATTTTTATCATAGATGCTCAACTTTCTACATGAATTTCTGTGGTTTTATAGAATGTTTTAAGTAATTAAGCGGTGGGTTCTATTATTTCTATTCTATTATTATTATGCTGTTCTAATCTTTTATTTCTTTTATCTAAAGATTTTCTATCGTTCTCTTTTTGGTTTGTTTCCCATCTAATCATTCTTCTTCTAATTCTTATCGCTTTCATACTTCCCGATTGATCGTGGTCAATGTTCCTTTGTAATCTCCCTCTCGTCCTCTAGTGGTGCAGATAAAAAATATGGGGAGTGGGAATAGCTGGGCATTTTTGTAACTGGTGTGAGATGATGAGTGACCGCTTACGTCTGTTCAAGAAATATTATTGCAGTAGAATAACCATTTCGGTACTTTGTGGGTTTATGGCCAGCGCCGCCCCTTTGCGTTGCTTTCTGCTCGAAATGGAAGGGATTCTAGGATTGGTCGCCGCCGAATTACTTCCACACCAGCCGACACTGTCTATCGTTCTGGAGCTTACCTCCATTTCAGTTTTATATGTCTGAGAGATAGATGCGTACTATCAAGGAGAATCCCAAGCGCATGTAAGGGGCGGGAACACTAGAGAGACCACCCAATCACACGCTTTTTGCGCGATAAACCGAGGGCTGCGATTGGCTTGCACCCTTGTTCACACCAAAGGGACAGTTTCCCTATAGCAGTAATAAATAACGTACATATGTAGGTGGCCTGGGTGAGAAGTGGAGCCCGAAAATTTTCCTGGCTTCGCCCTGCTTTTACCTGATTTCCGTTCGAAACTCAGCATTGCTTTTGGTTAGCTGATCTAGTGCTGCAATGTAGATGGGATACTGCTCCAGAAGGATTGTGTAGGCCGGTAGCACGTTGTGCGTCATGCACAACACTCTTTGAGCCAGTTGCGATATATTTCTGGAAAAAAGACAGTTGACCGCTACTGGTAAAGACCGCAAACACCAAAATGGCAACTATTCAGCTGCTGAAAAGTACAAGAACTTTCTTACTCGGCGCTGCTTATCTCCTCCAGAAACGTAGCCTGAGACTCTTTTAGTTCTTTCAGCTTCTTCGACAATTCCACGACGACTCCTGAGCTTTCCAGAAACGGCTCTATCAAGCGAGGTAGATTCTGAAGCAGAGAACACAGTAAAGTATCATAATTAACAACAAGCTAGTGATTGCAAGGGCATACCTCACATACTAAGCGAAAGTCTCTGGCGGCACTGCGTTCGTGATCGAGTAGGTCTTCTCGAATTTGGTAGCACATGTCGGAGATTAGGTTCTGAATTTTTTAGACTTTCAAGCGAATGTAAGACGGGCCGAGTGCGACCGAAACGAGGTAGGACCAGCGATGTTAGACAGGGTGCCATAAATGCTGGCATCAGTACTCATTCGCATTTTGGGATGCGCCACGTATGTATTCTACTTTGGCAGGACGTGATGATAGAGGAAGTTTTGAATGCCTACATAGTTGGTCTTAACTATGGTGTCCAACAGGTGAATAAATCCGTGTTCTGTCCGCACCAGACAAGCATGTCACCAGTTATCCAATACCGTTGTGATAAAAGGCATGGTAGTCTTTAGCGGAATCCGGAGGTTGAATCAATTCGGAGTGCACGCAACAGCCGGCGCCTCGTTCGACTGCGCTGTCACGCGCCCATTTTTACCTTTTGCGATAAATAAAGGCAGAATTGATATTTCCAAGATCACTGCAACGTGGGTTTATAACGGAACATTTTGTCATGTATTATCATTATTATATTATTTTTATCATCATTTTCTCTTTCGTTGGCCATGTTGACTTCGCGACCCAGATACACATAGCTGGAGCATTCGGAGATGTTCGTTCCGTTGAGCGAGAATGGGGCATCAGAAACCCATCCGTTCTTCATGAACATCGTCTTCGTAAGATTCAGCTGCAGTCCAACGCTTCCACATACACGATCGAAGTCGGCCAGCATTCGCTCCGCCTGAGTGATGCTCGGTGTTATGAGCACGATGTCGTCAGCGAAGCGAAGATGGTGCAGTTGCCGGCCGTCGACCTTCACTCCCATGTCATCCCATTCTAGTTCGCGCATGACGTTTTCGAGGGTGGCGCTGAAGAGCTTCGGAGATATGGTATCCCCTTGTCGAACCCCTCTCTTCACGTCAATGACGACGTCGTTGTAGAATGGTGAGATCTTGGTCGTGAATCCACTGTACAGCTCTCGAAGGACTCTGATGTACTGAGTAGGAACGCCCTGGGTGAGCAGGGCTTCCATGACCGCTTCAGTCTCGACGGAGTCGAATGCCTTCTTCAGGTCAATGAACGTAAGGCAAAGCGGCAGCTTGTACTCTCGCGACACTTCGATGAGCTTCGTAATGGTGTGTATGTGGTCGATCGTGCTGAATCCTCTCCGAAATCCTGCTTGTTCGCATGGCTGTCCTTCGTCCAGCGTTCTACTAATCCTATTCAGGATGACTCGAGTGAACAGCTTGTAGACTACGGACAGCAGGCAGATCGGGCGATAGTTGCCAATGTCGTGCACGTCTCCCTTTTTGTACAGCAAGACGGTCTTGCTGGTCTTCCACTGAGATGGAACCTTGCATTCGGACAGGTAGCGTGTGAAGAGCCGCGCCAAGGTGTTGATGAGCGCTGGCGGGAGGTTCTTCAGGTGTTCAGCTCTGATCCTGTCAGGACCGGGTGCTGTACGTTTCTTCACCGACGAGATGGCGTGTCGGATCTCGGAAGGGAGAACAGAGGGGATGACGTATCCATCCTGCGGAAGATGGCGTAGGGGCAGGTGGACGTGGCTATCGAAGAGATCGGAGTAGAAGTCGTGGATGATCGTCTCCATGGTCCTTCTAGAAGAGGTGACGGTTCCGTCAGGACGTCGGAGAGCGGTCATCTTGGTCTTGAAGCTGGCGAAGTTCCGGCGGGCATTGCGGATGCTCAGCCCTGCCTCTGCTGCTTCAGCCAACACTTCCGCCCTTCTCTCCTTCAGATCTTCCTTTATCGCCGCTCTGCATAGCTTTGCAAGCTCGGACGTCAGTTGATAGTTGCCTGACGCTCGTGCTGCTCCACGTTGGCGTATCAGCTCGAGAGTTTCCGGAGACAGGCGTCTCTTGGTGGTCTTCATGCTCTCGGCTCCCTTAGCACTATCGTGGAGATGGTGCACGAAGCGATCGTATTCCTCGTCGACGTTGTCCATGACGGCATCTTCCCAAAGGCCGACAAGAGAGGTGTAGAGAACCCAGTTGATGGTCGTTCTGGGACTCCTCTTCTTGAACTTCGCGGCCTTCTCTCCTTGACGCGAAAAGCGGAACCTCGCGCGAAGGAGGCGGTGGTCCGATCCCGTGTAGAACTTGGGGACAACGGAGACATCGGTCAGGCAATACTTGCGATTGAAGATGATGTGGTCGATCTCGTTGTGGAACTGGCCACCGGGGGATTCCCAGGTCCATCGTAGGGAGGGTGGCTTCTGGAACTGCGAGTTTCCATGGATGGTCTTGGTCGACATGATAAACTCAGACAGCCTTTCACCTTGCTCGTTCCACTCCAAACCGTGGGTTCCGATGTGAAGTTCTTCCAGCGACCTTCGTGGCCCGATCTTGGCATTGAAGTCGCCGACGATCACCTTGTAGAAGGTGTGATCTTCCTTATAGAACTTCTCCAGCTCCACGTAGAAGGCCTCGACGTCTTCGTCGTCGTAGTCGGATGTTGGGGCATACGCGACGAACACAGTCAAGGCTGGCACGGAGCCACATCGCTTCAGTCGCAGACGTCCGATTCGGCTTGTCAGAGACTCGTACGAATCGATGTTCATGGCCAAGTGCGTGTTGACGAGGACACCAACGCCGCCTACTCCCCTGCTGTCGCATGTTCCGAGGAACAGTTCTTCTCCGGAGTCGTAGGCGGCGTGTAGGGGGTGGTGTCTCCTCGTCTCGGTCAGTCCGATGACGTCGTACTTGATCTTCCTGGCTTGCATCATCAGGTCCTCGACGGATGCTTCCGACGCAAGCGTGCGGGCGTTGTAAGTACAGATCGTCATCCTAGTCCTTCTCAGTTTGCGCAGCCTGGTTAGGCCCTGAGATTTTAGCAGCCTCTCCGTACTCGTCCTTCCCATCGCTGCAGAAATGGGGGCTCTTTCGGGGTCAGGGGAATGAGGCCCTTTAGTGCTGCTGTGTTTGACTGGAATACAACACGGGTAGCTAGTCAGGCTCTGTCGTGCGGGCGGGGTACTCCGGGCAGCCAGCCAGACTGCCCGAAGGGACGGGGCGAGACTTAAGGCGGCCTCGAATCGCCTTACATGTACTCCCAGTCTACCGAGTGCAAGCTTTTGGCCGAGCCGACACAGTTACAATCCGCACAGTCACGGACACATCCACGCACACTGTGCACGAACATGCCGCTCCCACGCACAAGGAACGCATCGACCCGACACAGCAGGAGCAAGGAGTCCATCCCCTGCATCCCACCTGCGTCTCTGGGCAGTACACGGTCGCATTTGGTTCGCGTTTAATTCCCCTATCCACCACCCGGGGACGCGCCACGTGGCCCTGCGACAAGCGGCCCGAGATCCCTCTTAACAAGAGAGCCCGAAGGCTCTCTATCGAGGGAGATCCGTGGCCAACGACCTAGCACCAGAGCTGAGCAGGAGGAAACGAGCGGCTTGGGGAGCTTTCAAGAGCGTCGAAGAAGTCGTGAAGAAAACGAAGAACGTCCGACTCCGTGCCCACCTATTCGACTCCACTGTTCTTCCTGCCCTAACATACGCCTCAGAGACCTGGGCTATACGAAAGCAGGATGAACACGCGATCAGCGTCGCGCAGCGTGGAATCGAGAGGACGATGCTCGGAGTGACACGACTCACGCAAGTGAGAGAAGGCGTCCGGAGTTCCGAGCTTCGCCGACGTTCGGAGATCAGAGACGCTGTCGCATGGGCCAAGTCGTCGAAAATTAGGTGGGCCGGCCACGTAATGCGATTCGCAGACACCCGCTGGACGAGAGCCGTCACAGACTGGATTCCGCGGGATGTCAAAAGAACACCAGGACGCCCACCAACGCGTTGGTCGGACTTCTTCGTGAAAGCCCTGAACGACCGATATGACGCTCTTCGTGTCCCTCGAGCGAGGAGGATCCATTGGACCACTCTGGCACGCGACAGGGACGAATGGAGACGCTGCTGGCGCCCGCTCGAGCAAGTCGATGATCAACGGGACGACAGGTGATACAGGTGATACATTTTCTCTTCAGGTATGTATGGACAAAAGTACTTAACCAAAGTTAAATGTTGATGTCACTTTCGTAAATTTTTCCAGAGTGTTTGACAGAGTCGCTTTCAAGGAGCTAATCCTCGAGCTTCAAAATATCGAATTGCATCCTGGGATAGTGGAATGGGTTAGTAATTTTACCGCCTGCAGATAATTCCAAGTCAAAGTCAATCAGTCTTTTTCCCTTGCTTATCCAGTCACAAGCGGAGTACCTCAAGGTGGGGTTTTATCTTCTACCTTGTTCATTATATACACATCTGATTTAACGAACTCGATAAGGTCGTTTAATATCCCTTGCCAAATGCTTGCTGGTGAGATCAATGTCTAGAAGAACATTCAAAAAGCTGACGACCGTGTGGCACTTCAGTCAGCTTTTACACCCGTTGCTGATTGGTCTGCTACCTGGAAGCGTCCCCTCTCTAGTAGTAAAACGAAGTTTTTGCACCTCGGAAGCATGGAAGATAATAAAGCCGATAAGTGTCGTGACTTAGGCTTCATTTTGGACGCTAAACTTGCGTTTAATGAAATTTGCGAAGTAATGGCGGGTAAGGCAGATAGAGCCATTCACAGTTTGTTTAGATGCTTGTCCGCAAACTCAGCCAGTCACCTCAGATTGGCTTACACTTCTTATGTCCGTCCCATACTCGAATATGGCACGACTCTGTTCAGTCCATCTATCAAGTGCAACCAAGCCAAGCTAGAAACGGTGCAGAATAATTTCACTCGAAAGCTTTGGATACGGTTTCACGGTTATGATTACAATCCGTCCCACCTTTCAATGTTCGGAACAGAATTTCCAATCTTTATCCTCTATCATTTCGAAGAAAGAGAAATGATTTGCCCATGATTCACAAAATGATCACTGAGAAAGTACACCTACGTCTCAGCAAATTTTATGCAACTTCTCTCGAACACGCGTGGCTGCAGGGCCAAAATTTGTTTTCCTACGACGTGTTCTCCACTACGAGCTTCCCTTTTTACCCAAAGAGCTGGCTCGGACTTTTTGAAATTTCCCGAAAAATATGCTCCATGACCAAATTCCATTTCACAACTTAAAGAGCTCATCGATATGTACCTCAAAGAATGATTCATTAGGATGGTTTGTTTGTATTCTTCTACAACGCATACATGTTGTGCTCCTCTCATTGTTTATATCTCGTATTGCCTTTTTAAATGTAAATAGTTATGTATACGTGGACATCCTCGTACAATAAATAAATAAGGTAATAAATTAACATTTTGCTTTATGGCCTGACGACGTCATGCGGATGTGTCATCATTAGTTTTACTCTGGTTTTCCCTTAAGTTTCTGGATCTGGTTAAGCTTTTTTTGTTACCCGTTCTTTTACAGTTGTGATTTTTGTTCGTTCTCGTCACTATCGAAGAACAGTTACACTACTAGTAGTCACTCTAACATCTGTGTTAATACGAATAAATGTTCAATTCCTTTGCTGTGGATTTTTATTTGTGCATTTGGTGCCAGTATCAGTTCAGCATACTAGTATACTGTGAATCTGCAAGAAATGTCAGAAGCCCGCGTATACTTTATTCATATTTAATATTTACAACAACACCACTAGTCGAACTAGGCTTCACTCATCAGCGTCAAGGAGCATCTACAGAAGTCCGATGTGTAGGCTAAAGTTCGACGTTAATCGGCCACGTTGTGGGTTAAGTCTTTAAAGTTGCACTTTCTTAGATATCATCTACGAACATATCATTCCCTCAATATTTTTTCGTTAGTACTTGGTAGCCTTACATCTGAACGTGGGCGCGTGGTGCGCAGTGGGAACGACACGTGTGCTAAATCCTGCACCCCTAACCGAGTTCGAGTCGCACCCAGACCCACATTGGCTTTTATTCCTCCACAGTCGAAGGATTAATACCAGACATGTCTGGGAATGACAAAACACTGAGTTGTGCATCGGCTGTTCACCTCAGGTCAGTACAGGGTGCGTCAAAAGTTCTTGGACGCATGTAATTGACCGCCCAAACGGCTGTTTCAAAGCACATTAGATGATATTCATAAGATTTATTACTATTGACCAGACACATATGAAGAAGCGGTTAAATTTCGAAATGGCCTCCTTTAGCACTAATACACGCCTTCAATCGCTCGGGGAACGCATCCACGGCGGCATGCAGGGGGTCTTCATCAATCTCTCCCCAGGCTTTCTTCAGGGCTCTTTGAAGTGAAGCAGTGTTCATGTGGGATGTTGCATAGGCCTTATTCTTCAATATGGATCAGATTGTGTAGTCCATCGGATTGAAGCCGGGGCTGAGCGGGATCCACTCTTCGGCTGAGATGAAATCCGGAAAGTTGTTCAGCGCAAAACTCCTGTACCACTTTAGCCTTATGAGCGGGCACAGAATCTTGATGATAAGTCCAGTCGCTTTTTTTTAAGACACAGATTCCCAAGGAAGAATGTCTTTCTTAGGATGCTTTCTAGGTAGTTTTATAGTTAGTTTTTTTTTTCTTCGACATGCAGTTTCTCCATTACAATGCGCAAACCATTTGCATCAGCCATCTTGAACAAAAGAACATTCAGGTACGAAAAATTGGTATATGAGAGGGTAAGAGTAGAGCAACAATCACCACCTATATATAAAAGAGTTCTCCGTGGAGTGATCTAACCTAAGTGAGGTAAGCCGCATCATCCACAGCGAGAGCGGTCGAGTGATCTAACCTAAGTGAGGTACGCCGCATCGTCCACAGCGAGAGCGGTCGAGTGATCTAACCGAAGTGAGGTACGCCGCATCATCCACAGTGAGGGCAGTCGAATGATCTAACCTATGAGAGATATCACCACCTATCACCATCACCACCTGTATATAAAAGAGTTTGTCCGTGGAGTGATCTAACCTGAGTGAGGTACGCCTCATCATCTAAAACGCGGGCAAAATTTGCCATTGAACGTGGGATGTTGCTGCAGCAGAGGAAACGCAGCCCTTTACTACTTAACACAACAGCACCTATGCGCATCTCTGAGCGTCCATATTCAGGAGCCGACTTCGTGCCATTAGCATGAGAAGACTACTAAAGGGGTGAGGGTAGATGGAAGAGTTTGAGGGTGGGGAACCGACAGCGATCAGGAGGCTACGACCAGGAAGAGCATCGGGATGGTCGATGCGGGGAACAAGGAAGTAGGCCAGGAGGTGGCACCAACAGGAGTTCAGGCAATGTGTAGGGATCATTAGGGAGTTACCAATCAGGGGAGGGGGGACAGTAAGGAGGATCAGCAAGGGGATCCATTACCATTAAAAGAGACCGGATTTAGAGGATGTGACACCGATGTCACACAATGGGCGTTCGCTCGCCGTCGTCGTGAAGGAGTATCCCGAGGGGGAGGAGGGGAGGAATTTACCTAGAAGAAGGGACCTGGAGGCGGGACCAGGACGGGGAATCAACAAGAAGGGAGCCGTAAGGGAATTCATACGGAGAACAAGGAATCTGCCATATGCATAACCTCTTCATGCTCGACACAGCGGCGACTGTGCGCGCTTCTGAGCTTCTTGATCCAGAAAGCGGGTCCCCTACGTCGCGCAGCAAGCATCCTGATTCTGAATACGTGTCACCGACGTCTGCCGTGAGGATGGGAGGACCACTAAGGGGGTGTTGGAGAAGGCGGTAAGGGAGACATATATGGTGGACCGGGAGAGCGACCAGGAAGGAAAGAAAGAACCTGGAGGAGAGGCCAGGACGGGGAAACCAGCAAGAAGAGACCAGTAGGTGTCAATAGTGGAAGCAAAGAAGTGGGCCAGTAGTTGGGACCAGGAAGGTGGGGGACTAAAGAGGGGAGGGAAGACCAGTAAAGGCGGACCAGCAATTAGATCCAGTAAGAAGAAACGAGAGAGGGGAACCTAGCTTCGGAAGACATGTCAACGACAACTTGAAACGCTATCTGTTGAGCATGAGAACGATTGCGGAGGAACAACCTGAGGGACAGAAGTACTGCGCAGCACAAACCAATGACATTACTGGCCGGTCAGGAAAGAATGTCTATGATGAAGGTACCTAAGTGGTGAAGGGCTTGATGCCGATAACGTACGCACCAAGTCCTAGATGCTAGCGAATTTTATGTTTTACAAAAACTACTTTCCATATGTCAGTGATGCTGCAAAGTCGCGCGAAGCGCGCAAGTGCGAGACACGTCGTTAGGCGTGTCGGAGCACTTGTACAACATAAAAGTTGGTTGAGCAAAGCGCATCATCCCATATAATGAGCCTGAAACAAAAGAGTCCAAGAACTTTTGACGCACCCTGTACAGGCCAAACGGGCACTCAAATCGCCTCCACGATATCCTGCTGGAGATAAAAGCGTGGCGCATCCCAAAAGCATTGATGAAAGCCGTTCTTTTATACTTATGCTTACATTTGTACATGCTTCCAGAGGAGGAATGTAGGAGTAGTTGGAAGGGTGCCAGAAATGAATTCTGGCAGTTTATAAGCGTTGACAGCTCGAATTTTGCAAAAAGAAAAAAATCAATACAGTTCTTCTTTGCAGAGATATGTCAAACGAAATAGTTACTACGTCAATTTAAACGGTTAAACATAGCATAGTTATAATCAGTCGAACTTTAGAGTCTGGGTGCTTTCCGATCGGACGAATAGGAGTAATGATAATGTTCTAGCACATACCTCTTTGTTGACGCTGTTAGTTGTCTCCTCCATGTCGGGGTAGACAACGGACAGATCCGGCCAGGTCTCGTAATCGAGTTTGCTGTCCACGATAGACGTTGAGTTCGTCATTTTCGGTGATGTCATCGAGGTGTCTGGAACACAACGACGTCAGAGGCCAGCGCGAAGTTCATGGGAGTTTGGCCTTTAGGCGCTGAACGCTTGCGGGAAACCCTATGGAGTTCTGTCAAGCAATCGCTTTTGTTGAGGAAAAATTGGAAAAAGAAGGCAGTAATTGAAAAAAAAATAAAAGGACGTACCTTTCGAGTAGACTGTTCCTCCTAGTGACTCGCTACCGCTCTCACTGGAATCACATCTCTCCAGCAGTCGCTGCGAAGCACTCGAGTTGAGACTTGCGCTCGTTTCAGCCCTGAAAAGTTTTTTTTTGTTGGAAAAATTGACACACATGAACATTCAAATGTTTTAAGATGTGTTTGGGCTAGTGCAGTCGGAGGAGCCGCCAGCTGTGGCGTGCGAAAGGAATCGATTCTTGGTTCTGATCTCGTCACAGCCTTCCAGCCCTCCGACAAAGTTGAAAATGTGTGGCTTTCCTTGTCAAAATGAACCAGGGATTTAAAGCTGAGTAGGTATTTGGGCTGGGTCTAATGTTTCCAGCACTGCATGTTAGAGCACGGTTAGCGCAGATAAACGCGCATACAAACGAGAATGAACCTTTTACGGCAAGCTACACACATGCACCCCTTCTAGTTCCAAAGCCAGTTGTAGAGAAGTTGTCCTTTGCTTATGTCATATAGCAAGAATTTCCAATCTCCGGAGCCTTCACTATTAACGGAAGGCTCGAATTCATGGGTGCCGCTGAAAGTCTATTTGTAGTGTAACGTTGAACACCTTTCGAAAATAAGTATGGTCCTGTAGATCAGATCTCCTCCAAGGTCATACTTCGTGACGTATTCGACATTTCTTTTGAATCCACGACGCGTTATACCTCTGTGAGATGATTGGAATGTTTCCAAATTATTTACAGTTGACATCCGATCACGGCCTCGGGAATTCTGAGCTTCGTTAACGTTCGAATTTCAGAGACGCTGTTGAATGGACCAAGTCGTCAAAGATTAGGTGGGTCCGCCGCGTAATGCGCTTCGCAGACACCTGCTGACCCCCACTAACTGGATTACGCGGGATGTCAAGAGAACACCAGGACGCCCACCAATGCGTTGGTCGGACGTCTTCGTGAAAGCACTGAACGACCGATATGACGCTCTTCGTGTTTCTGCACCGAGGAGGATCCATTGGAGCACTCTGGCACACGACAGGAACGAATGGAGACCCTGCTGGCGCCCGCCCGAGCAACTCCGTGGTCAACGGGACGACAAGTGATACAGGCGATCCGACGACCAAAGCAAGCTAGTCAGTTATCCTTCCCAAATACATAAGCCTGTAATGCCGATCCACTGACCCTGAAGGAATGGAAGGCTCCGTTGGTCGAGCATGATAAGGAATGCACTCTAAAGTCGGCCCCTCCTCCGACAGCGCTAGAGAGCGCGTTGTCGTAAAATTGGCGTGTTTTGCGAAATTAAATGCAAAGTACACAGCTGTATGTGCTCAACCAGTACTCACTTTCTCGGAAGTTGATAGATTTCTGACTTGATTGCACTGTCCGATGAGAATGTGGAGTTCACGCCGTAGATGCTCTTCTTGCTGGAGGACAGGCGGCCGAGATCTGGAAAAAGGACAACTGGTAGGGGTTACTAGTAGTCGAGGCTAAACTGGCCAAAGTTGCACTAAGCCCTTCTAGTTGTTGTTTTTGTTGTATTTCTTTGTTATTTATACGATGCCAAACGATATGACAAACGTGGAAAATGGGCGATAATTACAGCTCAACTCATAAACAATCCGCTTGTAAAAGCAGTGGTAGGGAATGTTGCGCCGTACGATGTTTTCTTAGGGCTGCCTCTCTCGTTCAGAACCATATAGGACTTCAAAAACCTAAAAAAGAACTGCCAGACTCTATAAAATATGCTTTAGTAAGCTACTGTTTGAACATGCGTCTGATACTTCTCCTAAAGACACTGATATCTTTTTACATATCAGACATCCTCAGAAAGTGGTTGGATCACTACTGAAGCTTGTGGCTTTTGTGCGGTAGTGTTCTCCAAAGTTTCTTTGTTCTCTTCGATCAAGCCGAATCCGTACTATCAAGGGAAGGATGCCAGCTGACCATGACACTTTGAGATGAAATGAATATCACTGGAAGTGGCTTCGAACGTTGATTCCAAATATGTATTCCACATCTGCTAAGCGCTTATGGGTACTGAGGTGTGGACCAATTTCAGTTCAGCCCTTCTGAGTCACAGTTGAAATGAAAATGTAAAAGGTATTGCATGTCAAATGCGCAGCTTGTAAGATGGGCGAAAAACGGTATATGTCGCCAAGACGGGCATCGTTGGGAGATGGGAATGCCCATAGAATCAGCCATTCAGAGAGGGTGTGTACAGTCGGTATCCTGATCGGTTGCATGTGTTCGGTCTGTGCTCTGCTTGGCTGTTATTGGCTGGCGCGCTCTTTCCAACCAATGCTGCTCACCGTTTCGATGTATACACAGCAAGGCAAGGACCAAGTCCCCCCACAGGGAACGTCAAGAAAACTGCTCGTGAGAACATACTTTGAAAGATAGATCGGTAGCATTGTCCTTAACGACATCGGGAGTTACGAAAAGGGGTTGTTCAAGACAATGATTACCCAACATACGTATGGGCAGTGGAGTCATGGTTAAAATGTTTCTTTATAGGTTTCTAAATTTTTTTACATTTTCGATTGATATTGGTGAGTTAGGGGTAGGTATGAGTAAGGGTCACTAACCCTTGCCCATCCTACCTACAGTCGAGTAAGGGTTACTCACCCATGCTCACCAATACCTACAGTAGCCCACCGTAATCGATCAATAATTCAAAAACAAATTGCGGCAATGAAAAGGGCCTTAAATAACCTTCCTAGCCTATGTTAAATTGAAGAAGGTTCCCACGTTTGGAGTAGAGAATGCACTTGAGAACCAGGTTTTCTTTCTGTCGATTCTTTTCGTTGCGATTTCACACAGAGTGTTCTGCTCGATTTCCTGGATCTGTTTAAGGAAGTGCAAAAATGTTGCATCGCAGGAGATTCGAACCACAAACAGTAGTCTCACTACGCCGCTCCTCTATCCACTGCGCCACCACTGCTCGACATACGCAGCTAATTTCAGCCAACATGATCTTGCCTTCTTGTGATTGGTACACTCTGCGCGCAGCAGACAGTGGCTCAGAAGACGAAGTGAAAACGGTCAATAACTTCATCCCCAGACGTGTTCAGTAGATATGGGACAAATATTTGGAATCAGCGTTCGAAGCCGCATCCAGTGGCGTAGATCTCATCTCAAAGTGTCATTGTCACCTGGTATTCATCCCACATAAGCACACAATCTGCGCAGAACGAAAGACATAGCCATAAGGGGAATGTGAAATCTTGAAGCCGCCTGCTACAAAGCTCGGAATTCGTGCCGTAACTCGACAGTGCACTGGAGTTCTGAGTTCCAAAGCAATGTCGCTTCATTCAGTACGTTCTGCTGTGGATAAGTCGACTTTAAAATTGGCAGTATTGTTTTGATTGAAAAACCACAGTTCGGTTCCCAATACTGAGTCTTCACCTTTGTAGACTGCTATTGCTGGTCGTCGACCAGTAGTTGCAGGCCTTCTATGATTACAGCTTTAATTCTTGCTTTCTTTTAGAAAAACCAGTGGTTGTAAGCGGACGGCTTGCGGCGTCATCTGCGCGATATGGTTGTGCACGAATGACCTATTCGAATATGCATTCGAATGATTTTCATTTGAATTTGAATGTTCGGATTCGATTATTCAGAAAATCGTGTCCTTCGAATGTATTCCAATTCGAATATTCAAAAAGCCGATTTTTTTGAAGATATTCGAATTCGAATGTGCCAAATTTGTGGTCATTCGAAACTAATGAAATGTTCGAAGAAATTTCGAGAGCACAACTATAACGCGTGGCGACGATGCAAGGCTGCGCTGTACTAACGAACCGCCCGTAACAACGTTGAGCGAAAGTCGCATCGGCTGCAAGGACGGAAAGGGGCAGGGACGGGGGTGCAAGTACAATATTACAGCGTTATGCAATGGTTTTGTGCCGCAACACTTGGCGTGAAAGGGAACTCTGCGACGCAGTAGCTTACCCATGCTAGAATCCGTGCTTCCCTCTGCGTTAGTGGACGTAAGAAGTCACAGCTGGTTGAAAACTGTAGACAATGCAGAAAAGCACATAACTGACTCCAAAAACTGCTATATGTCTATGCAAATTTACGTGAATTCCCATTCTTGTGTTGGTTTCTAAGTGGAATTGGTGCTGCTTTATTATGTTCGTTGTCTACATATGAAGCACTTGAACTCGAACTAGTTGTCGTGCGATACATGAAAGACAAAGGACGACGTTACTCAATTCCTTGATGCTCCACGGATTCTACTTCTACGGGCTATCGTGGAAGCGATTTGATTACGCATTTGGTCATACAATGACTTGCGGTGGCCAGCCGATGAACAAGCGCTTTACCCTTCGCAGACAAGTCTGGTACCATTTCCTCGACTACGGAGGGACGAAGGGCTTGGTTGGACTGGGCGGTAAATCTGAACCAGGAACCTGGTATCGCGTGGACGCGATATCTGGGACCTCCTCCAACTGCGCTACACGTGCCTATGCGATACAACCTTCAACAATGTGGGTATTGTTGTACTTCCACGACTCAAGAGATAGAGAAACAGTTTTGCCTATTCTTTGTCTAGGAGTGCAATATAAAGTACTAACCACGAATATGTATACGTTTTCAAAATTCTAGTCGATAACGGCCGTAAAGGTAGTGAGGTCAAAATTGCCAAATCTGCCTAAAGGTAGGACTATCCTATTCTTTGAATACCACATCGTGAATGTGTGGGTTTTTTGGTATCGCATTAGACGACGGTAGCTATGTGCCATAGTCTCACTTATGGTGCGTTGTCGGAACAGATTCATTTCTTCTGCATATCGAAAATTGGTAGTGATAGAACGCCGTTGATTGCGCCTGATATTTCGATAACGTGGGGCTTTTCAAAGGGTCGAGGATTCCAACGAGGGCTATTGAAGTACCTCTCAAGCGCAGACTAGACCCAGCAACGTATACAGACTTTAGAGTCGTTGGCGAATGAAAGCTCTAGACAATGCAAAAACTTGCGTCACGTGCATCATTTCTTCGGTGGGATTTATAACAAGATGGTTTGCCTGGAGATGTGTTGCGAAACTACTTCGAAGGAAGCCGAAAATCTGAACTTTATGTTATCCATTGGTCATTTGAAGAAGAATAACAGGTTCTTGATTGGTACTCCAAACATTACCCCCAGACGAGATCTCGGCTGCAGTATCCTACCGTAATCGGCTGAAATTTTGAGTACAGAACTTATATTCGCGATAGGCACCCTAGGTGAAATTTGAGTGAAATTTTGCTACCTAATCTCGCACACCTACTCACTAATATCTACCGTATCCTTGGCCGAATTTTCACAAATACACGCCGTGATCGTAATCGTGACCGAATAACCCTCTTAGACAAAAATTTGGAAATTTGGCCAAAATGTTTTCATCATCTGGAGTTGTAAGAGGGCAATAGCGCTGAATTTGGCTATGCTACTTTTCTTTATTTCGTTACGGTCCTTATGCAGTGCTTACTTGAATGGTGGTGTGAATGCCGTTTACATGCAGTTTCTACGATGGAAATATGCACGAACCTTTACTCTAATCCTTGCATTTTGCTTAGAGCAACAACTTTGATTACATGATTACTCACAAGTTCGAGCTAGAGGGTTCTGAAGTGAATCTAGAGATTGGGCAGCCATGTTGTTGTTTTCTTTGTGAAGAATATTGCTTCACGTCTAGGAGACATGCTCTAAAATTCCTCGCAATGTGAAGCCACCATCGACTAGGGATTTCCGAATCTGTCACAGGCTCTATACTGATATCGAAGCTAGGACGATGGAGTCGGAGGTACGAGTAATAGAAAATGAGCGGGTTAACTTACCGAGCAATGTTCATGATTCTCTACTGTATCTTATGTTTTGAGGGTGTTTTACTCAAATAACATCATTCATAGGCGAAAAATACAGTAGGTAACCCATTTATAGGTTCATATAAAGCCCTCTTTGGTCTCGAAGTTTACAAAGTAAAAAAAAATGGTAAAGGACATTTAAGGATAGTTTAGCCTGTTCTTCTGTGAAGGAGTTCGTGCCAGTCAGTATTGCTCAGTTTTACCATCGTTCTTTTGCTATCCTTTTCAACACTGATTAGAATTACGGTCGGTACTCTCGTCGTGTGGAAAGAACTATCCGAACCCGGTCGTTCGTTGTGTTGGACCTAAGTTGCTCGCGAAGACTATTGCTGTGTTTTCGGCAGGAAACGCTGAAGCATCTGATATTCTTCATGTCTGTTCTATGAAGCAGGGGAAACCCGCTGGATTACACTGGCATGTGCGAGATGAGAGAAATGGAACTCACAACGACAAATCGACGCCTGCTAAAGGTATGGTTGCTAGTTCTACGGACAGGTGAACATGGATTCTGCCATAGAGCAGCATGTTCCTGTCGTCCTTCTCTTCCGCGGCAATCCTTTTTTTGCGCTCAAACATAGGTCCGGATATGTGTTCAAAAGCAATTGTACTCATGTAAATCTTATGCCAACACAGAGTGGCGTAATGGGCTTAGAGCTCCGTAAAAATATTTTTTCCGCTTTTTGGTAATAAACAAATGGTCGAGTTTCAAATGACAAAAATCGTTTATATACCATTTTCACGTCGAATTGCACACTTTTTATTTGAACGTACGTTTTATTTGAGTAATGTCCTATGCAGTTCTAAGAGCGTCTAGCTGAAACACGAAATGGTTAAGAAAAATACTGTTTACCTAGATTTACATAGTTGTAGACAATACAACAAGTACAATTATGAGGAACACCCCCCCCCCCTTGCTGTTGCGTCTAAGCTGCACTTACACTATTAATCGAATAAAAATCGCAACGAACTAGTCAAGTGCCTGAAGCGATCTCCTCCTGTGCTACATTTGATGATTGTGGCTTTGCTGTGCTTCAAAACAAATTTCAAACTAGTATTTTTTCTTGAAAAATAGATTTTTTTAAAATTACTAGCTACTGGGGCAGGTGAACTAAAAAATTTCAAGAAAAGCTATACCAAATTTTTCTTTAACAAAAAGTTATTCTAACCATCTTAGTGAGTCTATTTATCCAGTCTGAAGGTAACTTCAGTTTTGAACAGTTCGCCTTGATTTTAAAAGTCTTAGGTTTTTTTTTGGTTTTAGGAGTTTGAGAACTTTGGGTATTTTATCAGAAAAGAAAGATTCTGCTGTAATATCGTTCAGTCTGCATCTTTAGCTTTGACATTCAGAATGGATGGACAAGTATTGTATATGTTTAGAATTACGAAATACCGCTTCTGTAATAACCATGTTTTACGAAAAATTAGACACGGATATGCATGGTTCACGCAGTCGCTTAGTGACCGAAATCATCGCGCTGTTCATCCTTGACTGAAAAGAGTGTCCAATTTGATTTGAAAAGTGTCTAATTTAATTTAAAAAGCGGCCAATTCGACGTGAAAATGTATAAAGTGTGTTACTATTATGCCATTCATAAAAGCTAACTTTTGTGAAACTGCTAGATTCTTCGAAGATTTTGAAGAGTCACACAACAGGGTGCGCCTGGTAGAATTATTCATTTGAGAAATAAGCTTTGAGGAATTTGGTCGAAGCAACAGTCTTCACATGTGGAGTTTGAGAACTTTGGGTATTTTATCAGAAAAGAAAAACTCAGTTGTAATATCGCTTAGTATTTTTAGCTTGGACATTCAGAATGGATGGACAAGCATTGCATATGTTTAGAACCACGAAATATCGCTTCTGTAATAACCACTTTTTACGGAAAATTAGACACGGATAAGCGTGATTCACGCAGTCGCTTAGTGACCGAAATCATCGCGCTGTTCATCCTTGACTGAAAAGCAAAGGTGATGTATGTTTCTACCACTTCAGTTTTCAACATTTCACCTGCCTGTACTATACCTACCATAAGAATTGGAAAAAGGGCGCTGAAGGTGTGATAGCCGCGTTTGTTTTTGACTTTTTGCCATAACTCTCTCCACTTTCATCCTTTCCTAGAACTCGAGCGCTCTTTCGTACCTCAAAGAAATGAGTGCTCGAAATATGGGTAGAACCAAACTGGTTTGAAGCGTTAGATTGCCGTTCTCAAATTGATTTGATTTCTGGAAAAAATTCCAAGACAGGATGAACAAGGAAAGAGTTACGATAAAAGGGCAAAAAGAACGCAACTACAGCGTCTTCCACTCCCCTTTTTCCAATTCTTATGTAGTTCTGTGAACTGAACCAAAGTAGACCTAAATTTTGAAGGTGTGCTGACATCTTTAGTGAATGACAAGATTTTTATTTTTAAAGGAATCGAGCGTTTTACACGTTACATGTTATTGCATCAATTAAAATTCGCACTCAACAACGCATTATTGAACAAGCACATATGGTCACAATTTATCGAACAATATCAACAATCAGTCAGACAAGGGGAAATGAAATAGCTAAGGTGAAACACATAGAGCGATACATGTACGTACGCAGAGATCGCACAAGTAAAGAAGAAACCATGATTTGATCACGAGTGATGCGCAAAATCAGTTACCATTATATTCTGACAGTCAAACTCACATACACTTGCATACGAACCTTTTCCTTTCATATGACATTGTTTCGAAAAATCAATTATTGATTGGTTTTTTTCAACGCATAGAAGTCGACTTCAATGTCATACGGTCGGAAGTGTGCTGTAGGCTAGGAGTGACAAGTGTGTGTGTATGGCCTACTCTACTAGTGTCGCACTCATCTACGGTGGTATCGGCAAGACATTGATTTCGCTTCTGGTGTTTGGTGTGCTCAGGCGAGAGCAAAAATTCAACAAATAGAAATATTTATTAAGGAACTTGTTTACATGGATGAGAAATCAGCACCACATTAACTGACTGCGGAAGGCACAATTATTCAAGCAGTGTAGTGACCAGAGGCATGCTGTGTATGCGTGTGGGTGTGTGCTTCTGTATGCGTCTATATGTCTTTGAATGTATATGAAGTAGAGGAAAAGTATTATGAAGTGGGTGTGTACTTCGTCTTGTGCTAGAACGAATACTACTACTGCTACCGGTTCTACAGGTTCTACTCTGGTATCTCTATTCACTAAGGGAAGGTTTACACTTCAGCTGACGGACGCTGCGGCTGTGTGGAAACCATCTATATCGATTCTTCGCGCTGCCCAATCGATATCGACGCTTTTTCAATCGCCGCACCGCACGTTTACCTCACTTTAGGTGTACACCTTCCCACAGTACTAACCAGAAGCAAAAAGAAAACACTCGAACAAGGAATGGTGGTGAGAAAGGAACTCAGGCCCACTGTTTTGCAGGGGAAGAGATGCCGACGAGCTAGCTCATCGTCGTCAAACGAAATGCCTCAGCTCTACGTCACTACGAAAGCCCGTCGTCGTCGTAGTTCACTACGTTCGCTCATTGCAGGTGAGCGCACTATTCGCTAACAAAGCTGAGACAACTCACTTGAGACACAAGAAGCGAAAGAATGCCTTGGCGTTCTTTGTCGTCAGCAACTACGAACACAGTAGTATTACACATAAAGGAGTGCAACGTAGGTTAAGCTTTGACTAGTCACAAATGTGCTGTTAGCTGGCTGATGAACGAAAACTCTAGCGAGAAGCGAATATACAATTGTACAACGAATAACTCAGGCATGTATGTACTGAGGACTCACACTCAAATTTCTCCTGCGAAGTTAAGTGAAGATTAACGTTGGTTTGCGAAGCGCGGTCGCATCGCGTCCCCTACGATTCCTCTATTCCAATGTATTGGAGGATCAGTTGAGGTACAAGCTTTGATGTGGCCTATACGGGGAGACGAGAAGGCGCAAGACCAATCAGGCCGCCGCATTACGCGGGCGTGCCGACCAGCGTGGACCTATGGGTTGGCACTCTGAATGGCTGATTGGCCGGCGTGTTCCCGCCCCTCCGTGTAGACCACGTATACGGCTTGTACCATGGCTACTTTCCGGCGTTCTATGGCGTGAATTACGTTCTTTAGCCTACAAATGCACCTCACGAAACTTTAGAAAGGACATCTTATATTTTTTAGGAATGCTTCCTACTCCTTCAAAAAAAAAAGGCTTAACTATTAATCACAGATTAAGACGAATTCAAGTAGGCTCAGGTCCCCGTTTTTATTATAAAGAAGCAAGAAGTTCCATACGTTATAACATCGAGAAGTTGTCAAGTTACTTCCACATAATTCTAATCGAAGATCGACACGACCGCGGAGCTGCAACCCAGAACAAGCTTCGTCTAGTTCAGTGGAGAAAATTGAGTGCACAACAATGTAGAGCAAAGATTTTATGCAGCTTCGGACAAGCAGTATGTACACTGCTATCCCTACCAAAACATATCCTATGTATCTACAGGACCAGTCTGAAGTCTGATGATTAGTTGTCTTCTGTCAGCAAACAAAAATCGCATGATTGATTACTATTTATAGGTACTACGGCTGTAGTTTTATCAGTAACTTTTAGGGTGAGACAGTACAAGGATGTCGAAGCTGAACTTAAAACTGAAGCCTAGAGACCAGAGCCAAGTACCCTTCTTTTACAGTCAACATCCTTGCATTCAGTCTAGATACTACCTTGTCCGAAACTGCACTATAAAGTCACCTCTGAATAGAAAAGATCGTTAGAAGTCTGTCCAAAGTAGTCCCGTTTCCGTCCGTCGAGAAACCGGTAATACTGCTTCCGAGCTTTTCGGCGATTCGTCAATAAAAGGCGCAATTAGATCGTCCGTTTTCAGTTCACTCATCGACGGCTCCTCAGCGGAAGGTGTCTTCACCACAGACGTCATGATCACCGACGTCTTCAGCTCAGCCACATGGTCGGAGATTGCCTTCGGTTTCGGCGGCGGAGGCGGTGGCGGTGGCTTTGGTATCGTCTCTGGTGGTGGCGGCAACGATTCGCTGCCTTCTGAATCGTCCTTCTGGTCGACGGAGCTGGCACTGGGAGCGCCTTCCAGCTTCTCCATCTCGTCGTGCAGGCTTCGCGATTCAGAGATGCTGTCATCGACGACGTCGTCATTGAGGCAGCTGATAAAAGGCGTGCTTCCGCTCACAGTGGGTGAGCACGGACTCGGTGGCAGGTCGAATCGTACAGGTTGCGTTTGCCGCCGGACGTCACCCCGTTTTCCTCGCTTTTCAGGCCGCTCGTGACTTTGTGACCGATGCTTCATGACGTAGTCGAGGACGTTTCCTTCAGGAGTGGTTGGGGAAATGGAGTGATCCTGCGAGGAGAAGTTCCTTGGTGACGGCAAACGTTTCCGTGGTACCAGATCCAACGATTTCCGTCGTCTGAATTGATCAGGACTCTTCGACAGCCTTCTCAATGAACTCGTGTCGTAGTCCTTTTGTCGATCCTTGGACGTCGGGTAGCAAAGCGATTCTGCACTGTCGACCTTCCGAAGTGTCAGCGTGTAAGGAATTTCCGAATTGAAGAGGTGGCACTTCTCCACGTTCGGGCTGTCCTCGCTTTTCACGGATATCAGCTTTGGACGAGTTGGTGGCGCCCTCATGATCGGCTCCGACTTCGGCTCCGGATCTGGCTCATCCTTCGACTTAGAGGACTGAGGCTGGTCCATCATATGAACGACTGGATGATCTTCAGGAGTCGTATGGGGAGCAACGTGCTGAGGCGGAACGGCTTTCGTCGGCTTCGGCAGCACAGCAGGCTTCGGCCCGCGCTCTTTCACTCCATTCGGGGTGATGACCATGTTCTCCTTGGTGATGATCTTTCCTGGAAGAGGTCCTTTCGCGCCGTATGCTTGCTGCTCGACCTTCGCCTTCGCTATTGGCTGAGCAGATGTGGATGATCCAGGAACGCTAGGGTCAGGAATCACTTTCACCGTCGAGTACTCACTTTCGTGCGTGGAAATAACCTTCGGCTTGAGCAGCAGCGCTCCTGTGGAGGTGTAAATCGGTCCGGTAGATCTTCGTACGGTTATGTCGACGTTGGGGCCGTCAATTTCGATCGGAACGAAGTTCGTGGAGTTGAACGGGTACTCCTTCAGATGACGTCGACTTGTTGAGGATGTCGTCGGCGCGTTACTGGCGGAATCCTCATCGTCTGTGGTCTGTGGAGTGGACTTGGACTGCGAGATCACACGCTTCACAACTACATTGCCTACACGTTTCGACGCAAAGTTAGTGCTGTATGGCTGTCGTGTTGGCACACCTACATCGGACTTTGTCGATCGCTCGTGGTCGGACAGCCGATACGAGTCCTCGCTAATGTTATCGTAGTCTGGTCGAATAGTGTTAAAGTTATCGCCGGACAGCGACTTGGGCGGCTCGGTGTTCTCTACTTCTAGCTCTCTACAAACGACTTGTAAGTCATCGCTAAGCACGTTGGGCAGCGACAGCGACACGTTCTCTTTCTCGTGTGACTCTTTGACGGGGATTTTTTGCCGCGCGCGATGCTTCTGTCGCTCAACGCATTCGCTCTCGTGACGGTGTCCTCGCGCATCTAATGTACCTGCGTTGTCGATGGTATGCGTCTGATTCGGTAGATGAGGTAAGGAAACGTGGGCGCTGCCGTTCTTCTTCCGGTCGGACACCATGGAATAGAGGGCGAACGGTGGACCACAACGAGGCGACACTGCGGAGCGTAGAGGCCTGAAGTGAGATCGAAGCGAATTAACGGGGTTTTAGCAGGAAACGCTGAAGGCTTTACTAAAGGAGAACTGTGACATGACACCAAGTAGGCAGACGTCTTCCTCAGCTACTCAAAACCAAAACATTAGTATCTGGTATCTGTGTTTTAGAAAAGGCGCAAAATTCAAAGGTTTTGTGAGAATGGCACAGCACTAGCAGAGGATTTTCCTGCACACCTAACGATTTTTGAGTAGGAATGAAACATGTCCTGGCCTTAAAGGAGAAAAACAGTTCTGAGTTGGTCAGAAAATAAACTCGACGCTTATTGTAGGCGGAGTACCTGCGTCAGAACGAGTGCCATCTGAGTTGGGACACACCTTCTAGGAGGTCAAAGCAGTATATTGCTCGAGGAAAATCTAGTTTCACTTTCTCTGAAATTTTCAACTCACATACCCTAAAAGTGAGTGAACTGTTAAGAGTTTCGTGGTACTTTCACAAAATATGAAACAATGGGTCAAAGCTTACTTTAAAGTGCAGGATACCAGTAATTTTTAATGCTAAAAGTAAGCTACGCCATACATTCGTTTAGGTCGTCGTTTTCTTTGACTGACAGTAAAATTTCATTTCCAGTGGGGTTACACGCCTGTTAAGGATACAATGAAAATGAAGAAAAAAATGTCTCACTTGACTGTTTTGAGTAGGTTTTACACGCTAGTAGATTTCAGTTTTTACACCAGGTTTTACACTATCAATGAAATCACAATTGCGATAGGCTAGACGAGTGCATGGTGCTGTCTTCTTTTAGCATTGAAACTTGCAGCCATACTACACTTTAAAATAAACTTTAAGAGATTATTTTTCCCTAAAAATGAAAGTTTGTGACATATGAAAAGGTGTGCTCGCTTTTTGGAGCATATAAATTGGATTTTCCAATACAAAACAAAATTTTCTTGGACAGAAATCGTTTTGTGATACCTAAAAAGTGTCTAGCTCTCTCTGAAAGATTGTGATTTGGGAGTCATTCAGTTTGCCTTCAAAAGCATTGAGCTTGCTGTGAAAAGTGTCTAGCTTCGGGGAGCGTGTAGCGGAGTCGGAGGAGGCGCCGGCTGTCGCGTGCACCCGATACCAGGTTCGTGGTTCGGATTTCCCTCCTAGGCTAACCAAGCCTTCCATCCCTCCGGGGTCGGTGAATTGGTACCAGACTTGTCTGGGGAGGATAGAGCGCTGAATTGTTCATCGACTGGCCACCGCAAGTCACTGAATGTCCAAATACGCATTCAAATCGCCTCCACGAGATCCCGTAGAAGTAGAATGTGTGGCGCATCCCAAAAGGGATTGAGTAACGCTGCCCTTTATCCTTTATTCTTTTTACATGCATGCTAACCACGTGTAGCAACTGCAATGGTTAGAGTATTAATTGCGTTTTTAACGCCATATCGCTTCACTGATAGAAGGCTCTGACGATGCTGCGTGCTTCATGAGTAATTTTCGAATAAATCTCGTATGTTTACGCGTCAGTCATCAAGGTGTTCAAATCAAAAGTTTGAAACGGTTTCAAACAGATTATCAGAATGCGTGCTTCAATTTCAATCCACTACATGCGATTCCTTGCTTGGCCACTTAGGTCTGAACGGACAGATAGAGATCTGAGTACTGCAAAAACAGGAGTTCTAATCTTGTCCATGACTTCTAGTGTCTTATCCAAAAGTGCCACTGCCGTATATCATGACCGAATATTAATCCCTTCGTCAAATCCATCTAGTAATTGTAGTTGTTGCATAGTGATTACGTGACAACCACTACATACAATATGTACGTCTTCTATTGGATGCTAAGTCAAAGTCAGTTAAATCTTGAACGAATAAATCTGAAACTTGTATCGCATCCTAGGTACCCTTCTAAAATCCGATTGTTCCCTTAAACATTTTGGCACGTAGATCTAATCGTTCTGGATTCTTAAAAACCAAAATGCTGGAGAGATTACATGGTTTGAAAGGCGGTGGCGAAATGAGAAGGGATTTACAGATAGAGAGACACTACATTAAGTTCATGCTCAGTTCCATTGCATGTTTCGTTTATATGCATTCGACGTTACTTTAATTCGATCATTCTGAAAACTTTTGAGGTAAAAAGCACCAGTTTCTCCACAAGCGGTATTTGTGGGGTGCGTTGTAAATACGTGAATAATTGATTTTGGGTCCAGTAACGGCATACAATGAATTTGCTGAGCTTGAGAAATCTAAGACTCGTCGAGGCTAATTGGGATAGCACCACTATCCCAATTAGCCTCGACGAGTCTTAGATTAATATCCTCTTTATTATCTATCCTCTTTATTAATTAGGAAGTAGTTTCAGTAGTTAAGTATTAAAATGGCTTTTTGCACCCGTAAAAACTCTCCATTCGCTTATTAATAAAGAGGTTCATTACACTGTATAGTTTCGATCGTTTTTCGGTCCCGTTTTAGGATCATTTTACTTGGGTGTCTGTTTCATTCCATTACTGATGAATATGGCAACATTGTAGCGATTGGATTAGGTGTTACTGATCTACGAATGGAAAGGCGAAGAAAAGAGGGAAATTTCTAGTTTTATGGATAGTATCGCTCGGCGCTTCACTGCTTTGAGCCGGTTGGTCTAGAGTAGCGTAAAATAGCAAGAAGCCTGAACAGCAGAGCTCTATGAAGAAGTTCAATTTACCTCGTAAACGGCTCTCTTCGCTTATGGTGTTCTCGGACGTAGTCGATAAGCTGCTTCTGGGTTCGTCCGTGGTACCTCAACAGAGCGACGATATTCAACACAGCAACGGCTTGCTCTCGTTCTTTCCGAGCATGCGACCTAGCGCTGTGACACTACGAATCTGTTTTGCTGGATGCTGTTCCTCGCTGACGCAGAGCTGAACAAGGAACAGAGTGTGGGTCATCTCTTTAGAACGGGTACGTTAGATGGGCGACATCCTGCGGCCGGATTAATCAAGGTGTATACCCGCTGGTATACGGGGTGGGGTAGACGTACCCACGATGAGGAATTCATGATAAGCCACCTTACTGGCCTCGTCGTGGATATGTCAGTGGTTGGAGAATACGCGACGATCGTCGCGGCTATATCCGCATTCTACGAGAATTTCGCGCCCCATTGACAAGCATACGCTCCACTGAAATCATCTGTTACCTCGAAAGGCTAGCTAATTCCTCCCTAAACTTATCCTTTTCTGGTTAATTCATACCTTACATTCTGTTTCAGATGAGTGGACAACCATCTCAGAATAATCAAAGGTCAATTAGCTGGTACTGAGAAGTAGACATGAGCATTATTAGAGCGAAGGTACTTATGTGAAAATGAAATCGACCTCCCGCCCACCACTAGGATAGACTGTCGTAAAAAAATTCGGAACAACAAAACCACAATGAAATCGGTGCAAATCAAAAAGAAAAAACGTCAAAAAGGCTCAAAAGCGAAGGAGATCAGCTGATTATCGATAGACAACTATAAATGGCGGATATCAGGACCGGCTCACCGTAACCGCAGTGCGGGTCGCGCCGAGACTTTTGCAGTCTGCGCCCTCCTACATTAGAGATCGCGTCAGTGTCCACGTTGAGATTTGATCGACCTAATGTAAGACCACGACGGCTCTCGCGCCGAGCGGTTCGTGATGCAGTGGATAGTGGGGTTGTTACATGCGAGTGATGTCGGGGGTTCGTTCTCCTGCGTCGTGGCATTCTTGCATTTCAACTGACTATTTGAGCTCTGAAAGGTTTCGACGTCTACACAACATTAGCATTTTTGCGCAATGTTTCAGCTGTGCGCTTCGCCGCTCGAAGAGCGCAGAACCCAGCCGCGGACTCCCCCTGAGCGACGAAAACAGCTTCGATAGAAGCAGCTTGTATGGCGCACACCCTGGAGCCCCTTCCCTACCCTGCTTCTGCATTCGAAGAGCGCAGAATCCAGCGGCGGACTCCCCCTGAGCGACAAAAGCACTCTCCACACGAGCAGCCTGTATGGCACACACCCTGGAGTCCCTTCCCTAGCCTGGTTCTGCGATTGCACAAAGAAAGTCTCACCCGACGCCTAAGGTTACGGTGAGGCGGTCCCTGATATCCGCCGTTTATAATCTTGTATTATCAGTCGGACTACGAGTTCAATAAATTGCTGTCTGTAATTGAACTAAGCAATTTGTTGCACGTCTATCAGGGTAGTTCGACATTACCCTTGATTTCTTTGATGAATACGAATCGTACCCGCTACCCACTGCGGGAAGTGGGTACGGTTCTCTTACAGTATCTCTCGTACGACATCACTACCTATACCCATTGTTTGATGAATCGGGCCACTGATGTGGCCACAGAACGCAGGTACAACTGTTCGGCACGCATCAACTATGATATAGTCTGATGCTGGATTCATCAAGGTAGAGAAATACTCATGGGGATCATCGAGCATCGTACACCTAGCGGTAGACGCACGAATGGGTGGATAAGGTATATAATCAGCGCTGCATCGTGAGTATGTTTCTCGCTTCCATTCCGCATACCCCGAGGGTTTAATCGCTGGCTAATCCGTCTCCTGAACTGATAGTTATCCTGTGTCTGCGTCTCCGCACGAATGCATAATTGCCTGAAAGCGCAGCAGCACTGAGTCGTTTGCCCGGAAAGTACTCTTGCTTTTTACAGAATCATATTGTGTGAAGACACGGCGAATCCAAAGACTTCTTCAAAGAGGATTCATTTCGCGGGATGTACCTGAATGACGAGCCTTTGCTGAACAATCGGCTGTCTTTTCGGGTGCTGTCGGCGGCTGAACATCGAAAGAATGCGTGGTGTTCGACGCACTTCTTCCAGAATGACTTGCACTCGTTTCGCGAGTCGAACGTGAACTGTATCGTCTCTTTGTAGTACTGCTGAAACAAGTTGTATATAATAGGTAGCGATTAGAGTGCGGTAAGGCTTAGCTGTATTTTTTCCTCATTTCGCTCAACTGTTAATTTGCTTGATTTTCGTAATGAATCAAGAGATAAAAAAGAGAAAAAAATCGTTCATCAATTTAATTTCAATTTTTTAAAACTTCATTCATTTGAATCGCATTAATGTTTCCTATTCACGAAGTCTTTGGCTTTTCTGAGTGGATCCTCAATAGTCGTTTTTTCCTCGGAATAGGACTCACATAGCTATCCGGATGTAGCTTGACGAGGAGCTTCTTTCGTTTGAAGCTGAGCTTACGAATCTTGGCCCACGAAAACGTTGACACGCACTGCAGCTGATGATAGACCTTGATGCCAAGATGAAGCACGGCTAACCGAGCTTCTGTGCCTTCGATGTCCTAAACATTATCTGCATCCAATTCATTATTGATGTAGTGTAATTTTTTACTGAACTTCTGGTAGCATGTTTTTCAAGCGGCAGTTGTGCATTACTCATACCAGTGTTTGCTTTTACATTATATTTATTTATCTATTCATTCATTCATGACGTGGACCAAGGCTGAATATAGGATGATAGAATAGAATAGAATAAAATACCATCGAACTCAACCAAAAACGAATAAACACAATTGAAGGCACTCATTGTACACGTAAAAGTAGTTTCTTGAAACCATGCAAAGATATCAGAACGATGTTTTGTTGCGATCAAAACTTCTAGCGCCAGGCGGGACTCGAACTCGCACCTTCCTCTGACCGGGCGGGAATGCTCTACGGCTTTACACCACCGGCGCCGTTTGATTGTGACAGCTTGCAACCTCGACACCAGCCACTTGAGGTTTAAAGAAACTGATTTGAATCGTTTCTATCACGATCATCAGCGTAACTGGTTCCATGCTGATATCAGCGGCTGGCTCACATCTCGATATACAGGTGAGTGCTTGTGGGTTCCACGAGGTGTAGATGTTGCGTTCAATCAAACGGCGCCGGTGGTGTAAAGGCGTAGAGCATTCCCGCCCGGTCAGAGGATGGTGCGGGTTCAAGTCCCGCCTGGCGCTAGAAGTTTTGATCGCAGCAAAACATCGTTGTGACAGCTTACACCCTCGGTACCAGCCCCTTGAGGCTTAAAGAAACTGATCTGAATCGTTTCTATCACGACCATCAGCGTAACTGGTTCCATGCTGATATCAGCGGCTGGCTCACATCTCGATATACAGGTGAGTGCTTGTGGGTTCCACGAGGTGTGGATGTTGCGTTCGATCAAACAGCGCCGGTGGTGTAAAGGCGTAGAGCAGGGTCCCGCCCGGTCAGAGGATGGTGCGGGTTCAAGTCCCGCCTGGCACTAGAAGTTTTGATCGCAACAAAACATCGTTATGACAACTAACAACCTCGATACCAGCCACTTGAGGCTTAAAGAAACTGATTTGAACGTTCATGTATATACTGTATATACTGAACACGCCACGCACTCTGCTGTATATACTGAACACGCCACGCACTCTACTTCTACGGGATGTCGTGGAGGTGATTTGAACGTGCATTTGACAATCCAACGACTTGTGGTGGCCAGCCGATGGACCTGTTAGTGTTTTATCCATCCCATACAAGTCTATAACCAACTCGCTGACCTCCGAGGATATGATGCTCGATTAGTCTAACAGGGAAAGGTTCACAACTCAATAAGAGCTTTTGCGGTGCTATTTTGACAGGATGTAGGGCGGTGTAAGCGGAGTCCAGAATCACAGCTAGTGTTTGCTGAACGTTTTTTTTTCAGGCTAAAAAAGAGGTGTGAAAACGCGTGCGCAACAATCACCAACCCCTATGACAGCCGACGAGATGTCCACCGGTGGCACAGTCGTAGGTCGTGCCGCCTCATAGGAGCATACCCATAGGCTTTTGAGTTCGAGTCCGCGTACTGTCTATACTTTTGCACATATTACTTTGTTGTTATTACGTTTTCTCATAATCACAGGAGTCAATTTTAGACCATCAATGCTTACAAACCAATGCTGTCTATTTGAGCCTTTATATGTGCTAGCATTTTTGTGGGTGGCAGTTGGTTACGTCGATGTTCACCCAAAACACTTCTCTACACCAACAAATTACGCGCTCAACGAAAAAGATCTGGCCATTTGGTGTCAGAGAGAAGATAGTTCCTTATTGGCTTTTGTAAGATGGTGTTAGTGTGACAGGCGCTTGTGTTTTACTAATTTCATAGATTTGTACCATAGCTGTTAACTGAAAGGCAGGACTTTTTATTTCCAGAGAAATGATATGGTGCAGATGCTCATCGTTGAAAAACTAGCACACACGAAGGAATGACCAGATTTTCTTCGTTGAGCGCGTAATTTGTTGGTGTAGAGAAGGATCTTGGATGAACATCGACCTAACCAACTGCCACCCACGAAAAAACTAGCACATATGAAGGCTCAAATAGACAGCCTTGGTTTGTTGTAAGCCTTGATGGTCTAAAATTGACTCCTGCGCTCATGAGAAGGCGTAATAACAACAAACTAATATGTGCGAAAAGGATGGCAGTACGCGGACTCAAACTCAAAACCCCGCAGGTGTGCTCCTATGAGGCGGCACTCCTACCTCCTGCGCTACCGAGGCAAATCTAGGGGGTGTCATAGTGGTTGATGATTGGGTTGTATGCTCGCTGAGTAATGCTCCCCACCTACTGCACTAGGTGTATCTGTTTGGCAGATAAACATTAATATTTAAATAACTAGAGTAATCAATTAGCTAATTAACGACACTTTCGATGTCTTTTGCGCCGTGAGAACCCCTAAATTCTGCAGCAGAGGCTTGCGGAATTTTTGTTTCGACTACAAATTCGAAAGCTGAGAATCCAGAGCAGAGGATTTATGTTCATTCAGAGTTCCCACAAATGTCAGCTGGACGTTCAATTCGTCAGAGGTGCCGAAGAGGCTGTGATTTATGTCCTTTTCTCCGGAATGATAGGTGAGCCATTGGAACGAGAAACGGCTAACTCGTGACCTGGTCCTCGATTTTTGTGTCCTTTGAACTCTACAGCAACAGGATTCAAATTTGTAGCATAAAGCGATGGAAACCCTGAACATCATCGCCGATGCGGTTTTTAATGCATGATGTTCAGCACGGTTTGAGTCAGAAAATTGATCAAATCAAGAGATGAAAAATGAAAGTAAAAGAATCGAGTCAAAGAAGAAGAATTTAGGAGTTATCGTAACTGTGCCTGAAGTATTTTATTAAAATTGTGATTGCTGATATTCATGATCTACTACGTAATAGAAATTGTTCAGGTTTGGCTTGATGAGCTCGAAGGCATGCAATCTAAGCTCCTTAGGATTTTATTTATTTGTGGATTTTTGGGGTGCAATAGAATTCATGCAGCATGCAGAAAAATAGAATGCAAAAGTATCTGCATGTTGAACAAACGACAACACCTCAAAAACATCAGCACCGTCAAAGAAAATGAAGAAAATGCTAACAACAAACAAAACAACGCTCACGCATAATCACAAGACACAATGAAGTGCAATTGAACAGAGCTGGAAAACATTAGTCCTCCGCGCGGGTCCATTTATTCTTTGATCTGAGTCTTAAACTGAATATTAAAGCACTTTCTGGGTAAAACTTCGGGGGCAACCATTCGCGAACTCCCTCCTCCTTCATTGCCCTTCTCTGTGCTGACCTTCACGCTAACGAATGAAAACGCGTAGCCATTATTCTATTGTTATTACCCGAGGAGAGTGATCTCTCGGTGCGCTGAGTGTAGCCCGGAAACTACATTTATTCGTCTTGTTTTAGGGAGTTTTTAAGTTCCTCATTTTTCCACTGCAGTGATTCTAATCGGTCCAAAGCCAGCTTTTTCATGGCGAGGTGTAGTCGTTTTTCAATATCAAAGCAGTAGAAATTGACAACAGTTTTCAATAATGGAGCTGCAGCCTAGATCTCAAAATCTCACGGCGCGTAGTGGCGGAGCCGAAGGAGGCGCCGGATGTCGATTGCAGCCAATTCAAATATGTTGGTTCGGGCCGTGCTAGACTATACAATTCTTACATCCCTCTAAATAGAGACGGTGAGTTGGTACCAGACTTGTTTGGGAAGCATAATAACTGATTTTTTTATTGGCCAGCCCCCGCAAGTTGTTGTGCGGGCCGAGTATACTTTCGAATTGCTTCCACCGTATCCCGTTAAAGTATAATGCGCGGCGCATTGCGCAAGCAATTCAACAACGCCGTCCTCAATCATTTTCATCCTTAATTTTGGTCAATTTACTAGTATTAGCCTACAAATGTAGGACACCACTGTGGGCTTTGTTAACTTATTGGGGCTGGAAAATATCGGTCGCTTACGCGAAAGGTGCCGCTTCTATCCCGTTCCTATTACGGGGTTGCTGCAGCTAGGTACTATCCATTATTTCTGGAGTTTTCATTAACTGTCAGTAAAATCCAGAGACACACAGCTGGAAGCAATGCGAGATCTTCATTTTCGGTAAACGAGTAGGCGCTGATTTTCTCAAGTTTTCGAGAAATAATTTGCCAAGGTAAGGGCGCGTAGCGCAGTTGGAGGAGATGTTGGCTGTCGCGTGCACCCAATACTAGGCTCCTGCTTCGGATATCCCGCCCATTCCAACCAAGCCTTCTATCCCCACGGGGTCGGTAAATTAGTACCAGGCTTGTCTGGGAAGGATAAAGCGCTGACTTTTTTTAACGGCTGGGTACTGCAAGTCATTGTATGGCCTAAGCCCTAGTTTATACTTGCGTCGCCACGCGGCGCGGCACCACGATCGCCATAGATATGGATTTTTCGCGCCGTCCGGTCGATATCTATCCTGACCATCGCGCCGCGCCGCGCAGCGGTGCAAGTATAAACAAGTGCTTAGCACTTGTTACTACTTGCACCGCTCGCTCAATACGCATTCAAATCGTCTCAACGATATCCTATAGAAGCAGAAAAAACCTGGCTCACAGGTGTCTCCAAAAGGGTCAACAGCTTACTCTGCTCCATAGAGCTGCGCTGCTTGTTGTAACTTTGGAGTTCCCTTTTTACTTCGAGGTTTTTCTGGTTGTTTTGTTATATCGGACTGTACTTGATCTCGTTATGTATGTTTGTAATCGCGTGTCTGTCCACAAATAATTAAATAATTCTACAATAATTTAATAAATGCACCTGCAACATGCAGCGCACAGAAAAGGAAACACTTGGGAGCCTACTTCGAATGTTTTTTTTTTCGAAGCAAATACAGTTGGGCATGGCGCGTTCCAAGGCTCGGCTTGATCCCCTCAGTGCAGACGCATGTTTTCGTTATCTGGCGGGCGAGTTTTTAATTGGAGGTGTAATGGACGTGGAAACGAAACGCTCATTCATCATTCAGCTGTTACGAATCGTCACAGCGCGCACGAGATCAGGGAAAGCGCCTGAATAACATCAAAAAGCCCGAATATCACGACCGAATAATACTTTTGCTTTCGGAAGGATTAAACCGAAGGATTTCAAAGGAAGAATTCTGAAGAGAAGGCATTTCAGAGCTATTAGAGGGTGGCTGCTAATATAAGTGAAAAAAGTAAAAGCTGTGTGTGAAATCGACCCTAACGTTCGCCGCTCACATAATTCTAAGCCAAACATTCAAACAATGCGATAGCAGGCCGTTACCAAATCTCGTCATAAAATTCCGTCCCACTCGTGAGAATTTTTTTTACAGACTCTGTGAAATTAAAGTATTAAAAAATGAGCCAGCATTTTTAATTAAAGTAGTTTTCTTGCAGCATTACGACAGGCAAGAAAAATAAATAAATAATTAGAATAGCTTTGTCATATATAAAGATGATTTTGAGGGTTGCCATGCCGCAAAGTGAAAATAGGTGAAGATGAATATAAAGCGAGAACTGCCTTTTCAACGGAACCTAAGATTGGACGAAAGGATGCAAAATTTGAAGGTATTCGTCATGGATTTTGAGGATGTATCCTAGTCGGAGGGGGTGCCGCTAGAATAGCGAAACACACACAAACAGAATGAGATTTCCCGGCAGAAAATCGCATATAAAGGTCCTCTTGTAAGCCTACTTTGAAGGTAGCCCTTGCGAATAGTGTATTTTCAGTTTTACCGCCGATGTCAAATCGACTAGGCGGAGTGTCCCCCCCCCCCAGCTAGGATAACTTCGAATTGCTATATAAAATTTACTGCATAATTCTTATCTACATATATTATATTGCATAAATTTTATTCCCTTTTTACAGATGAGTAAAAATGGGTAGAAAACAGGGTAGCGGCGCTTGTGTAGTACAAAAGTGCCAGCTGCGGCGAGGACAATCCTCTAACCACTAGGGGTCATTCATTGGTCGAATATCCGGTGATATGGAGGTCAACTACTTATCGCATGGAATTCTCCAATAGTTCAGCGGATTTTCGCACACTGGTGTCCGACTTTCCTCCGGGAGTTCAAAAGGATTTCAAACAACAGCCATCTCAGTTTCCCTCGTGCGTTTGTCTGCAACGTGACGCTTCTACGCAGATACACAAATTACGCGTTATGCACTTTACCCCACAGCCTTAAGCCATCGCCCTCATCCACCTGCAGCAGCACGATCGGTGTTTCAGATTAACTTCGGCTATGACTAGCACCGTTTTCCTGCATAAGCTCCTACTGGGTTTTTTAAACTAGAAAAGTACCTTCGTAACATGCATTGGTTCTTTGGAGCACCAAGCCATTCCAGAAAATGCTTGAACTGTCAGATCGTTTTCCGTCTAGCCCTCTGTAGGTAATACCAGGCTGTCCAATAATTCTTGTCCGAAAATTTCACCATTTTTAATTTTTCAACTTTATTGTAAAACAAGTCTAATCAACAATATAATCAACACAGTTATCCACAACAGTGGCCCATTGATTGGGCAGGTCGCCGATGCCCTTCGCCCAGAACTCCGGGGGCTGCAACTCGAAGAAGTCCGCGATGTCGGATTTGAGGTTGTCGTAGTTGGTGAATTGTCTTCCGGCCAAATGGTGCTTCAGCGGGCGGAACAAGTGGTGGTCGGAGGGGGCGAGGTCCGGGGAATACGGCGGATGGGCAACCGTCTCCCAGCCGAGCGTCGCCAACTTCTGCTGGGTCTCTTTCGCCACGTGTGGGCGCGCGTTGTCGTGCAGCAGGTGGACCGAGGCCCGTCGGGGACGCTTTTCTCGGATGGCGGCGGCTAGTTTCTCGAGCTGATCGGTGTAGATGGAGGCGGTGACCGTCCTGCCTTGCAGGAGCGCTCGAAGTACAGCATGCCCTTGGCGTTCCACCAGCAGTAGAGCAGGATCTTCAGCGGGTGCAGGTCGGCTTTCGGCGTCGTCGGCGGCTCTTCTCCGCGCGGGATCCAGACGGCACGGCGGGCGACGTTGTCGTAGAGGACCCAGCTCTCATCCGCAGTGACCAGGTCCTCTAGAAACTCCTTTCGATGCGGACGACACTCGTAGTACACGAACGTACGAATTCGACCTTGGTCCATTTTAGCTTGTACTGGTAGCTAGACGCGGCGACTGCGCCTTATATACCCCTATCGTGGAACTCTGAAGAACCTACTAGAAGGTTTTTACACTTGCCTGATATTATAACACTTCTAAGGAAAATTATAGAATTTTGAAAATTTTCGGGCAGTAATTATTGGACAGCCTGATATGTCCATAGCAGGGATGAGCGGATTAACCGCTATCCGTTATCCGGTTTCCGATGGGTTTTGGCCTATCCGTTTTGTTGTTCGTTATCCGGAATTTTTCACCGGATAACGAACAACAGAATGTGGCAAGCTTGTGATTACTGGCGGAGTGGCGTTCTACCCCCGCCCTTTAAAGAGAGGCGTGACAAATGTCTGCGTCTCCCCTATCTCGTAAGGCAGCCACTGGACTCTCGAGCAAGCCCAGGGGGTTGGGGTGGGAGGGCCAGGGGGCAAGGGGGTAGAACGCTCGTCCTCAGTGATTACTTAGTTGGATATAAGGACAATTTAAAAAAATCGCCCTGTATTTTTTTCACTGGCAGTCGAGATATTCTTGTAATGCCTGGTCGGTGCCTTCTCACAGTTCTCAATGCTAAAATTAACTAAACTGTCTAATTGCTCATAGGGCATTTGGAATACTGAACACTGCCTTGCTCATTTCTATTTGTGGGGTTTTCACTAAAATTCCCTCTGGCATAACGTACGATTTGGAAAAAAACCAGCCGATCAGTGGAGAAAATGACAAACGTCCATACGAATCACTTTGTTTTAAGGATGTGCCAGATATCCGCATCTACACGACCTTTTAATGCTTTTTGAAACTATGTTTCGCACTAGCAGCAATTTACAGTTTACCCTTTCCAAAGCAATAGAGAGAGTTTACTTAGTGCTAAATTTAATTGGGGAGTAAACAAAAAGCGACTCTTTTTGACGACTGCCCCACCCAAGCCCAGAAATTTTCGTGGGATCTATCCATAGTGACTTCAATGCAGCTAAAAAACATGAATAAAGGATATAAGACGATGGAGTGCTGATGAGACACGCATTCTACTCCTATGTGATATGCTGGAGGCACTTTGAATGCGTATTTGGCCAGTACAATGACTTGCGGTGGTGAGCCGATGAACAATTCAGTGCATTATCCTGTCCGGACAAGCCTGACACCAATACATCGAGCCCGAAAGGATGGAAGGCTTGGTTGACCTGGAGGGGAAATCCGAACCAAGAACACTGAGTCGGAGTGCATGCGACAGGCGGCACTCCCGACTGCACTACCACGTGCCTTGAAGAAAATCACCAATAAGATTGTTAAAGGTGGTTTATTTGATATGTTGCATGGACAGTGTTACAATTACCGACCTACCATTGAAGAAAGAATGGTTTAAAAGTAGTTTTAATTTTTGTTGTTTGTTCGTTATCCGTTATCCGACCTTCAAAAGTTTACTATACGCTCGTTCCTGGTCCATAGATTTACTTTTGTGCATTAATTTTAACTGTTTGAATACATTTTGGCCATTTATTTAATTCCTTATTTTGGCAGATGCAGACACTTGCGTGCGAAAAAGAAAAGAATCTAATCACTTTCTCCAGAGGGAAGCAAAGCTTTTTCCATTAGTGAGCGCTCTCCGCAGTCAGAGCCTTTGATCTAAGAGAACAATTCTGTTCTAAGATTTTTAAAATTTGAAGAGCTCTCTGCTGGGAAGACATCGAAATCCCTGAAAAGCCTAGCAACTGGTGAGGTAGAGGGGCTGTGGACATGAGTGATGGGCAAAATGTTCTATTCCTGCGCTTTTGTAGGAGGTTTTTAGACTGACGGGGCTACACCAATCCAAATGATTGATGGTGAAATGTTGTCCGGTTGGAATGTTAAGCAAGGACTGAAGCTGGTGATTATTCGATTGTTATGAGGCACGCCATGCAATCTGCGTTCGCATGGCACTGCTTGAAGCTGTTTGGACCAAACTGCGAACTTCGTGGTGCTGTCTCTAGCGCAGTAGATTTTTTTTGCGTTTTAATAGGCAGTGCTCCCTTCCCGCCTTCCTCCGCATAGAATATATTCGACTTATTATTACTATCTCTCTTCACACACAAACAGATTTTAAAGATATCTTAAAATATGCTCCTCTTCTTCACTGAAGAGCCACGGGAGGAGCATTACACAAAGGTTCGTCTGAAGATAGTGGCGAAACGAACCTTTTTAATATTTTTTGTGCTAAGTAATATTTATTTTGTAATTAAGGATGGCACTTTACACATTTCTTTACTTCTTCGAACCTCTATTTTTATTTGTTTTGTATTATCTGCTGGTATCATATAGATGAAGATAAAGCAACTATGTACTGACTATTTGACCAAGCGGGATGGGACCAGAGGAATGTTTCAAGCCTACTCGTGAAATCAACGCCGTTGCATAAATTAATATGGTGAATAAAGGTCGGCGATGATCAGTATCTTCGCGGCATGCGCCATGCATTCTACTTCTACGCGTGTCGTTGAGGCGGTTTGCGTATTTGGCCTATACCTTGACTAGTGATGGCCAGTCGGGGCGGTGGACAAGTCAGTGATCCTTCCCAGAGAGGTCCGGTACCAAATCACCGATCCCGGAAGATGGAAGGTTCGGTTGGCCTGGGTGGGAAATCCGAGAAAGAACCTGGAATCGGTGTGCGATAGCTGGCGCCTCCCGCTGACCTACTATGCACCCATGGTGTAAGTAGCCTTGGTTAAACGAAAACTATCATAATTGGAGAAAAATAAAATATAAGGTCAATATTGACGCGTAGCGCTATTAGTTTAAGTATTCGATGAAAAAGTAAATCGCTATCCTTCATCTCGCGAACGATGAAGGGTAAAAGTGAAGTTAAAAACTCTATGATAAGCTGCGATGTGCCAAATCAACAAATACACGTGTAAAGTGTAAAGTGAAAACTTCAAATTTCTGAAAAGAAGACGCACGTACCTTTGCTGGATGGAGCTTGATGCCATAGAAATCACAGCGTCGTGCCACTTCGAGCATTGCAAAGTCGCTCTCGCCGGGGCTCATTCCTCTGAAAAAAGGAGAGATTTCCTGCTTTATTTCTTTATGGGAAATTAAGGCATGTTGGGGGATTTGTTTTACAGCACATCTACGACGATATTAGAAAGCCAAAATCGTTTCCCTCTGAAGTGCTTGTTCGAGTCCCGCCTGGTACCTAGAATTTTGCCCATAACCAAACAGTCTTGTAACAGCTTATATGTAGTCTCCGTAACAGTCATTTCAGGTTCAAGAGAATTGAGTTAATTGTAGATTATTGCTAGGTCATTGAAATGGAAACTATAGAACAATGAACTAGAAGTTGAAACGGTGTTGGAAAGGTCTGTCTAATCTGTTGCAAATGCGCCCTGATGAGATAAATGAAGTGTTAAGCGGCACCTCCATTTACTTATTTATTTATTATTTGCACAACGTCATGCGCGCAAAATAGTACATTTCACAAGGACATAACATGTTAGGAAATACATTGTGTAAAAAAAAATTCGTCAAAACAGTAAATATATGTTGTTACAAGATGTTTTGTTACGATCAAAACTCTTGTGCCAAGCGGGACTCGAACCCGCATCTTCTGCTTTCCGGGCACGGATGTTCGCCTTACACCAGCGGCGTACGGTCAAACAGCGCCGGTGGTGTAAGGCGAACATCGGTGCCCGGAAAGCAGAAGATATGGGTTCGAGTCCCGCCTGGCGCAAAAGTTTTGATCGTAACAAAACATCTTGTAACAACATATAGCCCCTGTACAAGCAGCTCCAGGCTTAAGCAAATGTGTTAAATCAGTAAATAAATATTAGAAGCGGTTCAAAACAACTTTCGAGGAAGTTGATGATACAGGAACTAAGGTTTTGCTACAATCAAATACCCAGTAGTACAAAAAGGAATCACAATTTCGGATTGGGGACGCTAGAATGCAGAAGGAAGAGGAACGGCAAGCTACTCTTTCACAAAATCATCCACCATACCATTAGCATTAAAATGTCAGATATAGTGACACTTAGGACAGCGAACACTCGAAGTGGAAGTGTCAGATATTATCCTGGCACAGCCAAACTCATTTGTAGGCTCAATTACTTCACACTCAGGTCAAGCACATTATATGACAAGCTTAAAAAAGGGTACCATTCCCATGCATCTCTCTTCCTTTCGAAGATTTCTGAGCCATCACTTAAGTTCTTAACTATACACCAAGATGTTTTCCGTTTATTGTCTTATTGATTCTTCTGTTGTTTTGTGTTCGTGTTCTGTTGTTATCATTTTCTATTTTCTAACAATTTCGCTCATCCCGTTCTATGGAAATTGCTGTTGTAACTCACATGGGCATGCTCATGTAATAAATAATAACGAAATCAAAACTAACCATCATTGTCACTTTTCGTGTGAGCGGAACTCTTAAACGGAATGTAGAAATCACATAGAAGTAAAAAGGTTTTAGGAGAATAGACGCAAGGAAATTATTAGGCTGTAACGAATTAAATGGCACTGGCTCGCGTCATTTTTTGGCGCGTCTTTACGCGTTTGATCAAGAACAAACCGCAACATGTGGCATATCATTTAGAAGCGCAAACTTTCCTCTACCGGCGAGTACCAAATTTTCTATGTAAAAGTGGGAAAACTTTAGAGTTTTATTGACTTTTTTGCAGATGGACAAAAGGGTAATCCGAGGCATTTACTTGTATGAATTCAAGCTGGGCACTACAGCTAAGGAGGCGGACGAGAAGATCAACGCCGCATTCGGTCAAGGATGTTCCACAATTCGGACGGCGTATCGTTGGTATCAGAAGTTCCGGAATGGAGATGAGAGCTTGGAAGAACATGAAGGTCGTGGGAGGCATAGTGATGTTGATGAGGACAAGCTGAGAGATGTGGTAGAGGAGGATCCACACAAAGGTACCAGGGAGATAGCGAAGGTTCTTGGCGTCAGTCACAACACAGCTGCCCGGCATCTGAAGGAAATTGGAAGGACCAAAAAGCTGGAAAGATGTGTGCCTCACGAGCTGTCTGAGGAGGAAAGAAACCGACGATATGAGATCTCGTCCGCACTGCTTCTACGGAACGAAACGGACCCATTCCTTGATCGCATCGTAACCTGTGACGAGAAATGGATAATGTACGACAACAGGCGACGATCGGAACAGTGGGTGGACAGCGATGAGAGCCCCAAGGTTTTTGCGAAGCCGGAATTGCACCAAAAGAAAGTAATGGTGACAGTATGGTGGTGTTCGCTGGGAATTATTCACCACAGCTTCCTCCCTCCCTGTGAATCCATCACGGCAGAGAAGTACTGCACTGAAATTGGAGAAATGATGAGAAAGTTGAAGGATATCCGGCCGGTTTCGGTGAATCGAAGGCGAGTTCTCCTTCTGCACGACAATGCTCGCCCCCATGTAGCACGAATGACGTTGCAGAAATTGAATGAGCTGAGCATTGAAACTCTACCACATCCTCCGTTTTCTCCCGACCTCTCCCCAACAGACTACCATTTCTTCAAGCATCTTGGCGACTTCTTGGTAGTGAAAATATTCAAATACCAACAGGATGCCGGAAGTGCCTTCGAAGATTTCGTCAATTCCAGAACTTCTGATTTTTATGCTACTGGGATAAAAAAGCTTGTATCACGTTGGCAAAGATGTGTAGAATCAGAAAGTTTTTATTTCGATTAATAAAGTTGCCCACGAGCCGAGATATTAACTGTTTAAATTTACAGTGGTTCAGTGCCATTTATTTCGTTACAACCTAATATCACATAATACATAGTCAATCTCATCCGTACAAAACTGTACAACTTGGAGTTCGACGTTCTATCCGCTTTTTTCTTATAATCTACACACATGTCGCTTACGCAGCGTTATTTTCAGACCTCTGAGAATGAACGGAGAACTCTCATCCTTCGCAAGAGAATGCCAAAATTGCTTTCCGACTATTCATTAGGATTAATTGCCCAAATGTTAACATCTAGAACATTCTTGCGAGGAATTTCTACCTGCAAGCACGAGCTCCAAGAAATAGTCCTTAGCGCATACAAAACGGTGAACTATGAACGATGTGAAGACCATTTGAAATTATAGGTTGAAAATGGCGAAAAGTTTCGGTTCCACTTATTATTTCTGTGGTACAAAAATGTTGCGGTTTACCAGAATCCTTTCAATCAAGTTCGTGTCACAAATTTTCCTGATGAATTTTTGGATGGTTTGCAAAGCCCTATGTAATGTCGTAGGGGGCGCGTAGCGCAGCCGGAGGAGGCGCCAGCTCGCACACCGATTCCAGGTTCTTTCTCGGATTTCCCACCCAGGCCAACCAAGCCTTCCATCTCTCCGGGGTCGGTGAATTGGTACCAGACTTGTCTGGGAAGGACACAGGCTGACTTTTCATCGGCTGGCCATCGCAAGTCATTGTATGATGGCCAATTACGCATTCGAATCGCCTCCACGACATCACGTAGAAGTAGAATGCGTGGCGCATCCCAAAAGGGTTTGAGTAACGCCGTCCTTTATCCTTTATCCTTATGTAATGTCATTCACATTAGTAATTAAGTAAACAGAGCGATGGATCAGAGAAGTACATGACGCGATGCTGAAATCCTACACGCCTGTAGATGTTTGTCTGCTCGCATTTCGCTTCAGCTTGATGAATTTTATTGTAGCTGAAGGGATAAGAATTTCGCGCTTACTCGAGTAGTATATTTGCATTTGGGACGTAGTTAGGCATTAGTTTAGCAGGTGCGGTTTTATACTTATAAAACCTCCTTTTGGATTTTCTTCGAGATCTCATTGAGGCATGGTCGACTAGGAAAATTTTCATATTTTCGCGAAATTTTGACGTCCCGCATTTGTCGGGAGAAGGGCGTCTTAGTGAGCGGCGAGGAATTGCGTTGTTCCTCGTTCTTCTCGTCGTCGTCGTCGTCGTCGTTTCATTGTGGCGCATTGTGAAGAGGGTGGTCATTGCGTCGGATTTTTTCCATATGCGACGACATCATCGAGGCATAGCGTAAAGCGCGCAAAAATCGATGCTCGAACAACTGCTATTATGTTGAATGAGAGGCTTCGGCCATAATTTTTTCGTCCCGTTCTGCCTCCGGTCGTTCGCCGGCCGGCCTTCGACTCCGTTCCGTTCGCGTTCACAGGCGCCGACGGAGCCGGCGTGGCGGAAGCATGCCCGGCAAAACATTACTACACGAGGAGCAGCGCCTTGTTCTTCGACCTCCTTGTTGTCTTTTCAAGCCAGAACAATGGAATGCGCGCATATTAGCAAAGTTTGTGCGGCAAGTAAACAGGAAACGACGACCCGAACAGGAGCTCCGTGATCTAGGACGAATCGAGGGCAGCGCTTGCGAATATCGAAAAATCTCAAAAATTGAAAGAAAAAAGCTGAATATCAGTCAACGGCGAGATGCTCGCTCGTGGAAGATTGATGCATTTTCTCGATGGAATGCTTCATGAGAAGTGATAGATCGGAATGCAATGGATCGCCTAGAACCCCGACTCCTTGGCAATGAAGAAAACTTGGTACAAATTGGCTCGGCGAGGAACGCTGCCACCCACCATTTGTCATGTTGCGCGCACTTCTCATTTCTAGATTCCCATGGTCTACTGCGTACTCTTGTGTGAGAAGGGACTGCGAGGACTGTGTGAGAAGGGCAAGTCCCATTCTATTGGGTTGATCGAAAAGTCTTGCAGCACTAGCACAACAAGATTACAATAAAATACAATATAATACAACATACAAAATCTCAGTCCACGATATATTCCCCGTCCAAGTCTAAAATCCTGCCCCATCTTTCTGGCAGCCTTTCAATTCCTTTCCGACAGAATTCCGAGGGTTGTGAGGAAAAGAATTCAGAAACCTCCATTTCCAGTTGACGTCGATCATCGAACTCTCTACCCCAAAGACGGTGCTTCAGAGCTCTGAGCAGGTGGTAGTCAGAAGGAGCGAGGTCTGGAGAGTACGGTGCATGGGGCAGGACTTCCCAGCCTAATTCCTGGATTTTCTCGCGACTCATTTTTGCGACATGAGGGCGCGTGCGGATATGATCGATACGTCGGGGTGCGAAGTTGGCACCTCCTGCTGAGTGCGCTATGTGCGCTCAGAAGGACAACGGGCGGCGTTAAGTAATCGTCTTGTGAGGTGCGCCACGCATTCTGCTCTTACGGGGAGTCGGGAAGGGAATTTGAACGTGTTTTTAGCCTCTTCAATGATTTACGGTAGCCAGCCAAAAGACAAGTCAGTTTTTTCATCTCTTCTAGCTAAGTCTTGTACCAATCCACAGACTCCGAAGAGATGTAGGTCTGGGGTGGCCAGGGGTTCCGGACCAGGAATCTGAATTCGGGTGCACGCGAGAGCTGGTGCCTCCACCGACTGCGCTACCACACGTCCTATTCTGGAACTCAGTTCGCTGCAATAACTTTTAGTTTTACATTTGTATAAATCATGTATTGAACTTCAACATGAGATAGCGATAAACTTCCTTAGCTTGCAGGGTATGTGGGCTCGACTGTTATCGGCATCCTTCAAAACAATAGTAAAGCATAAAAGAAAAATAGGCAATCAGTGAGTGCATAAAAAAGAGTTGGATAATATAAAGAGGATTATGTGAGGTAGTTCTCGTAGTATCCACCTCACTTTATACCAACGCTTCTTATTGTTTCGAATACAATATTAGGTTATTAGGTCGGACCTAAAGTTTCCGCCGTTTCTCGCTCTGAGGTTCATGTGATCATAACCCTGTTTATATTTCATCTCCTCGTCCGTGGTAAACGATGCTGCATTAGTCGTGTCTCTGCAGTGAACGACGAAAAAGAAAGAAGAAAGAGAAGAAAGAAAAAAGAACTGGAAACCTAAGCACTAGAACTTCAAAGAATTGGGATGGCATAGCTTATTTACTGTCGCATCACTCTTGAGATCCTTTTGTGCCATACACATGACAGTTATGTAGCTTTACCCTCCTTGAAGGGGTTTCACAAAAAAAAAAACTAAAAAAGTTCTTTTGTGAAAACTATGTATGTGGGCTTCGAGAAACTCATTGAAAAGTGAAACTTTACTCCCGACATTTTTCTGCATAAAGGACACGAAGAATTGTTATTTAGGGGTGCTGCTTGAACGGGTAGAAACTTCCTACCCCTAGCTAAAAGTGCAAAACAGATTGTCTACAGATTTCCAAAAATCGATTTCAAATTCTAATAAGAAGGCCTTGTTACACTCGAGTAGCTTATACTGGATCCTAATGAAAAATACTACCTCTAGACTGCATATCACGAACAAGAAATGGTCCATTGAAGCTGAAGTAATTTTTTAAGATGTCTCGACGAATCAATTTTTCTTTCAACTTTTTCGCACAACGTCCCTTACTATTTTGTTGCTCTTTAAATGTAAGCATTACAACACGTAATAACTCCTTCGAGAAAAGATTCGTTTTCTTCTTCGACAAAAAAATATAAAAAGACCCCATTGAAAGGCATCCCTATCTGTTGCGGCGAAAAATCATTGAGTATTAACCTATCAAACCTTCCACACTTCTAGCACAGTCTATCAGCATGCTTTTGAACTTGACATAGTAAAAGCATGGGAGACCACACTCACCTCCGCTTCTAATCGTTCTTACTTGCGATTATCTAATATAATCAAGACCTTCCACTACTTTTGAGTTCTATACGGTTTTGAACTGTTTAGACCAGTCTGTCACTACTGCGATTCCACCTCTATGCAGCACCAAAATTCGATTCAATTCTGGCTGACCGTCTCCCTCACCTTTCTACTACCGTAAGAATTGGTTTAAGTCCTCAGTTGTTTGAATTGCTCGATGAACGACTCAAGGGGTGCAAAGCGACATGCTCCTCTTTACATCGTCATATAGAAACCAATCACGAATTCGTGGGAAAGAACTTTAAAGGGGCAACCAACGCTTACAACACCAAGCGGTGGAAGCTTTTAACCCGACCTAATATTGGTGATGAGCACAATACTCAGAAGTCAAATTACAGCTTAAATTCAAATAAATTAAGGTCAGGATGGTAGCAGACTCACATCAAGTTCTTATGATTCTCCATCACCTTCTGCTGAAACTCGATGGTCTGGTGTGGTATGAAGCGTGAATGCGAGAGGTACGTGGCGTCCGGATAGTCTTCTGCCGAGAAGTCCCCGCATTCGGACTGAAATATAACCATTTCTCCTTTCTCAGCCCGTCCTAACAGCTTCACACGTGCTAATGGTAACAACAGCGTGTTGACTGAAGCGTTCGAATAAGCAGCAGCACCTGTACAAGGTAGGCGGCCAGCAGAGCAGCTGTCGTCTCGGCACAATGCAGTTCGCCCATTGACAAGTCACGTCGAATTTGAAGCGTCAGCAGGTATCTGCAAGGCATGTTATGCGCTTATTAACTCGGATCGCTTATTGATTATATCGATTTTCTCGGACAAGGGATGCGCAAGAAAGGAGATCACACTGACGAATAGAGCAAAGTACAACATGAAAGTACTGGAAATATTAATATTTAGGGTATCTGTAGTCAAATTTAGCTACTTCTCTTTAAAACCATGCCTTGAGTAGGTTCCAAAAAAATGTTCAACAACAAAATTATAAAATTATTGAAACCGATTAAAACGGAGCTCGATTGACACTACCGTTGACGCAACAACAAAGCATTGCTGTCATCGTATTTTAAAAAAACGTAAATAAACGCAGTAATTTGACAAACAGACTTACCGAGTGTACTCCTCCTCTAGGTCGATCGGATTTGGAGTATAAAATTTTACAATAAAATAGAATTTGGCGTCGCTGCTATGTGAACTAATTTGACGGAGAATAGGCTTGTCGGCGTCTAACCAGCACTGAAACAGTGAACAATAACTCCAATAGTATAATTATTTCCCTACTAGGTAATTTGCATTTGAAGTTCTACTATTTTTCTCGTTTTCGGTTGTGTTCAGCTACTTTTTAAGATTTTAGGTTCTTGAGTGAAATAATAGAGAACGGGAGCATCTAGGTGAAGCTAGAAAGGAACCCCCCCCCCCCCCCCCCTAAAGATTTTCTCAACTAGGAAATGGTAATATTTAGGAGGAAACTTAGAATATATCGTACCTATCTATTCCGTGCTTCTTTTGAACTCTGCAAGCGCACTGGCTATCTATTTTCTTGAAAATCATAAAAATATTGAAAGTAGTTCACTGACAAGGTGCGCAGCTTGTGCATGCTTGTAAGTGCACGTTTTGATTCGTCTACGCCCACGAGCACTGCATTCCTTCAGAAAAATATTCGCGAACTTCATACTGGTAGTAAACACGGTAAATGTCTTGGTTTGTGAATGTCTCATCTGTAGAAATTCTGTAGACGAATGCTCCCCTTTTCCACTGAAGTCATGAAATGAAATTGAACTCATCAAGCAAACGAATATCATTTGAAATTGAACCCTATCTTTTCTTTTGAGGATTCATGGCTCAAGGTTCCCAAAAAACCGTTCTTAATTTGGACTGAGCATTTTATGCACTGTTCATGCTTCGGTACCGAGTATGTCTCAGATTCTCGAAAGGTCAAGCGGCTCTCCTAGCAAAAGGCGACGAATTCTACACAAGAATAAAAAACTGACTAAGAACCGCATTTTGGTCTTATTTATGTGTATAAATGCACTTGTAGAAATTAGTGCTGTTGAAATTCCAACAATAAATTACTGGCTTAAGAGATTCGTCAAGAGCCAATTTCCGTTTCTTCTGTCAAATGTCGAGTTTCGAGCACACGTATTGGTTAATAAAGACACATGGAACGCAGTCGGAGGAGAGTCCGCCTATCCCTTGTACTCCAACCCTGTCCATTAAAGATTCGGGTACCGCCCAGGTCATATGCATTTCATCCATTGACTGGCTACTACAAGCCATTGCATAGGCCAAATATGTATGAAATCAGGCTGGCTGCACGACGTCCCGTAGAAGTGGAGTGCTTGCCACATCTCATAAAAGGATTTATTAAACTATCCTTGAGTTTTAAGCTAAAGATAAATTTACCTTTTACTCTTATATCGTACTATAACTACGGTACTACCATATGATATCATGTGTTACCTGTTAGTGTTCTTCTAAGACGCGTTCAACAAGATTGTTATCCGATCCTCTGAAGTTCCTTTAAAGAAGGGCGACACTCGCCGAAACGTAAGCCGAGTAAAAACTGGATAACTATCTTGGTGAACGGCTATAACAAGGACACTATGAGTTAAACAACGCTATGCCAAGATTCATTGAAAGTTGAACTTGGGCGATGGGCGACCGTTACATGATTTACCAAGACCTATTTTTTATACTGTAACTTCCAGTTCTTTAAAGAGACAACTGCTAGCCGTTTGTTTTCCCCTACTCATAAATTGCAACGTTTTGAGAAGAGGTTGTGAGGAGGCATTCTATTAGGTGTACTGGTGGCTTCCAAAGATTTCAATTTGGAGTTGTTTGAATGTCGCTCTGACGGTTGAAGACGTATTTCCAAAGATATTTTCGGAGCTCCATTCTGAAGCGCGATGACGTTCATGAAATGTCGCCGACGACTTAGCCGCGTGAGCACAGCTTATATAAACAGCACTTTTGGCGGAATTCCCCGAAGAATTGCAACAAGCACAATCGAAAAGCAACAACCGAGAAGCGACCGTGCACTCACATGACATCCAGTGTTGTCTATGCATTCTAAGCCGAAGTAGTCGTTCTCGAGGAGATTCAGATGTCGTGCTACCTCGTCGAGTAGCGTCTGACCGATAGCCTTGTGCTGAAGTAAGACAGGTATAGAAACGTGAATATATTGTTTTATTTTGGAAGAAGTAAGCTAGTTTGCACTGCTGTTCGTTAGACGTTGTATAAAACTAATCCCTTTCTCTTAGACCTGCTATGAAAACTGAAATTTTCACGAAGGTAAAACGAATGCTATGACGTCTATTGTTAAGGCTTCTAGAATCGCCTCCGACTCTAGCGAGTAAAACAATCAAACATTGCGGGCAAATCTAATGGACATTTCTAGTTGTTTTTACGCAACAGTGTGTTTGCCGAACGAGGAATGGGAATTAGACCTGTATTTTCTGTTTTACGGGAATAGAAGGTATATGGTGGCGAAGAGATGCGAGGAAACCCGTACGTATTCATAACCTTCTTCAGGGGTTCAAATCGGTCTCTGATTTTGTGGTATTACTAAGCTCCATAGCGTAAGTGAAGCATTTGTAAAGGAATATTGTGAGAATGACAGCCCAAAAAAAAGTTGTAGTTAAGCCATGTTACAATAAGTTATAATTAAGTATGGTTATAATGTAATAAATTTTTCATTTTATCTTAATTCGTTTTTAAGTTCAATCAAGATTTTGTGCCAGGTCTTTGTTCATCTCACATTATCTCTTTCTAATCTTAAAGAATTTTGAACGGCAAAAAGACCGAACTCCAGCGTTGCATAGGAATAAGCCATCCCAAGAAAGGTTTACCGGTCCTTGCGAACCAACAACTACGCCGAAGCGGCCTAAATCGAAACAAGAAATTTCTGATTTCCTGAATTCAGATGCAACACATTTCTGCGGCCCTCGTTCAATATTCTCTTGTTTGGTGAAAAACATTCACCGACTGTAGTGAAGGTCTACAACTGCGAAACGCCCACTTTAAATGTAAAGATTAGGGACTCAATTTTTGCGGTTTTGTCCATATAGGAAGGTCAAATTTAACCGATTCGTTAGTGTTAACCCAGGACGTGATACCATTCGTTCTGAGCAGGGACCATTATGACTGGTTCAAATATTAGATGAATTATCTTTTGCGGCAGTTTTTTTTAGTGAAAACCAGCTTCAAGTCTGCGTGCTATGCAGTGATAAAAAAGATATGGCTATGATGCGGTTCTAATGAACTGACCTCTAAACGACAAAGGGCAGGAAAACATTAATGCAGAAGTATCTCGCTGTCACAGCTGATAAAAATATTAGAAGAAAAGCTCAGTTTCGTTCTTCTTTCCATTGTACTCTCAGTGTTCTTCAAATGGTGCCGTGTAAGCGGGGTTAATACTACGAAGTAGGTTGCTAACAGTAAATTTGTTCCACACAAGCGTACGTTTACACTTCCCTTTATGCTATGGTTATGAAGATGATATCTCTGAAAGTGAATTACCTATGGTGCAAGTGATTCCAAAATTGAATCTTAGCATTCGAACTAATTAATTAAAGTAGATTGTCCGAAAACAGGACGGCACACATCAATGATGAACATGAATTCTGATTTTTCAAAAGAGTTCTTCAGTGTTATCTTTCTTCGTGCATAATTTAAGGTAAGAATGTCAAAAGACTATGTTCCTTTGTACATACGCGAAAGACCTTAAGTGGTAAGGCACATTTGTGAAATACTTGTTGCAAAACTAATACAAAGTAGAGTTTCTGGATAAAGCTGAGTGGGGGTGGTGGTTTAGAGGGATATCGTGTATCAAATGGATCCATTTTCCGGAACTTGATATATATGACATATCAGTCACTCCAAATTCTCGAAAAGATCTTGTCTATGTGACCGACTATGTGAATTCTACGAGTAACCCTTCACTATTCTTCCTTATTTTGCAGTTTCATTTTATTGTCGTCGCTTTTCTAATCAAACTGCACCTCTTTTGTTTTCATATGGACATCTTCAGAATCAAATGGGATGCCTTCGCGTAAACTGCGTTTTCACTACCGACTAAATAAACATGACGACATTGAAACCTAACTGAACACTTTTCAAATCAAATTTGACACTCTTCTAAGCAAACTGACGCTCCGAAAAGGTTAGAATAATTTTCTGTCCAGGGAAAATTTTGTATGACTTCTTTGAAATTTTTGATTCTCCTGCCTTAAAAGCACATGAAAGCAGTGTTCTTAAAGTTGAAAATGAGAATGCGCCATGGCATTCTCATTTTCAACTTTAAGAACACTGACCTTGGATCGATAGCAGAAATTGCGTTTGCAAAGAATTACCCGGTGTCAAAACTCAGTTGAAAAACACACACATATCATGTTGCTTTTTCAACTAAGCAGAATTTAGGACGTCAATGAAAATAGAGCCGCGACGAGTTAGAAAATTGCATAGTACAATCTCTTCTTTCAATATGTAAAAATTGGAACCTATCAGAATCTTAGAAGAAGTCCTGAACATTTATTTTTCCTTGGTAATTTAATAAAAAAATTCAAACATTATGATCAGTTAAGGAGCAAAGAATTTTTAAAAAAAGTTCAAAGAAAGCCGTACTAAATTTTCCCTTGGCAAAAAATTATTCTAACCTTCTTGGAAAGTGTTAAGTCTAATCGGAAATCGCTCGATTTAATTCGGAAGATGTTCTGATTTCAAAAACGTCAGAATTGCTTCAAAGGGAGTCCTACTTAATTCGGAAAGAGTCCAGTCCGATTTGAGAAGTGCCCAATTTCATCGAAAAGTGTCCCTTTTAATGTGAAGCGTGTTCGGTTTTGACGTGAAAATGGTATAAACAACGTCCTTCCGGTACCTTGCACTACACTCCCTACCAACCCACCTACTAGGATCTGAGTCTCTTCTCTACACCACGTATGCACCAACGGTCAGCTTGATCATGTTCTGGTGGGCTGAACTGCGACTTCAAAAAGCACATATTCAAACCCTCACAAGCTTGTCAGCTAGGGTGTCAAAACGCTTACTGTAACTTTAAACCGTGCAACTGTTTACCATTCAAGAAGTAATTCTGATCTAAGGTTCAGATTCGGTAAGGGGGGCTTGAGTCAAAACTAGACGTAATCCATTCAGCTTACTACCTACCTCTAATCTAACCGCTATTTTCTGCATCCTTGGTCTCGTGGCGAATGTAAATATCACCATGATTCCTTCATAATAGTTTTCCTTCAAACGTTTACTAATCAATTTCTTCACTGGTTGGTGAGGCAGATCCGGCGGCGAAAATCGAACGTGTCTTACGCTCGTCGATATCTTCGCTGCGGGATGGCCGGGCCTAGTAGCGTTCCGATAGTAAATTGATATCCGGGGAGGGACGACGACTGATCAGTCGCGTATAAACAGCTTTTGCTGTCGGCCGCCCATTGATCGCGCGGGCGCTCGAAACGATGATTTTCGGCGTGAAAAAAATAGACCTCGAAGAGGGCAGCGCTGCCTGTACAAGCAGCGCGCAAAGGGCATGCTCGGCTCAACAGAAGCAACGCGGAAATGTCGGTGAAAATATGAGTTCTTCGTCGGAGACCATCATTGGAGCCAGTATGCACTTACCCCCAGATGAAAGACGGCCACACTGTCGTCCAGCATTCGCACTTTGATACAGACGAGTCGACCACGTTTCGTGTCCATACCGGGAGGCGGTGGTCCTCCCACGCCGAGCGGAATACCCGACATTTCCGCTCTGAAATTCCACGAATTGAATTCGCTCTAAACGCATAGAATATTCGGTTTTCGTCATAGAATTGGAGTTGAAAATTCGTCACAGCACTGCTGAACGCAAAGATTTTGGAGGCACGCTCCGAAGAACTAAACCGCGACCGAGGGTTATAGTAGAAGGGGGGGGGGGTTTCATTAAGAAGGAAAGAAAGAGGCTGAAGATCATTAATTTCATAAGTTGTAATGATATATCATCTGCAGCCGGACACCCACGAAAGCGTTCTTGAAATTGAAAATTTCGCTTTATTTACAGTTTCTTGTCACCCCTTGAATTAGTTCATGTCGCCAAATTTTGCAAGCCACTCGGTGATGTTTATTTACTCGATCCGTCTTATTTCGTCTTATTCGAACTACAGCTAAATTTTAAAGTTCCCTCCACTTCAAGTTCGCAAGTCCTTAGATTAGACATTTTGGGTACTTGCATACAATTGTTTAGGAGCTATAGCAGAAAAGTTCTTAGAAAAGAAAAGCGTTGACTGCTATTCCAATGGAAATTTCACTAGGAGAAAATCTAAAGGTTTTTGGAGTTGCCCTTCCCATAGAATCTCAAAATAAGATAGCCTTTTTATATACTACCCTGAGTACCCAGATAGGGTAACCAACCCTAAGACGAGACTTGATTTGTTACGCTATCTGACCGGCTAAGGTTAGGATGGCAACCGGAGATTTTAATGTGAAGTGTTCCGGCGAGGCCTATAGTTCACGCGTGAGATCTGTCGATCCTATGGCTGGAAAATTGAAATTTTATACGGTTTTTTTTAACTAGTTTGGTTTCTCGTATAAACCAATCTAACAGTCGCATACAAAAAAGCTCCTAGTTACATCTTAAGTAGCAAAAAGTTCCCACAAGTTAAGCCACTAAGCTATTCTCGAAATAAAAATTATATTAGCTATTCAGCACCTAACAGCATTTACGTTACATTTTTATGCAGCAGGGGTATAAGAAGATATTTTTATCATAAGCTGCTATTCTACACTGATGTACTGGAGACTATAGTTGCTGAAAAAATTTAAACTAGAGGTTGTATGATAAGCTAAACCCAACGCAGTTTCAAGCTACAGCTAAATTTGAATTTCCTTCAGAACTTCCTGAAAACATAGTTGATCGTTAACAATTTGCGTGCTCTTATACATTTTTCTAGAAGTTTTGGCAAAAAAGCTCTTAGCCCTAGTTTATACTTGCGCCGCTGCGCGGCGCGGCACCATTGTCGGAATAGATATCGACCCGGCGGCGCGAAAAATCGATACCTATGACGATCGTCGTGCCGCACCGCGTGGCGGCGCAAGTGTTAAACTAGGGCTTACGCAGAAGATATGTTTTGATCGTTGTTTTATTGAAAATGTTTGTGAGGAAATTCTAATGATTTTTGGAGCTGCCCTGAAACATAGTCGTCACACAATTAGGTCTATTTTATTGTCAGAGTTTCTAAATATTTGATGGTCTTATATGGAAGAACTTCCGATTGATAGGAAACTGAAGATCTGCAGCTGACAACCCATGGAGAGTTTTGGTCTTTACCCTCAGTGTAGTACCAACAGAGACAGAATAGAACTCCTGTAGCGCATTTCCAAAACTGCATGGTACTGCGCCGTGACAATGTATGGCGTATATTTTTCCATTGTTATTGTAATATATTGCTTGTATCACGTGTAGAAAATACGATTGATGAAAAGAAGGATTTACTTCCTGTAGTCTGCTATTGAGAAAATACTGAAGGAATAGGAATTCTCCATGGCTTGAAGGCGTACATGTATGGATAGAAGGATAGCTTTAGCGGGGCACTAGCGGAGAGAGTTCATCGGTCATAGGAAAATTCCGTGGCACTTGTTTTACTAGCGTTAACGGATTGGAACTGGCAGCTTTCTAGAAGTGGGCGAAATAAATTTTTACAAGTAATTAATCAAATGGGAGACGGCGTGTTATAGAACACCAGCTTTTTATTGGTGACGATTGTTCCTAGAGTGTTCAACCCCACATTTGGGTTCATTCTTGAGTCAGGCTAAACATAATTCAGGGTTTTTAAATCAAAAGACTGCACAATGCTGGCTATAAACTGTGAGAAAAGCTCGGAAAAAGTTAAGGAATAAAGTAAAAAGTTGAAATGCGTTGCAAAATATTCTCCAAGAATGTGCTGACCACCCAAGAAGGGCGGCAACATGGCAAGCGGGTGATGAAGACGGCGTGAGGGAGTCATTGCGGGACTAAGGCGACTGGGCGGAAGCCTAGGCGGACGTCTCTCATACATTCAGCTTTTTTCCGGCAGTCCGTATCTCTGATGCGAGGCATGGTGGAGTGTGTGCGAAGGGAAACATTCGAGAGCGCCAGATCCTCAGAATAGGGAAAAAACCGTTATTTGATGAAGACGTGATAAGATGTGCGGATTAAAGTCGAAGAATGAATGCTGAAGAGGCGCAATAGAGAGCGGATGAGAGTGAGGGAAGTGAGAGCGAACAATTGGCAAAGTCCGCAGCAGCAGCAGCAGCAGCAGCGGCTGGAGCACGGGCACGAGCACGAGCAGCAGCAGCAGCGGTCCGCCGCCCACATGCCAGATGGCCAAAACATAGCTGGAGCAAGCTGGCTGGTCACACCGATCACGTCGACGATGCTGATCATCCACGGCGACGACGTGGTCGTCGTCGTGGACGGCGACGGCTGTCGGTGAGGAACGGCTCGAGTAATAGTCGTCAGTAGTCGCGTGTCGCACACAGACACCGACGACACCCGCAGCAGCACATGTCCTCTGTCCGGTGCACTCGTTCTCATCGACAATTAAAATCGGCCATCGAAACTGCTATCAACGACCACCAGCTGCTCAGAAAATCACGACGCCCGCTACGTTTCGGTGATTAGAGTCGGCAAACGCACGTAAAAAGGGCAACTTGTCGGACGCTTTCCCTATCCCGCTGATTATTTATCGCCGGGTACCTCAAGCTGATCGCTGGTCGGCCACGAAAACAAGAGCTTGTCATTTCAGTGCTCGAGACATGTGCTAACTGCCTGCCGGATTAGTTTATGCTTGACGGCAACCAGACGCCAGCACAGTGGCAGGCCAGAGTTCGATGGGATGAATGTTCTGAAGTGTTTTTGGTCATTATGTAGCGGAGCCATAGCTGGTAGAAGCATTTCAGGGATACGCCACGTGTTCTACTTCTATTTTTGATATTGACTCCGTGCTAGTGTTGTCTAATGACCAATTTTCGCTATTCTCTTCACGCAGTTTCATATCGACTTCGTTTTGCCACACAACAGGTTCTTTTCTTTGTGAAAACTGCCGTTTGTTGGCACTCCGGTTCATCTACTGAGGAAGAGCTCAGTCCCTGTGTCCCTTCTTGCGGAAACATAAAGAACTCATATTAAGCAGCAGTTGGGAAAATTTACCTCAGATACTAGTATAAAACAGGCGCACGTAGAAAACAAGTATCCAACTATGTTGTTTTTAATAGCAACCCCTAGCAATACTGGAATCAGATGTCCGAGAAGGAGCACCGCATCCTGTTGACCTGGTAACTGGCCGTCCCCTCTAATCGAAAAGTTCAGATGACCTTGTAGTGGGTAACTGATCGTGACAGAAGTGCAGTACTGCGAGTCGTTAATCATTCAACACAACTAAAATGCTTTTGACCAATTTCTGCAGGTATAATCAGAACATTTGTCGAGCAAAAAGTGATACAAAATCAGCTCTGCACAAAAGATTATAGGAAGTATAGGCAAAAGTGATTTCTTCGATTACTTGAATTAAGTGGAAAATGCTCTTTTTCAAAGCAATTGGGTATTTAGCTCCCTGAAAAATCTACTACATGCATATTCCATCAAGATATCGCCTCTTATAAAAAGCTTTTTTTGTATTTAACTTCACAAATGTTGGGACATTAGTGATGTTAACTACAAAACAAAAAACTAACTAACTAACATTCATAAAACACTGACAAACATTTGTAAAATTATCTACAAAAAATTTTGAGGAGTGAATAGTACAACCGCCATCAGTCCAACCCTCCTTAAGATGCGCCGCGCATTCTGTTTTAACGGAATAGCGTGAATCGGGTGTCTCCAGTTTCTCTTTTCGTGAAACCTCAGCATGGCTACTTTTTGCGTTTTGTTAATACTGCTCCAACACGACGTTTTTAAGATGAATCTTTATTTGGCCGTTTCGACCTCCTCAGCTTCTCTGAAGATTCATTTTAAAAATTTCGTGTTGGCACAGTATTAACAAGAGAACTGTTTTCACTATATGACGGTATGAAGGTGTCTTAGTCACCAAGTGGTCTAAGATGTCTCGTCAGTCGGCAAGAGGTCATTATGCAACCGCAAATTGGCGATAGGTTCGATTTCCATTCAAGGCACCAAAGCCTGCTTTCCTTCGGGCTTGGCGAATTGATAAAGTCGTGTCTGTAGAAGTATAAAACGCCTGGTTGTTCGTTCGGTTCGTTACCGTAAGTCAGATATGCATTACTATACCACGCGGAAATAGAATAATGTGCTCATCTAGGTTGGGTTCCATTACCGATGACTTTTATTTTGCATCCTTTAAATTCACGATGTAGTGCCACTCCAGGAAGATGGTACTAACCAGGAGACTATCTCAACGGTAGGTCGGAACGGCCCAAGTGTTGTATATGGGCAGAATAGCCTCTCTCTGGGAAACAACAAAATGCAAATATCTCGACCCCAATACAACTCTGCACAGAGTTAGGGACGACAGAAGTTGGGCAGTTGGCGGCGTTAGCCCTATGCCTGGAGGCGGAGGGCGGGCTCAAGTTGGCTGGAAATAGCGATCATGAGCGAGTAATGGTGGCGCAGTGCGTAGAGGGGCGGCGTAATCCCCATAATCGCTGTTTCCAGCCAACTTGAGCTCGCCCTCCGCGGGCAGGCATAGGGCTAACGCCGCCAACGGCCCAACTTCTGTCGTCCCTAACTCTGTGCAGAGTTGTATTGGGGTCGAGATATTTGCACTTTGTTGTTTCCCAGAGAGAGGCGATTCTGCACATATACAACACTTGGGCGGTTCCGACCTACCGTTGAGATAGTTTCCTGGTAAGACATCATGAGAGATAAGAAACCCTGGCGTTAAGCAATCACTGCGTGGCATGCGCCACGCACTCACTTCTACGGAATATTGTGCACAGTCTGTCTACAGCTTCATAGTATTCTGTGGCTTATCGATCTGACCATTGCAGACCTGTTCAGCTTCTATATTCTAATCAGCGGAATAGCTTCTATATTCGGTTTATTTGCAGAGCACGCTTTGGGACTCGCTATTATAAGTATTTTATTTGAAGTTGTAAAAAAGAATCGATCACAGCTGGCTTAGCACCATCGCACGCAATGGTTGTTATTCGTATGTAATTGGAGTGGAGATTTTCATTTGTTCAGATTCCACGCCGAAACCTGAATTGTGAAGGATACACATATAAATTGAAGTACTAATTAATATCTCCTTTTGTATGCGCCACGCGTTCTACTTCTACGGGATGCCTTGAATGCAGTTTGAGGGCATATTTTGCCCATACAATGACTTGCGGTGGCCAACAGAGCAACGTGTGTGTTTTCTCCTTGCCATACAAGTCTGGGACCTAATTCCCGGGCAAGCAAGGCTTGGTTGATGTGAGCGGGAAATCGGAACCAGGAACCTGCAATCAGGTGCTCGGGACAGCCGGCGCCTTCTCCGACTGCGCTACCACTAGCACAGTATAAAAGGAGCCTTGCGAAGATTCTACATAAAATCAAAAGAATAAATACGAGGTAAAATATGTATAAAACATACATACAATATAAGAAATTTTCAGATAATATGTACTTAGGAAGGAACTGCAGTTTCGAGTCAAAAACTGAGGAGCTTTACTACGGTCAGCAAAAATTGCATACCGAGAAATTGCTGCTCAAACTATTATTATATTTCTGGTAAACACGGTACTAATTTTCACGTAAAATCGTCCTTCCCAATTCTATTTCTTATAAAATAACAAAAGTGCAATTCTAAGCATAGGGCGTTAGTGAAGCGGGAATGTCCGGGAACGAGAGCGAGCATGTGCCCGTATGAGAGCGTGCGCCATGGTTCTTCATCCTGTTGTTGACGTGGGGGCACTCAGGTGTATAGATAATTAAAAGTTTAACATGACAGCGTGTTAGCACACGTCTTGAGTTCGAGCTTAAAGAACGAGGACTGCTCGTAGTGTATCGCGGCCGACAGATGGAGTACAGGGAATTATTCTGCCACGAAGCAGTGGATGCAAGTTTTAAGGGTTGTATGCACTGCTTCGTACATGACCAAACCGTGGTCCCAGAACCCGGCACAGTAGTTTTAAGTAGCGGGATCCTGTCCAACCGGATTAGGTCACATCCTAAAGTTCCAGTAGGAAACCCAACCGGGAGGGGATATCAACATTAAGGAGTGCCAGCAGTACGAGGAACTGATTCAGGTACTTGGCAGAGTTTTGATTGGTTGGCGCCTCTCTTGCCGCTGTCCTTGCACTCAGTTGGCCATAACCCCTATATGTACCTTTTTAGCAAGGCACGGAATAATCCATAGAGGATAAAGGTGGTTTTATTCTGGCAAAACGAACAGAGCCAATGCCCTCTCATAAGTTGTCTCGAGTTCTGGAACAACGCTTTGGTCATGTACATATGTTTTCTTGAAAGGCCATAAATCTGTGTTGAGCATGACCGCTTTGAATGAGATTTGAAGCGTGCATGACCCATGTCTTCGCAAAAGGCGCTTGCCACCGCTGCGCCACGTGAATTTTGCTAATCCTACTATATATAAAAGAGTAAGCGGTTGTCCGTCCGTCTGTCCGTCCGTCCGTCTGTCCGTCCGTCTGCCTATCCGTCTGGCCTTTCCTATCCTATCCTAGACGTCGAGTAACAGGTGTCCGGGTTCAGACCATGTGTCACCCATGTCAGGTCGAGAGGGTCAGAAGGCGTGTCACCGACGTCGTTCTACAGGCGTCCGAATTCAGAAAAGGTGTCACCGACGTCGTTCACCAGACGTCCGGGTTCATAAGAGGTGCCACCGACGTCGTGCAACAGGCGAACGGGTTCGGAAGAGCTGTCGCCGAAGTCACGCAAAGGGGGAAGGGGGGGGGGCAGGTACAGAAGACATGTCAGCGATGTCCTTCAAAAGACGTCCGGCTTTAGAAGACGAGTCAACGATGTCGATTAAGCGATGTCCGGGTTCAGGCATGTCACCGATGTCACGCCGTGAGCGTGGGAGGACAAGTTTGGGGGGGGGGGAATATCTTGAAAAGTGAAATTCTTGAAATTCGTGAAAGTGACCTGGAAGGGGGAGGGGGGCTGGAGGTGACACGGAGACGGGGAACCAGTAATACGGGATCTCTAAAATGGGGTCAGTAGACGGGACCAAGGGAATGGGGAAACCAATAATGGTGTTCAGTAGAGGTTACCAATAAGGGAACAAGAAAGGAGGAGTTAATTAAGGATGGTTACCAATAAGGGCAATCGAAAAGAAGGGGTCCAGCAGCTGAAGCGGGCAAGAGGGGACCACTCCCCACCCCACCTTACCTGTTCGAGAGAACCAGTAAGGTGGGGTGGGGAGGGGGGGGGGGGGGGAAGGGGGTGGCGTCCGGATTCAAAAGATGTGTCAGTGTTGTGGGGCAACGGGCTTCCGCGTTCAGAAGACGTGTCTCCGATGTCGGTCAAAGGCCGCTTGGGATTGCAAGACGTGTCACCGACGTACAGAGGCAGGCGCGTTCGCTTATCCGTTTAGTATCTCTTATTATTGACAGTTTTGAGGAAAACATTTTTCTAAAACATCTTCTAACAGTGATGACTTTATTGGGAACTTCATTTCAAGAGAGCAGTTATATGAAACAGCTGTATCACAATCGCAGAAGGTTTCGGACATGAGCAAACCGAATCAGCATGGTATGCGTCTGTGTAAAGAAGTTTTTCAGAGTTTCAGGGTTTGGGGGCGAAGCCCCCAACCAGACGTTTGGCGGCCGCTAGGCCGTTGAACGTCTGGTAGGGGGATAACTGAGAGCGATCATCCGCTATTAGATGAGTCGCTGGTGAAGTGAGGTGGTCGCTAATGTTAGGATTTTCCAAAAAAATGTACACACTGTTTGGTTGACCACGGCAATTCATATTGTTTTAGATAACACAGAGCTTGAACATAATTTAGATAATTGAGCAGGAAGCGGAAATGTGTCGAGTGCTGAGATTCCACTTAACGCTTACCAATCTTTTCGCGATATGTTCTTGACTGATAGTGAGCTCGTCAATTATTAGATTGGCAACTAACTTCATGGCCTCTCAAACACCTTCAACAAAAGTGTTTATTAACAAATAACAAATAACAATTTTCATTCAAGGGAGGATCACTTGTAGAGCTAGGCTGCTTCCCATTTATCAGCTACGTGGTACATCTCGTAGCTGTAGAATTCTTCTACTTTTGAGACCGAGAACCCTTGGAGGTGTATTTTGACGTGGTCCACATTAATAAATCGTCTTCAAACCAAAAAGTGCTTCAGAGAGCTAAAAAGGTGGCAGCCACTCGAAGCACACTCTGGGCTGTAAGGTGGATGAGTTAGAGGCTCCCAGCCAATGTCTTCGTCCAATTCGCGACGTCTAATCTGGCGTTGTCTTGCTGGAGGATAATTCCGCTCCTGAAAAGCTGTCTGAACCTATTCTGGGAGTAGTTCAGCCTGCGGCTGTCGAGCTGAGAAGAGTAGATTTCAGCATCAATGCGGGAACAGCTCTTGGTGATCTTCCAGAGGTTGACGCCTTCTTGACATCGTCAAACGGAGAGCGCTTCGCGAACCTGACTCTTCAAAAAATCGAAGACTTTGGCTGGGGGCATCCAACTCATCCACCTTACAGCTCAGACTGTGCGCCGACTGACTACTATCTTTTTAGTTCGGTACAGCTCTTCTTGCTTGGAAGGCGACTTATTAATGTGGACCAGGTCACAATGCACCTTCACTGATTCTTGGCCTTAAAAGCACAAGAGTTCTACTGCCGTGGGATAGAGCAGCTACCTGATAAGCATGAAGTACTTCTGCGTTTCGGGGGTCTTATTTTGCCTAAGGATTGTCATTTGTTATTTGTTAATAAGTATTTTTGTTGAAGATTCTTGAGAGTCCACGAACTTAGTTGCCAACCTAATATAAAAACTTTTTTCAATGAGAAATGGCACATATTTTTGCGTATATGAAGTTTGCTGAATTATCCATTTGATGTTCAAACTTTTGTTGAGCCTAGAGCGGCTGATATAGAAGATATAAATTGTTAGATAGATGTCAGTTACGATCAGAACTCTTGCGCCAGGCGGGACTCGAATCCGCGCCTTCTGCTTTCTGGGTAGCGATGCTACGCCTTTGTTTCAGATGTGGAACTCTTTTTCATCAAGAAATCTTGACTACATGAATACTTCAAGATTCAGTTTGGTTTAAAGTTTTATGGGCATGAAGCATCCGCTCGCTCGAACAGCGTCGGTGGTAGGCGTGTAGTATCGCTGCCAGGAAAGCAGAAGGTGCGGGTTCGAGTCCCGCTTGGCGCAGGAGTTTTAATCATAACTAGACGTCCATCTAACAACTTTGAATTTTTTCGATTGATCAGGGTTGTTCATAAAACTTTGAATCGAAGTGGATCTCTAAAAATCTGTGTAATCAAGGTATTTCTTGATAAAAAGGAATTCCATATCTGAAGCAATAAGTTCTTGTATAAAAAGTGATGACTTCCGCTGCAGTTCGCCATTCTTCTCATCTATGTATTGACTTCTCCATCCACCCATCATTAACCGCCATTCTGGTACAGAAGGCACAATCATGGCACAGGAGCTACAAATGGCGAAGAAGCATTGGTCGTGCGGTTGGTTCGCCATTTATGGCTTGGTTTTCTAAACCCAATCGACACGAGTACTCAGTTTTTCGATTTTTTTTTTACTTCGAAACGCCGGTTTTGGATTGAGGTTTTACATCTCACCTTGAGAAACCAAATATGTGGTCGGATTAGTAACGCAGATAAGTTGTGCACAGATCTGGGCAATCCTGTGTTGGAAAAACTCCAATTGACATTTGCACTATTAATCAAGTAAGCATAGGAAAAAGCTTAGCAATTACCGGGGCGCAATATCGTCAGTGAACACATCAGAAAAGTTCCGCTTTTCTGCTCCTTGAGAAGCGTTTTGAAATTTTATTGTACATGGCTAGAATTGTAAAAGATGAAGGCCAATGAAAATATGTATATATTTTTGACATGCCCCATATGTCCTTCTACAGGACGGTTATCCTATTCATCCAGAAAGTATTATAGAATGAGTTATGTTATGCGCTATATGAGCTGAAAATTTTCAAGCAGAAATAATGACGTCGGGTTGCTACGCAATCTGTGGGAGCCTTCTTTGGACAGGATCGTGATATGCGACGAAAAACGGATCCTTTATGACAATCGTCATTGCTCTGCACAATGGCTGGACAAGAATTAGAGTCCCAAGGAGATGACGAAACCAAGTCTTCATCCATAGAAGACCATTGTGACCGTGTGATAGACATTGGTTGGTATAGTCCATTACAAATTCTTGAAGACTGGAGAGACTATCACAGCGGAGAAATTCTGTGCCGAAATTGAAGTGATGCAGCAGAAGTTGATTGAAAAGCAGTCGGTTTCGGTCAATCGAAGACGCTCAATCCTACTGCATGACAACGCACGTTCGTACGTTTCAAAAATTGTTGTCCAGAAACCGGGTGAATTGAGATACGAAACTCTGCCACATCCCGCACATTCACCAATTTTGTCCCCTACCAAATATAATTTTTTCAGGCATTTAGATCTACATGTGAAGGATAAAGAATTCAGCGACTAAGATTCTGTCGAAAATGACTTCTTATGTTTTATTAATTCTCGTGGTTCTGATTTTTGGTGGTTATTTCGATTAATAAAATAGTTTACAAGCAAAGTTATAACCTGTCAAAGTTTTCAGTCAAACTCGGTCATTTCATGTGCAACAACCTTATATAGGGTGGGGGAGAATCTTCCATTCAAAAAGACTTATATCTACTATTAAGTATGGGAGAATTCTCCTTCAACGAACCAGTGCTACAGCGTTACAGGTTAAGGTTTAAGCTGTGAAGTTATCGGTAGTTAGCAGGCTTCAGAGGAAATTGGCCCTTGACGGCATGGCATGACGGCATCGAATGAACCGTTGTTGTATAGGAAACTCCCTACAGCAGTGTTGTATCTCGAATTTGAAACAGTTGTCGCCCAGCTACCAGAAACACTTTCTGGATTTCGACGCTGTACTGCCCAGGAATTAACGGCAACAATAAGAGCAGAGTGGTGAGAGAAGACGTTAGGTTTAGGGCCCGAACGAGTGCAAATGAGCCGCCCGAAACTCAGTTAAAAAGACATTGCTTTTACTACATAGGAAGGGATGACGTTGAGTCTGATGGATGCAGATATAAGCGGCGGCCGGCTCGTGGATGTTTTCGAACGGAGAATGTCAATTGTCCGTGTAACCTAATATGGCCACGAGACTAGAGAGTCGCCTCAGTCGAAGGCTCGAAAGAAGGTGGCCACATCTTCGCGCAGACCTCGACGTTCGCGAACTCCTGCTTAATTCCACGTGATAACTACAATCCTTTCCAAAATACTGTTTACTTTATTACTGTTTTCTGCGATAATGTTTATTTTTCTGTGCTAGTTTTGTTGGGTGCGTGGAGCGCAGTCGGAGGAGGCGCCGGCTGTCGCCTGCACCCGATACCAGGTTCCTGGTTCGGATTTCCCGGCCAGGCCAACCAAGCCTTCCATCCCTCCGGGGTCGGTGAATTGGTACAAGCCTTATCTGGGAAGGATAAAGCGCTAACTTATTCATCGGCTGGCCACCGCAAGTCATTGTATGGCCAAATACGCATTCAACTGGCCTCCACGACACCCCGTAGAAGTAGAATGCGCTGACGCACCTCAAAAGGGATTGAATAACGCCGTCCTTTATCCTTATCCTAGTTTTGTTATTTCACAATACGAATTGTTTCTTGCATACAATTTTAAACGAAAAAAAAACTTAAAATCACACCTCGTTTTCTCTGCGCAAGAGTCAGATAATCAAAATTGTTTTCCACGGTAACGTAGCAGAATAAAGAGCAAAAAAAGGTTGGCATTGAGCAATTTGATTTGGAGTGTGCCACGCACACTATTTCTATGCGGCATCGAGAAGGCTGCTTCAATATGGTCCAAGAAATTAATTTTTTTTAGACCAAAGCCACCTAAACGCCTTTTTCTTCTCAAATAATTTTGGAACTTACCCAGCAAGTGTAAAACGCCTGGGTGGCCTGCATCTGTACCAAACTCGAAATCAAATCGAGGATCGTCGAGACCTCATCGGTCCTCTAGAATGGTGTCGAATACACTTTGAGTGTTATCGCAAGCAATTACTGGTTACAAGGATAAACTAGCAGAATTCCATTTTGGGCTAAATACTGATAAAGAGGATGACCTTAATTGGTCCCTATTTGGAATGCGCCAGGCATCTTGCTTCTATGGGATGTCGTGGAAAGAATTGGAAGGCGTATTTGGTCTTTACACATTTGGTTGGCCTTGGAGGGAAATCCGAACCAAGAAACTTGGTTCGGGGTGTACACGACAGCCGCGAAACTCCTCCGACAACGCGTGCAAAATAAGGACCAAAGAAGGATTTGGCTGGTGTATGTTTTAGTTTTATTTTTACGTTTGGATTGAAGGTATGCTATCGGAAAAGGAATCGTCAGTTGTATACCGATATATCGGTAAGCACGGTACATGCTTACCGATATATTGGTATACAGGTTACGTGGGAAATGTCACCCATTCTTCTTTCGCGTAGTATCTGAGGATCATTTTGAACGCGTTTTGATCTTCATCGCAGACGATTTTTCTATTGTTTTCAATTCGTTTTTCTACCGCTGCTAAGACGTGTAAGCCTTCTACCAGCTGAATTGTTCCAGGCGACATCAGTGAGCATTTTTAGGCGCAATTTAATGAGGTTAGATTTTCCGCACTTATTTAGAATTTTGTTAACAATTAGATTCTTATAGACACCACAGTTACAAGATGCAAGATGACTGATGCTCCAGAGCACACTATTTGTTCATGGTCTTGACTGCCATTCGAAAGCAGGAAGAATAAGGCTCCGAATTTCATATGGGAGAAGAATACATGACAAAGATCTTAATTGCAAGGCTCCTGGCTTGATTGTTGCATGGCGCTTCTCGTTCCATCACCTCACAAACAATAAGAATCGTAACTCGCAACAGAAGATCTCGTTTTTCTCTTCAATGTTCCATTTTTTGAGCTTATAATAATAATTTATTTTTTTAGATATGGTATCGGCACTGAAGCATTAACACATTACAACTTCATCATCCTTATCTCAATATCCTTATCATAATCTTTCCTCCAAAATCGCTTCACTCTGTTTTCTTTTTGCAATTTAGAACTTGTTTTGCTGCGACGCTGCGATTCATTGAATTTTTCATCAGAGACAAACATGGAATCGAGAAACATTCAAGTCTGTTAAATGTTTGTTTTTTCGATTATGTTCCTTTCTTGTATAGCGCACAAACATGTGCAATAAATCAATAAATCAATAAAATGGATAAAGAACAGCATTAATAAATTACTTTGTGGGATGCATCAGGCATTCTGATTCAACGAGATATCGCGATGGCATTTTGAATGCCTATTTATTCTACACAATCGCCTACGGTAGACATTGGATCCGATGCCGATTCGAGTAATTCGAATCCGTCATTTTTTTCAAACCCAGTTGAAAGAGTTGTCCAAAGATAGCATCACTGAAAAGTCCCGGATCTCGGGGATCTGGTTCAGATAAGAGCAGCTTTGACAAGAAGGATTCTTTTATAGTCGTGTAACTGATCTATCTTTCTCACATCGGATGTCGAATAGGACAGGTCACTAGATTTCTGATCAAAATTAGTCATCTAAATTTTCCGCAAATTGGGTCTGGTGAAAACAATTCCTATTTAATTTGCCCCAAGATCCTGTTTTTTAAAAAATACCATTGTTTACACAATCTGTTTTGCCAGGGTTTGAAAAAATGATGGATCCGAATCGTCGTCGGATCCAATGTCTAACCTGCAGTGGCTAGCCGATGAAAAAATCAGTGTTTTATCCTTCCGAAACAAGTCCTATGGCAATTCAGGGACCTCGGAAGAAACGAGAGCTTGGCTGGTCCAGACAGGACAAACCTAGAACCATGAATCGCGTGGTATGCGACAATTGGCGCCTCCTATGGCTGCGTTAGCACGGGTGTCGCGGACAAGGCACGTGCATTATCCCACCAGGCATCGTTTCCAGGAGCGCATCTGCTTACAATTTTGCAAGAGGCTTTGACTGAGCTTGTAATGGGGTCGATCTCTGCATGAGAAAATGGTGCTTTCTATCAGTGACGCCACGCCTGCTCCGCAAAATGGGAAGGCGGAGTACATACTATACACACATCACACGACATGGAGTTGTTCAGCTGGCACAGATTGTCAGGGTGTAAGGACGGCTGAATGAAATAATTCTAGCGTTCGTACACTCTACTTCATGCTATCTGAATGGTCTCGAAGAAGCAAGGAGAATTCGTTGACCTGTGCCTCTAAATTGGGAGCGCTATTAATCGTATAGGCGCATGCGGCGCAGTGACAGGAAGCGCATTTTACACGCACGGTTCGGTTCCGTGAAATGGTCAACAAAAAGACTCCGTCTCATGGGAATTGGTGAACCGGCACAAGATCTATCTAGAAATTTTCAAGCCAATGTCGGTGATACTATTCAACTTAAGCTTTTATCAGGAGCGAAATCAAGCCCATGACAATTTCCTCACAATATGAACAGATGTAATGAGTTGAAGGGCCAAATAATTAGTTTTTTTTTCTTCAGCATTCCAGGCGGGATATACGGAACGGAATGAGAACCACATCCTGGTATTTTGAGCTTGCGATATATTCCAAAAAAAGTTCGAAAGAAGGTCGAAGATTATAGTGAGAGAAAGAGTCTCTTAAAGGTCTCCAATCTCGCTCCGACGTGCACCAGATGCCCAAGAGGAGCTCGAATGACCTCGATTCAATCTTTCGCTGTTAGCTTAGAATTCATAATAATAAACGATAGGTAAGCTACAGAGAAACTCACCGTGCATGTGCGTAGTCAAGCCTGGCCATGGCTAAAGTGGATCCCGCATTCTGAAACGAAAAAACCTTCATTTGAAAATTATGCGAATTGTTAACATACATGCAAGTTATAAAAATAGCGACAGAATCATTTAAGAGGTAAGGGATAATCTGTGACTGTTACAGGTATGAGCAGCATGAGGTTGAATCAACAGTGGGGTGTTATACTTCAGAAAGCAAACGTAAGACAGAATCTACATACTACTGGTACCTTCGTCGTGGCACTACTAAAGTCAATATCGAGCATCCACGCTGGCTAATCGATACCGAAGGTGCTCATAATGTCGCGCGGCGGACCTACGTATAAACCTTGTCTGGCATTAATTTGTTTAATTTCCTGTTATTTACTTCCTGTGGACATCTTCAATTATAAAAATAGAAGAAAGTGAAAATCAGCGAAATTATTAGGGGAAAAGTGAAAGTTATCGAAAATAAAGGAAAATTTGAATAGCAGAAAAATCAAAATTCTCAAAGAAAAATCATGACAAAGACTGAAAAAGACCACATGTTGACCACAGAGTTACAGAATCCTATTCTGATTGTATTTTAGATTCATTATAAAGGCGATCGTTTAGCTCAATGTTCAACGAAATTGTTTCGAAAATGTCGCGAAGATGGGCAGCACTGGGAGATGGTGGCGCACCAGCCAATCAGAATACTGCTCGTACAAACCCTCTCTGAATCGCACGCCAATCTGATGCGGAATGATGGGCTAACGCGCCACCACCTTCCAATGCTGCCGATCTTCGCGACATATATCACATATGCCAACGAATGTTGTGATAATGTGGTAAAGAAGGACGCTAGATACAGAGCTTCTCATGCGACAGGCATGAGAAGCTACTACTTACATGCCATGCAACGACCCACTAAAACGAGCTTTTATCGCCCTCCACCGTGTAGCTTCCCTGACTTCACTGTCCTCCTAAAGACGACAGATTAGCCTCCTCCAGTAAAGGAATGAAACCGGTACGCAAAATTTAAAAATTTGAAGTGAAAATATTTTGGGGCATTTAATGATAGCACAGCCAGGAAGGAAGGGCGGCTGCCGCGTGCACCCAGAATACGATTTTGTGAAAGGCAAGCCTTAGGCCCATTCAGTATCTGCGAATTGGTTTATGACTTGACCTGGAAGGACAGAATTCTGCTTAGCGTGCCACTGAAAGCCTGCATACATTCCAAATACCCATATTTCTTGCCACCATATTTCGTAGAAGTAGAATGTATGGCGGATCCCAAATACTTATTGATTAATGCGAACCCCTATCCCTGTACTCCTAGTAGGTTGGAAACTAGGTCTCGCGTTTTTTAAACGTTTTAAACCAGATGACGTCATTCTTGCTGCCGAACAAGGCATTTGAGAGCAGTTACGTGGCGCTGAACAAGGAGAAGGGCCACAGAAAGGGACTCCATCGGCAAGGAAAGTGGGAAGGAATTAGTAATTATAGATCTGCAGAAAATCGCGCTTCTTTGTTCTTTTTTTTTTGATTTGTGAATGCACCAAAAATGCGCTAGCATCGTGAACAACTGCAATAATTACTACTAACAAAATCGGTAGAAGAACGTGATATATTAGGTTGGTGAAAAAGTCTTGCACCAAAGCGTATGTTTTTTCAAAATTTAATTGCTTCTTCTGTGAGCGACTTCAATCTGCAAAGTAACTACCGTTTACATCTACAACCTTCTGCCATCTGATGGGGAGATCATGAAATCCTTTCTTCCAGAATGAAGTCAGCTGTGACTCGAAGAAGTGCTCGTCATCGGATTCCAGTTTGGTTCAGTCCTTGAAGCACCTATTCCTCAGTTGTTGCTTGAAAGCTCGCAAGAAGTGGTAGTCCGATGGCGCAAGATCTGGCGAATACAGCGGGAGGGGCGGCACCTCCCATCTAAGCTCCTGCAACTTCTGGGGAGACGACCATACAACGTAGGAGGCGAGCATTGTCGTGAAGAAGGTAAACATTCCTCCGCCCTCGCCGCTTGCGCCACATTGCCTCGCTCAGCTTCTGCAGCTGTGTGGCGTAAATGTTCGCTGTTACTGCGGTGCAGTCCTCAAAGAGCTCATGATAGAGCATTCCTCGAGAATCGCATCAACAGCACAGCATCACCTTCCTCTGTTGGATGTCCGCCTTGAGGTTGTGGTTCTCCTTGAGGGAGCTACTGGGCCTTTCGAGTATGGTTAACGAGGAAGACTCAGGATTCATCTGCCGTGACGACATTTCTCGAGAAGGCCCTTATTACGAAAACGAACAAGGAGAGACTGAGCGATAGTCAGTCGCGAAGCCTTGTTAGAGTCACGGAGTCGGTCAGCCTTCTCTGCAATCGTAGTAATTAAATGCCCTCAGAAGTAAATTGCCACGTATGCGAAATACTATAAAATGTTTGTGCTACAACTACGGACACTAAACACTCCATGAAGGTTTCTGTTAAATCTTGAAAATTTTCAAAAATTTTGGTGGAAGACTTTTTCACCAACCTAATATCACTGTGAAATACAGCTGGGTGATAGAGCTTTGCCTCCTAAGTATTCAGAGTTTGAGTGAAGGATACAAAACACAACATAAAAAAGTGGAGTATAATATTTGAAAATGTGTCGAATTCCTTTTAAAAATAAATGACATGTTCGCTTTAGCACCAGTGATTTGGCGATGTTGAGACCGTGATGTAGGACTGCTCTAGTGGAAGAAAAGTTGGACTACTATGTCTTACATTGTATTTGTTCTTAGTGGAAATACTTACTGAGGTCCTGCTACCGTAAAATAGCAGAAGTCTCCATTGCTACCGTACGATAGGACCCCTCGAACACGATTAAACATACTACGGTGCCGGCGTGGGAAGTGATGAAGAAGGATGGGGAAAGTATAAACGTGTAGTATCCGTAGTCTTTGGACTTCGCTCCAAGCAAATAATTTCGTAGCCATCTCGGAGTTGCGCAGCAAGCTAAGATCCCCAAAATGTGGTAGGAAAGTCACCAAGATGGAGCAGGAATGGAAAGGTACACCGAACAGCAACGACCTTCTGCAGTCGATGCCCATAAGATAACAGGGGGTGGTAAATGCAAAAGGCTCCTCAGCACTTTTCTAAGGACATTCTTTTCGATAGAACCGTTTTTTTCGTTATCAGCTGCGTTCTGATTTCGTTGAAGATTGTCAACATATGGTGGCAGTGAGAGTTGAAATGAAAAAAAAAACTTTAAAGAATGCTTTTGACATAGTAGAAGGGTTTTGAAATTAAAGCATACGTCGCTCAAACGCTAACAGAACTGCATGATTGTTAAAGAATCAAAGCTGACATTTTTCAATCCTTCTGGAAGATGCATAAAGCATTCTACTTCTGTAAGATGTCGTGCAGGCGGTTTGATCGCGTCTTTGGATGGAATGAATTGAAGTGATCATGACGAATCAGCCAAGGTTTTTTAAGATTCCAACTCCTCTCTTCGTAAAACCCCGGCTTAGTAAACTGATGTGTATTATATCAGTTTCCTATGTGCCGAAAGAGGTTTTTATGGTAGAACTTTATTGTGCGACCTGACGCTTCGACGCTATTGTCGTCTTCAGAGGTTGAAGATGGTGCAAGATGGTTGAAATGCACTCTACCCCACCAAGCGCCTCAACTGCTCTAGCGGTTCCGACACCGTAGGGGGAGGCCCACAGAAACTTCACACAAAGAGGGAAAACTCACGATACGCAGTCCACCACTCTAGTACGGTATAGTACGGTTGTGGGCCTCCCCTTACGGTGTCGCAACGGCTGGAGCGATTGAGGAGCTTGATGGGGACTGTGCATTTCAATATCTTGCACCATCTTCAGGCCTCTGAAGACGACGATAGCGTCGGAGCGTCAGGTCGCACAATAAAGTTCTACCATAAACAAACCTCGTTCGGCACACAAGAAGCTGTTACACACCAGGGTTTTATATCTCCATGACAAATTTGTTACCAACTCACCGACCTCGGAAAGGAAATGCTCGGTTGCTTTAGACGGAAATCCGGACTAAAAATCTTGAATCAGGTTGCACGCGAAGCCTGCGCTTCTCTTAGCTGCGCTACCATGCGAGCACAAAACTATAATATGCTTAAACACTTCACGCGTTCGTTGAGCCAAAAATTAAGAAGAAGGATACCTATGATCGTCCATAAAAAAGTCTAAGGATGAGTGTTATGCACCCCCTTGCTCACCACTACTTCGCAGTGAAAATTGATGTCAGATGACATCAGTGTGACTGCAGAATGAGACATCAGTTATGTGGCGCTGAGCTTAATTTATGTTTGAGCGCCACTGCATAGGGCGGAGGTTAAAAAGCGTGATAGATTTCTCAAACAAAGGCCGTCCGATTGGGATCAATAGCAAGAATGACAGAAAGCGTTCGCAACAATGCGGATATTCTCTAAAGCTCTCAAAGTGGCATAAATTTTAGCAGTTCAAACCGGACGTTTAGGGCTGCTCAGCGGTGAGGAAAAGGGGCTCTCCTTTACCCAGGGGATAAAAGGAAAAAGGGCTGCGTTAATCAGTCTTTCGGGGGGTGTGCCACGCATTCTGCAATATTTCTACGGGATATCGGAGACAATTAGTGTGCGTATTTGGCCTACTATAGCTGTGCTCTCGCAAAATTTTTCTAATATTCGAATGGTTTCGAATGTTTGCAATTTTTGAGTATACGAATCCAAATATATTCCAAAAGTGTGGTTTTTATAAATATTTGACTTTGAGTATTAGGTTGTCCCATAAGTCTTCGCCGTTTTTTTTTTGAACGATTCATTGTGGATTTCGCCGGCGGTGTCTTGCATAGCGCTGCATAGCTTTCGAAAGAGAATGATTTGCTCTATCAGCGCGTGTATTGCTTTTCTTTTTTCATTATGAATTTTGCCAATTTTTAGGTCGTTGAAGTGAAAAGTGAAAAAGTGAAAAAGTAGCCATTTGCGCACTCTTGTTCTCTCTGCTTAGGTTTGCAATTTTTTGCGCAGTTTTTTATAGCACTTGGAAGACAATGTTCTGTAATACAAGAATATGTGTTAGTTTTATTTGATCATTCGTCCTTTATTGATTTTTAGGTCATCAAATTGGGACGTCCGAAGGAGGATGGTTATTTTTGCCGACAGCTCCTGCTTTGTGGTTGGACTTTTTGGGTTGTTATATGTGGTTCGAAAGAGAATGTCTTGTTCTATAAGAATATGTGTCGCGTTTATTGATTTCTATTGAATATCAACAAAATGCCAAAAAGAGAAAAATCGTCTTTACCAACAACTCCTGGTCCTTCTTCAGTTGTTGATATTCGACAGAAATCAGCGTGAGCCAATAAACGCGACACAAATACTTACTGAGCAGGACATTCTCTTCCAAACAACATATAACACCAAGCAAAAAAGTCCAACCGCAGAACCGGAGTTCTGGTAAAAATTCGAACGGGAAAGTCGGATGTCCCAATTTGATGACCTAAAAATCAATAAAGCACAAGTGAAAAAATAGGACCTACACATATTCTTGTAGCGCAGAACATTGTTTTCCAAGTGCTATAAAAAACTGCGCAAAAAATTACAAACCTAAGCGGAGAGAACAAGTGCGCAAATGGCTACTTTTTCTCTCTTCCCTTTTCACTTCAACGACCTAAAAATTGGCAAAATTCATGATGAAAAAAGGAAATCAATACATGCGCTGATAGAGCAAATCATTCTCTTTGGAAAGCTATGCAGCGCTATGCAAGAGACCGCCGGCGAAATCTGCAGTGAATCGTTGAAGAAAAAAAAAAACGGCGGGGACTTATGGGACAACCTAATACATTCGAAGAACGCGTTTTTTAATATTCGAATTCGAATATTCAAATTTGAAAACCATTGGAATACCTATTCGAATAGGTCATTCGAGCTCAACTACAGCCTATACATGCAGTGACTTGTGGTAGCTAATGAGAGAAACTTGCAGCGAATACGCGAATTTTAGGTCCATCGCGGCATTTAATCCATCCTGAAATTTATTGAGACCGGCTTAGACAAGAAACGTTTTTCCAGGTTGAAAAATAATGGGGCCATACAAATTTTAGGCTCACCTTAAAGCATTACATGTGTCTGACAGGTTTGTTTGCAAATTTAAAGGATAAAAATAAATTACGGGATTTTTAAATTCCTTCGGTGATGCTCCATGCATTCTATTTACCGGGGGTGTGGTAACTTGACTGCGCATTTGGCCATTACAAAGACTTGCAGTGGCTAGACGATGGACAACTCAGTGTTTTATCCCTCTCAGAACAGACTGATACCACTACACCGACTCTGGAGTGATGCAAGGCTTAGCTGGCCTGTGGTGAAAATACGAACCAAAAACCTGAAATCGAGTGTACGTGACAGCTAGCACCTCCTCCGACTGCGCTACCACGCGCTGCTTTACCCTACCTTGCAAAATTTCCGAGAAAATATGACATGGGTATTCAGAAACAGAAGGGGATGATCCGAGCCGTGCTCGGAGAGCTTGGGTCGGAGTGACGAGTCGGGTTGATGTTAAGCACAACGAACGACGAACGGCGGCGGCGGCAGCTTCGGCGCGAAAGAGAGCGAACACCAATTAGGGCACCTGCGGGCATCGATTCCCCATGAATATCATATGCATTCAGAATCGCCGACTTTTTGTCCCAGTGTGTCCTCTTCAGCGAGTGTATGCAGAGCTGAAGCGGCACGAGGCCTCCATCCCGAAGTCCCGCTCGACTCGTGGTGATTCGAGATTCAACTGGATTTCTCTGAGTAATGAGCACCACTTAAAAGCGGCTTTCAGCTGCTGAGTGTCACTGGCTTTCATACTGCCTTCTTCCACGGATAAGGAATTTAGCTGAATGGTTGAATGCTAAGTTAGCAAGGATCTCAACATCACATATGGACAGGCACCCGCCAGGCACACTGCAGACTTTGCGCTGGTCAGCTCTCCCCATGACGTCATTTCGAACCGAAAAGAGTGGTGTTCCATCATTCCTTACCTACGTTTTCCGGGAAATTCCATAGATCTTCGTTTTAAACTTCAACGCATTCTTTAATTTACACTTCAGTCCCCCCCCCCCTCCCCGGGACGTTCAAAAATAGAACGTTCTCGTTTCTTGTCTAATTAGCAACTGGAGGAAGTATTGCCTAAGAAAATATGGCGAAACGAGCCGTCTATTTTATTTTATTTTATTTTGCTTTTTCCATTGCTACTAGTTTTTAAGTTCTTAATGAGGCCTACATGGGGAGATGGCGATGGGCCAGCCAATGATGGCAGCGACCACTCAGAGAATGCGATCTGATTGGTCTGGCGCGTCCGTCATTCCCAATGCAGGCTGTATTAACAACAAGTACAATTTATCTTCTTTATACTTGGTAATACGTCTACGCGTATGCTTATGCACACCACTTTGGTTTCCATTATGAAAGAGTCATGCTGCCACCTTATAAGGACGGCTCTAAAACTTAATTCCGAGTTAAATCTTAAATCTACTAGATTTTGGACTAGCACTTAGCATGGAATTAAATCGCGGGTTGACCTCAGAGCCTATCAGTGAGGTCAAAGTATTGATTTTAACAGCTGTAGGCCTCCGAGGTTCAACCAAATAGATGATTAGAGGAGCGCAATTTTTTCACATAAGACAAGATGCGTCGCACTTCTTGTTCAAGCTGAGCAGCAGTGACTTCATTCCTTATTCCTTAAGTTTTCTGGAGCTCGAATAACCTTGCTTTTCTTGAGTTGTTTTGTGTTTTTCTTTACTTCTTAGCCATTTGTGTTGCGCTCACTATGCTCAATTTTTACTTTCCTCCACTGCTTATATGATTTTTGCTGGGTCGTGTGCGTTCAAAGTTTTTAGGAATAGGAATATGTGCGGGCGCGTGTAGCGCAATCGGAGGAAGTGCCGACTGTCGCATGCACCCGATACCAGGTTCCTGGTTCGGATTTTCCGCCCAGGCCAACCAAGTCTTCCATCCCTCCGGAATGGGTGAATTGGTACCAGACGTGTCTGGGAAGGATAAAGCGCTGACTTTTCATCGGCTGGCCATCGCAAGTCATTGTATGACCAAATACGCATTCATATCGCCTCCACTGCATCCCGCAGAAGTAGAATGCACTGGCGCATCCCAAAAGGCATTGAGTAACGCCGTCCTTTATCATTTATCCTTTATGAATATGTTCCCTAGGTTGATTTCCGATAACTCATCCCACGATCGTCTTAATGTGCGTCTTCAGATAAAGATAAAGATGGAGTCAAACATTGTAGAAGCCAGTAGCGAGTTGCTCCAATCGACCTCCATCGTTACGGATAGCGTTATTCATCAGGATTATGGATAGCGTTATTCATCAGGATTTGCGCTACATTTAATTGAGCTCGGAATTTTACCACACGTAGCTAACAAGAAATTCAATGGCAGAAAGCATCCATCAGAAGACTTATAATACTTGGTCGTTATTCCAACTTTTCCAGAAACAATTTTGAACTAACATTACATGGCAGGCTTAAAGGCATTGTTCGGAAAGCGGTTGCACGTTTGGCAATGAATTTTGCTGGATGTTTGAATACGAAAATCAATAGCGTTATTATTCGCCCGACGAACCTCGTTCTTCGAGTTGTGGGGCCGAGAAGTAGCGCAATCAAGCTGAAGTGAGGAGCTAATTTAGTGGATATTGGGCGCGCTGCACACGAGTGCCTGCCGAAGCGTCAGACTCGCACTTTGCCTGCTATTTTCATATCAGCCGAACTCGCACGCAATGCTGGCTGCTTGCAGACGAATAGCCAGAAGGAGGTGTGATCCACTTGGGATTGTTACACATGGACGAAAACGACTCTTCAGGGAAAACGAGGCACGAGAGGACGTTTTGACAATGCATAGGGGAAAAGTATAGACGTAAACTCCCAAATAACAGGAAGAAATGTTTTTCATAAGCAAAACTATGATCGTTATCTTCGCTTTTTTTTCAAAACAACTACATGCAACTGTCCCATACCTAATCGTTGTTAACGCTTGATGTAGTACAACTGTGCGCAACTTAATACATGAAATCTTCGCTTTTATTAAAATTTTCCCTCTTGTTCATGTTGCTTGCTGCTTACTGCTAGTTTGAAATTTTAACTTATTTATCAATTTGGCAAATCTTAAATAAAAATAGCATGAAGAAAACAATTTTATAATAACGATAATTATAATACAATACAATATAGTAAACGATAAAGGACGGCGTTACACAATCCCTTCTGGAATGCGCCACGCATTCTATTCCTACGGGATGTCGTGGAGGCCATTTTTAAATGCGTAATTGGCCAGATCATAATTATCGTGGCCAGCAGTTGAATAGTTCAGCGTTTGATTCTTCCCAGACAAGTTTGGTACCAATCCGACGTCCCCGGAGGGAGGAAGGGCTTGGTTGGCCTGGGTGAGAAATCCGAACGAGGAACCTGGTATCGGGTGCAGGCGACAGGCGGCGTCTCCTCCGATTGCGCTACACGCGCCCACAATAATATAGTGCATCGTAATAACTAGAACAACATTGATAAATATAGGAAGACCTTTGGAAACCATACTCCGAAGAAACAAGACGTTTGGAGTCAAAATTTGAAGTAGTGACCTTCAGTTAGGTAAGGTTTTCTAAGGCCGATTATTTTACGGCCAACGGCAGTGCAAAATAGATGACCTTCATGCAGTCTTTTCTCAAATGAAGGTGCAGATGATATCGTGTTTGACTTTTTAGTCAGGATTCGTTACTGCAATCAAGAGAATATTGTGGCACATACTACGGTTAAAGTGAAGAGGTTCTACTAACGTGTAAGTCTGCCGATTATTTTGCCTACGCTCTTGCCTCCTACAGAGTTATGTAGCCTTAGATTTGTTTTAAGAGATAGAGCGTTATCCTTTAAGATCTGATGACTTTCCTTAGATGATAGCGCAGTCCGAATACGTGCGAAATTTATCACAATTTCATGTCAAAATGGTGTGCGCAGTGCATCCTAGAACAGAAGGTTTGTCCCCAATAGTCCTCATTAGTTCTTGTTCTTTGTCGCAAAACCCACTTTGTGTTTAGGCCTGTAGTGGTTGTCCAGACCCATATCGATTGGGTGGGGCAGACGATCAATACTGATATGTTGTATAACTCCGCACTACTCCTCGGCGGAAGTTGTGTAATATATTATATTGGGTTGGAAAAAAGTCTCTTCACACTATAAAATCTATAAAATCTACTCATATCGATTAGGTGACGCACACAATCGATATTGATTCGCTTCATAACTCCGCGTTGCGTTCCTCCTCCACGGAAGTACAAATCCCGTCAAGTGATGTGCCTGCCTTGTGAAGTCTTGTCCATCCATTATCGCATATACTGAACCATTCCCGCTTCCGTATATTTTGCATAGACTTCCGTGCATCTCGAAGGATATATTAGAGCATAGACTCTCGTGGTGATCGGCTACTTTATCCATACATCTCGAACGCATTCAAAGTGACAGCCAAGCTGCCTTCAAAGGCCTCCCATCCGACTCTTCTATGAGTTGGCTTTTTGTCTTCGGCGAGGAATCCCTACTCTTCACTGCGTGGAACACTTTTAGGGGGAGATACCGTCACGGTTAGTGGATAATAGCATTTCCTTATTGACGTCGAAGGGTTACCTGATTTCACCAGATGGCTGATCTATTCTAAAAATGGGGGGGGGGGGGGGGAGGGTGCGAAGTAGCGCAGTCAGAGGAGGCGCCAGCTGTTGCATGCATCCGATTCCAACTTCCTGGCTCGAATTCCCCGCCCAGGCCATCCAAGTCTTCCACCCCTACTTGGTCGGCGAGTTGGGAGAAGACTTATATGGGAACGATCACAGTCTTGCTCACCGACTGGCCACCACTAGAAAGGAAATACGCATTCAAAATTCCTGACATGCCGTAGTAGTTGAATGTGTGGAGCATCCCAAAAAATGAATGATTAACGCCTTCCTTTATCCTTATCCTTACTACCCCTGTCCATGTATATTCTGAGTAACTCAATTGAATGATAGCTCAGTACCTTATCAGCCACTATCGCAGGTTGCAGTTGCACCTAGCACGCCGTTCTTTATCCATTATCAGCGATTGTTCTTTTTTTGTGAAACTCGTAAACTTCATATAGTGGAATTTCCATTTTTCACAAACTTCTCCTTCACGAATTCACGCCTTCAATTTCCACACATCCTACAGCAAGGCTGAAAATCGGCTCGCTCTAAATGTGCCTGGAAAATTCTGCTTCCCACATAAATTGAATTTCTGAGCGACAATCATATTCTGAAAATTCTCTCTCCCATTTTCCGAGAAGCGCTCCTTGAAACGAGTGTCTTGTTATGCTCAAGTCTTCCAGTTGACACTAAGCTCTTCAACCAAAAACCCATGCAACATGAGAAGCACACTTCAATGGTTCTCTCCAGCCGGCTGCAAACTTTGCAGCAGTCTTCGTCATTTCTTCGGGAAGGAATCCTGGTAGACTGCTACAAAGGCTGCAAGGCTCGATCGAGCTTAATGGACAAACCACGTTCACCTCGGGATTTTCGAATTAGGATCAATCATGCCTCTGCAGAAATGAGCAGTTTTTGATCTGGTGGCTGCTCCGTGACGTCTGTGTCAAATAGAAATTGGGTTAGACTTTACCACATCAGCTAACAGTGGGGTGTTTGGTGTGGTCTAAAACTAGTACACCAAAAATGAATGATTAACGCCTTCCTTTATACTTATCCTTACTACCCCTGTCCATGTATAATTCTGAGTAACTCACTTGAATGATAGGTTAGCTGATACCTCATCATCCACTACCGCAGATTGGATTTGCACCCAGCACGCCGTTCTTTATCCATTATCAGCGATTGTTCTTTTTTGTGAAGCTCGTAAACTTCATGTAGTGGAATTTCCATTTTTCACAAACTTCCTTCACGAATTCACGCCTTCAATTTCCATTTAGTACACCGTTCATCACTAACCCTTATTCTATTAGGATGGTGCAAAATAAATGCAGGTTTTTGCCTTCTTTGGTTTCAGCACTTTAAAAAAATAAACTAAGACTTTTAGCGTAAGGTGTTACACATTGTTGTAAAGCTTATTGTATGTGCTCCCCAAACTCTTTATTGAAAAAGGAATTCCTGTACTCAATGTCTCGACAGGCGTAGGCATTTCAAATCTGAATGCACGTCAGCTCTTACAGAGTTCATCGGAATATGTGGCGCGTGCCAAGTAAACTGAATTGAATACATCAAGGTCTGCATTTCTTTTCAATCCACAATGCAGGCTTCAATGCACTTTTGGGATATTAGATCACTTGGAAATTTATGTAATCTTTCTAATGGAAAAGAAAACACTGCTAGAGGTCTCATTCACAATTCTTTTACAAGGAATGGAATTCATCGTTTCAGAAGGGTAGGGCCGCGACACGACGTCAGTAAGTCAGCTGCAGCGCTGCAAATTGACCTGAAATTAGATGAGGTGGAAGGAGGGTGACGATGGGCGTCGTCGAGGATGGTGTTCGGCGAGGCGAAAATATCCGATTGCGCCCGTCTCGTCTTATGGACCTGGGTCCTCGGGGCCAACAAATGTCCGCTCGCTTCCGCCTCCCCCCCCCCCCCTCCACCCTTCGTCGACCGACATCATGCTGCTCTTCACTTCTTTCCCACCTCGCCCGAACAACAATCCGCTATTCTTCAGAGACCACAACTCGAGCCTGGGAACCGCTCGGATACTAGCAATTCTACAAGTCGAGCGCAGGGCAGCACCTTTTCGACGCAGCATTTCTACTGACTTGGGTGCACTCTAGAAAGGCGTGTAGGCGTGAACAACAAAACAGAGACAGTTCACGTTTTGGCAGAATCTTAAACGGTAATATAGAGATGTTCGATTTTAGGGTTCTAGGAGACTGTAGGGGCGCATGTAGCGCAGTCGGGGGAGGTGCTGGCTATCGCGTGTACCCGATACCAGGTTCCAGGTTAGGATTTCCCGCCCAGGCCAACCAAGCCTTCCATCCTTCCTATGAATTGGTACAAGGCTTGTTTGGAAAGGATAAAGCACTGACTTGTTCATCGCTGGCCACCTCATTTCATTGTATGGCCAAATACGCATTCAAGTCACCTCCACGACATCCCGTAGAAGAATGCTAGGAGACTGTAGGAGACTGTAGGAGAAGGCACATTCGTGAGAAAACTTACGATGAATGAGACCGAAGATGAGACTGAGGGCGTCATAGAATAGAATGAGACTTGTTTATCTTTACATCATCATTTTCATTAGCGTCTGTCCCGCTTGGTGGCGGGGTCCGCTCTTCTGGTGTGGTGACGCCAATTCTCTCGATCAAATGCTTGATCAGGGTGCACACCAGCCATCTCTAAGTCCAAGCGCAACGTATCTAGCCAACGTTGCTTCGGGCGTCCTCTGGGCCGCTTTCCAGGGACCACAAGATTCAGGCCAATCTTACACACGGTGTCGTCGTTAGCGCGAAGGACGTGGCCGTACCATCGAAGACGAGCTTCGCGCAGCTTCTCGGATATCGGGGCGACACCGAACCTCTGTCGTATGGTGTCGTTACGAACGCGGTCCAAACGCGTAACTCCAGCCGTCCACCGTAGCATCTTCGTCTCCATTACACTGAGGCGGCTTTCAACTTCCTTCGTCACGGGCCAGCACTCAGCACCGTACGTCGCTACTGGGCGGACTACTGTTCTATAAACCTTCGATTTGAGGTGCTCAGGTATTGTCCTGTCGCAAAGCACCCCAGTCAGCGAGCGCCATTTGGACCAGGCTGCACTCACACGCGCATTCACCTCCATCTTTAAGCTGCCATCGGACGTGACTGTTGACCCAAGATACTTGAAAGATGTCACTCGTGAGAGCTCAGTACCATCGATCTTAATAGATCCGTGCTCATTCACATCCGTCGTCAAGTATTCCGTCTTTTTGACGTTTAGCTTGAGACCGAACAATGCCAAACGATCGCACCACGCCTGTGCCTGTCGCTCGAGTTCGGGTTTGTTTTCACATGCAAGCATGACGTCGTCAGCATACAGCAGCGTCCAAGGTGCCTGAGATTGCATCCATCACGACCACGAAGAGCAGTGGGGATAGCGCAGATCCCTGATGCACCCCTACAGAGATGGGAAACTCCATCGAGGTGCCCGCTGGCGCTCGCACTCGACTCCTTGGGCAAGAGTATAAAATGCGCACCCACTCAATAAGCTCTTCAGGGATACCATGTTGTCGTAACGCGTACCATATAACATCTCGCGGAACGCGGTCGAAGGCCTTCTCCAAGTCCAGGAAGGCAAAATGCACCAGTTTCTGTTTCTCGCGGTGCTTCTCTAGCAGAAGACGAACGGCGTGAATGGCATCAACGGTGCCACAGCCAGATACGAAACCACACTGATTCGTGGAAAGCTGGACGACATCCCGGATACGTCCGTCGACAATTCGCTCAAAGATTTTCATGGTGTGCGAAAGAAGACGAATTGGACGGCAACTGGCGCAGTCTGCAGGACTGCCCTTCTTCTTCCAAATCGGGATGGTCGTGCTTTGCTGCCAACCCTCAGGCACTTTCTTCTCAGCAACAACCTGATTGAAAAACGCAGTCAGCCAGTCAGCAGGACACCAGCCCTTCGACTTCCACAGGTCAGCTGGCAGGTCATCGGGACCAGTGGCTTTGCCTGACTTCATCTTCCTCAGGGCTGCTTCAGTTTCGCTCACTGTGATCTTCTGAACGGGACCGTATACAGGTGATGCAAAAGGAACAGCAGGATGTTCAAATTCTACATTCGAGATTTCCTCGAAGTAGTCGTGCCATCGCTTCACAGCCCTCTTACGATCCATCAGAAGATGACCGCTCTCGTCGTTAATGCCAAAGAACTTCTCAATGTCTTCTGCTTGGCGACAGCGAGCTTTGGCGAGTCGGTAAATATAACGCTCACCATCGCGCGTTTCCAATTTTTTGCTGACATCAGCGTAGTATGCGGCTTTAGCAGCGGCCACTGCCTTCTTTGCCGCTTTCTTTGCTTCTCGATAGTTCCGCCAATTATGGACTGTTTTATCACCGATAAACACGTGATAGAGCCGTTTCTTTTCTCGGACTTTCTCTCTGACATCATCAGTCCACAGCCATGCCTGCTTGTCGACCCAGCGTCGTCCAGGCTTCGTTGTGCCGAGTTCAAGGCGTGCAGCCCGAGTTATCGCATCGGTAGCGTCCTTCCAGGTTTCGTCGACAGTTGTCACTGTCGGCAACCGAATGCGAGAAATAACTGCCGCTTCCTTCTCTTTCAGTCGCCACCATTTGATTCTAGCCGACCCACATCGCTCGACATGTTTACACCTCGAAGGTGTGATCTTCAGCGAGCAGATCAGTGGACGGTGTTGCGTGGCAACCGTCTCATACGGCACGGTCTTCGCGTCTGTGACAAGGCCTTGGTCGCGACGCCTAACAAGGACATAGTCAATCTGCGTTTTAGCATTCCCGCTATAAAACGAGATGAGGTGGGAGTCACGCTTTCTAAATTTGGTGTTCACGATGGTGAGGTCATGTGAGTCTGCATACTCAAGTATACGCTCACCATCGGCGTTGCGCGACCCATATCCAAAACCACCATGACAGTTGTAGCCGTCTTTCGTTGCTCCGACGTGACCATTAAGGTCACCTGCCACAACAACCATATCTTGTGACGGTACTTCCGCTGTCTTCTCATCAAGCAGGGACCAGAACTCGTCCTTGGTTTGCTCGGAACAGCCTGTCTGCGGAGCATACGCAGAAAAGAAATGGCATCGTCGCTCTTCTACGGCGACAACAATCTTCATCAAGCGGTCATCGAAACGTTCTACGCTTGCAATCACATCACGGAAACGCTCGGAGACGATCACACCGACACCACTGGTGGTCCTGGGACTTCCACATAGAACGGCCTTGAAGCCACGTCCTATGTATGTCCCTTGACTTGCTGCAGGACCACCTCGTCTCCTGCACCGCACAGAAATCTATCTTTCTTCGCTCCAGTGCTTCTACCAACTCGCACGAGCGGCCCGTCAACGTACCCACATTCAACGTTGCTACGCGGGTCTTGCCTACGTTACGGGACTTTCGGACTAGCTCAGTTGCCCCCCGATGCCGTCCTCGCATCAGGGACCCTCGCACACTTTTCACACTCGCCGGGCTTTGCGAGTGCGCGTCGGCTCCCGCGGACGCCGTAGCATTATCTCGAGAACTCTGTAACGTCATCAACCATATGATGTGACACAAAATGTTCGTAGGCCGGCCTGTCACTAGGGCCTGTCGCCTGCATTCGAATGTCCGTGTTTGGCTCGGCTTGCAAAAGCAAGCAGTTTCCAGTGGCACCACGTGGAGGAACGGACATCGCCACCTTGTTTATCTTTACATACAATGGATAAAGGATAAAGGATGAAGGACGGCGTTACACAATCCCTCCTAGGATGCTCCATGCATTCTACATCTATGAGCTATCGTGGAGGCGATTTGAATGCGTATTTGGTCCTACAATGACTTGCGGTGGCCAGCCAATGAACAATTCAGCGCTTAATCCTTCACAGACAAGTCTGGTATCTATTCAACGACGCCAGAGGGATGGAAGGATTGGCTGGCCTGGAAGGGAAATCCGAACCAGGAACCTGGTATCGGGTGCGCGCGTCAGCCGGTACCACCTCCGTCTGCGCTACACGCGCCCGCTCTTTGCAATGCTTCGCTAAAGAACCGACGAACATTGTCGTTAGATCTTCTTCGAAGTAGAGGAAATACAGTAAAAGATGAAGAGCAGTGTCCGAGGTACGTCACGCACCCTAGTTCTACTGGATGTTGTGGGGCAATTAAATAATTATTTGATCCATACAGTGCCTTGCAGTAGCCAACCCACCGACGGGTCAGTGTACTATCCTTCAAGTTCGTCGGTAATTCACCGACTAGAGAAGGATCGAGCGCTTAGTTGACCTAGGAGGGACCTGAACCCAAAACTATGTCACTATAAAAAATGATTTTTTGGAGCTAGACGATTCATAGCTGACGGCCGGTTGTTTTGAAATAGCATAGCATGAGGTGAATCACCCCATATGATTTCATTGCTTGTAGTGTAGGTAACTTTAAGGGCCATTAGCCAAAGCAACACCGAACAAACTGCGTACGTGGAGCACACGGCTACCGGTGCCTCTTCCGACTACACTACCCGTCTCCTAAGAAGGGCCTTAGCAAGCGTAAACAAAATGATACGATAAGAAGAGGAACGCGACTGATATCTGAATTAATCATTTTTGAGGAAAACGGCTGATAAATAACAAGATTTTTAGAATTTATTGACAGATATAGAAATAAAATGAAATCAGGGCAAAATCAATTTAAAAAAGAATACCGCGTAATGCGGAATAGTAATTTAGCAGAAGTGCAAGCAATCGAGGATGGCGATAGTGAAGAGATTTCCAGGTCAATTATGTGCCTCAAGCGTCGGAGAAATTAGAGAATGATTTCGCTTCAGACGCGAACCAATCGCTGGTTAAGATACCCTACCCTATGCTATCTTGGTGACGCTTTCAAAAGAAATTTATTTATGAGAAAAGGAATGTTTTCATATTTTGTTTGAAACCACAGTGTCCAAAAGCTGCAGACAAGGACGGCATGTGATTTTTTTTTGTTGAGAAAATTCATTGTGTGTTAAGAATGTGTAGTGCTTCTCACTTTAGTGTTTCTCAATATTTGTTAGTGTCTGAGAAGGTGAAAACCTGAAAAACGATTGAGTAACGAACTACCATTGTTTCCGATTCCTGCGCTTTATTTTTGGCTACTTGAAGTTAGTTTGGCTAGCGTTGAAACTGAGAGCAAAACGCATTGTTGCTAGTTACTTTGGTTAAGTACTGAAAACCATGATTCTTGGAAAATTTTGAACATGGCGGTTACTATAACTAGCTCATTCCAGAACTGTTATGGTTACAGCTCTTCTGTCATAAAGTAAGCAACACATTAACAGCTGCATATAGTAAACGAATCATGTAAGAATGTGTGTTTTAGATTGCCCTATTTATTCAGTTCGAAACCTAGAACGATCGACTCACATTCTTTTCTTTTTCGTTCAAAGAAAATCAGAAAAATGAATCATCCGTACCACAGTTGTGCTCAGATGACCTATTCGAATAGGTGTTCGAATGAGTTTCATTCAAATTCATAATATCCACACAAAAGGAAATTTAAACAATGTGCTAAGCTTTTAGCACTCTGCTATTAGGTTACTTTGGTATTTATGTTTTTATTTTTTTATTCGTTAATTCTCTACATGGATAACCACGCAAAAGAAAAAGCGAATCTGTACATACGATAAAGTCACTGTAAACGGGAAAAACAAGGCATGCAACAAGAATCAACATAGTAAAGTTGAAAACTACTAAGCCGCATCATGATGATATCGGTCAAGAGGTTTTTTATATTTCCTTAAGGAGTTTTGTATGGTGCGCTTTTAAGACAACCTCACAAATTCAGAGCCAGCACGGCAAATTAAAAATTAAGACTTTATACTACTTTTTGCCCTGGGAAACTGGATCTTCCGCTGATCACCCTTGGTGTTCGATGAAGAAAAGGTATAGAACTCTGAAGTGTGAGCAAAACCGTTTATCATCTTATATATCGCAATTAAGTCATATCTCCTCCTACAACGTTCAAGGGTATGTAGATCGAAGAATCTGTTTCGTGAAGTCGGTGAAGGAATGGTGTTGTAATCATACCCATGTACTCGTATCCAGATTTTTCTTGTGAAGCTGTTCGGCACAGATTTCAGCCTAGCAATTTCTCGCTTATATTTCGGACTGAAAATTGTGGTGCCATATTCTAGAATTGGTCTAACATACGACTTATAAGCAGTTAATAGGTGCTGTGTTGAATTTGTTCGCAAACGTTTGAAGATGCTGTGCACAATTCGTTCAGCTTTTTTCGATTTTATTCCAATACGTTCCTTGAAAGTTGAGTGTCCAAAATAATGCCCATATCACGCGAGGAAGGTACTGCTATTCAAATTTTTCGATCACTTCACCATAAGTATATATTCTGCTAACAATTTGGTGCTCAGAAATCGGTAATCTGGATTCAAGTGTGTATTCACAATGCCTCTGCAATCCCATATGCACTATGCACGGCAGCACGGTCGTGATCCAAAACTCTTTTTGCTTTGGAAAGAAATCGCAAACCCCTATGCACTAATTGATCAACGTAATAACGTCGCTTTAACGAGTTTTCGTGGTTTAATAGTATTGTCATTGTTCCAGGTTTCTGTTCAAGTGTTTTCACTACCCCCCCCCCCCGCCCGATTAGGAAAGCAATTTACAAAACTGATTTTGATATTGGAAGGACAGCAATTGATAATGTAAGCATATTTATATATATTTATATGTTGTGGTGCATGTTGCATTCCTCTAGAAATTGAAATGGACTCCCCCCCCCCCCCCCCCGATTGGTATTGCACCTAATGCCCTATTATAGCTTTGTCCGTCTAGTATGTAATTAATAGTAAATACCAGAAGTAAAGAAGAAATCGATTCCTTTCCAATCGTATGACCAACTTCACGCTCTTATTACCAAGTACTGCTCAAAAATTGGATTCCACTTACACGAGAGGATTCGTGTAGTCGGTTAGGCTCTTCGACATGTATTTAAATATGCTCCACGTATGAATGAATGATGACGAAGGAAGGAATGAGCGCGAGCCAAGCGGCATCTGCTTTGTTGTGTGCAATTGCACACAACATTCGCAGCACTAACGAAGCTGACAAGCCGATTAAGCAACGAAGTCCAATCGATAACACGAAAGAGATCCCGTTTCGGACATGTTGCTTGGTGCAGCACTGACCAGATCCTCGTGGAGAAGCCGCAGTCATTGGAGGTAGCCCGCAGGAGGACGATGCTAGAGTGATGTATTTCGGGGATATTTCTGCACCGAATAGCTAAAAAAGCGATTGAAGGGGAGAGCTATGCACCTTAGATGGAGCTTTGTGAATAGGCGGAGAAAATTATGAGCGAATATGCCACGCAGAGACGAGAAGACGAACTTAGAGTTCGCGAAAAGTCTGGGATTTGTCGGGAATTTCGAGGAAAATTGTAGGGGTCATAGATTTCGAATGCCACGAAGAATTAAAGGAAACAGTGTTCAGGCGCTGAAAGCTAGAAGTCCACCAGATTGTCGTCGTCAAGATCATGAATAAGTGCAGTGCATGGGCCAAGAGTAATGTGTGGTCTGCAGGGGTAATCTACTTAAAGAGAATCGATGAAGGAGAGAGGGCGAGGTCCACGCGGCTGGCCGCTTTTGAATTTCCTACTTCGCATGGACGCATCCGACTGCTGCGATGGAATCTCACAGAGACCGCTGATGGTCTTGACACGAAAGAGTGCTGCAGTTTGTTGAGAAGCCTGCCGAATAACTGGAAACTCCCAAGTGATGGAAAATTGGTCTAAAATAGACGACCCCTACTGGACTCAAAGGGCTGTCAGAGGCCAAAGAGAGGTGACGATTCGTAGCAGAATCAACGGGACCACGAACTGGCTTAGGCTTAGAACTGTGTGAACGCGAGGCCAACGGCTCTCTGCGTCCTCGCCTCCTCCTCCTCCACCCTAATGGGGCGACGAGCATCGGGAGAATCCCAGCAGGGCGGCGGAGAGACGGCCGTCTTGATGAAGGCCGAGGTTTTCATTGAAAATGCCCCTGTAATTGCGGCTTCAGCAACAGCCAAGGTCACTTCTTCGGCATATGCGAACGTGCACTCGGATTCGTTCCCGATCTCCTGATTTCAAACGGCTACCATCACTGTTTTCCCTTCACGATACAGTATACAGCTTTATAATTAGTGGCTTAGCGAATGGCTAGAGACACCAGCTAAAGTCGAATTACTCGGACGACAAATGGCCTCGCGACGTAAAATATGCTCCAGCAGGCTCAACGTCATTTTTCACCGAACGACGAAAAATCTAGAGTTCGGTAGGACCAAGGATTTGCAATGCTTCGAATCTTCAGACGTAACAATTTGGTGGGAAGGGGTAAACATAAGTCATTTTCACAACAAATTGGACACTCTTCTAAGCAAAATTGATGCTCCTGAAATCAACGTGAATGTTTTCCAAATCGAAGCAAGCTTCTTACAGGTTAAGCTACATGCTCTCGAAGGTGGTTGGAAAATTTTTGATTTTTTTCGCTCTTTAAGAAATTGAATTGAATCGTTTCTATCAAGAACTTCAGCCTAACTGGTTCAGCGGCCAAGGGTGAGTGCTAATGGCTCCCACGAGGTATAGATGATCAAGCAGCGCTGGTGATGTCATCGCGTAGAGCTTTCTCATCCAGTCAGATCAGCAGAACGTGCGGGTTCGAGTCCTGCCTGTCGCTAGAGTTTTGATCGCAACAGAGCACCTTTATGAGCAGTTTCTTTAGTTTAGCTGTCCTAATCAGTGTGATGATTGCATAAAGCTTTTTTTTTGGAAAAAATAATAAACTAAAATTTGTTTCGAAGCCAAAGAAGGCAGCAATCACTTGAGAGCGCCATGAAATCGATTGGCTCGTTGTGACTTTTATTTGATTGATAATGTAAATGCTGCTTACATGGAGCATCAAAGTGAGGATATGCATGTTTTTTTACATTTTTTTTGTAGTATCGTATAGAGGTGTGAAATGCCATGCAAACAGATATTTTTCTATCAGTCGAATAAAAATCGCGACCTCTTGGGAGAAGGCATTTCGTAATCTCTGTTCTAGTACTCAACCAATATCCAGGTGAGAAATTTGTAATATTTAAAAAAACGGCTTTGTCTCAAGGACCCGCCTTTAAATTATTTTCCCAAAGTCATTTCCGACATACCACTTCCCGCTCAACCCTACTTAAATAAACCTTCGTTAGGTGCTTGCACAGAATCTGATTTACTCCCTAGACATTCATGTCAATTTGAAATTTGGGGCAGAATTTTGCTCTTGCTCAACACCGTTTCCAGTATGTATTACTATCAAGTAATAAGGCGAGAGTGTGCATGAAGTAAATTGTGTCAAGGACAAGGCATGAACCAGCCAGCCAGCAGTTACTTGGCTTCCTAGAGATGCTGCTAATGCTGAGGATATAGGCATGCACTTTCAAAGTACGGCTAATTACGTCAGCCCAGCAATTTGTGTACGTGAAGGAAAAACCTTCGCGGTTGAAGCGCTCGTGTCTAACAGACGAGCATCTCGATAGAGACTCACTTACGTGTGAGAGGCTCTTAAGAGCAAACACGAAAGGAAAATGTTTGCAAACCTAGGTGAAGATACTTGTGTTTCACTGCATTTAACTAATGGCTGCAGCAGGAAATAGGTTAAACTGTCATTACTTCCTAGAAGGAGTATTTGTAGGAAGAGGAGCCTTGCCGGTAACCGAACTTGATCATCATCAAACAGTGTTTTAGAAGAAGAAAAATTAGATTTGGGACCTATAAGACCTGGACCCTGTCGGTACAGTTACATCGAGCGATAGGAGGAGGGTCACCTCCATTAGGTTTTATAGGTCACCAAAACTAAATCTTTCTAAGACCACTGGATGACACCTACATCGTTGGACAGACCACACACATTGGATTCGGACAGTAATATTTATTTTTTAATAGGCCACTTTGAAGGGATTTATGGAAAAACGGCTAACGCGACGCTTTTTTCTTGCGTTTATTCCGCCCAAAAACCAAAAGACGGGAGCGCAATTTTAATCGAAACCTCATGTAACTATTCTGCCAACTTTTAGTTTTATTCAAAAAAATCAAATGATAACATCACCCAATGGCATGAGTACATTACCTATGCTCCCAGAATCAAATTTTCTTCCAACACATTTTGAAAATTCACTGCCACTTCTACCACATCCCCTCTTATCACTTGTCAAGATTCTCTTCGCTACTTTTTAATGCTTGAATTCTCACGTGTTTTTATGTCCGGAGTAAATCAAATCAAATCAAATGCACAGCATATTGTATTTAAAGGATAAAGTGTGGCGTTCATCAATCATTTTGAGGATGAATGAACATATGGCCAATACAGTGACTTAAGGTGTCCGATAAGCTAGCTAAGATATTACCCTTCCCAGATGGACCTGGTAACAGTTCAGCAACCTTAGAGGAACGCAAGGCTTGGCTGACCGAGGAATCCTAACCAGGAACCTGGAATCGGGTGCATGGGGCTACCACCCGTTAGGCAGTCTCTATGAATATCAAGACAAAATTCAGTTAGGAGTAAATTTACGGAGTTTCAACATTTAGAGTTCACCTGCTCCAAAAGAGGAATGTATTGTTTAAAGTTGTACAATTTTTAGAGGAAAACTAATTGGTATTAAAATTGGTATTAGCTTTCTTAGGGTGCGTGTAGCGCAGTCGGAGGAGGCGCCGGCTGTCGCGTGCACCCGATACCAGGTTCCTGGTTCGGATTTCCCACCCAGGCCAACCAAGCCTTCCATCCCTCCGGGGTCGGTGAATTGGTACCAGACTTGCCTGGGAAGGATAAAGCGCTGACTTGTTCATCGGCTGACCACCGCAAGTCATTGTATGGCCAAACGCGCATTCATGTCGCCTCCACGACATCCCGTAGAAGTAGAATGCGCTGGCGCATCTCAGAAGGGATTGAGTAACGCCGTCCTCTATCCTTTATCCTTTATTAGCTTTCTTAAGTGCGAAAAAGCAATAATCTGTATGCGTATTTCACGAAAAGACCGAGTCATGCATTGTATAGCACGTCAGTCCGTTTGTCTGATTGGTAGTCTAAGTGCTGTTTACTTGAATATGCAAAGTGGAGATTTGGGTGTTTTCTGCAACTGCTTCTGTTACGCCGTTGATTAGCGCGTATTTCTACGAAAACAAAATTCTTGCTATCATTTAAATGAAAATCACGACGTGCACTCTAAAACTGCTGGTTTCCTACACTTTAAATTCAGATTAAACCGCTCCCGCCCTCTAGAAAATTATAATATTTTAGGCGTAGCTGTAGCGTTCCTAGCTTTAACTATTTTTGAGAGATGATGAGTATTATTTTTCAAAGAATTTCATAATCATGGAACTTTTCTCAAAACCAAAGTGTCGACCTTGTTGGAAAGCTTCTCGTTAAATCTGGAAGGCGTTCGTTTTGACTTGGAGGTTGTTCAGTTTAATTTCAAATTTTTTGTTGAGAAGTGTCTAATTTGCTATGAAGAGTGTCAATTTTGATGCGGAAATCGAAGTACAGAAAGATCAAGCGTCGCCGCGTTAACACTTAAAAGGGGACAAATCAACTACCTCTATGGGTCTTGGAGTTGGGAAGAGCAGTGCGAAGCATGAGCTTGCTGGTGCAAAGCAGCCGTCAGTGATCATCGAGTGACCAAACTTCGTTTCAAATCCAAGTCCCTTAGAACAGCTGTTTCATTCCCTTCCCCGGAGCACAGTGCTTAACAGGCCAGTTGGGATGTTTGCGCATAATTATAAAACGTGGAGAAAGCACTGTATCAGTTCATTAGATTGTCGCAACACGTCCGTTTACGGGCGAGATACGTATTCGAATTGCCTTTACGATGTCATGTCGAAGAAGAATAATGACATTCTCATCTACTTAGTGCTCTTCAGCAGTCTGGAATCCTTCCGTAAAGGAAGCACAGTGGTTTCTGCTGTTCGCGGGCCTTTGTATTATAATTGGCCTAAACCAGAAACCTTTCTGAATCCCTGCTGAGCGATTCATGAGTAACTGAAGGTGCGTCTGACGCAATAAATGTGATGGTACGTCTCTCCTGGTCTCAAGAATCAATTCCCTGTTAAGTTAACAAGATCTTTATTCACGTCATTATTTATTCATTTTTGTATATTCCAGCTCGATGCTAGGATGCTTCCTTACGTGTCAGGGAAAGATAAAACACTGACTGACGCACACTAAACTGACCAAATGTTCGTTGGAACTCCCTTCATGAAATCCCATAAAAGTGGAATATGTGGCGCATTCCAGACGAGGACTCATCAATGCCGGCGTTTACTATAACCTTCTTCCTTAAATGACATATACCGAATGGAACACATTCAAACACATGCTGGATTACGTGCTATTCAAATGTTCGAGGAAGTTTAAAAAGTGAAAGTAGCTTTTGCAGCTTGAAGACCATGTGTGTAACTATGCTGGAGAACCTTTTAGTTGAAATAGCGAAACCTTGCCTAATAATTGTTGATTACAATTTGAGCAAACCTTACGTAAGCAGTTTTGGAATACTGGGTGACCCGAAAAAAAACCTTATCAGTATTTGAGTTACTATGCAGTTTTCGCTCAACGGTTAGGTTCCATTTGCTTTTTTTTAAAGGGCACGAAAGCAAATTCGTCTGGTGTGTTATTCGTTGATGAACACCTCGAACGTAGTTCAGCGCTTACGTGATGGCTACGAAGTGTAATGAAGTTTCGCAAATGAAGAATGAACAGGGTTTTGTGCTTGGATTTTTTACACCTTCATTTTAAGCAACAATTTTGATTTCGAAAAGGTGTGCATAGCTCTTTGAGCCTGAGCTAAGGCTCTGATTTGAACATACAAATTGGGTAGCCATATTATTTCTCTATTGAGAAGGATACTACTTGTCGGAGACCGCATCCAAATCATCCTCATTTTGCAGCAGTAGCTATGAACTACTCCACAATCGGTATAAAATTTGTGAGTCCACCATAAGTTACGTTTGCGCGTGTGTTAAGTACTAACAAGGAAGCCTTCAAACTGGCGGTGACCTTTTGCGATGCAATTTTTACAGGATGAAGGGTCCCGTGTGGGGAGTCCAAAACCATGGTTACTTTTTTTTCGGAATGCTCTTCTGTGGTCGAAAAAAAAACCTATGGACGCGTGAGCGCGTAGTTCAGGACGCCTTGCTATGGAAGCCATTCGAAGTGGAAACCAACTGAATACGTCAAGCGGTGGAGCGCTACACAGAAAGTAAAATATCGGTGTCACTACGTAGTTTTTTGAACGGGTGTTAGATAGAAGCGAAGAAGTTCAGTTTGTGAGCAGTGTGTTTCGCTTACATTCTTTTTTTTTTGCAATCTTCCATCATTGTTGGAGAAGGTTGGTACATCATTGCGACGAATATAATAGACCTTGCTACCTACAACATCTCATCTTGAAACAGCTTGACTGTTCGAAAATCAAAAGGGGAGCATGCACTGTACTAGCAAGGTCGAAAAAAAAAAACAGTTATCCATGCTTCGGTTAAGGGCGTTACTTGAAGTGCTGATCACGGATCTGACATCGGTTTCTGGATTTTTCGTTTTCTTATGACAGGTTAGAAGGTGTGAGTAAGTGAGGGCGATGAGGTCGGATGCATCAATTTCGCTCAAACTTTGTGCGTGGGGGTTATTTCGGGTGCTGACCACGGATCTGGCATCAGCTTTTACTTGCTTAACCTAGAAGTAAAAAATGCTTACCTTTCTACTTTCAAATAGCTTGATGAACATAAACGACATTTGTTGCCGTGTTTTCGTTCAAAAATATGTTGAGAATGGGAGTAAATCGGCCCACTGACGATAAATCGCAAAATGCAAGGACACCAGTGCGAGGTGGAAACGAACCCACGACTATGCACCTGTGAAGTTACGACACTATTACTACTCCAACCGCCCACATTGAGCTGGGTGGCAGCAAGGCGTCATGAACTTCGCGCTCAAGCGTCCATACGGCTTTTTTTTCGACCACAGAAGAGCATTCCGAAAAAAATGTAACTATGGTTTTGGAGTCCCCACGCGGGACCCTGCGTCCTGTGAAAATTGCCTCGCAAAAGCTCACCGCCAGTTTGGAGGCTCTCCTTGTAAGACAACTAAAACCAACCTTCTCTTTCCTAATCAAAAGGCAATGTGGCCACTCTGACTCACGCTCAACTTTGAGATTTGCTCACTTCAGCAGTATTATAGTTGATCTTGAGTTACCAAAGCTCTCTGTCGGAATGAAGGTTGAAAAGAGAGAAGCGCGGAAATTCGAAAAAGTTTAATGTGGGTGGCAGTTAAACGACCAATCAGGTAAACATTGCGCCGCCTTGGACGGAGCGTGATGCAATCTCAGCGCCAAAATTACAGAAGCATTTTTGTTTTCGTTTCCTTCAGATAATCCACAAGGCTTGACTGTAACTATAGGGAAGGAATTTTTTGCTCATTTACACTGTGGAAGTGTTTCTGAGGGAAGCTGTAGGTTAGCGTATTTAGAAAGTAGAAGAAAGAAAAAACTGGATCACACATAGTCTAAATCTTATGTAAAAGGAAAATCCAATTTTTCTTGTAAAATAATCCGCTTGCTACGGTGAAGAATAATAGTAAGTAGTATAACCTAGATAAGAAGGCAAAGCTGAGGTATGAGAGAAAGCGTGCACATCGCTCTGAAAGCGAATTTCAAAATTCCTGAGCGAAAATCCCTCTCTAAGTGAAAAGCAAACGCAATACCGAGGCGAAACGCTCACGAGAATCGCCTCAATAGGAAGGAGTGGCGCGCGGCTGCTGCACTTGTTCAGAGAAAGAATTTCAAATGAGAGTGCTCATCGAGGCTGGCGACATTCAGTTAGTAGCCGATTGCCCGTCCACTCGGCCACCGAATTGCACACGGGAAAAAAGGTCAGACGCGATCAATCGGACGCCGACAGTGCTTACGAGTCGGAAGAATTCTTAATTTTTTCGTCTGAAAACTGCTTCAGATCAAGCGTCAAGATTTTGTGTAACAGAGAGTACAAAGTACGTTAGAGAACAGACCGAATTCACTCTCAAAACCGAATGAGAAAATGTTATAACGAATATATAAAAATATAATAGTGTCTACAAAATCACATGAGATGCAAAACAGATGCATCGGGTACGAAGGAAATTATGAGGTCAAGAGCGACTGGCCAGAGCGAGGTGAGAATGTTTTGAGATGAGTTATGTAACCATGGTGTACTAGTATTGCGAGTAACGTTTCAGTTTCACCGTGAAGCCGCTGGAAGGGCTCATTTCATCCTGGTCGCAAAAAAGGTTCGCCCGGCAATAGAGAAGATGAAGTTCGGAAAGGCCCTAATGTGGTATTGATAGAGGCGTGGAAGGTGTTCGGCGAATACGGAATCCAGTCAGAGGCTGAGGAGAAAATGCCGAATGACTGGAGAAACAGAACCATGTTTCTTCATATTTGAACAGAAATAGGTCGCTTCCGATTGCTTCAATAACCGCAGAACGAAAGTGACCTAACAAACGATGATTTCCAACGAACGAGTGGTCAACTGGAGCCCGAGGAAATAGTTCCCATCTTCCCGGGAGCAGTTTAGCCTCATGCTCGGGAAGTCCGCCATAGAAGCCACCTTCATCGCTTGACGAACGATGAGGAAATACCGGGAGGGTCGCATGCGCTGCTATCTGGTATCCCTGGCCTACGATAGGTTAGGCTACTCTGCAGCCTTCGATGGAGAGGTGTTGCGGATGATCTCACCACAGTCCATAAAGGAGATCCTCGAAATCTCGAAAGCGGCGCTGCGCCCTTCAAACAAGGATAGCGGATATCACCGCAGCCCTGAGCTTCTTCTGCTAAGACTAAAATGCATTGTGAACAACCTAGGGCAATGCTCCCGCAGAATCGTCTCTATGCGGACGCCCTGTTAACCAACAGCCACGAAGTGCTGGAGGTGAAAGTGCAGCTCTATGGCATGCAGCTGAAAGGAGCAATAGGAAGTTCGTCAGCTTTGAACAGTGAACTGTACACGTCCTGGACGAAGGGAGGCGACGGACACGTTACACTACCTTAGAAATGACCTATTAGAGGAAGGAATTTTGGATCAGGCAGTTAGGGGACGGATGAACGTAGTCTGGCTCAAGTGGAAGAAATTCACAAGAATCCAATACAATCTTAGCTCCAGGTGCTCAGAGAGGCAAGCTCTGTAGAACAGTAGTCATGCTTGCTCTCTACGGATGTGATTGCATGGCCCTGGGTAAGGCTCAGGTGCGACAGCTGCATGCTGCTGAAATGGAGATGCTCAGATGGGCAGGTGGATGGACCCATTGGGAAGCGGCGTGAGATGAATGTATTAGGGCAGTGCTAAAGACAGCCCCGATTTAGCTGAAGATGAGGAAGCAAGCTTGGGGCAGCAATGTACCGGCACATGCTCAGAAACCCTAGAATAACGTAGAATAGAATAACATAAGCTTGATACTAGGGTTAGCTATCTTTCCGGCTAAAATTATATTTTTAGGTTCAATCTGTGGTATTTGGAAGCATGCAAATCTTCTATGGTCCAAATAGATGGACTACACTGTGTAAGAGCTCCAAGGAAACATCCGCTAGGAGCCCGTTAGAGAAGGCGCAAGGACGTCATAACGGCAGATCTCGACGAAGTCGGCGCTACGGCAGGTGACGTTTGATACGATGAGCTGGCGAAGGATCATAGGAATAGCAGACATTTCGATCTCATGGGACTAGACGCTCAGGAGACAAAGAAGAAGAAATTTTGGCGTGTCGTAGTGGCTGAAGAAGCGGTTGGTGTAGGCCAGGAGTTCACATTTCGGGACAGTGAAAGCCATTCCGCTGTGGAATCTTCCCACGCCTTCAAGCCAATATTGCCTTCACTCCTAGGCAAATATGCACTTTTCTACAAACATTCCACCACACTCTACTCAAGAGCTTCTTTCAGTGCAAGTGCCTGGCACCCATATAAGGGGCTGTCTGAATGATGTACCCGAATTATCAGAGGAAACGAGGTTGATTATTGTTTCGATATAGTAAACCAACTTGGAATAGGAAGATTGCCTTTTTTCGTCACAGAGATACTCCATCGAAGTTTTTAGTCATCTTCTTTGCAATGCTCAACAACGGATGATCCCGTACAGGGGCGGTAAACAGTGGAGAAGTCAATTTCTGGAACTAAAATTATTCGGAATAGTTTATTTGTTTGCGCGTAATTACTCCACACTCTAATGCGCGGAGTTTTTATTTATTTATTTATCTATTTAAGGGTGTTCCGCTTAAGAGTTCTTGTAAAAATTGTTCTTCGCCCTATAAGAGGTACATTGACCTCTCCTTATCGTTTCCTCTTTTAGGGTGAAACTAAAGCCTAGGATGCAGGGATCTATCCATTCTATTTAAAACACTGACTACATCCGCAAATCGATCTCTTAGATTACTTGATGGAAATTGATCGGCATTGTAGATGGGTCCCCTTCTACCTATATCCATCAGGGCTAAGGACAACAGCATCCTGCACACATAGCATTGCCACTGTAACAATCAGGTGACAAAACGCCAACAACTAGCTCCTTTCAGATTCTGCTTTTTTTTTTCTGGTTCCTTACAAGGAAAGGCTCCCAACTCCTGGTGAGCTTTTGCGATGCTATTTTGGTAAGATGTAGGGCCCTGTGAGCGGAGTCCAGAACCACAGTCAGTTTTTGCTGAACGCTTTTTTAAAGATATGGAAATGAGGTGTGAAGACGGGTGCGCAACACTCAGCAACCTCTACGACACCCCACGACATGTGCCTCGTTGGCACAGTCGGTAGGAGTCCTGCCTCATAGACGCACACCGGTGGGTTTTTGAGTTCGAGTCCGAGTGCTGCCGACATTTTTGCCCGTTTTAGTTTGTTGTTATTACGCTTTCTCATGATCACAGACAATTTTAGACCACCAATGCTTACAACAAACCAACCGTAAGATAAGCGCATTTGTGAGCAATTACGGTATCATTGGTGATACGGTATGGTATGGTGGTGGTACAGATATGATTAGTTGAAAAACTAGCACATATGAAAGCGCAAATAGACAGTCTCGGTTTGTTGTAGGCATTGATGGTCTAGAATTGCCTCCTGCGATGATGAGAAAGCGTAATAATAACAAACTAAACGTGCAAAGATATTGGCAGCACTCGGACTCGAACTCAAAAACCCACCGGTGTGCTCCTATGAGGCAGGACTCCTACCGACTGCGTCACCGAGGCACGTCTCTAGAGGTGTCGTAGAGGTTGATGAGTGTTGCGCACACGCCTTCACACCTCTTTTTGAGGTCTTCAAAAAAGCGTTCAGCAAAAGCTGACTGTGGTTCTGGACTTCGCTCACAGGGCCTTACATCCTGTCAAAATAGCATCGCAAAAGCTCACCGAGTTGGGAACCTCTCCTTGTTAGACCCTCCCACATAGATTGCTTGGTCGTACTCCTTTCATTACACCTTCTTAGTTTTCACATCTGCTGTTATAACCATAGGTGAAGAAAAAATCCAGGGCGAAGCCCTTAGTCAGATGTTGGCGACGGCTATGCTACTACTCGTTGGCAAAGTAGCTCAATGAGGGCTAAAACTAGTCTTTAGAATGAGCTTCTCCTACCAAAACCATCTCACCCCATAACAGAATCTCAATTCCACGACTTGTCGACGGCACTCTCTTCATCCTTCGAATTTGGTATGACAGGAACGTCACACGTCCATCATACGCGAGAAGCAGGTTGTTATAAGATGACGCATTGGATTGGCATTTTGGTTCGAATAAATTCCGCCCTTTTATAACGTCCCCTAATTTAAAAGCATCACAACTTTTGAACAAAAAATATGCGTTATAAAAAGCACGTATTAGCACTGCATCTATTGGAATTTTTCCACCAGTTTCCATTCGGTGTTGCAAAAACATGCGCCGATATGTTGACGCTAAATATATGTCGTGGTCCACAATCAGCTGCGCAAATAAATATCGATACAACAACAAAAAACTGTTCGGCTGTTTCATGACTAGGAGTGCTTTTTGACTGAACAATGACATGCGATGGCTCGTAGATGGAAAAATGAGTCATTTGCCATTTCGTATACGTTTAGTGATATCGGGAAGATAGAAGGCTTCGTTGGCCCGACCGTGAATCGAGACTATGATTAGCTTGGGGATAATATGGGGGCCGGCGCCGGCTTGACTTCCTGCACACACCGTCTGCACCCGTACCATGAATGTAGTACGAAGTCTGAAAGAAATTCTTGGTTTATGATGCGAAAGAGGCACATGCAGATGAACTGTCAGTCCTCGACTGGAGAGCTATAGTTGTGTTCTCGATGAACTTAATCGAACGAATGAATGAGTTAAATTCGATGTTAAAATGTTCGAACGAATGAACGAACGAATTTACTCGCTTGTCTATTCTTTGGAATAATCGAAAATCGAATAAGTCCTATCTTTCGTTTATTTGCATATTCGTGTTCGCGTAGTCGGATAATTTGTTCGAATAAGATTCTATGCTTGAGGAATTAAAATCTATTCGATATTCGAATAAAATCATTCGATTTTCGAATATTATTCGAATATGGCTCTCTTTCGATAGCCGAATTCGAACGAATATTCGATTTTTTAAAATCATCGATGTTTGAATTCGAATGTGAAGGAAACGCTCACCTCTTCACCAACGGAGCGCCTCACAGAAGCCAAGCACGTATTCAAAACGCCTCTACTGAATGTTGTAGAAGTAAAATGGGTGACGGTTTCCTATCTTTGCTCATTTGGAACTTTGAAGTGGAATTTACATTGCCACTCAATTAAACATCGCAGTGAATACATGCGTCTCAAAATCTGGTGCACTACACGATTTTCGCTTTTTTTTGTATTTATACAGAATATTTTATTGTTTCTTGAGGGGTAATTTTTTAAATGTTTGGTCCTTCAAACGCAATTTGCGATGCAATTTCGCTAACAATTTATGACAACCGATAACACAGACGGAGAAGGCGCCAGCAGCCGCGAGACTCCGAAAGGAGCTTCTTGGTTCGGGTTTCGCTCAGGCCTCAATCCTCCGCCATATTACACAGTGGCGGAAATTATAGCGCGATTTCACCCTTAAGCTGGCTAGGTTTGAGACCCTGTCATGCTTGATGGCAAGTTTCTAAAATCGTGAGGCGAAAGATTAACATCCGGCCTGCAGCTATGGCCAACCTATTAAGAGCATTTTGTACGACACTGAACGCCTAGGAATTATATAGAGGTATTGTTAAACTTATAAACTTATAACAGTGCAGAAAAACTTTTCCAGAAAACTGTAGATAAGATTTCATGGGTACGATACCCCACCATACCAACTGCTCCTATAAAATACTGGCATTTCGTCGCTCGCTCTTCGAAGAGATGATAAGGTACGATCTCATCATAGTCGATAAAGTGCAGAACTTAGTAAGTGATCTACCTGTGGGATAATTTTGCACGATTTTGGCTTTAACCACTAAAAGTGCACCGACAAAGCTTTATTTTCATAGATCGAAGAGTTGCCTGCCTGACACGTTCCTCACTCAATGGGCTTCGAATTCATCAAGTTAGCAAAAACGTCTCTTACCGACTCCTTGAGCAAACTCAGGAGGCTATTGGACAGACATTTCCGAGATGCTTAATTGCTTATTTTCTCATAAGCATATGAATTTTTCGGATCTATCCTTGTTCTTGGGGGGAGGGGCTACATAACTAAAAAGCATGTAATAAATCAACTTGAAGCTTAACGACCAGCTCCTGCAGAAGAAGATAGGACCTAAACAAAACAAAAAATACGAACAGACAAACAAAAAATGAAGTCGCCACGGTTTTACAACCGTCTCGGCGGGCAAAGAGCAACGCAGTGGAGGCTTGCCGCGTGCTACCACCGTCTGACATGTTATAACCAGGGTCGAACATGGTGAGGAGGGCGCATAACTTTGCCTGCTTACAATTGCGACGAAAACAAATCAAATTTTTTCGTTTTTTTTCTTCGTGAATTTTCTTGTTTAGGTCCTATTTTGTTCTGCAGGGGCCGCCTGGTAAGTCTCAAGTCGATTTATTAGATACTTTTTAGTTATGTGTTCCCCTCCTTCCGGACTTGGATAGATCAAGTTTTTCAAATCTGCATTCAACAACTCTTGGTTCTTGTTCACTATGCTCTTCTTTCTTTATAATTTTCCTTGTGGGCGTTTGTTGTAGTATCCTCCACAAACTACGCTTATGATTTGCGTGCATTTTATGTATAAATAAATAAAAATAGTTCTAGGATTAATGATACACGTTGTAGTAAGTCCTACCTTTTTATGGAATGGTTCATTTTTTACATTGAAGGAAAGATCGTATAAAAATAAGTAAGCGAGGATAGGTGATCTCTATTTGGGACGTGTCACGCATTCCACCTCTACGGGATATCGCGGAGGCGATTTGAACGCGTATTTGACCTATGCAATGACCTGCGGTGGCCAGTCGATGAACAAGTCAATGTTTGATCCTTCGCAGACGAGTCTGCTACCAACCCTCCGATTCCTAATGCGGGGAAGATTCGGTTGGACTGGACGGAAGTCCGAACCAAGAACCATGAATTGGAGTGCACGTACATAAAAGCCGGCGCCTCCTCTTTCTGCGTTGCCATGCCCCCTCCGAAGGCGCGTCATGTAGACGAGGATTGCGTGGCGTATCGCGCAAAGGCTATAGCTAACACCGCCCCACCCCTTTCTTCTTATTATACAGGGTGGCCCATAAGTCCTGCAACAAAAACATAGGCGTATAAAAAGGCTAAGAATGCACTAAATTTGGTACATTTTTAAACCGTGTTTGCCCACGGTTTGAAGATTATGGTGGAGCGGTATTATTCATAAGGGACCACTCCTGGATTGATAAGAGCCTTCAGATCGTGTGGGTTGCTTTGCAGCTCACGTCGCAGCCCCTCTTACGGAGTTTTACTTCTTATTCGTTCCAAAGAAGATATTGAACAACAGTTTTCCCAGGCTTTATAGAGCAAGACATTTTCTTTAAGATGGCTAATAAACAAAGATTGAAAATCTAAAGATTTAGGAATTTCACAGCTAGTCTTTCGCAGGTGCAATATTTTGCAGATGGACTGAGAACCGCTACCATGTCCTTTTCTTTTGCTGTTACATGAATCGCTTTACCAGAATGTGCATTTTGTCCTTAAACAGCGCGATTGAGTCTCTAATATATGGTGTTAAGTTTTTGTTCCTATCAAACGAACATTTTTATTGATTTTCACTATTTTTACACAAAAACCTATGGAGCGCGGGAAGACATTTTGGAAAATCGTGTATGACAAAAACGTGGCCGTTGTTTTTATATCATCAGGTTCCCGCAAAGGTAGCATTAAACGCACTATTATTTTGACCTTTCTGGGATCGCTCAACTTTGAGAAATTTTTCATCAAATGAGGCAGAGGCTGAATACCCATTTCGAACGACGCCCTCCAACTGCGCTTACAAAATTTTCCTTCTACTCTCTTCTCCTCATAGCTGAGTCTTCGTCTCACATGTGGGCTTGTAGAGCTTTCCTTGTAGTTTCCTAGAAACAACATATTGCTTAGTAATAGATTACGCACACTGCTGAATATTGAATTTGTTCCAGCTGGTTGCTGCATTGTGTATGATCAGAAAATTAATAGCGTTCTTCTACTGTAGTTCAGATCCGTTCATCCAATGTTCACTCTTGAGAAGCCTTGCACTGCCCTACACAATACCATCATACTGCATGTTCAACAACCAATCTTCCGAAATTTAGTCACATCGGAACGGAAGCGCCCCACCACGGGCCAGAGAAGAATTTTCGGTAGTTTTACATGAGAGCGCATTACTTTGTAATAAGAGCAGCTACAACCATGATACTTTCCAGAAGTATAGCACTAAGTATATGCTATATAACTGTTGGTATGTGGTTTTTTTGCAATTGGAAAAAGACAACCAGTAAGGTCTCCTAATTTTGTTGCAGGACTTATGGGCCACCCTGTAGTTCTAGGAATATTTTAGGGATACACCGTTTAGGAAAGCACCGCTTTTGCCGTTTTATGGTCTACTGCTTTTTGGAAGACGATTTTAACGTGCGCTGATAAATCAGGCTTGCAAGATGGATTGCCCCAAAGCCGTGCTGTAACCTCGCAGACTGATTCATCTGATTAGCACAAGATTAAGCATATGGTGCACAGCAATAGAAAACAGACACTTACACTGCAGTATCTATGAAGCGGCGATGGGCACGGTTTCAGATGATACGCTTCCCAACGACCCACGCCAGTTAAGGGATTTGATAGGGCGGTGAACATGACGGCTTAGAGCAGGATGGATAAATGTCTCGAAGCCATTCTCACTGCACATATGTCGCTCAGTAAAAAGTGTCATTTGGGTGGATCTGGACATCCCCCTCCCACCTCCTCTTCAAAATCTGGAGGAATTACGATTCCTTCATAATGCTATGCCCTAAGCACAACGTAAACTATGGAATGCGGCTGCATCAATCTCATGATTGCGCCATGGAGAGGATATGAGCCTAGATTGACGCACTAAATGCTTCCCTACCTTTGAGAGTCTCTTGGCACGCATTGCTGCAAAGACGATAATCAAAGCAGTAAACTAGAAATCAAAGTAGAACAGACAAGTAGGCTGGAAGATCTAGAAGCTGTAGAAAAAAGAAAGCTGGACCAAGTATGAACCCGACAACACCAAAACGAAGTCGGGAGTTCTAGCTAAAATGCATTACACTCCACTGTGGATTTATCCTCTTCAGAGATAGCATACGAGATTTTTAAATAAGGATAAAAATAAAGGCTAAAGGGCGGCGTTAGTCAATTCGTTTGGGATGCTCCACGCACTCTACTTCTGCTGGATATCGCAAAGGCAATTTGAGTGCGCATTTGGCCTACATAATGAGTGGCCGCCACCGCGGCTAGTCGAGGAAAAAGTCAGCGCTTTGCCTTTCTTCGACATGTCTGCTACTGATTCACGTCCCACAGATGTATGGAAGGCTTGGTCGACCTGGGCGGGAAATTCGAACTAGGAACTGGGAATCGAGTGCACACGACAGCCGGCGCGTCTTCAGAGTGCGCTACTACGCAGCATACCATGGTTACCAAAAATGCTGCTTCTCCCTATCCCAATGCCTCATCTAAATGGGTTTCGCTTATAATTGCCAGTTAATGCAGCTTTCCTTTCATCAAATGCCTGTTGGCTACTTCTTACTCTTTGGAATTTATTAGCTGCTTTATTCTGGGTTACTATCTAGCATCTATCACCTAGCAACTGTGTCGCCTACGTTTTACTTGCTGTTTCAATGCTTGGCCTGAATTATGGATTCTATCCTTGCTTGGTCGCCGTAACGTAACTGGAAGAGGCTTCGACTGTCGCGTGCACTCATTATCGAGGTTTTTGGTTCGGGTTCCTTTCCAGATAACCAAGCCTCCCATCATTCCTTCGTCGGTACCAAGCTTCTCTGGGAAAGACAGAATCGTTTTCCATCAGCTGACCACCGCAAGTCACTGAATAAGCCAAATACGCATTCGAATTGCTTCCACGACATCCCTTTGAAGCAAAATGCCTGTCACACTAGGGGCTGATTAACGACATCTCCTATCCTTTATGTTTTTTTAATTTTTTAACGCAATTTTTCTTATGGGCGTCAAAATTCAACCAAATGTAAACGTTGTTTAATCGCTCAATCAGTTCGGGTTGCACCTAATTTTTTGAGATCCTCTTCTTGAACTGTGTAGATAGATAAATGGGATATAGGTCAGAAAATGGGACACACTCGGGTGTACGATAGTCAATGCCTTTCCTGAAAGGGTCTGGGGCTAGTTCACCAAGCTCGCTGTGACGGATGGGTGATCCGAACCCGGCACGGAATGGATCGAAACGAAGAACGTTGGTTGTCACGGATTTAATGTTCCACGAGGTCCTAGCACTTCCATAATTGTTTGTCCTATAAAACTGAAAATCCGAACGAAACCGTGTATCGTCTTCTGCAGCATTTCACAGAGTCTACAAAAAAATTGTCTGCCCATTGATTTTTAAGTGTTATTCGCTTGGTTGATAAAATTGCGTCGCCTAGTCCTGTTTTTCTCGATTAGATGAGCTGATGGAACCAGGACTCTGATTGATTTGCCCATCGCGGTCAACAACCGCTAGTCCGCACAGAAATTTTCTCAATCCTTGTGACTTTTTAAAGCAATAAGGTCTCTTTTTAAGTGGATGGAATGCATTTTGATTTTTCCTCCATAACTGTTTTTGTCGTCGGCAATTTTTCTTTTCTCTAAAAAAGAATCTGGAGCCCTCATTATTTCACATGAGTTTCGTATAATCAGCGTAGAGCGCCAGAACGGGGTTGCTCGAAGTGCTAGCGCAGGTTTAGAAACTCTAGAGAAGCACCCTGACTAAGTTGGAGAAGCATAACATAGATCCTAGGCTTATTTCCCAACTTCAAGTGGGTACTGCTGTGTCAACAGGCAATCTATTCATTTGTTCATTAAAGTGTTTTCATAGCTTCGTGTTAGCGCAGCCGTACGAGGCGCCATTTGTCGCTTGCATCTCCAACTGGAGGTTCCTCGTTGGAATCTCCCGCCCAGCTTGAGCAAGTCTCACTTCCCTTCGAGGCCAGCGATTTGCTACCAGACTTGTCTAGGAACGACAAGTCACTGAATCATTCATCGGATGGCTACCACAAGTCAATGTCTACGCCGCAAACGCATTCAAATGGCCTACTCGATATCACACAGAAGAGTATGTGGCGCATCCTACAAGGGGACAAATTGACGCCATCTTTTATCCATTATCCAATCTTTACGTGTTCTCTTATCTAAAAATGAATGGACATATATCGCTCCATTTAGGGAAGGAACTTCAAATCATAAAAACTAATGCACCTCAAAGGTTCATATCTTCAAATATATCCACTGTTAATTTTTACTTTTCTGCGTAAATTCTGTGAACTTCTCTGAAGCAATCCAAACAAGACAGGATAATTGATGAGAGACTGGGATTGACCATTTTTCCCGCAATAACCCGTGCATTGTACATATATGTACGTGAGATAATAAAACTAGGAAGCGGTATATGTGTGCACTCGGAATTCACGTAGTGCTCCGATACGAGTGCACTTTAAACAATTTTCATATCAGCTCTTAGATCGTTTAGGGAGAGAGGACATGGTTGACCTGGGCGAACCCAAAGTTGCCAATGCTGTTATTTTTCCCTGTAAAAGGCAATGTATTCTATATTGATATACACATATAAGTAAGCTGTGTAGTGCAGTTGGAGGAGGTGGCGGCTGTCGCATGCACCCGATACAAGGTTCTTGGATCGAATTTCCCGCCCATGCCAACTAAGTCTTCCATCCCTCCGGGGTCAGTGAATTGGTACAAGAGCGCTGACTTTATCATCGGCTGGCCACCGCAAATCATTGTAGGGCCAAATATGTGCGCGTTCAAATCACCTTCACGACATACCGTATAAGTAGAATGCGAGACGCACATCAAAAAAAAAAACGATTGAAGCGATTGAGCGTAACGTCGTTATTCATCCTTTTATCCTATATACGATATTGATATTTTCGTAAGGTGCGACAAATGAGACAGTATTATGATGACCTAGAAATTCGACTTTTAGAGAAAATAGTGTAGGAAATTAGAGCTTTGCCAGAGCAAATCAAAGATACTGTGAGACGTCTCCTAATTTGAATTACTCCCCTTGTCAAATGTACCTCTAGCCACTGCTTCTCCAAGCACTTCTCGATGAAAATCGTAGACCTTTTCCAGAATTTTCAATGACGTGAATTTTGGCCACATGTGTCGCTGATCGTGTCACCGCAGGTTATCGCGTAGGCAAAATACGCGTTCGACTTCCCCTACAATATACAATAGAAATAGAATGAAGTAGAATGCAAGGCGCATCACAAACATGGACTGACCAACATCGTTCTTTGTTCTTTATCCTTCTATGTTGTTGTTCACATATGCTAAAAATCACACTAGTCATTGTAACCTTTGCTGGACATACACAGTAAAGGCGTGTCGTAAAATTTATCGATTATTCTATTATACGTTTAAACCGCAAATGCGGTTATTTGTCCTCGTTTGTAGGATCCTCAAGGAGCCAATTTAATGACGCTATTCCGTCTCTCTGTGTCTCTCTGTCTTCGTTAGAATCGGCAGTGGGTCAGATTTGAATCTGCTCCACACCCGCTAGTTATCTTGGGGAGCGTTTTAGTGTCTAGAATCCTATCAGTAATGCTTGATCTGATGTGTAATTCAGAAGGTCTTTATACAATTTAGTAATTTTTCCCGACAATTTGTATGTCGCATGTTCATGTCCACGTCTGGACAGGATGTAATTCACTAAAAAAATAAGGAAGTAGCTTAAAAAGTTAAAATTATCTCCTTCAGGGACCAGGTTCTGAATTCTGCTGTATTTGTTCCAGTATTTACTTATTTGGGTGCGCGTAGCGCAGTCGGAGGAGGTGCCGCCGGATGTCGCGTGCACCCGATACCAGGTTCCTGGTTCGGATTTCCCACCCAGGCCAATCAAGCCTTGCATCCCTCTAGTGTCGATGAATTGGTATCAGACTTGTCTGGGAAGGTGAAATACACATCCATTCAAATCACATCCACGACCTCACGTACATAGAAGTACATAGAATACGTGGCGCATCCATAAAGGGATTGAGTACGCCGTCTTTTATCTTTTATTTATTCATTTTATACACTCATCTAGAAGTGCACACAAACGACTAAAATAGCATGACCCAAGCATTAGTAAGACTCAGCGATTCTCAAGAGCAGAAGCATCGCTTTCATCAGCGCCCACCTGTCTTTCGTGTATTCGCTCAAAACCGTTGCCGGCTATACAAGCAGCAACAGCTTGATAGACCCCGTCTTTTTATTATTATTTGTTGTACATCAGCAAAAACAAAATCTTTTCTTTTTCGTCTAGAAGAAAATCCTAGTAATTGTCACTGTATGTGCACGATGCGCTCCTCATTTGAACAAACTGAAGTAGTCATCCGTTTTATTAGGTTATCGGGTCGAACTATCGGGTTACCGCGACGTGACCTTGTCTCCTATCGAGTTTTTAGCACGCACAGACAGGTTGACTGCGTCTAAACTGCCAGATGATGGAGTGTTGGGATTCTCTAGTGTTAATAAAGCCATTTTTTGCTTCTGTTTCGAAGCAAGTCTCACAACACGGAAAGCAGCTCGAGACAAAATGACGCAATGCGAGATAATCGGACTTGATGATCTACCGCGATTAATCGATCCGTTCGGAGAACCTTTGATCAATGCGCTTTATGTCGCTTCGCAGAGATAAGACTATGTTGGTAGCTGGCGATAGCGGCCTATTGTTGACTGGTTGTATTGCTATCGATAAGATAGTATGCAGTTTTAAAGAACAGAAAGTTCGCCAATCAAATGGCTAGGTACATTCCTATTTGGAGGAAGCAGATACAATGTGTGTAAAATCTCGTAGAATTTCGAAGCCGCTTTGGCTGGCAAAGGTGCTCACTTGCACCGCTCTTATTAATTCTATTATCTTAATGCTATTATTATGCTATTATTATCTTATTATTATGCTCTTATTAATTTAACTGAGAGGTCAGTAAATCTCTCATAGTAATCATCTGTGATATAATAGAAAGAGTCTATAAAACATTTTGTTTTTAATTTTTAATTTTGGACTTATTTTGAGTAACCACCTCCAATCACGAAATCTTTAAATGTCTGTAACGTTCCTAGTAGTTCAGGAGCCTACTTTGTGAAGGTGTCTCAGTAAGTTAAACAATACAGAAAATAAATGGATAAAGGACGGCGTTACTTAATCCCTTTTGGGATACGCCGCGCATTCTACTTCTACGGGATGTCGTGGTGGTGATTTGAAGGCGTATTTGGTATATACAATTACTTGAGGTGCCCAGCCGATGAAAAAGTCAGCGCTTGGTCCTTTCCAGACAAGTTTTGTACCCCTTCACCGACCCTGGAGGGATGAAAAGCTTAGTTGGCCAGGGGGGGGAATCCGAACCAAGAACCTAGCATCGGGTGCAGGCGTCAGCCGGCATCTCAACCGACTGAGCTACACGCGTTCAAGGTAGGGTGTGGTGGTGTAGAACACCATTCGGTGATCCCACAAACTAGAACTCAGCCAGAGATTCGAGTAGAAAACGTGAGTGCATAAATCAAAAACAGCAGGGGTTCGGCATAAACCAGCGAATAATATTTGAGTGCCACGAACACGCCCATGGCTGATGGAATAATTGAATTTGGCGTTGATGTTCCCGACGCATCTCATTTGAAAGCCGGATGACCCGAAATTAGCATGGCTGGTGTGCGTAAGCCGGTTAGGAAGCGGCCGGAAGCAGGTGGGTGCCGTGAGAACGCGGTTAGCAAACTGTCTTCAGCACTAAATCCACGGAGGCATTGTCAGGAACTCTTCAAGTCTTCGTGTTCTGCTAGGGCTGGTAGGAAGCGCTTCATTCCGGCCTGTTCCGATGGAATGGTCTTTCTCAAGGCCTGAGAGATGATCGAATTTGTTTGATTCAGAAAATCTCGTTGAAATCCAACGCTTCGTCCTCTTTTACAGGGAATTATATATAAAGGAATTCTGACCACAAAAATGTGCACAAAAAAAATAAACGGGATCTCGCAACTCGAAAAAGTGATCTAAGAAAATTCACTGGTGTTGGAGACCCATTCTTGTTTCTAATGACTATCTTTGTAAATCTGTAAGGGCTCAGAATTCATTCTGATCCCTATTTTTTCTTCAAGACGTGACATTGTGCATCAAAGACGTCCCCAGGATGGTCTTCCAATCGGTGCTTCCGAAGTGCAATCACTAAGCTCTGCCTTCCTTTATTTTGGAAAAGTAGTTCCTAACGCGAGTGCCTACCACCTCCACAGTCTCCCCAGTAATCACCGCAGTTTAAGCACTCCTACTGGTAAACAAAGTCCTTCTGAGTTCAGACTTCTGACGAGCACATCACACAGTCTTGCGTCACACAGACCTATTGTGAAGAAGCTGTCGTTTGATTATGTCTGTTGGGATATTTACCAGTACTCTCCTTCGTCAGCAGCACATGCTCCATGGCGGCCATGTGAGCCGACCTCCTAGCGCTTGCCGAGGTGATATCGCTGAATTAGTTAGCACAGATGAGGAATCTCTTCCTAGAACTCATGAGGACATGCTGCTCCAGTAGAGGTGCATTTCCAGAATTAAACGACTTCGGTCCTCTTTCAGGTCTTGAGAAATAGGGATGCACATTGAAAGGTTAACGATTCAGCGACTTTAACAAATTGACGAGATTTTTCGTTAAAATCTTCCTTATTGACTTCACGAAATTTTTCAGACCTTTAAAAGATTTTTTTTTGAAAATTTGGATTGGATCAAGTATTCATCGGCAAACTTGTTGTTCTCAATAGTAATGTATGAGAAGAAAATTCTGGGAAGAAATCATCATAACATTCAAAAATGCTATTAGGACGAAATGAGGCCCTCTTGAACTCCAGAAGAAGTCCTGCACGTTGTGCCCCTTCCACCATCCCTCTCCTGAATTTCCTCGAGAGCCCACACATCCATTGTATAATATATTGGGAGCAAATTCAGGAAAGAGGTGGCGTCGAAATCAATATGTATCATTTTCACGTCAAACTGGGCACTGAAATCAAACTGAATACCTTCCATTTCGAAGCGGGTGTCAAATATATTTAACTAGATATTCTGTAAGAAAGTTGAAAAAAATTGGTGACTTAAAAAATTCACTGTAACTTTCACTAAAAAATTACCCAAAAAAGTATTTAGAATTTACGAAATCCATATTTTTATGAAAAAAGAACAGTTTTAAGCTTACTTCAAAGTTAAAGAAAACAGCAACTTTTTGGTGTATTACAAGAAGAGATCGCTGCCGGCACTATCACCTGCGATTCTTATTCGACTGAGAGTATAAATGCTGTTTATTAGGAGATATATCTGATTTCTACAATTTTTCTCCTTTGCCGTTGAGCAATGCTTAATTTCACGCAAGCAATTTTTTTCTATCAGTCAAATGAAAATTGCGACGTGCTAGACGAATGCATGGCGTGGTCTTTTTGGAAGCACACCGAAACATTGCTGGTCTGCATACTATAAAACATGCTCAAGATCAGAATGACGAAAAATTTATGACAATGCAATAACTGTTTCCACTTTCTATGGCAAGCGAATTATAAATTTTCCAAAGTCACAGTTAATTATTCAAATTGAAAATTTATCTTAAGCTTTTGCAAAATGACCTGTTAAATTTGAAAGGCGTTCGCTTTTGTATGGAATGTGCTTAGTTCGATTTCAAAAATGTTCAGTTTCCTTCAAATGTGTCTATTTTAACACGGAAATAGTATATAAAACGCTTCAACTGATTTTTTCGTTTGAAATGATAAGCAACTACCTGTATTTTTAATGAAATTTAACGATTTAGCGGAAACGTAACGAAAAATCTTCGGTAAGGAATATAATGACCAGACGCCTACTCTTGTTAGGAAGGCGAGATCGTCAAAACCACGGCTACAAGTAAGCATTTTATACCAAGCCCGGCTGACAAAAAGGATTGAAAAAGAATTATCCGCGAAATATAACTAGCACTCAGTACCCAGAATCCTTCCAGAGCTTCTCACGTCCGTATCGATCCCCCCGTTAGCGGCAGTCTGAGCACAGCTTCAGCACTCTTCACTGATGAGAATTCGATTCGCTGACGACCACGAAGACCACCGGATGTCGGTCAGCGCGTCCGCAGTTCGTGAAACCGCCGGCGAGGTCATATCGGGTTCAGATCCGCCGACGACAGAGATCGCCGCAGAAGTGCGACGACGATCGATTTCCATTTTTGCTGGGCGACGAATGGATTCAGCGAGTGCGGCGTCCTGCCAGACGTCATGGCTTTCTGCCATGCAGCGATCAGTGAATGCGTCATTCACTCCTGCAAACAGTCGCAGGTGACGTCTTCCGAACTGCGAGCGATGACGCGCCGGCGCTGCGAACGATGACGACTCGGTCGGCGTGTCTGATCGTGCGTGCTCTGCTGTGGTTGGACCGGCGGCCGGGCGCAGACGACGAGACCTCCGCGGGGCGACTCTCCGCGAGGGGCCCGACGAGGTGACCCTGACACACTGCTATTACACGTGGACCACGACTCGTCCGCGAGCGGTGCGCTGACGTCGAGTTAGACCCTCATGGTCCAGCCACTGAGGCCGGTCGCCATGCTCCCGCCCGGTGCTCCTGCTCGCTGCTCGTCGGCTCCTGTTCTCGTCCACGTTGACCGAGTCGCCTTTCACTTACGTTGTCCTCGTTCGCGCCGTCACTCGGACAATCAGACAGTTTCTCCATATCTCTCCTTTCCAGGGTTCGTTAGACTTCGACAACAAACCATGAGGACGACACTCCTACTGGGTTTCCTCATCCTCTACTCAACGGGGGTCTTTTCTGACGAAGAAAAAGAAAAGAAGGTAGCGCGCACTATTCTTTTGCCGATGTTCACCCAGCTGCAGAGTGGATGCAACACGTTCTATTTTTCAGGAAGTGAAGTACGGAACCATCATTGGTATCGACTTGGGTACAACTTACTCCTGTGTCGGGGTGTACAAGAACGGCCGAGTGGAGATCATTGCCAACGACCAAGGTGATTTTTACTTCGGGGGATTCTAGTTCCGGGTTTCGAAAATTGGGAAGAGTTGGTTGCTTGAGGTGGTTCGCTTTTTTGTTGGCGGGAAAGGAAGCGCGGAGGTTTCAGATTCTTGCTGAAGAAGTGTAATATGCCTGAAAAATAGCCTTGAAAACCTTGATCGCTTATGGGGTTGTAATAGAGCAAGATCGAGTGCATTAGGTCACTTACTGGTGCAATCCTAGTTGGTGGTGCTGCTCTTAAACAATTTACCAACATAACGAAACCCAATAAATGGACAAGAACATGTCGAAATAGGTAAACTATGCCAACCTGGTTACCCAGATAGGCGCAAATCGGGTCGGGGGGTCACTTCCTAAAAAGTGTCACCACCACAAAAACAAAACGACAAACATACTGATAGAAAGGGTAGGTACAAACAATGCTATAGTTCTGTTCTGTGCTTGCGCCCCCAGATAGACCAGTTTCCGAGTTCCTAATCGGGAGAAGGGAACCTTAAAAGAGCCGTTCTCGGTGCAAATCCAGCAAGGGCCTGTTCATAATTCACAACGGGAGCGACGGGAGCGATTGGTCGGCCGGGCAAAACATATGTATCGATTTTTTCCTAGCGATCACCCAGCAGGAATCGATACCTATGATTTGTACGGCTGAGCAATTGCTCCCGTCGCGAAGTAAGAACAGGCCCAAGGGAGGACCCCTTTACTAGGTTTGCTCCGAGAACGATTCATTTTCAAGCAACTAAAACAGTTAACATCAGTACAATTAAATAAAAATACGTCAAAACACCATCAATCAACGTTTTGGGACACGACAAGACAATGTATTTCACGTCCCGCTCTGTATATATTCCCATGGTTTCTGTGTTATTCATTTTGATTTCGTTAGTGCAGTCGTTATCTTAGGAATAAATAAATTCTATATATTTCAAGGCCAACACCAACTAGGATTTCACTCGCTTACTCTTTTACATGTGTTACTCTATTTCTATAGAAAAGGGTTTTGGGGCCATACGTGTTGGGGGGGGGGGGGTGTTAGTCCCTCGTTCGTACGCCTAGATATTTTCGATATTCAACCGACGGACGGGTAAAATATTTCGTTTTTCTAGCGGTCGTGCAGACAAAAGAACTAGTCTTACGCTAGAATAATGAACTACATTAAGGAAAAAAGGCAAGAAGATTCATCGTCCCAAGAGTGAACTGCGAATCCGCATTGCATTACCATCCAGGTTTCACCGTAGCTATCAATAATATCTCGGAAATTGAATAGCTCTTGGAAAAATTTAGACGCATTTAGTGAAGAACTGACTTGGCTGTCATATCAGCTTGTCTTGTTTTTATTTCGTTAGAGAAACTGTAGCCTTGGGGCGTCTTGCTAAAAGAATAGGCTCGAACCTGAACTCCTTGTTTACTGAGATAATCAGGCTTCTACGTAAATGGGATAAATTTCCTTGATTGTTGCGTAACCGCCTAAATGTTACTGGCTATGGACATTAGGATTTCGAGCTCTGTTTAAATCATTTATCCTTGTTGGAAGGAGCGACTTCATGGGAGAGCGGAATCTTCTCGAACCAACCTTGACCTACTGTGGAACGGGGCTGCGGCTCCTTTCTCTTCCTGCCTATATTACTTAGAGAATTTGTGGCTAAATTTTCGAAACAAAAGGGTGAAGAATAATAGAGTATATACAGTACAGCTGTGAAGGGATGAATACCTAGGCTTGAAGCTGGTAATCTAAAGCGTTCGATTACTCAAAGAACACAGAGTGAGCTCCCCTTTCTAGACCTACACCCTATCCTCTACTGTTCGGCATTTACTATCAAGGCAATCCTACTAAGGCATAATCCACTTAGAGAGAAAAACGATCATTCTCCATACACTTCAGTGAAATCGATTGACCGCGCGGATTTATCGATTCACGTCGATTGCACTGCGTGTGGAGCCCCTCCAGCGACGTAAATGAAAGCTAAGCATAGTCTTGCCTAGCAAAATGTTATTCACTACAAAACCTTGCAATTGTTCCTGATATATCTAATAGATTGATGTTAGAAAATAATTGGACAATAGTGCTAATTTTTTGCCTTGGCTCACGATGGCCCTCGATCCATGATCATGATGTAAGAGCTAAGGTAGTTGAGCAAGTAGATTACGCTGCTCATGTATAAAGAAACGTTAACCTCTTTATAATGTTTGAAGATTAAAGAAGCAACAAAACCCCTTAACACTTTAAGATAATGTTAATCCAAGCAAATGGGTCTATGCACCTTCACAACTTGATGCAGCCATTGTACTCTTGAGCTGTTTCAGGGTAAGGAGTGTTGGAGCACAACATCTAGTCCCCTCCCCCGTTCCTAGTCTAGGATTGAGTCAGCAATCGAATCCCTGTAAGCAAGCTACCTCTTGTCACAGTGCTTTAATAGTGTTTCGTTCTGCTGCATGGAGTCACCTAACCTGTAAACTTCCAGCAGTAGATTTGGAAAACTTAACAACAGACCTGAATGAGCCGGGTTGTATAGTCGTTAGTAATCTCATAACAGTTAATAGCTATGAAAGTGGACAATAGCGCTATTCTTTTGCTTTGGCTCACGATAGCCCTCGATCCCTAACCGTACTTCAAGAAATTCAGGCATTCCATCCCATTCAGGAGAACAACTAATTGATTTCTAATACAGCCGGGTTGTTACAACCTACGGTTCTGGTACTGTGTGTGGTTTGCTTCAGCAATAAAATAGGCAGTTATCTCTTAGAATACTCACATTCGGTATACGAAGTTGATAGAAGAGCTTATACGGTTGTTCTTGTAGGTAACCGTATCACCCCGTCCTATGTCGCCTTCTCCGGTGAATCTGGAGAACGACTGATCGGTGATGCTGCCAAGAATCAGCTCACCATCAACCCCGAGAACACCGTCTTCGACGCCAAGCGACTCATCGGTCGCAACTTCAATGACAAGACCGTGCAGGACGATATCAAGCTGTGGCCGTTCAAGGTTCGTTGATTTTTGTGCATGATTCGGGTGGAATACCATGCAGACATCAGTGGCTTCGGACCTAGTCACTGTAGGATTGGCGGTCTCGTAGTAGCCTCTAGGTTAAATAGCCCATTCGAATAGGCATTTGGATTTGAATATTCGAATTCAGATGTTTAAAAATCCTTTCCTTCGAATGTATTCAAATTTGAATGTTCAGAAAATTCGCGTTTTTTAATTCGAAATTTTTCGTATATATTCGAATTCGAGTGTTCGAAACTGGCCACTCGAAACCATTCGAAAATTTTGTGAGAGCATAATTACAGTACTTCGTATTCCCTTATCGTTCTTATGTCTAAAGCCCTCAAAGCGTATTGAGACTCTTAATTTTACGAAGGCAGAAATATTTTTCTTCAGCAATGTGGGGCCGAAGTATATCCCAAATTCTGCTTCTAACATTGTATCGCAGTGCTCATCTCAAATTTGTTCAGATCCAAGACAAGAACAACAAGCCGATGGTGTCACTGAAGGTCGGAAAGGAGATGAAGGAGTTCGCACCGGAAGAGATCTCATCCATGGTGTTGACGAAAATGAAGGAGATTGCCGAGTCGTATCTGGGCAAGGAAGTGAAGAACGCCGTCGTCACCGTGCCAGCCTACTTCAACGACGCCCAGCGTCAAGCCACCAAGGATGCCGGAACCATCGCCGGTCTGAACGTCGTCCGAATCATCAACGAGCCCACCGCAGCCGCCATCGCCTACGGTCTCGACAAGAAAGAGGGTGAGTCGAGCATTCGTCGCGAAGCTGTCTTATCTTATCAAGTGGTTCTGCAGAAGCGTGTCTTCCGCCGCGCTAAGCGGCTTCCCGGCAGGATAGTGGTTTCTGTGGTCTGGTCCTATTACGGGGTACTATTACGGGGTACTCGAACAGTGAGAGAGGGGTTTAAGGGCCTTTCGGCATAGCTATTTCCTCCTTAACAAACTGGGACATGGCTATTACCTGACGTTTTTAGTTTTCACAACAACTGTAAAGAAGAGTTAACTTTATTTGTGGGCTTCCATGTTAATGGGAGAAACTTAGCCTCCTTACAGGTTAGGTGGTGGCGATCCTAATTGTACAACCCTTATCCCCTAAAGTAACGATCTCATAAAAATCCGAAAAAATTTATGTCAGGAATATGGATGGAAAACGACCTTTATAACTCACAGTAGTTTGAGATGACGTACGTATGAGTGAACTGTTGATGTGAAAAATGGGCGTCGGTAATGAGGTAGCAAAAGCACGACTCTGGCAGGATTCATTGGAACTCCAGTGCCGAGGATGCGCCATGCTTTCGATGTGATGTCGCGGAGGCTCTTAGTATGAACATTTGGTTGGTGGACTACTTTCTATCCACTAGAATAGCCAGTTCTCTTCTTTCATCTATCTGACCTTGACTTGGAGAGATGAAACTTTTGCTGCATCAAGCGCTGAGTCAAAATTGACCTATTCACTTGCTCCCAGGTTACGTCTTCTGTTAAACGCTCTTACGAAATGGTTCTCTTGAGCGTCACACATCCTTATATTCCAGGATATGGTGGGATTTGCATTAGTTGTTGTTATATTGACTAGGGTTACATTCCTTAAAAATATAGCAGTTTTCAGTTGTTATAGGACTGCTGACGCTGTTGTACAGCAATCTTTTAAATAGACTTTTAGAGGTTTACAAGAAAATTATCTGATTAATCCGCTCCATTTCAGGAGAACGCAACATCCTCGTGTTCGATCTCGGAGGTGGAACTTTCGATGTGTCCATGCTCACCATTGACAATGGAGTGTTCGAAGTGTTGGCCACCAATGGTGATACCCATCTTGGAGGAGAAGACTTCGATCAGCGTGTTATGGAGTACTTCATCAAGATGTACAAGAAGAAGACCGGCAAGGATCTTCGCAAAGACAACCGATCCGTGCAGAAGCTCCGTCGTGAAGTTGAAAAGGCCAAGCGAGCACTGTCGACCCAGCATCAGGTTAAGGTCGAGGTCGAGGCGATCTATGACGGTGAAGACTTCTCCGAGACTTTGACCCGTGCCAAGTTCGAGGAGCTGAACATGGATCTGTTCCGTGCCACTCTGAAGCCCGTGCAGAAGGTCCTTGAAGATTCTGACCTCAAGAAGGAGGATGTGCACGAAATCGTCCTTGTCGGAGGTTCCACCCGTATTCCCAAGGTCCAGCAGCTCATCAAGGACTTCTTCAACGGCAAAGAGCCGTCTCGTGGTATCAACCCCGATGAGGCTGTAGCCTACGGTGCCGCCGTACAAGCAGGAGTGATCAGTGGAGAGGAGAACACCGGCGATATCGTGCTTCTCGATGTGAACCCACTTACCCTCGGTATTGAGACCGTCGGAGGTGTGATGACCAAGCTGATCACCCGTAACACCGTCATCCCCACGAAGAAGTCTCAGGTCTTCTCCACGGCTGCCGACAACCAGCCTACTGTTACCATCCAGGTGAGATTTCGAACAGCATTTCTCATTTTTTGAATGCTATTACTAGTTGGTCCTGTCGTATTGAATGCTTCTCATTTTCAGGTGTTCGAAGGTGAGCGACCAATGACCAAGGACAACCATCAGCTTGGCAAGTTCGATCTGACCAACATTCCACCAGCACCCCGAGGTGTTCCACAGATTGAGGTATACTTTTAGATGGATAATATCGGTTTGAATGTGAAGGTTATGCCATTTTGCGGTGAATATAAGTAATCTTCTTTTCCAGGTCACATTCGAAATTGATGTCAACGGTATTCTCCACGTAACTGCCGAAGATAAGGGTACGGGTAACAAGAACAAGATCACCATCACCAACGACCAGAATCGTCTCAGTCCTGAAGACATCGAGCGAATGATCAACGACGCCGAGAGGTTCGCTGAAGATGACAAGAAGGTTAAAGAACAGGTATGCAGCTCTGTTTATTCTTGCTTTTCTTTAATGTGCTTGCTTCTGAGTTTGATGAAAGGTTGAAAAGAGTGAGTGAATGTATGGAGAAGACGTATCTAGATAAGTGCTGCTTTTTCTAGCTCGAGCCAACCTGATTAACTCTGTTTTATAAGCGAGCGTGAAATCCGTGCAGAGGTCAGCAAGTCGGGGTCTAACCTGGGAACCTGTTAGGGTAGAGACGTACTATTATATCCAGTCATTTCGATGATGTAGATGAGCAGGATGAGAGGCTCATGAGTTCGACTCAACTACGTTTCCATAAGATGGAAAGTAAAGTTTGCGGCGGGAGTGCGGCTGATATGTCAGACTTAGCAACGGAAGGAACTCTAGAATGTGGCCAATTTTGGCGGATATACGCTAGATGGTCACATCCTGTATTCCCTTTTGCACGCACGGGTCCGCTTCCCTAGAAGAACGGATTCAAATTTATCAATGTTGTTTGGGTGTCAAAGCGAAGAGCTTAAGAGTTGATTTCCACCGCTAGGAATGTCATTTTGTTCAGCAGTGGTGCAGCATCTCGTAAAGCAGTTGGGCCAAGTTTGTTATGAATGCTTCTCTCATTAATTTTTGAAACTTATAACTTGAAGTGATCCTTGAACGGGTAAATTCCTGGACTCATCTTTTCCACGCTCTGAAGAAGGCGGTTACATTGAAAGGCCGAATAAAGCATAGCAGCATTGGCTCAACTGCTTTACGAGATCCTGCATCACTGTTAAAAATAAGTGGTTTGGGTGGGAAGGTGGGTAAGGCAGACTTCACACCAAAGTCGCCATGCAACACGGCACAGTCTGCGGTATTGATTAGCTAGTGATGTCGATCGATATCATACTGTTGCTCGGGGACTGAAGTGTGAACCCAGTACTTTTTTTTTATAAATGAGGGCTGGAGGATGCGGCATCTAAAAATCGAAGAAGATCACTGTCAATTTGGTGGATTTTAGGTTGAAACACGTAACGAGTTCGAGTCGTACGCCTACTCGTTAAAGAACCAGATCGGAGATAAGGAGAAGCTCGGAGGAAAATTGGAAGCCGATGACAAGAAGACGATTGAGGACGCAGTAGACGAGGCAATCAGCTGGTTGGAGGGCAACCGGGAAGCTTCAGTAGATGAGCTCAAGGAACACAAGAAGGTATGGAACTCTTCCATAGCTCTACTGGACGTTTTTACTACTCCATGGTGCTTCAATAAGAGTTCCACTTTGCAGGATCTCGAATCCAAAGTGCAGCCGATCACCAGCAAGCTGTACAAGGACGCCGGTGGTGGCGCCGAGGGCGAGGAGGCGCCGCCAACCGAAGAGAAAGACGAGTTGTAAATTGCGGTCCACTGGTAGTACACTTATGAACTCATGCGATTACGTCTCTCTGGTCCATGTCCGTGTTGCGAGAAGCGGATTCGAAGCGGCAGCAGCAGCGCGGGTGGACGCTATTGTTGTTGTGCTATGCATTTTGTGGATGTTTTCTCTTCTATTTATTTGCATGGTTGAAGTTTTATGATACAGAGTATATTACTCGATAATAAATTTGTTTTTCCATAAACTGATGACTGGTTACTGGGTGTGGAGGTTCGTTTCTTGGATATTTGAACAACTCGCCCGATATGCTGCTGGCCAATATGTCCTTCCTTCGTTGTTTGCTAGCTATTGTTGACAATGGGTCAAGGTTATTGATTTTGGGGCCTAGCGCTGCTGCATGGCGGGATTGATTGAGATTGATCGGGGAGATATGGTAGGTGCGCGGACTGAAGTGAGCAGTTTTTATGGTGGTTCTATGACGTTTGTTGTTGTGCTAGGGTGATCGAATTCGACTATTCAGCGGGAAATAAGATGCGGAATATTCTGAGCTGGCGTGTATTCATACAGTGTTTGAATCCGATAGTGGAATAGGCTCAAAAACCGAGTGTTGTTTGAGACAGTTACCAGCCAAAAAACGGAAACTGAATGGTGATAAATGACGATGATCGGTAAAGGACGGAAGCCTTATTTTGGAATGAAGAATACCGAGTTTTGCAGATTTTGAGAGTGTAACACAACCTTGCCTGATACCGCACTCATTCAACTCTCCTCTTCTTATCCACGCCCTCCCCCAACTTGGAGAGGACACAACGAGGTTCCGCCGTTTTCAAAAACGGTAAGTATGAGATGGCCGACATTCCATTCTCAAAATATGGAAAACTAGTGGAGGTATTGATGGCGCTGTATTTTCACTGCTCTAGAGGACGAAAAACTGTCCCAGACGTCGTTCAGGGGTTGTTATTTGGCGTACTCTTCACGAGCATGGTATTGATTTTCAAAATTTCTGTCGATTATGGAAAGTTGGGTTAGGTATGGGTGACTAAAGTCCTCCGCACACTTTTGCAGCAGCCGCGTCCGCGGCAGAGGCCAGAACAGCCGCGTACGCGGCTTCCACTGCCTCGTAATAGAGTTCACGCGGCACTCCACCCTCGCGCTCAATCACCAACGCGGCAATGCGGCAACAATGCCTTAAAGGATTACTGCCGCTGCCACCGCGTCTGCCGCGTGGGCGGCAGGCCGCGCGAGGCTAGTTTTGCGTCGCGCGGCGACTCTGCGTCTCTGCCCCATGCTTAAAAATAGGGCTGCCGCGTCGTTGCCGCAAAAGTGTGCGGAGGGCTTAAGACTCCATTTATACTTCCACCGCCGTGCGACGCAATGTCGCGTACAGAGGCCAAGTTTATTGATCGCGTCGCTCAGCGTCGACGCCACCCGGCCGGAGTGGATCACGTGAACCCGCGACCAATTGTGCCGCCCATGGTCGCATCGCGTCGCTCTCGAAATCGGCGCGATGTGATTAATCGCCGTGCATTGGGGCATGGTATTGCTACTCCAGTTGTCCTTTGCAGTGGGCCCGGAAATGTGTGCACAATTACGTGCGTGAAAGTACGCAATTCTGCGCAATCGCGTTACTACCTCGTCGGTTGGTCAAAGTACTCGTCATCGTCCAAAACAGCGCGACGCGATGGGTCGCGTCGCCCGACGATGGAAGTATGAAAGGGGCCATACGGACCGACGGACGTCTTGTTTTAGCCCCAGTTCATACTTGCGCCGCTGGACGGCGGGAAACGATGGTCGGGATAGATATCGATCGGGCGGCGCGAAAAATCGATATCTATGGCGATCGTGGTGCCGCGCCGCGTGGCGGCGCAAGTATAAACTAGGGCTTACCGGCCTTTCCTCCCCGATCTAGGAAACCTTTCTCGGACTCCTCAGAAGTATTGTACATAGTCACGACATCGGCTGATCTCGGGTACCCGAAGAATCGAATCATTTCAGCTGGAGAACGCCCAGCTCTAATGCTTTCGATAATCGTGACTCTTTGGGGTTGTACTCTGCACTGGTACGCAACATCGAGGCCATTCTGAGGTTATGATGTTTGCTGGAGGTTTCTGGCTTTCAAGTAAGCAAATCACAACCCCTAGCGAAATTACAGTGGTGTGAAATTCTAAATTTGTCCGGGTTTAAGCGCCTCATCCTCTACATTTTGCGGATCCGAATGAGTTTTGGAGATGAGGTTGTCTAGTTTCCAAGGAAGTACTCGCGATTTATTTCTCATTGGCTTATAGTGCAGCATCCATATTCTTGGAAGGAGTCACGCTTTCCTGGAAGAAATTCTTTCCTTTTTCCCTGGCGAGGAAGGCAATGCAGCTGGTGGATGTACAGCGTTCTTGTCGTCTCCCTTCTGTGCACGTGGAGCACATCTGTATTCTTTTTGTACCTCTCGATGCGCGTGAAGGCGTTGACGCACGATTGACCATCTTCCGGCTGTCTTCACACCGCTAACTGTTGCTGAGCGTGGTTTCCGTCCGAATAGTTATGCAGCTCTTCGTCGTTCAACTTCCTCGGCTGCCTTGGAAATTCTTTTTTGTAAGCATTTAAATTTTCACGGACTAACGTAGAAATAACTGACACACCTAACGTAATATGATATACCCGCTTTCAATATTAGTTGTGTGGATAATATTTGGAGCAGTAACGGTCAAGCAGTTGGTTGTACAGTGCGGTAAGCATTCTTCTATGAAGTTTTGGGAAAGCATCTTGAATATCTGGCGAATGGCTTGCGGTGTCAAGACCTCTCATCTCAATCTCTCATCTTATCAGCTGTCTTACATCAGAGAAGTGGAATGCTTTATGGACCGGGATTCGAACCTAAAACCATGTCACGGTGCACGAGAGAATGACACAAGCAGTTCCTAGTTTTAGATTATCTGCTAACTGTAAATGATGCATAATTTTTGAGCCGCATAACTCCACCAGCGAAAGGTAGGGGAGTAGCAAAATGTATTCTGAAAGCACAAAGGAAGACGAAATAGGCATAAGTATGTTTGGAATCTGTCTGTTGGGATAGAGGAATTCAGCGTAGAATATTTGGATTAGTTCTGCATACAAGCGATACAGTGTGGCGCAGTGGGCAGGAAGCAGCGCTTTCCGGAGTCCTTATCGATTGCGTTCAGCATCAGTTTCGGACAAATATGGCCGCCATTCCGGTGTTATTTGTGAATTGGGTTAGGTTTTTTTTTTGGTTAGGACAAGTAGTAGTTTGTCCCATAGCTGACCTCATTCGAATGTCACAGATTTTAGTAATTCCGAGATGTTGCTCGGTGCGCGTACTTCACTGACGCGGAGGAGAGTACAGACTAAGCAAGGAAAGCAATCCCAGGATGTGGGCAATTTTGGCACAGATGCATTGGAAGGGCTACATCGCGGAGTAGCAGGGCGCACGCGGGGCAGCACCCCGGCAAATACTCAACAGTCTTCTCTTAGCTACAACAAAGTTATACGACTTGTTATGGAGATCAGGGAGACTGAAATCATATGGAGCGTTTGATGATAAGGTAGTACCGTACATTCTTCCCGTCTGTCATGACGGCTACTTGAAAAGGCTGTTACTTGAACTTCTGCAACTGAACAATCTACCCTTTTTACGTCTTACTCTTCCAACCCTTCCAGCAATATTTCTGCTACCCAGAATTACGTCTAACAAAGTCTTGAGTCACATTTAGTATGATGAGGTGAACGTGGGAATTGTGTAGCAGCTTCATTTTTGATCGAAATAAAAAGCTTTTGTCTGGATAGTCTCCAGTTTTTCACAACGGGATAAAATTATTATGCTCCTATCGGCCAGAAATTGGCAGTCGCAGGTCGGTATGTAAGATACGGTCAAATTGATGGGGAACAGTCGAATAGCTACAATTGATAGAGGGCACATAAATTTTGAGTCAGTTTCACTCAAGAAACATTTCCTCAATTGAGAGACAACGTGGCTACCCAATTTTCAGGCACTGTTTTTGAGCCGGGGTTTTGTAAGTAATCCTGGGCGAACCAACTTCTGCAAAATGAAGGCTTGGAAGAACCACGCGGTTAAGTTGCACATTCCTCAACATTCGTCGCACCGGAAAAGTTACTTGGTCCTCGAAGCAAAAAAATTTTGCTATAGTCAGTGGCTTAAATATTTTGTGACTATACAAAGAGTTACTTATTTTGAAGACCCCCTACAAGACAAAATGCGCCCAAAACTGCACCTTAAAAGATAATGGACGATGTAAATCGATTCGTTTTGGGTGATGCGCCACAAGTTCTGATTCTTTGTGGTCTATTGTAGGTAATTGAATGTGTACATAATTGACCTATACAATGACTTGCAGTGGCCAGTCGATGAACAATGTTTTACCGTGATGGGTGCTGATCGGTCCCACGAGGTGTGGATGTTGCGTTCGATCAAACGGCGCCGGTGGTGTAAAGACGTAGAGCATTCCCGCCCGGTCAGAGGGAGGTGCGGGTTCGAGTCCCGCCCGGCGCTAGAAGTTTTGAGCGCAACAAAACATCGTTGTGACAATGTTTTACCCGTCCAGACAAGTCAGGCACCGTTTTACGGTCCCCGAAGGGGTAGAAGGCTTGTTGGTCTAGGCGGAAAACCCTAACCAAAAACCTCGATTCGGGGTGCACACTACAGCCGGCTGCCCAGCCACGCGCCAAACTGCACCATAAGCTGTATGGTGCGTGGCGCACTTCAGATGAAGCGATAGACATGAATTGGTTTCCCATCTTTTACTCTGCATCGAAATCGACCGCCATAGGGGATATCTCTTTTCAAGAATTTGGAGTTCCACTTAAGACCTATTCCAGCTCATAAAATTCAAAGTCTCACTCAAAAATAAAAGGATAAAGGACGGCGTTACTCAATCCCTTTTGGGATTTGAACGTCACGTATTCTACATCCACAGAATGTCGTGGAGGCTTATTGAATGCGTGTTTGGCCATACAATGACTTGCGGTGGCCAGACGATGAACAAGTCAGTGCTTTATCCTTCCCAGGCAACTCTGATACCAATTCACCGATCCCGGAATGGTAGAAAGCTTGGTTGGTCAGGGCGGGAAATGCGAACCAGGAACCTGCTATCGGATGCACGCGACAGCCGGCACCTCCTCCGACTGCCTTACACCCGCCCAAAGTCTCACTTACAGCGAAATAATCGTCCGTTTTGAAGTGAGGATTCTTCCGAACTCTCGATGATCCCTACGGTACAATGCGGGAGCACAGCACAACCTCTGTTAAGAATGTGTCGGCTCGAGGGCTTAACCCGTTGGATTAAGATTTTATTACACCAAGGAGTAGTTGACAGCAGGCTCGTATCAAGAGTGCGCCCTATTCGTCTGCTTGTCTGAGAGTCGCTGTAAAAAAATGCACATTAAATGGTTCTCATGCAGCAAGGTATGAAGCTTGCTGTATCCTGTGCAGTGGAATTGGAACTTCAGAATCTGTTCTGTATTATAAAAGTTAGCTAAAGAAACTTCAACTAGACCGTCCAAGAAATGGATAGGAATTCCTTTCAGTAGAAGTTCCATAGATGACCGAGAGGACCGAGAAGTGACGCGAGTGAAAGATGCGGCTATTATTTGTTTGAGAAATATTTGTCTTCCCTCGCCGAGGTGGCCGCGACGTCGGTCACTGTTTTACTAGGCAAACTTCCGGGTGGTTTTGTGGTTGGGTGGCCCTCTCCTGCTTTGCGCCACGTCTAAAGCGGGCTTAGTAAGGGGCTTGGTATGATAGACAACGATGTAAGGGTGCGGCTGAATGGGGAAGCAGATGGGGAAAATCGGAGAAAATGTCGAGTACTGTAGGCACGGACTTTGCACCTATCGATAGATTTAGGATCAATGGTGGCATTAGAGGAGGGAACGGAATCGCTCTGCAATCTCCGACGATTTTTTATAACTATTATCTCTGTCATCACGAGTATGAATCATCTGCGAAAGATTCCGATGTCCTGCCAACGATTCAGTAGCACCGGACCGCCGACACGAAGCGGTTGGCTGGCTCCGCGCGGGTCTTGTGGCTTAGTTGTCCCTCTCTTCCATGACTGTTATAGTGCTTGTGGCTTGCCTTTCTCTCGTAAAGCTTCCTGAGCAGAAGGCAATTTCCTAAAGATCCTGGTTGGTCTGTATGAAGTCGAATTTCAGAAGCCCATCTTCTAGCTAGTTTCTAGTTCCGTCTATCAGGTTGCAGTCTCTAATCAAGCATGACGATCAGTACCAAAATAGTTGGCGTCATAAGTTACCTATATGTGGAGCTACTTTCCTCGGGAAGTCAGCTCGGTGTACCCACCTTCTGGAAGTTCTCCTGTTTAGTCACAAATCCTGAGCACCATTGGAAAGATAGGAGCAGGTAGAACTGTGGTTTAAAAAGGACACCATGTCGTTCGTCCCGTCGTCTCTTTCTCATGTGAGTGTAATCCGGCGAGTTCTCCTCTCTAAGGACACCAACAACGTCATACATTTCGCTCCATGCTTCGAAGGAGAAGGGCGATAAAGATAATTCAGGTATTCTTCTGGTATCCAGTGATGACGAGTCACTTGTGGTACATGTCCACTGTGCACGTACCGGTCCATCTAGTTTCCGTCGCTTGAATTCAACGGCGTGCCTACTCCTCGAATATGGACGACGGCTCTAGATGCCTTCTTTTACTTGAGTGAATCGTATTACTGTCGTGTAGTCCATACATCCCGCTTTGCAATTCTGTCGTGGCGCTCGGCTGGTCACACTTCGTCGCGCGTCGTCCGTCGCGGACATGGTATACTCCTTCCCCTAGCGCGGCTCCTGAGCGGGTTGGCGTCGTACTCGCTTGAAGTGCGAACCTTCCAGCTCCTTATTTAAGAACGGGGGGGGGGGAAGCTGGAACGTAAGGGACCAAATTGATCCAAAAAGGGAACTCAGAGCGCGGAAGCGGAAATTCTCTACATGTGTGTCAGGTACCTGTTCTGGGTATGGACAGGGTAAAACTACAAACTGGCTGTTCTCACGTGCAATCGCTCGCCCGCGCGGGTCGGTGGGGGCGCGCTTGTTGCCCTGTTGTGGTTGTGACAGCTTGGTGAAGGGAAGGTGCCACGTGGTGCAGCCACTTGTAAATAGTGCTGGGTATTGACTCGGCTTTTTACCTGCTGCTCTCTTTTCTTGAATGTAGTTGTTCGCGCTTGAGGCGCAGCTGTCCCTCCGATCATCAAGCCGATTTCAGATGTATCACGAACGCCAGTCACGTCAGATGTGCCTTGTGCATGCTTTGAATGGACTGCTTCAAAGGCCTCACTTCACGCCGGAAGCCTTGGATGAAATCTGCTATTCTCTGAATGACAGTCGATGGTTCAATCCTCACAGGTAGATTCGTTTATAGTAACAGTGATCTGTTACTGCACTGTTGTTCTTTCAAGAGTTAAAAATCGAAAAAATCTTCAGGTCCAACTTATCCAAGGGTTAACTTGAGGTGTTGATTACGTAATAGACATCGTCTTTTCTCTTCTTCGAATTTTCTGCTAATTACGTTAGGCTACTGTAGAGACGGCTGAGAAAGGGTGGTGGAATAGTTCCAGTGATTTCGCTCAAAAGGGATAATTCGGATGCTGATCACAAATTTGAGGTTCGCTTACGACACTGGCCGCCTACGATAGGTTAGGAAAAGTGCCGGCTTTGGTCAGGATCGTGGAATTTGTCATGTCTGCATTCAGCAATGAGCGCTAGCGCAGTAGGAAGAGGTGCCGACTGTCGCTTGCACCCGATACTTTTCTGGTTCGGATTTCTTGCTCAAGCCAGCTAAGCCTTTCATCCCTCCGGGGGCGATGATTTGGTACCTACCTTGTCTAGGAAGGATAAAGCCCAGACTTCTTCATCGGTTAGCAACCGTAAGTCGTTGTGTGGCCAAATACGCATTTGAATCGTCTCCATAACATCCTGTAGAAGTAGAATGCGTGGCGCATCCCAAACAGGATTGAGTAACGCCGTCATTTGCCCTTTATTTGGCCAACACAATGTCATGCGGTGGAGAGCCGGTAGACAAGTTTGGGATTGCCATTTTCAGACAAGTTTGTTACCACCTGTCGCCAACCGGAGAGGCTTGGTTGTATGGGCGGGACCGGAACCCAGAATCGATATGGGCTGCACGCAACAGATAGCATCGTCTCCTCCGACAGCGCTACCACGCGTTGATTTGTGAATTCAGACGTGACAAATTCCAAATAGGCCAAATACGCGTTAATATTGCATGTGCGTCATCCTATACTAGAAGTAGAGTGCGTAGTACACCCCACAAATTGATTGATTAGCGCTGATCTTTACACTTATAATTATCCTGCCTTCACCAAGAACATAACCTCATATTCGCGATCAGTGTTCCGCTTAGAACTTAGATGAAGTTTGGGCGAACTTCATGATTCTGTCGTGTTTCCCGACCCTTTGGTAAGCCGTCCTTCTGCTGTGCTCCATTTATAGCGCCGAAAACGGACCTCAGATCCATAGCCAGTTTCCCGAATAACCTCAAGGGCATCGTTTGAGCAGATTCACTGAAATTGATACCATCGCCGTTACTCATACCTACCGTAACATGCCATAATTCACTGAACCTACCGTAACATGCCATAATTCACTGAAATTTCAAAGGCGAGATCAGATTCGTGACTAAGTGAACACGAACCTTCTCCCTCATGAGGTTTGAGTGAGAAAAGTGCTTATCTCTTGCTGTCATGAGAGTACAATGTGTCTTCAGGTCGATGCTTGGACTTGGTAACTACGACGCCAATGTTCTGATGTCTGCGCTTGCTATGCACGACTATAATGTAAGCTGGTTGTTTCAAAGTCGATGAGGAAGCATAACGCTTTTTGATTATTCGGGCGACATGTGATGTGGTTATGCCAAGATTTACGTTTCAGACGCCGGACGGTTGGCCTTATGAAAACCGTCCGTGTCGATCGCCTTCGCCGCCTAATCGATATCAATGGTTTCATAAGGCCGCGCCGCCCAGCGACTAAGTATAAATCTCGTCTAACAGACACGAGGACACCAAGACATGAGAATCGAACCCCCGACGCCCTCGCATAAAGTAACGCCGCTATCCCCTGCGCGCCCAGCTGCTTGACGGCAGTGGCATAGCAGGAGTATAAGAAACCCCCACCGCTCGTGAGGCGCCGATTAGTAACTTCAAGGGCCCCCTACTCCTTTGGTTTAACAACTTGGCAAATAAGAAACACATCTTTCTACTATTTGAGGGGGGAGGGGCGTGGAGCGCATTCGGAGGAGGCGCTGGCTGTCGCCTGCACCCTCGGATTTCCCGCCCAGGCCAACCAAGCCTTCCATCCCTCCGGGGTCGGTGAATTGGTACCAGACTTGTCTGGGAAGGATAAAGCACTGACTTGTCCATCGGCTGGCCACCGCAAGTCATTGTATGGCCAAAAACGCATTCAACACGCCTCCACGACATCCCGTAGAGGTAGAATGCGTGGCGCATCCCAAAGAGGATTGAATAACGCCGTCCTTCATCCTTCATCCTTCATTTGAGGGGGATTCTTCCTATATGAATCTTCCCTTTCAGGCATACGCTTCAGACCCTTCCTCTGTAAATCGTTGTGAAGGAGCGCTAGTTGCTCAACCGCGCTGGCGTCTTTTCTTCGTAGCTAACAAAGTGCTGTGACGTCTTGTACTATATTATGTAATGATAATGCGATTTTTATCAATTTAGGTCGTGTGGTTCGATGGACGACTGCCTGTGGAACGTATTCGCTTTGAGAACCTCGACGCGCTGATTATCAATGTTCCGACGAGGCACTACCTTCCCTTCTGGAAGGGTCGTCACTGGTACACCATTCTTCATCGCGAGCCTGGAAGGTAGGCACTCATATGAATTTGAACGATCTCCTTGTTTGGAAGAGAGGGGAAGCCCCATCGGGGAAGTATCACACGCTAGACTGATATGGCTTTTGCGCTGTCACGCTAATACATTTAATCACATTGCTCTTTAACGTTTTCGTTTCTCTGTCTTTTTTCAGAATTTTCTGTAGTTTTTTAGAAAATGTTTCTTATCCCCAGTTGTGTTGAAATGGTCACGAGTCATGTTAAAATCGAATACGCGTTCAATCGACTCCACAATATCCGGTAAGGTAGGGTGCGTCACGCATTCCCCGGAGGGATTGGCTAACGCCGTCGTTCATCCTTTATATTTTCTCTCTGTATCACTGTCTCCTTTTCTTAGCTGAGAAATCTGATTTGCTGGATTTCAGGTTCTTCAATCTCGACTCGAAGCTGCCGGGGCCAATGGAGCTGTACGACGTGACCGAGCACTGCCGCTACCTCCTGTCCAACACCGAGGATGCCAACCAGATCTTCCTCGTCGGCAAACGCGATCCTTCGCTTTTCGTGTCGAACGTTGAACCCGTGGTGAACGGCGTCTAACGCACTCACCCCTCGTACCGGTCGATTGCTCTCACACTTCACACTTTCCCTTATTTCTCGTACAGGTATGCGATTGTGTTCATGTCACTGTCATCATGGCTTAGCCGCGCTCACCACTAGGAAGACCTTGAGAAGCTGCGATAGAGGAAGCAGTCTGGTCAGACTATTAGCTTTAAGTCGTCCGTGTTATTCCATGGCAGATTTCACTGGGTAATATGGTATTTGATAAAGGAGATTGTTCTTGTGTGTTCTGCTGTTTCTCACGGGAGCGATATGCAAAGTTCGAACAGTTCATCTTTTTATATCTGTGAAGTGAATGAAGCGCAAAATCGTCTCTGTCGACAAAATCTTCAGTTTTTTAACGCTAGAAAAGAACCGCAGCACTTTTGCGCTGGATATTTTCGGATCTGCGACTCTTTGAGAAGAGCACTCGCCCTAAGATCCTGACGTTCTTTCCTGAAAAAACAGAGCAATGCCATTTTTCCTGGTAATTCAGATTGGAAGACAGTTAAAAAATTGCAGGTGCGTGAAAAAATTCCTGTTGCTGGTTCGTGTAAATGATTAATTGCGATATTTTGGTAGGAGGAAACAGAATATCTCCAGAGATTGTTTTAAAAATATTTATCTACGCACAAACTTTGATTGAAGCATTGGATTTGTCAGCAGCCGCAGGCGTTCTCTTAGAGGGCAATTTTATCAGCTCGTCATCTGTAAATATTGTGTAAGATTAGACACAGGTTAATAAGATAAAGTGCTTAAATTTCTATCATTTTTCCATTGACACTCTCCAAACGAATTCAACACGTTTCAAAAAGTCAAAATTAATTTGAAATCAAACCGGGCATCTTCCAAGTAAAACCGCATGTTCTCCGGATGAGGTTAAATACTTCCTGTGGAGGTCAAAATAAACATTTATTTGTTATAAAAAATCGCCATGACTTTTTTGAAAACTTCCATTCTCCCTCTCCAAAAACTGGATTGAAAACTTTTGAGGTTTTTTTTAAAAGAAAAAGGATGGTTTTGGGTTTATTTTAAAGTGCAAGGAAACATCAATTTTTGACTCTATTAAAAAAAGGGATCGCGCTATGGGGGCACCCATGACATCCCTTTCTTTATGTTGATGTACTGTGAATTCCATGATAAATTATATAATACCAATAATGGTATGATATGATATAATGGTTTGATTAATAAAGGATAAAGGATAAAGGACAGCGTTACTCAATCCCTCTTGGGATGCGCCACGCATTCTACTTCTATGTCGTGGAGGCGATTTGAATTCGTATTTGGCCATACAATGACTTGCGGTGGCAGCCGAAGAACAAGTCAGCGCTAGATCCTTTCCGGACAAGTCCGGTACCAACTCACCGACCCCGGAGGGATGGAAGGCTTGGTTGGCCCGGGCGGGAAATCCGAATCAGGAACCTAATATCGGATACACGCGACAGCGGCGCCTCTTCCGACTGCGCTGCACTCGCCCATGGTTTGATTATGAATGATAAATGCACTGTAAATGCTATTTGCTAGATGTAAAGTGTAGGTGTGAGTGTGCGCTGTAATGTGCTTAAAAATTTCTACTTTTCTGCACCTAAAAAAATTATAACTATGGTCTTTCCTGTAATGAATTTTTTTCAAGCGCTGTATCCGCTTTTTTCGATAAATAAATTATAAAATTTCAAGGAAAATATGCGAATTCTCTCGAAACAGACTCTATTTTGGTCTACTTGGAGAGTTTCTAGTTCCGGAAGTCGTTGCTTTTATCGTTTTCTTGTTGCATGAAGCCCAATTCGGCACGTGGTAGTGCAGTCGGAGCTTCGAATTTCATATTTTTCACACCAGCCAAGCCTTCCATCTCGGTGACTTAGTACCAGGGTTGTCTGGAAAGTTTAAAATACTGACTCGTCCATGTAAGCCAAGTACGCATTCCTGTTGCCATCACTAATGCGTGGCGCGTCCCAAAGGGAGTCCGAAGGAAGGGGGCTGAAAAGGCCGAAACGATAGCCGAATAATAGTTGGCGCTTGGACTTCACACGCCAAGAAAATGACGTGCACCAGCAGCTCATTGAGGGCCATCCTGGTCTATTTTATGAGAAGGTCGTTTTGATTTGGAAGATGTCCAGTTCAATTTCTAAACCGCCCGATTGAAAAATACTGTAAAAATAAATAAATAAAAATACTACTGACTGAAAACAGTAGGAGGTTACTATTGAAAGTTGATACGAGGCGAAACTATATGTAGATACACCTATACAACATGAAAACTAACAGAAATGGTTTGTTGTGGAGAACACTGAATGAAAATGAAAATGAAATGAAAATTCTAGGACAATTCCAAGTTGTGCTAGAAATAGGAGAGTTGTAATATGTATATGTGAGTGAGAGAACTAATGAAAAACAAAGTAGTTGACAAGTTGGGGCCTTCCGGGAGAGGTGGATAGACTCGAGAGCAGTCAGGCCCCATGAAATGTTCGCGCCCGCCAGCGAGAGGTGGTGTGTGGAGAGCATGTGCGGTTTGGTTCCTCTTATTGTGTGATGTGTTCTTGATCGCTGCTCTGGTTGATTGTGATCTACTGACGCGTTCCCGCTGCGTCATGTAGGCTACATTAACGACTAGTAAACACCTAAGTTGGTTCGAGAGAGCATACACACATGGGCAGCTTTGGAAGTCACTAAGGTGCCGTCAAACTCATGGTATCCTTCTTTGCGGCGGTGGAAGGGGTGGAAAGTCTAGCCTTTTCACTGTTGAGAAAACATTAGGTTACCTCGTACCGGAGTTTTCTTGAAATTAGAAAATACTGCTGTGCTCTATTTTCTGTTGATAAACTTCAGTAACTCACATAGAAATAGCTGCCTGCAACTGGAACTCCAAGGAATTTCCCGGTTTCGCTGGATAAGAATTCAGTGAATGAGGTGTAGTTGGCATGAAAATCGCGCCACGTTTGCGAATTTCGTATCGTTAGTCGAAGTTTCGTTTGAAACACGAGTACAATGTAGAGCTTCCGCACTAAACGCATTGTTAATGTAGGCCTAATAGAAGGATGAGTAATCAGAATGTTAGTAACCGTTACCCTGTTTCGTCGAGGTCTGGTCGTTCTGTATGGTAAGAACCCTGTTCATGTTTCGGAAGAATATGCCTTCATCCCATGCCGGTACTGTTAAGTCAATGTCTCGGCTCAGCGAAGACGGCCGATTGTAGTAGAAGTTCATCGCTTCCGGGTTTCCATGTGGATCTAGAATTTCGAGTAAAATTGTTCTACTACTAGGCGGTGATTTCAAGAGTATAATTCGAGCGGCTTTCCTCAAGAGCATTTAATTTTGAAGAGTTGTGATAGGGCACATGGCGCTGCGTTCAAAACGATGGGTCTGTTATGCTTATTGATTAGCTACGCAAATTGATCGATTGAGTGTTTACGCGCTTGGTTCCGCATATCGAATTCTGGCGCATTTTTGTTAGGTACAGAAATTCCACTGGGAATGGGTTTGTCTGCTTTACCTTTTCGGACGTTAATCTCGGGAAGCGATTTCATTTTCTCTCCGAGCCTTACTACGCTTTATTTAAGACAAACGAGTGGTGGGAAGGGGCAGAAGTTGTCTAAGGCATTTGGGCACAATTTTGATGCTTTAATCAGCGTCTTTAGCGTGGAAGTGAAGCGAAAGCTGTTGGCATCGCACACGTTCGTGCAGCCTTGCTGCGCAGTTTAAGCTGAATGTTGACAAACTAACTGTAGAGAACGAGAACGTGGTGGAATTCATTACGCATCTGGTCGTGAAGTAGAGCCACCTAAATATGGGTTGTCAAAGCTCTAAAAATTCAAATAAAAAATAAAAAATAAAATTATTATTTTTTTCTAGAATTTACGAAAGCTACCTTTTTGAGATATACCGGTTTTCTAAACCGGTAGGGTAGCATTGAAAAGTGATCGCCGGTACGAATCTCTGGTGCAGTAGTAGCACTGGTAGTTGAATGATCATTAAGAACCACCTGTAATTGCTAGTTTTAATGGTTTAAATGAGCTAGCCAAGCTGTAGATTATTCATTGCATTCTATGACCTACGTAATCGATTCCACGAAGAGGTGCATGCGGAATTATAGACGGAGAAATAGAGGTCACATAGAAAAGAGGCATCGATAGATTTGCCGACATTTTGTTGATGCCGACTTTAGTCTCGTAGAATACTGAAATGAACTTGCAGCGAAATCTGGAAATAAGCGAAATAACAAATTAATATGATCTCGGTGTGATGAACAAGTAAATCCTTTGTGAGGTAGAACGCGAAGATGTGTTCTACCTATTGTGCCTTATATGGAGATTCGAGCACATTTCCAGCTTTCGGTATAGTTTTGCAAGCTAAGCCTATACAACAACAGCCGTTTGACTTTGCAGCAAAATAAGTGCTAGCAATATTGATCTTTGGCGCGATCCAATCGATCTATCTAGTTCATGAACGGCAGCACGAAGGAGTGGCCAAAATTCGAAATGCGTCTAAAGTGTGCATGCCAAACTGTGTTCGTGTATTTTGTCCATTTGCGCTGGTGCCCTACCTATATTTCCATCGGGCTGAAGAGTTGTTGTCGGCCTACATACAGTTAATTTTGAAGGAATATATGGAGCAATTTTCCTTTCATCTCAATTGTAGAATATGATAGAGTGTTGTACTGCTTACCGTTTTCAAAAGTATCCAGTGTTGAAGTTTTGCAGCACAAGTGCATATTGTAGGTAACCAGCATTTGATGATTGACAGCCTGGAAATTCCATAGTGAATTAGCTTCTACCTTATTGGCTTGTTGATAAAGAAAGCAGCACATAACATCAGCGGCGTAATCAGCAACAGGAGCCATTTGCGCCTATTTATCGATAATTCTCGTTTCGACCTTCATTTGCTACTAATATCCGAGAAAATTCGTAGTAGTGTTGTCAGAAAAGGGAGAGGGGACATTGGCATCTCTAGTTCCTGTGAATAACTGCACCCTACTGAGTGAAATAAGCTCATGACAAAATACGTAGCACAATCCCATGAAACTCCATTTCTGCTCATTAGATCGGATTTATACTTTCGTCGCAGCGATATGACACCGATCACTATCGATCGTCTGCGCCGCCCAATCAATCTACCACTATATAATTGAGTTATCTCTCTGCCCTGTAGATGGTGAGGCGTATCTCACTCATGTTGGGAACCTGGCTGAGATACGCCTCGTGGAAGCACGCGCAATCCCATGGAACCCCTTGCGACGCCTCCGCGTACCTCGCGCGGGCAACGTCTGCCATTCAACATGGGATGCTGTTACAGCAGAGGACGCGTAGCCTCCTCCTGCTTGACAAAACGGCGTTTGCGCGCGTTTCTGAGTACCTGAATCCAGAAGACGGGTTCTCTTCGTCACACCACAACCCTCTGGGGTCAGAAGAAGAGACACCGTTGTCCAACGACGAGGCATCGCATTCAGAATTGAGCATGACATGCTGCTGCAGCAGAGGAAGCGCAGCCTCCTCTCTATTGACACAACGGCGTCTGCGCGCGTTTCTGAGTCCCTGAATCCAGAAGGCGGGTTCCCTTCGTCGCACCACAACCGTCTGGATTCAGAAGATCGAAAGGAAAGGAAACAGAGGTCTCATCGTCGTCGTACGACGACTGGCCGCATGCAGAACTCAGCATTATCCCATGTTGAACGGAAAACGTTACCCGCGCCAGGTACGCCTCTGCGTACCTCGCGCGGGCAATGTTTGCCGTTCAACATGGGATGTTGTTACAGCAGAGGACGCGTAGCCTCCTCCTGCTTGACAAAACGGCGTTTGCGCGCGTTTCTGAGTACCTGAATCCAGAAGACGGGTTCTCTTCGTCACACCACAACCCTCTGGAGTCAGAAGAAGAGACACCGTTGTCCAACGACGAGGCATCGCATTCAGAATTGAGCATGACATGCTGCTGCAGCAGAGGAAGCGCAGCCTCCTCTCTATTGACACAACGGCGTCTGCGCGCGTTTCTGAGCGAATCCTGAATTCAGAAGACGGGTCCTCTTCGTCGCGCAACAAGCATCTGGGGTCAAAAGAGGTGACACCGTCGTCGTACGACGAGCGGCCGCATCCAGAATTCAACATGGGATGCTCCTCCAGCCGAGGAAGCACAGCCTCCTCTCTATTGACACAACGGCGTCTGCGCGCGTTTCTGAGTCCCTGAATCCAGAAGGAGGGTTCCCTTCGTCGCACCGCAACCGTCTGGATTCAGAAGATCGAAAAGAAAGGAAGCAGAGGTCTCATCGTCGTCGTACGACGACTGGCCGCATGCAGAACTCAGCATTATCCCATGTTGAACGGAAAACGTTACCCGCGCCAGGTACGCCTCTGCGTACCTCGCGCGGGCGATGTTTGCCGTTCAACATGGGATGTTGTTACAGCATAGGACGCGTAGCCTCCTCCTGCTTGACTCAGCGGCGTCTGCGCGCGTTTCTGAGCGTTTAATTCTGAATACATGTCACTGACGTCTGCCTTGAGCATGGTAGGACCACTAAGGGGTGTTGGAGAAGGGAAGTAAGGGCCCTTTAGAGTGAACCAGGTGAGCGTCCAGGAAGGAAAGGAACAACCTGAGGGAGGGAGCAGGGCGGGGAAGCCAACAAGAAGAGACCAGTAGGGGGTCAATAGTGAAAACAAGGAAGTGGGTCAGGGGTTGGGACCAGGAAGGTGGGGGGGGGGGAGGGGGGAAGACCTGTAAAGGCGGACCAGCAATTAGATCTAGAAAGAAGGAACGAGTGGAACGAGTGAGGGGGAAGCTGGCGCCCGGATTCGGAAGACGTGTACACAGTGGAGGGGCCGAAGTACTGCGCAGCACAAACCAGTGATGTTACTGGACGGTGTGGAGAAAATGTCTATGATGAAAGGTACCGAAGTGGTGAACGGCTTGATGCCGATGAAGTACGCAGCAGGTCCTAGATGTTAGCGAATTTTAAGTTTGACAAAAGGTACCTTCTTTAGGTCAGTGATGGTGCAAAGTCGCGCGAAGCGCGCAAGTGCGAGACACGCCGTTAGGCGTGTCGGAGCACTTGTATGTATAGATTTCATAACGCCGCGCCGGACCGGAGTCTGATGTATAAATCCCGTCCTAAAGTTCTCATCCGTTATTCGAACGGTACTGATTTTAAGTGGTTGATCCTAAGTGCAAAGGCATACCTGTTCGCAAGTGTACTCATCTGGACAAGCACTCGTCTCGGTTGGGTCACACAGTAGCACCGATGGAATGTCGTAGGACGAGGCACCATATGGACAGACTGCAAGATTCGATACGGTGTCAAAGAACAAAATACGAGGTAGTCTGCATGCCAGTGTTTCGGGTATAACACTAACAAGGAGAGCCTCCAAAGTGGCGGTGAGCTTTTGTGATGCAATTTTTACAGGATGTAGGGTTCCCTGTGGGGAGTCCAAAACCATAGTTAGTTTTTTCGGAATGCTCTTCTGTGGCCAAAAAAAAAAAGGCGTGTGGACGCGTGTGCGCGAAGTTCATGACGTCCTGCTGCCACCCAGCCCAATGTGATCGGTTGGCGTAGTGGCAGTGTTGTAGCTTCAGAGACCAAGGTCGTGGGTTCGATTCCCCCTTTTACTGTGTTTTCGCATTTTGTGAATTATCGTGGAACTCTCTATCCCCATTTCCAACACATTTTTGAACAAAAACGTGACAGCGAATGTCGTTTACGTTCATCGAGCTCATCGAGGTGAGAATTCTTGACTTTCAGGTTAAGCAAGTCAAAAACTGAGGCCAGATTCGTGATGGGCACCCCAAATAACACAGACACACAGACACACAGACACACAGACACACACAGACACACAGACACACACACACACGCACACACACACATACACACACATACACACACACACACAGTTTGGGCGAAATTGGGGAATCGGGACTCATCACCCTCACTTACTCACACCTTCTCTAACCTATCATAAAAAAACGAGAAATCGAGAAACCGATGTCAGATTCATGATCAGCACTCCTAGTAACACCCGTAACCGAAGTATGAGTAACCTTTTTTTCGACTTCGCCAGTACAGTGCATGGCCCCTTTTGATTATCGAACTGTAAAGCTGTTTCAAGATGAGGTGTTGTAGATAGCAAATTCTATTATATTCTTTACATTGATGAAGTGAAAAACGTAGTAACCAATTGGTGAGAATTGCTAATGATGTACCATCCTTCTTCAACAATGATGGGGGAGTGCAAAACAGGATGTAAGCGAAATACACTGCTCACAAACTGAACATCTACGCTTCTATCTGCTACCCTCTCAAAAAAGGACGTAGTAGCACCGAGTGGAGAACTACACAGATTTTACTTTCTGTGTAGTTCTCCACCGCTTAACGTATTCAATTAGTTTCCACTTCGAGTGGCTTCACACCTCAATGACGTTTGTTTGACCATGAAGACGAGGTACAAAACCTGTTCCTGGCGCAAGCTCGAGTGAGGGTGATAAGGTCAGAAGCACCAATATCGCCCAAACTTTGTGCATGGGGGCAGCTTTTTACTTGCTTAACCTGGAAGTCAAAAATTCTCACCTTTCCACTTCTAAAGGGCTCGATGAACGTAAACGACATCTGTTGCCGTGTTTTTGTTCAAAACTGTGTTGGAAATGGGAGTAGAAGGTCCCGCTGACGATTAATCGCAAAATGCAAAAACATAAGTACAAAGGGGAATCGAACCCACGACCATGCTCCTGTGAAGCCACGACACTGCTACCGCGTCAACCAACCACACTGCTCTGGATGGCAGCAGAGCGTCATGAACTTCACGCTCACGCGTCCACACGCTTTTTTCGACCACAGAAGAGCATTCCGAAAAAAGTAACTATGCTTTTGGACTCCCCACACATCATGTAAAAAATGTGTCGCAAAAGCTCACGGCCAGTTAGAGGCTCTCCTTGTAAGGCTAGTTTACGGCTGCTAGCGAAAGCAGTAACCTTTGGATAGCAGCATATTTTTTTACTAAAGTTTAGGTTAAAATTAAACAGCACAAGTATTTTCACCTTGTTTTTGTGTTGTAGCAATTTAGGGGACTCCTCAGAAGTTTTTCAGCATATTTTTTTTTAGTAGGTTGCAGCTCATTGTTCATGAGGAGGCAGGTTGGGGCATCGCACGAGAGACTGATGCCGCCTTCTATCCTTAACCGTAGTTTCACAGAGAACGTGATTCCGGCAGCAGCTTGTGAGTTTTCAATGTCTTGTTATCATTTTGCTCTACCAGAGACCTAGGCGGTGCAACAGTTCCTGTTTTTCGTTTCAGCTTTCCACTAGTTTCACTTGATTTCACCTTACTGCCCTTGCTTTGGTCGTATCACAGAAGAATAGGAGTTCTTGAGGTATAAGTCGAGAATCAGGGAGGAAATATTGGTTTTTTGGGAGGTTCTGATTCACATGAATTACGTTCAAAACTGCTTTATAAACTGCTGCTGTAGCTGGGCTTATGTACACCGTATAAGCCTACAAAAACTTTTAAAGATACCAATATTATGGTACGTTTCGTGTAAATATCTAGCGGTCTGTTTATCGTCGCGGAAAAATAAAGTCAGCAGGTGCCGAAAGCGCTCGCCTACCCTATTCTCTCCATTTCCTTGACTTTGTAAGCTACCGTATAACAAAGATGTGTATCAGTGACCGTATGCTAGGACTTAGGAATAAACCTCGCGGGACCATCAGGTAAGGTGCAATCACGCTTAGCTCGATGGACTTATCTATGATGAAGGATGGCCAGCATACTGGTGTTCCTCCCCTTGCTGAGCTCCGAGCTCGATCTCATCAGCGGATGACACACGAGCTGGGCAGATTCTCGGCGCTGCAGCGCTGATCACTTGACCGTAGATTAATATGATAAATTCGCGTTCGAGCATTTTCTCGCGGTATTCATGGAAGTAGAATACGCAGCGCGTTCTAGATAGACATTTACTAACGATAAGGCGTTAGGTTGAAGCATCTCATTCAGTTTAGGGATTCGAGTCTAAAACTTCGAGTCTCAGTTGCTAAATCGCGAATTAGGTCAGATTTCTTAACTTATCGTATTCTCAAGGAATTCAACCTGCTGCTGGGGTAGTATGAAAATTTAGAGAGGCTCTCTGCTCAAGCCTGCAGAAAGTTTGTCAAAGGTTGAATATCAAAGAGTGGAGAAGTCATAACCGACGGGCACTTCTTTTCCACTTTTCATGCTGGGTATGTTGTCTTTGCCTTGAATAAATAAATAAATAATAAATAGACGTTTGGTAAATGTATTCTAAAGGCATTCTTAAGGAAGCCGCGTTAGTTATTTTGGTGCTAGTCGTTTATGTGTCCAAAACCGGGTGACGGGAACGCGTTAGCCAATCACAACCGACAGGTCGCGTACCCGACCGATTCGCCCCTCACGGTCTCGCACGCCCATTCGAAGTGAGCTGATGGTTCTGATATGTTCGCGCCTCACCATGTTGGTCAAATTGACGACTAGCTTCGTAACATTTTGAAGCTTAACGCAGAATCAGTCTTCAATAAGTGCATATGAGCACGCAAACGACCGACATCGGAATCATCCCATCCTTATCCTTATCTTTTTCCGACCTAATTTGTACAAGGCGGTTACTAGTAGATCAGATTATCACCAAAGGATCATCTAGACACCGAGTACAGTAAGGCTTCAGCAATTTTATTCGGTATTTGTGAAATACTCATAATATTGACCGCATTTCTGTGCAGCACTATGAAAATATTCGAATAGCTAGTAATGATATCGCTAGACTCACTTGGCTTCACTTGCTCTGGAATTCCAGGCGGATTGCTAAGGTCTTGTGAAACATCGGAACAACAGCGATAGTCCTTGGTCTGTCTAGAAAACACACAGACTGGGTTGCGACCAGTGCATTCAATGGGATCATGTGGGGTGCACCGAACTCCTGAAATACGAATATGCGTTAACATGTTTTTATTGCAGGGTCAGCTAGGCCGATTCGAAATTAAATCTCGCACAGAATTCTTCGAAAAAAAGGCGTTTTGTTGTTCGTCCATTGAATAGCACTGCTCCTAAACATATTACAAACCATGATTTATACTTCAACGAAACAAAGGACGGCATATTCTACCCATTCTTCTTACTAGGGAAGGGTTTGGACCTCCCATGGAACTTCACGTTGAGACCAGGATCAGTAGAAAGAGCTCGGAATGCTGAATACGAATATGTGTGTCAAAATTGCAATATTGAACTCCTGAACGAATTATGACCTGCCGAAGTTGGGTGGATGAGTCATAGGGGCTCCGTAAGAATGGTCCGCCAGCTGCGGCGGTGGCGCAGAGGTAATGCTCCCGCCTGTCATGTGCAACTTCGTCGGTCCCCATGGCAGCCGGTTTTTTGCACAACATGATTCATTTTCGAAATGACCTTTTATTTAAAATTATGACACGTGTTTGATTAAATAGCAGGGAAAATTATCGTATCAAAATTATCGTTTGTAAAAGTGCTTGAAGGCAAAAAATGCTATGCTGACATTTTTATTTACTATTTTGCACAAATAGAGTCCAAATCTTATATTGATCAACTGGAGGTGTTTCTAATAACCTTGGAATCTATGGAACACAGTAAAAAAAGTGTGAAGCAGACATGTTGCTCTCACACTACACATCCTACACATACAGGTTTTCCTGGCCGTTTAATCAAACTCGTGTCATATTTTAGAATAGAAGGTCATTTCGAAGATAAATGATGATATGCAAAAGACCAGCAGTGATGAGGATCGAACCGACGACGTCACACGTGACGATCGGGAGTACTACCTCTGCGCCAGCGCCGCAAGTGGCGGCCTATTCTTACAGAGCCCCTATGACTCATCGCTCTCGTGTCAGCTGTCTCGCACGGCTAGCCTGTGGTCAAGCCACCCAACTTCGGCAAATCATAACTCACTCAGGAATTTCATTTTGCAATTTTGACACCCATATTCGTAATCAACATTCCGAGCTCTTTCTAATGAGCCTGGTCTCAACGTGAAGTTCCATGGGAGGTCCAAACCCTTCCCTAGTAAGTCTAACGATTGGCTGGATCGCAAAACAATTAATTCATTGGTTAAGTTTGTCGAAGCTTCTGATAATACGTCACTTCTATTACGCATTCAGATCTACAACTATTTCTGAATTTTTCTCCTACCACTACACTATTTTGATGCTTATAATTTGAGCTAAGAATTTTATTTTGGTCAGCGCAGATCCCGACTTCCGAAAGGCTACAATAGGTTAGGTGTCCAATGATAAATGTAGAACTTGACTAAATGTAGAATGTATGTAGAATGCTTGGCGTACACCAGTAAAATTGATTATCATGTATTTCTACTCCTTTTCTTATTACACATACATATGAGGCGAGTCAAGTGTCGATATGTTCAAGACTAAACTGGGGCTGTATCCTTCCCCTCGTGGGTAATTGGACCCGCATTTTAAGTGAGATGCTGTTGTGGTTAGGTACTAGAAATTAGTTTTTTTTGTGTGAGAACAGTTAGTTATTTTTAAGGGAAGAATATTTGTATACTAAAAACACAGTATTGTAGAAACGAACGTACCGCTGTCTTGAAACTCAGAGCACTGGGAAAACGTAGCGAGAATATTTTGCTCATGGGTCTGCCACGGATGCTCACAGGCTGAAATGTGAATCATGTGAGAAATGATATATTTTCAATTCAACTATCATTTTTTCTAGGACGTACATGCGTAGTGCAGTACCTCACGCACTAACTTTGAATTCTTTGAAAACTGTTCCAACGTTGTTTCGTTGTGATCAGAACTCTTTCGTCGGGCGGGACTCGAACCCTCACCCTCTACTTTGTGGGTGGAATGCTACGCCTCACACTATCAGTGCTGTTGGATCCAGCACAACATCAACGATATGGACATGGGACGCATCTGTATTCACCTTTGAATTCGAGATGAGTTGCCCCTTGTATCAGCATCGAACCGGCTAAGCGTAGATAGCATTGCTAGAAGTGATATTTAAAGTTTTTGCTGGGGCCTAATGCGGCTCCTATGTAGGTCATAGGCTATTGCGAGAGGAGATCCTACTTACGCAGAGTGAAGTTAATGGGCTGTTTGTCTCCTTTCTCATGGAACTGAATGGTGCCTTCTATGCCTTCGGAAGTGCTAGAGCGGCTACGGCGTTTGGTGAGGATAGATCTTGCACCATAATATGACAATCGCATCGAAACGCTGGCCCATGAATAATGAAGATTCACAATAAAAACACGTTTGGCACAATAAAAATTGACGCAGAGGTGCTGTAGCATTTGTTCGACCACCAATTCAAAAGTATTGTTCTACGAAATGCACAGCAGACCACTCTTGGAGTCTGGCGCAACAGTATTTTATTCTGGCAAAAGGAAGTGGTCGCCACTGAATGATGTCAGAGTAATTTCATGAAAAAGATCCATATGTATATGTAGTTGAGCGTTCACCTAGAACACTATTCCGAAGGCTAATTGTAAATAAGTGTAATTGACTCGTAACATTCATATTATGTTGCCATCCCTTGAATGTAAAGGAAAATTATTACTGCTTCTATAATCCAAGGAAACAGCCGCGATTTCGGGAGTACATACTTGGTTTTTTTCTGTCTTCGCTTTAGTCACTGATCGATGTAGATGCCGTAAAACTGTTCTGTAAAGGAGAAAGGATAAAGGACGGCGTTACTCAATCCCTTTTGGGATAAGCCACGCATTCTACTTCTACGGGATGTCGTGGAGGCGACATGAATGCGTATTTGGCCATACAATGACTAGCGGTGGCTAACCGATGAACAAGTCAACGCTTCATCCTTCCCGGAGAGGCCTGGTACCAATTCACCGACTCCGGAGGGATGAAAGGCTTGGTTGGCCTGAGCGGGAAATCCGAACCATAAACCTGGTTTTGGGTGCACGTGATAATCGACACCTCCAACTGCGCTACACGCGCCCAAAACTGTCCTATACGAGGCTTTAATTCGAATAATATAGAGGGTAGTGCGCATCCGCCGATGAATGATCCGAAAGTATTCCAAAAACCTATGCAGTGAGACAGCTTAGAACCACGGAAACTTCGAGTGAATCGCTTGACTTACTTTCGACGTAGACCTCTTCTTCCTCGCTGTCTTCATCGTCTCGAGTAGCAAGGGATCGCAGAGCCAGCAGCAGAATGAAGCCGCACCGCATCTCTGTCCTACAGTAATCGTCGTCGAGTTGCGACCGGCGACGTTGATGTGTTCGTTGCGTGGCGTGACGACGGCAATGTTGACTGAACTGATTGCGTTCGAGTGATCATGACGGATTACGGACCAGAGTGACCACACCGTCACGTCCAAGCATGAACGTCGTCTCCTTCGTACTCAATACGTACTGGTTACTCTGCAGCGGCACTCATGCACAGCCACAAATTCCGCCACCTGAAAGGCCAGGTGCGTCATTGAAGTTCACATCTGTATCAGTCTCATTTCGCAAGCTAGTGTTTGGGACCCACGTCGTTGAAGAAAACCAACTTGTACGGTACGCCTAGGGTTAGCAGCACTTATGTGCATGATTTAACGCTGTCCAACTGGTATGGGAACGCCATGCGTTCTATTTGTACTTGATTTCACGAAGAAGTCATGTTACCGTGTGTTACTTAAGGCAGGATTCTTCTGAATGGTTATGGTAACGACATCTAAAACTAGCAACTTACCTCTTTAGCTGTTGTCTAGAAGAAGGAAATCAGCGACTTATTAATGGAATTCGGGGTATAATGCGATTAACGAATGACTGTTCCCGGAGAAATTTAATGACGAAGCGCCACCAACAGTCAGCCGACATGTATGACTACTGACTGGGGCTTCGCGCAATAATTGATCGCAAAAATCCTACTAATATAGAATCGTTAGTCCGTATGTCCGTGTGTGTGTGCCCGTGTGTCACAAACCTGTGTAAGCCTGTGAAACGTGTCAAACATGTGAAGGTAGCCCGAACGTACATGTAAAAAGGTTACGCTCACGTGCAATCGACGAAAATGGACGAAAATTATCTGATTCAAAAAAGGTAGAGGGACTTGATCGGACGACTAATGCCGATCGATACTATCGAATTTCCCCTAAGTTATTGATTTTCGCTCAGATTTGTTCCATTGGAGTGGGAGTCACGCGATTTTGATGGCCGATGAGTCGACTTCATTGCAGGTTGTAGGCTTCAATTGGGCGACCAACATCGATTGATGGTATCGAGTTTTCGACCGGAGTTGCCGGTTTTTGCTCAGATTGGATCCATTTTGGTGGGGGTTAGGCGACTGTTTCTTCGAAAGAATTACTAATGCTCGTAGGAATTACTCCAATATGATGGCGCTCAGAGAGAAACTGATGCAACTTAACTGAATCGACCGACCGAACAATATCGAATTATCGATTTTTCTGGAAACCCCAAGAAGAGGTTTGGCGGCCGGAAGGCCGCCGAACGTCTGGTGAACAATAAACCGATAGATTTACTCGTGGTGAACTCTATCCATATCCACCAGTCAACCTAATCACATGATTCTCACCTCAAGCTGTCGATTCCGGACGAAAATCGGCAAAATCGATACCGCTAGATCAATCGATCGATATTGCTTTCCTACTGTGAAGCTCGTTCAAAATTTTCACATAATTTCTATCCCAGAAGAGATCGAGGATGCTGACCGAAATTTGATGATTCTGGCTCAGACACCTTTAAACTTTATCGGACAGAGGTTTGGATAGACAGGAAGGCGGAGAGATCTTTACATAGTGAGGTGAGCATCGTGTAATCAAATCAGCGTTGTGACACGTTTTTTTAGCAGAGGTAATCAAATAAGCTTTGGTTAGTGCACGCAAAAGTTGGCAGAAGTAGACGAAACGTATTACTTAGGCCGTTTCGAAACTTAAGATTAGGTCTCACAGAATTCGCTTCGCCTGTCGCACGCACCCAATATCAGGCTAGTTTTTTTTGTCGATATTTCCAAGCTCGTTCAAAATTTTCACAACCTTTCAAGGTCTTTTGTTGAGAGCATTTGTTCTTTCGAGAAATTTAAATTCTGCAGTTAGTCCTTGTTGTATGTATACTCCTTCATTTTTGAATGTTTTGACCAATTTTTGGTATTTATATATGTAGGGACGCGTGTAACGCAGTCAGAGAAGGCGCCGACTGTCTCCTGTACCAGATACCAGGTTCCTATGTGGTTCGGATTTCCCGCCCAGGTCAGCCAAGCCTTCCATCCTTCCGGGGTCGGTGAATTGGTATCAGATTTGTCTGGGAAGGATAAAGCGCTGACTTGTTCATCGGCTGGCCACAGAAATTCATTGTGTGGCCAAATACGCATTCAAATCGCCTCCACGACATCCCGTATTACCAGAATGCGTGGCGCATCCCAAAAGGGATTGAGTAACGCCGTCCTTTACCCTTTATCCTTTATAAATGTACTAAAATGGCGGCACGTTGAAGTGTAAGCTAAATGCATGCTTCAGACTGCTCTCTGAGCTGGCAATCACACGATCTGACATATGTCCCCTCTCTGTCTCAGTGTTTGGACTACACAGAAGGTATGTTCTTCAAATCTGCTACACACATTGGCCCAGTTTTTCTAAATTTTACTCAGTAGTTTTAAGATGATTTTTATTGACTATTTTTCCAGTACAGGTCAAGTAATAGCGCTGAGTATTTTCTCTTTGAAGTCATTTTCGCCAACAGGATTTAGGATCAGAATTCGAATAAACTTTTAAAGAGTTTCTAAGCATTTGTATTCAGAAGTATGTAGATGTCTTGAAAATAATGTGCAGTTTAGGAACTGGAGTTCCGTGTACGCCAACTAATCCATACACTTGCACTGGTCGGAATCCATTCTGCGCTTCAGTATCAGGAGGCTCGTTCAAGTGTTGCAGTGATCGAATACAAGTGAGATAAGGAAGTTAACAAAAATCACCTTACTTAACGTAGCACTAACATAGGATTTTTGATGAATGTTACGTAGGCAACTAAGTTCGTGGAGTCTCAAGAATCGTCAACAAATGTGCTTATTAAGAAATAACAAATAACAATTTTGAGTCATAGTGATACCCCTCGGAACGCGGGACTGCTTCCCTTTTATATGCTAGCTGGTTCATCCCCCAGCTGTAAAATTCTTCTGCTTTTAAAGCAAAGAACCATTGGAGGTGCATTTTGACCTGGTCCACATTAATAAATCGTCTTTCAACCAAGAAGATCTTCACCGAACTAATGAGGTGGTAGTTACTCGACGTACGGTCTGGGCTGTAAGGTGGATGAGTTAGACGCTTCCGGTCAATGTATTCGATGTTTTGAAGTCTCCGATTAGCGATGCGCTCTCTGTTTGTGGTGTCAAGAAAGAGGTAACTTCTTGAAGATCATCGAGAAAGGCTCCAGTAGTGATGCTGAAAGCTACTCTTTTCAACATCTCCGCTAGAATCGGTTCATACAGCTTTCCAGGAGCGGAGTTATTTTTTCAGCGAGATAACGCCAGATCATTCGTTCGAATCGGACGCTTCAAAATACCGAAGACCTTGCCCGGGAGAGTTTCACTCACCCACCTTACAGCCGAGATCGTGCACTGGTGACTACCACCTTTTTAGCCCACTGCAGCGCTATTTGGTTGGAAGACAACTATTATTATACGGACCAGGTCAAAATGCACCACCAAAACCCTTTGGTTCTTTAAAAGAAAAGAGTTTTACAGCTGTGGGATGGACCACCTAGCTGATAAAAGGGAAACAGACTCGCGTTCCAAGGGGTCCTACTTTGATTGAAATTTGTTATTTGTTATTTATTGTTAAACGCTTTAGTTGATGGTGCTTAAGAGTCGACGAATTTAGTTACCTTTTGACATGGTTATAGGTTGAATATTAAAACTGTCTGCCTATACATATTCGTGGCTCTGGAATATGTAGAACCTTTGGCACTATTGTACTTTACGGACTTCAGAGGACAAGGAAAGGTAAAAAAAATTCGCTCAAACTTCGCCCAGGGGGTTATTTGGGGTGCTGACCACGAATCTGACATCTGTTTTTGAAATTTCGGTCGATTACGGTAGATTACGGTACGTATCGGTGACAAAGGCTAACGAGGTCATAATCACCGATTTCGCCCAAACCTCGCCTAGGGGGTTTGTTTGGGGTGCTGATAACGAATCTGACATCAGTTTTTCGTTTTACGCTGGAGTACGGTAGATTACGGTACGTACAGGTGAATAAGGCTGTCGAGGTCATAATCATCGATTTCGCCCAAGCTTTGCATAGGGGGGTTGTTTGGGATGCTGACAACGAATCTGACATCCGTTTTTCGTTTCACACTTGAGTTTGGACGAAATCGGTGACCATTACCTCAGTCACCCGTACCTATCGTAACCTACCGTAATCGGCCAAAATTTTAAAAACGGATGCCAGATTTGTGATTAGCACCCTAAATAACCCTCCTGTGCAAAGTTTGGGCGAAATCGATGATTATGACCTCGACAGCCTTAGTCACCGGCACCTACCGTAACCTACCGTAATCGGCCGAAATTTTAAAAACGGATGTTAGATTCGTGATCAGCACCCCAAATAACCACCCTGGGCGAAGTTTGGGCGAAAAAGTTTTTTTGACCTCTCCTTTTCCTCTGGGGTCCGTAAAGTACAATAGTGCCGAACCGCTTATCCTCGGGGAACCCTCTTGTAGCCTTAATTCAAGGGTGTGGTATAGTGGATCTAAGTATGGCCAAACTTCTCATGTTACGAGAGCCAAACATTTCCCTTTCATTCATGCTGAAATGAGGTGTGTGGTATACATAGTGGTCTGCATGACATGTGAAGAATTTTACATAGGGGAAACAGCGAGGCCACTTGGCAAGAGAATGGACGAGCATTTAAGAGCACTGCATAGCTCTCAAAGCTACTCAGATAATCCATTCTCGAGACACCGCACCCTCAGACACGCACGAGATCCACTGCCGCAACTGCGAGTCTCGATCCTTCACAAAAATCTGACGGATACAGTGGAGAGGAAGATCAAGGAAGCGCTGGAGATAAAGCAGTGGCAGCCACCCATTAACAAGAAGGAAGAAATGAAGTATGCAATGAGTCATAGTTTTACCAGTCTCTGAGGTTACGCGGCGTGACTGCCGAGGATGATGGCGACTTTGGGAGACGAAAGACCGGTCACTGCTCGCGGATCTATATAAAGACCCAGAGACCTTGTACTTCATTTCTGGCCAAATCGCACCACTGTAACTTTTCGCCCTCCCCCCCCCCCCCCCCCTTCCTGTCGGTGGAACCCAGGTCTGTGATGCGTCGATTGTTGCTGTTGTTTGTATACGCATCGTAGTTCTTTTAGACCTGAAGAAGGGCTTAAGGCCCGAAACGTTGTCAGTAAGCATTTCGCTATTTCGAGCTTCACTCTTAAGAAAACGGATATGTAAATATGAAGCTCAGGGAAAGAACGATATTAAGAAGTTCTATTTATGCTATAAAACGTGTTCAGAAAATCTCCTATAACTCAAAGGAAACAGTTTTGCAACCACTCGTACTCTATCCACTTTTCCCACCATTTATGAATAAAGAGAATACTGTCGTTAATGTGGCCTACATGAAGAGGCGGTTTTGCGTCAGCTAATCACGTCTAATCAAGGCACCGTCGCAACACTCACCAGCCATTCAGTGTATCCGCTGCATACATTCCCTTTGGGGCGCACGCCCGTTCGACGCCACCTGTTTTGGCCTGGGGCATTCCAGCATCCCACGTCGGCCACATTGTCGATAACACTGAAAGAAGTTGTTCAGGAAATTAATGCCTTTATTTTCCAGGATTCGGATGAGATCGATAAGCTAGATGAGCAGGAAGTCAAGCCAGGTAATGAATTCTAGAAAAAAAAACATGAATATTTTCTACAGTTTCTCGCATGTTAATTCTATTCAAGTATGCCCTGGTGGTGCGATTCCTTATGGAATCCCACAGGTGATGCTCTGCGACCCGGTGATTGTCAACATCTGCCCGAATAGTTACACGGTACTCGAATGAAGCTATTCATGGCCTTGAAACTGTGTTGAACCTAAGGGAGTGGTTACTTCCAGTGCGTTGAAGCAGCAAATGGTCATCTGCTTCCGAAGGATGCTCGATCGCTCTGCTGTAAAACATCAACTCTATACTCGTTTGCCTCCGTGTTTGTTGAGGTGCAACTATCGCCACGTATCGTGCCGAATCCGCCTCTGACTGCTGTTGAATACGTAAGTATTTCAGCTGTATTTTCATAAATAAAAATAAAACCAGCAGAACAAGGGGTCAGCTTGATTTGTGGTGTGGCTCAGTACCAAAGTGTATTTGCGCTTCTGTCGTGTGTCTTGCTCCAACAAATTCTAGCTAATTGCTGCTGGATATGATTACTAAAATTCACAGTATTCCAAGTCCGCGTTCTAAAAATAAAAAACTGCTTTTAATGAGCGATAGTTCTTGCTAGAACGTGAGACAACCTTGACCGCTACGCAGTTCTACATATTTACCGTACTCCTCCTTCAGGTGAGACTCAATGTGCACACCTCGGCAATGATGCATGCGCCAGAGATTCGCACTGGTGATCATTTTGTGCTGACACCATTCAAACTACTTGAACCGGCATATCTCAAAGGAGTTAAAGTGATCACCGAGCAGACTCGAGGAAGCTATCTACACGTGCTGCTGTTTGGTAAGCCGCTTTTCTAGCAACAAATGTTTTCCACCTCTCACCTCATTGCCCATTCTTCCGATGGAGAAGCTTTTGGAGTGTGCGACAAGAAAATATGTGAGAAGGTAATGGTTTTTCGGAATGTGTCGTGCATTATGCATTTGTTTGAAATTGAGGAGCCATAAACGCCAGCGATGATATAAGCGGTCCATTTAATTGACAAGTGCTCAGCATATTATACTTTCTAGCAGTGTTATTGCTCATTCACCAGTACAAACTAGAAATGAACTAGAAATGGCAATCTTGACGAGAATATTGCGGAATGTATCTCTTCTGAAATGCCCGGGTAACGTTGCGCCATGGGCAAAAGGCATTCTAAAAAGATCTGATATTCCAGTTTATAGATAGTTCGAGCACAGACCGTGAGCATTGACGGCCGTAATGGTAATAGCAAAAGGAGTTGAATGAATCAAACATTGAAATTTTGTTGAAAATTGAAGAGGTTTTTTGCTTCGCAGACGTGCTATGCAATGATCTGCAGTACGCTAGTACCAGTAGTGTGGTTTCGCCAGCTATATCGTTCTAGATGGAGCGAGCGATTTTGTTTTAGGAAAAAGTTTAGCTTTGGTTCCTGAAAAAGTTTTCAGCGCTTGTTAAGTTTTAATTGTAATGTACAATTTTCAAGCAAAAGGGGACACTTTTCAAAGCAAATTGGACAATCTGATTGACAGCAAAAATGCTGTTTGCAGCAGTTACACGCTAGTCTACTACAGAAAGAAACAATCGCATAAAATATACCTATCAAATACATATATCACTTCGCAGTTTTTGGTGTGCAATGATTACACTACCAGTTTTAAAAATTTCAACATGGTGGATCGTAACGCGACCTCTTTTTTCAGAATATCCAAAAATTGCTGCTTTTCTTCAGTTTAAAATAAACCCTTATACATTTTTCTTACAGAACAAAAAAATTGTAAAATTTCAAACGCTGTGCTCCTCTTTTTGTGGCTAATTATATAATTTTTCTGCGAAAGTAATAGTCAACTCATAAGGCAAAAACTTATTTGGACCTTCTTATTCAGGAAGACGCTCATGTTTACAGTTGGAAGATGTTCAATTTGGACACAGAAATGCCCATCCTGCGTTGGTCAATTTGCTGTGAAAAGTGTCCAGTTTGAGTTGAATATGGCATACTTGGAGAAGCTTTAAAAACTTTTTGAAAAACCTTTGTGAAATTGTAAAACTTCTTCATTTAACTAATAGCGAGTCTTTATACTCCCGTCGGAAAGCGCCGCGGTGCTAATCAATTCAATTTAATTCAATTCAATTTGTTACGACCATAAAAGATAGTCGTGAGAAATCCAACATGGCATCAACCAAACTTAAACATCATTGTGAAACATAACGAAAAAGGATAAAACGTGTAATTGTAACTCAGAAATTTGAAACAGCAATCTCACTATTACTGTTCTCACTATTGCCGAACGAACGCCGCTGGCCATCACTATGCTTCGTCCGTTCATTCTACAGCTTGATTTGCAGAGTATCGTACACAAAAATTCCACAAAAAAGGTGTTTTACGATGTAGACGCAAAAATACTGATATTTGGTTCCTTAGTAGTCTCAGCTTTTGTTGTGTTTGTTTTAGCCAACTAACCAAGGTTCACTGCCTTTTTTTAAACTGTTGTGTTTCACTTTCCTCGCATGTTTTTGTTTTTAAAACTGTGGTACTAACACTTTTCACACGGATTTACTTTTTATAGGAAGTTTAACTGATTATCTTTTCATGTACTTAGTGTGCATGCAATAAATAAATAAATAAATAAATAAATAAATAAATAAATAAATACAATGTGGCGCCGCCAAACGGCGCGAAAACGTGGTGTCCACATCAATCAAAGTGGCGCGCCGTACAGCGGCGAAGGTATAAACTGTACTTTGCTAGGTGAAATGTAATGGTCTTCTAGGTTGCATCTTGTGAAAAGAACGAAAGGCATAAGGTAGAATTTGAACCCGTGCTGCAATTCTACCGTTCTCTGATGTTTTCCCATCAAATGGCACCCTTAAGCTCTAGACGGCTGACGGACGCCGCTATACTGTGGTGTCTTCGCTATTTCAAGACGTTGAATTATGCCTACACTATGAAGTCGCTTACTGGTTGGCGTCTAAGTGACGTAAGAAGGCGGATAGACAAGAGAAACCCAAGTACCGTTCCCTAACAAGAACTAGTGAGGAAGAGCACTGATCGGTTTTATGATAGCATTCCCTTAACTTCCCAGCTGGTGACCATAGGCTTTTAAAGCAGATTAAACGTTTCTCACCCTTAACATAGCGCGATAACGTCATAAGATAGCTACACTGACACTTGGATCATGTTTGTAAAATTTTAGATTTACAGATTAATATGACCGTGATATGCGTACATGTGGAGTTGGTTGTAGTGCACACAACGAACTGTGGTTCACTGAGTCCGGCACCGACTGAACACTCTTCAGGTTTTTCCGATGAACTTCTTAAACTTCAGATCCACTGTCCACCACGGAGACCATGCAGCTTTACTACGATCGTTCGTCGGATGGCGAACGATATGTGGACTTGGAGAAACCGATCGCCGACGGTGGTTTCATTTCAAAGCGAATTTTCAACGCCCCACCCATGACGAACATTGAGAATCCGAAGCGACCAGGACCACCGAAGGAGTGTAAGTTGCTGGCTGGATCACGCTCACTGTGGCTAGATCTATGTTTTCTTTGAAGGCGCGGAACTTTTACGGGAGTGAGAAGCTTTTCTCACTCCCGTAAAAGTGAGAAGTCCTTTCAACTCCACCAAGGCACAGAGCTTTCCAGAGTTTTTAAAGAACGCCATTGTTAATGATTCAGGGAAAATTCACTGATTCCAGTACGCAAGCGATGGGTGGTGTTGGTGTTCAAAACGACTGATCCGCTAACACGACTTTACGTGTTTTCCACGAGCGATCTTCACGCCAAATACAGGACGGTGGGCGAGTTCCTACGCTCGGATACCGGTCGGAGACTCGGCACCCCAGTAGCCGGCACATTTTTCTTCGTGAGTTCTTCAGACAGCGTTGTAGCTCGTGCCGTCGTTAAATTACGGCTCTTAGCTGCGTGAAGAGTGAAAACAAAGAAACAAAGAAGTCGCTCGCTGCCGTTAAATTATTCGTTTTGTTGTACTCCGAGGGACAGGAATTTGTAAAGGAAGTCGCCTTGTAGATGATTCATGACAAAGCGCAAGTTAATCAATCATTCCTGTTGCGCATGAAAAGAATTCCTAGATGTATGATGAAGATGACAGCGGATTTAATAACGATTATTTTGATTTCTATAACCGCTGATAATTTGGTGTATGATCGAATTTCAGTTGACTTCCGACTGAAGGCTACTTCAAGATAACGGCTGCGCAAAGGAGATCTGGACAAAACTGTCGCCTCTTATCAATTTTATTTATTCAATAACTTTTTATGTGGTAGTGAGGTCTAATAAAAATTCAGAATGAGTTGTGATCTACGCAGAGTTATAAATAAAAAATAAAAATGTAACAAAAACAAAGAACGAATTTAAAATTTACATTCAGGTGCCATTACGTACATCGTCCGCGACGTTGAAATACATAATCTATACCACCCATTAAGACATGATCAAACCCAGAACTGAGCCAAGAATTCCTTCGAGGCCTTCATTGTTTTCGGCATCGTAGTCGTTCATTCGTCTAATAGTGTAAACGTTACTTAAAGAGGGCTTCGCAGTTACGATAAAGGATAAGGACAAAGGACGGCGTTACTCAATCCTTTTTGGAATGTGCCAGCGCATTCTACTTCTACGGGATGTCGTGGAGGGGACATGAATGCGTATTTGGCCACACAATGAATTTCTGTGGTCAGCCGATGAACAAGTCAGCGCTTTATCCTTCCCAGACAAATCTGATACCAATTCACCGACCCCGGAGGGATGGAAGGCTTGGTTGGCCTGAGCGGGAAATCCGAACCAAGAACTTGATATCGGGTGCGCGCGACAGTCGGCGCCTTCTCCGACTGCGCTACACGCGCCTCTCGCATTTACGCGGTCAGCCAATCCGGAAACACTTCGAAAACCATAAAACGCAACTCCAGAGAATGGAGGTAAGTGTATCACACTTAAATCACCTCCAGCACCCCTTCAGTGGACAAAATTATAACAAAATTATAAGGATGTATTAGAAGAACGGATCGTAGGCCATCAAAATGCACTTGCACTTCCATCCTACTTTGCATTTTCATGGAAGCTCGAGACAGAAAAAAATCAGTTTTCCATAAAACGACCACGGATACGGACGTCCTGCCTTTGACCAAACAGTCAAATTGTTTGTTTGACCAACCATTTCAATGCTTTGGCCGACAGGGCTACTCTGTTGCGTTGTTGATTTTTTCAGTTTTAAAATTAGCCGGTGGGTTCAGTTGATCATCTATGTTACTGGAATGTTATCCGTACTTACCGCCTTTTAGCCATGTTCTCGGTCTCCGTTTCGTCTACGTATTTCAACGTTTAGTTATCATAGAGGCTGAATTTGTTCCCTTTTTGTAATTTTAGCTACTCGTTCAGGGTCCACCTTTGTTTTTTTAACGTTTTTTTCTTCAGTCATTTAAGCTTTGAATTCTTGCTTTAGTTGTAGAAGGAGCTGTCGTTTGCAAATGCATAAGTTATGCTTTTTTATTTATTTGCACAATTTTGAGCATTCATAAAATACAACATGGCGGCAAATTGCAAATCACCTGCAGCAAAAAAGAAATTAACCGAAATCAAAGGCATAAACTAAAACTAATTATGATAACTGAGCCATCTTTCACGCTGACAAGTGAGGGTAGAGATTCAAACAGATAGAATAAGTTCCAGTTTAAGAGAACAGTAGAGTAAATCTATCAGAGAGAACAAGTAGGAAGGGTTAAATGACGGATGTTAATTTGATGGAGAATATGTAGTAGTGGACATACAGTACATACTGCAAGTCATGAGATAGGACTCACCAGGGAAGGGTCTCAGGGGTAGGTCTGAATGGGGGAAATAGATAGTACGGCGAGCATACCCACCTTTCTTATAGTAGAAAAACATGTTTTGCTTTTGCGAGTCCCTGAAACCAAAGAGCTACAGGCCGTCGAAGGTGGGGTACAGTATCGTACCGTCAGCCTGAGCAAACGTGCATACGTGCGCGAGCGCTGAGAAATGCCCTGCGGCGAGCAAATCAATGGCTCGGCAGGGTGCGACGCTGCTTCACAGGTGCTAAGCTAGGCGTTCAACTCCTGTGCTATGCACTGGTTTTGCATTTTCATGACTGCTACTTCCTCTACTAATTTGCTTCCTACATATCACCTACACATTTATTTCACTCTAAATTGCCTTACTGAGCTGTGCTGTGCATCGTTATCCCACGATCAAGTTAATTGCTTAAAATATATTAAGTTAAATAGCTTATTACTATCGTTCTCATGTTATTGCCATTCGTTGGATCGGTCTCCTTGTATCTGAGCTTCTGAATGTTGTAGAACACTTAAAAATAACGAAACTGCAGGGCGTAGTGATACTACACTCGTTTTACATTGTTGTTTCCTCGTTAGGTTACCATGGTTGTGCAGGATTGCTTTGTTTGTCATTTCCCTGTTTTATGAGAGCACTAGGGTTATAAATAAATAAATAAATAAGTAAATTGTCAAAAGGGTCAGATTCGTAATCAGCACCCCAGATAACCTCTATAGACAAAGCTTGGACGAAAGCGGTGACCCACTTCTCTAACTTTTTGTATTATACAACGTTTTGCGTTTTCAGCGAATTTTAAACAGTGACCTCACAGTAGGTACAGGTGACTAGGGCTGTTGAGGTCATAATCACCGATTTTCTCGACCCTTCGTCTTTGGGGGTTATTTGGAGTGCTGATCACGAACCTGACCCTTATTTGACAATTTGAAGTGAAGCAAATGTGTAGGAGATGTTTAGGAAGCAAATTAGTAGAGGAGGCAGCGGTCATAAGAAAATGCAAAAATAGTGCATAGCACGGGAGTCGAACGCCTGGCCTAGCACCTGTGAAGCAGCGTCGCACCCTGCTGAGCCATCGATTTGCTCGCCGCAGGGCGTTTCTCAGCGCACGCGCAAATATGCACGTTTGCCCGCGCTGACGGTACGATACTGTACCCCACCCTCGACGGCCCGTAGCTCTTTGGGTTCAGGGATTCAGCTAAAACGAAACATGTTCTTCGACTATGTGAAGGGTGGGGATTCTCACTGTACTATACATTTCACCGTTCAGACCTAGCCTGAGACCCTTCCTTGGTCAATACATAGGTTCGCCAACTCCAGCGAATCCCATTCTGGGCTCCTGTAGAAAAAAATGAATACGGACTCTCTCTCCAATCAAACTCTGCGGTAGCGGTAGTACATGGTATGATAGAAGAACATGATTTATTTGAATGTTCGACAATAGCAGTAATTGAGAAACCATGAATGTGGCTAAAGAAGAAAAAACAAGCAGGTAAGCCTTAATGTACGAGCAGGGAGGCATCGTGAGAATTAGGATAAATTCAAAAAAGAAAAAGTTTCAGTTGAATCTTTTGGCTTTCATCGTTTATATGGACATGACGCGATTTTGCTTGTTCTTTGTTCAGTCATTTTCTTTGTAGAGTACAGCGCTACAGTCAATACTACAAACCTAAAAGAAACGTTGACTAACAAGGTAAAGAGCAGTTAAGGCATCTTTGGGTGCAATTCTTGGGAAAGTGGGTCCACCGTCCGTTCCGTCATAACGTGAATGTACTGTCTGAATGAATTTGGTTGTAAAGTTTCTAAACTAATGTCCTTACGCATGGATGCATCAAAGCTGCAATGGACTGAGTCAAGCTGGAAGACATGCAGACAAGTTGGATGTCTTCTACACATGCACCCAGTTTTGCATAGCTGTCAGTGTGTGTAGCGTACTTCCAGGGTAATTTTCGTCGAATTTGAAGGTCATAACAAGGTAAATGATATCTAGAGAGGCATCTACAATTGCACCTAAGGATCCACGTATCCCATTTCCTTAGAGCAGGCGAAATAAGTAGTTTTCAAGCAGGGATTGATAATTGTTTTTCCGGAAATATTGGAACGCTTAACCTTGTTCACTATTGCACGACTTAATAGACATGGTTAGTCACATCATCTTGTTTGGTAGCACAGTCGGAGGAGGTACTGGCTTCGAGGTTCTTAGTTCGGATTTCCCTCCCAGGCCAGCCAAGCAAGCCGTCCACCCCTTCGGGGTCGGTGAATTGGTACCAAACCTGCTTGTGAAGGATAAAGCGCTGATTTGTTCATCGGCTGGCCGCCGAAAGTTATTGTATGGCAAATTATGCCTTCAGATCGCCCAATCGCTTCAAGTTCTCGCAGAAGTCGAATGCGTGGCGTATCCCAAGAGAGTTGGTTGGGTAACGCTATATCTGCTTTATTCTGTTTACCTTTTAGGATGTTCCTATAATACATAGATAATTGCAATAGATGGTGATAATAACCTATTGTATTCTGTTTGCGCACGAGTTTAGCACTCGTTTCAAGAGCGCCGAATTTATGTCGAGACCCACAGCGCCTGCTACTCTCCCAGCAAGCCTTAAGAATCGTAATGCTGCTTTCGCGCGCTATGTGGCGGAACTGCTAACATACACAGTGCATGGAATGGTGACTAGTCACGTTGTGTATTCAGCTGCTGTACGCTTCACGTCCATCGTGCACACCGATCATTGTACGAGAACACCGCTGAGCTCCGATTGTGAGATCAGTCGCGTTTATATTGCGGGCAAGGTTCCAGAGGGGTTGCAATATTCGATGAAAACAGAAATTTGGCAGCGCTTTTCAGCAGTCTTCCCAGCATTGCAGCTATTCCGCTCAACAAGACCCTTTTAAAGGTGTCTGTCATCAAATCGTCAACGTTGACCCATTTTCCACCCGAAGGTGTTCATTATTCTGCATTAGTAGCGTCTAGCCTGGGTGACTGATTCGCCTAAAGAGGCGTTTTAGTAGGGCAGTAACTAAATATATTTCACTAAACCGGTGGTTTGGAGCCATTTTGGAGTAGAATATGGATGCTTTGTGCATACACACATCTCCTAGGTGCTTGAGTGTCTTCTAGAAGGACACTTCATTGCATTTCCTTGCTCACGAGATATTCTGTTGGCACATCTAGTGTGATAACATATCTATACCATTTTCTCGTTGAGTTGGACACCTTCAAATCAAACTGGACACTCTTTTAAGCTAGCCTAGCACTTTTAGAGGTTATCTAATTTAATGTACAAAGAGCTCATTCGGATTTTGAACTCTTCGAAATCTGAATGGGCTCTTTCTACATTAAATTAGAGACCCTCTGAAAAGCCTAGAATAATTTTTTTGTTCAAGCAAAAATTTAATATAACTTCCTTTGGAGTTTTTTAAAATTCACCTACCCAATACGTCAACACATTGCTTGAAATTTAATATTTGTGCTTTTTGTCTTTTGCAGTTCACTTTGATTTCATTTTTGTTTTTCGAATTTTTATTGTTTGAGGAGAAACCATGGGTTAAAGCTTGTTTTAAAGAGCAGGAAAGCGACCAGTTTTTTAGTGCCAAAAAAGGTTGCGCCATGTCCTTTCTCGTCCAAGACATCTCGATTTTTATTCGATTGATAAGAGAATTTATGTCTGCATAAAGTTTGACACCTGTTAATGACGCAACAAAAACAACTGTAAAGAACACGCATATCCTCACTTTGATGGTTCTTCTAAGTGTAAGCTACACTAACAATCAAGTAAAGTTTGCGGCAAACTTTTTGAATGCAACTATCGCTATCTGATCTTTTAATGCGGTATTCTTGCTTTTTTGCTGCGCTTTAAGACAACTTTAATTCATTGTTTTTCAATAAAAATAGAATTTGTTAAAAAATTATGAGACTAACTGAGGCATGTAAACCGAACAGTTTCAAAGAAAGTTATACCAAATTTTTCTTGAACAAATAATTATTCTAACCATTTCATTGAGCGTGTAATTTGCCTTGCCTGAAGGTCGTTTCGATTTGGTACAGTTCGCATTGATCTTAGAAGTCCTAACAAGAAGTTGTAAGATCTTAGAAGTTGTAAGGCTAGCCTAGAAGAGTGTCTGATTGATTTGAAAAGTGTCCAATTCGACGTAAAACTGGTATGCACACGTACATATACAGTAATGATCCAGTGGTTGGTCCAAGTCATCACCAGATTACGCATATTATGGCCTGGTCCATCCGTCTGGCTACACGTACCCCACGACGTCTTTTTAACGCCGATAAAGTTCCTTCGTAGTTACGCACATGCACTCCTCGTAGCCATGTGTTGCGCTGTTTTATCCTGATATAGTCGGCATATGACGTAGGATAACAAATGGATGCGAGAAGGTGTTCAAGAAAACTCACGAGCAGCTCGAGGACGCTGCAACATGAATTGCCTCTCTCTCTCTCTAGTATGTAATCCAATGGATTACCGTGGCAGTTCTTGTCCTTTTATTTACTTACCTACTAGTACATACCCTGGATGGCGTTTACGGTTCCTCCTGTGGAATAATCAGCGAATATTTGCTAATGTATCCAAATATTTGTCTACGAGCAAAACTTTTTAATCACTTTCCGGAAGTCCCAGTTGTCTTCGGATCTGTACAGTACCGCGCACAAGATTTGGTCAATTGCCGAAAAGAACGCTTTGGAGCATTCCAAAGCGGCTTTTTTGAATAACTTTTTTTATATTCAACCGCTTGTGAAAAGAAACATATATTTGAGCTCAGCAGTTCAAACTCTATCTTTAGACATATAAATCAATATAGTTGAACAATGCACGTAGGCCGGACAAAATCAATCGAGTGGGCGCACAGGCTGTCGCGCCCCCCTCGAATGATGGGTTAGATTCTCTACGCATTGTTCACGGCGCACTCCAAGGGCAAGCTGGACAGTCTTAGAGCAATTCCTGAGTAGGGCGGCTGGGAATTTCCGATAAAACTCCCCAAACGCTCACTCTACAGGCTGTTGCTCCCACTCGATTGATTATGTCCGGCCTACATGCATTGTTCAACTCTATTGATTTATATGTCAAAAGATAGAGCTTGAGCTGTTGAGCTTAAATATATGTTTATTTTCACAAGTGCCTGACTTTAAAAAAAAGTTATTTAAAAAAGCCGCTTTGGAACGCCCCCAAACGTTCTTTTCGGCAATTGACCAAATCATAGGCGTGGTACTGTATTTCTGAAGAAGTGGGAAGCTTCAAAATACTCGACGAAAGTCCGCCATAGTCGGTGGAATTGCCAAACTCATTGTTATGCTGTTAAGTTGTTGCATCTGAAATGGCCGATTTTGACTAAAAAATTTGACAGATGATAACCTACCTGGGAAGGAATTTTAATAATCAAAATAAGCACCGTAACAATTACTACACCTTTTCTAATGCGACACTAGATTAGACATTCCATCTTTGTAAAATTCAGAACTCCAAAATTAATAAGACATAAGAAGTCACTTTTGATATAGTCTTGGTTGCTGAATTTTTATCCTTTACATGATGAGCTAAATGCTTCGCGTTTTTTTTTTGCTGTCGAAACAAATGATACTCGGTAGGGGAAGGATCTGGTGAATATGTTGAAAGTGGCAGAGTTTCGTACACCAATTCATCGAGTTCTGGACAATAGTTTTTGAAACGTGCGGATACGCGTTGTAATGCAGTAGGATTGGTAGTGTTCGATTGATCAAAGCCTTTTTCAATTAACTTTCAAACAGCTTATACATTTTTGTAGACACCCTGTACATTTTAGAAATAGACAGAAATCAGAAGATATATGTAGACGTGTCTCGGTGCACAGTGGAATCGAGGGAGGGGGCGAGCATCCGCCTGATATGCTTCTTCATCGTCTCCAATTCTAGGGAACCGACATTTCTCCGCAGGGACACCTCAAAGCCTTCAACTGGAGATGGGAGTGATCGTCTTAAAGGACGTCGTCGAATCTGCACGATTTACCTGTATTAAACCAATCAATGGTGGGGAAGTTCACATCTCCCAGAGTAACGCAGCTTGGGCTATCCTAAAGTATAGAGGAGATATAACTTAACTCCTGGTGCATCACTTCAATTTCGGCGCGGTACTTCTCCGTCGTGATAGTCTCTCCAGTCTTCAAAAACTTGTAACGGGCTATACCAGCCATTGTAAACCTTACGGTCACCATGGTCTTCTTTGGATGGAGACTTGGTTTCGACATTTTTCTGGAACTCTCATTCTTGTCCAGCAATAGTACAGGACGACAATTGTCATAAAGGATCCATTTCCGTCACATGTCATGGTCCTGTCCAAAAAAGGCTCCCTTAGAATGCGCAGCCTTAACGAAACAAAGTTGTAATGGCGCTTCAGTGTCTGCCCGGCGGTCACTTCGTGCGGGATCCATTCATCCAACTTCATCACTTTTCCAATCGCATTCAAGTGGCGACTGATAGTGCTGCCGTCAAGGCCGAGATGTTGTGCTAGCTCTGTCACAGTTTGACGCGGATCCGCCTCCACCATGGCTCTGAGTTGGTTGCCGTTGAGAAGTGATGGCGGCCTGCCTCGGTCTTCATCTTCGAGACTTTCATCTACAGATCGAAACCTTTCGAAGCAGTGGCGAATTGTGCGTTCCTTAGTGAAATCCTCTCCAAATACAGCGTTGATGTTTCGAGCTGCGGCCGCAGCGTTGTGTCCACTTTTCCATTCCTAGTAGTAGAGCACCCGATTATTGCAGAAACGACGTCGAAAATAAGAGGAAATAAGAGGGAATTAAATCACAAAGACTACAAACGGTAGCGGAGATTCTGCGCTTTTGCGAATTATATGCAAATGGAAACATTCGTGGCGACAAAAAATCGACCAAAAATTGAGCTAGCAAAATCGGCCTTGTAACGACCTAATAGATTTATAGAAGCTATTTGGTTTTGTATACTTTTTGCGCAGTTAGATACGCTGTTTTTTGTTAGCTCCCTCTGCAACTTGTCGGGCACATTCGATTGATTCTGTCGGGCCTATGTGCACTGCTCACAGAGTGCGTCATGGCGACGGTTAGTTTAATAAATTAGGCCAGGCTCTTCTAAACGCATGGATTAGCTCCTTCCATCAGCCTAACGTCACTCTTCGGGCGGTCGCGTCCACTCGATTGATTCTACCGGACCTATATGTATTGCTGAACTCTGCTGGAATTTGTGTGTTGAACAATAGATCTTGGGCTGATGCTTTTATTTCGAAACATGGAGTTCTAAGGCAGATTAAGAACGGCGCTTTTAGGTGCAAAAATTCGTCGCTTTTCCTCTTGCGCGCAACTTATGTTGGTTGGCCGGAGTAGCATGGCCGGTATTGTATATCCATAAAAGGAGAAAGTTCGTGTTAGCCACCATCAATTTGAGATGAGCCATGCACTTCACATCTGCATGGTGCAGTCTATGCTGTTTGAGAGCGTACCTAGACTGCGCAGAGGTCAAATAAACTCTCTTGAACCGTACAGTGGTCAGTCGGAGGACTAATAGCGTTTATCTAGTATCAGGCACGTCTGATATCACATCACAGACACTGGAGGGATTGAATTCCTTCTGGATGGATTCCTGATGGAATTCCTGGCGATGGACACGCTGGATCAGATATACTGCAGACCGAAACATTAAAAGCGGTAATCTCTAGCTCTCTTCTGGGAGCTTTGGCATTTTGCAGATGCAGATGAACCTATGCACACATTCAGACCTCCGAAGACAAAGAGAAATTAAAATACTAGGCACTGAAAAGTAGAGATCTACCTTCGCTGCACAAGACGCATTATTACCAATTAACAGCCATATAAATCCTTTTTTGTTGCCAAATATTCCAAAGTCACGTTTTTTCAAGGCGTTCACAAGCTCAAAGAGCGACAACTTTGACACTAGTGGGAACAAAACGCTACAAATGATGATCTGCATGCAAAACACTCTTCAGAATATCAAGCAGAGAAACCAGAACTGCACTGCTCAACTCACGTTTGGTCCGTGATTGACCAGGTGCTTCGTCCTATGAGCCTTAAAATCATCACTTCTCGGGCTGATTTCAAGGCATTAAAATACAACATTACGAAAGCGTTGGTTACAATAAAGTATACTAATAACAAGCTTCGAAGGCGTTAAGAAAGCAAAAACTGAGTAGGTTTTAACACAGTCGAGAATAAATATAACAAGTATTTTTCAGCTGTCTGCAATTTTAAACTATTATAGCTTGGGGCTAGTATATGGGATTTCAAAGGAAGTCTGGTTATTCGCAGTATTAGCGACGCCTGTTCTGACAAGGCGGAACCTGGAACAAGAACCTTGATTAGTAGTGCAGACGACGGTTAACCTCCCACCTGAATACGCTGCAATATGCCTGATTTTAAGGAATTCTTACAAGAATCTTTGGAGGACTGTGTCAGAAGATTCTGTGCCGTCCAAAACTGCTGATGAGAAAGCGATCCTGCGCGATAATTAAGCAGCTTGTAGCGAATGCATATGAATGGACGTTATCAGCACTGCTTGAAATACCTTTGAAGTGATTCAACTGTACAATATCAACTTTCATACGATCTTTGAGGTGTCTTAAGTGCGAAATGTTTCTCCATCTCACTTAAAATTTCTGAACTGTTCTGAGGTATCTCTCGTAGTTCGATCTCGGTTGTTGGCTTCTTGGCCTACGTCTGAAACTCACAAACATTGAAGATGAATTTCAATTCATGCAAGCTGCAGTGTGTAGTGAGATGTGTACTGTAAAAGCTGAAGGTGTTGGAAAAGTTATGATTATTCACTTATCTGAATAGGAGCCCAATATTCACATCCATCACCCAGTCGAAAGTTTGTTAGTTGTTTGTTTTATGACGAATTCCAAGGATTCGAAGGATTTCTCTCTCCTATTTGCACGCTTTTCAAATGATACGAACGATTTCGAGGTGGTGTCCACAGTTACTGAATGCAAAACCAAAAGCTGTGCTCAGCTGTGGTTGGTAGTTCGGGAACTCTTAACAGTTAGGTCATCTTTTTACGAAAAATGTTATTTTTAGTGGGTTGTTTCGGCAACGTAAGCTAGACCGTTAACTTACCTGGTTTTACTGCTACTAAAGTGGTACGTAAAAGAGAACTGGCGTGTAAGCTTATCGCTTCGAAAAAAGCTACGCCCATCCAGTGAAGGCTGACAAAAAAGGAGTTGTTTCGACGATATCACAGAACGTGCGGTTAAACACCACCGGTGATGTGAAGCGTATGTAGCATCGCTGCAGAAGGTGTGGGTTCGGGTTCCGCCTGGAGCAAAAGTTTTGATCGCAACAAAACATCCTGTAACAACATGGAGTTATTTAGATTTTGTCGATCCAGACGTATTATTTGTTCGCCTGTTGCGCGTAGTGTGCGCATAAACCAGTGAAAAAATATGAGTACAACATGTAATTCGTAGTGAGGAGTGTAGAAAAACCGAAGGCAGACGACTGAGATCTGGTTCTCCTTGGTAACGCCAATGACTCTTAAGCTGAAGTGTTGTATGGGAAATTTGGACCTTCTTCAGCGTAAGTGTCATCGCGTTTTAACGTCGCGATATGGACGTGCTTACGCCGGACGTAGAGGCTCATTAAGGCTTACTCGACGGAGAGTATTGGACATTCGTTTCGCAACGTCACCGCTGCACGCGAGCCTCCTGGCCGTGCCGTGTCTTCGAGTCGTACTTGAATTCATCTATGAGGACTTCACTTTCCACAAGTCCCCTTAAGGGGGAATCTCTTCGGTGGATCCAGTGTGCTCAAGTGATTCGGGTGGAGTCCGTGGGCCGCCGAAGCGTCGAAGTTTGGCGTTCGCGACTGAACCCGTTCGGAGACGAGGAAGGAGGTTCGAGGAGGTCGAGTCGGTCGGTGATGGCGGCGTGTTCGTTTTCGCTGACCGGCCGACATACCGACCGAGCGCTCCTGGCGACGAGGCCTTCTGCTCGCTTCGCTTCGCTGTCCGCCACCCGTCGTGGTCCCTTACGTACGTCGTCGTCGCCTCGTCTTTGTTCTCTCTCGATACGCATCCACTCTGCGAGGCCATCTGGCACATGGCTGTCCATTGCGCAATTGACCACTACTATATCGGTTTTGCCGTCGACGTTCGCTGGGTTTCCGAGCGAAGACCGCGCGTCCTCAGCATGACCTTTAGACATGTTGCGAATCCCATCGTCGTGACGGTCCGCGCTTAGGTGTGAAGTTCGCGTAAGGTACCATTCGGAGACCTCGGAGACCGCCACTCTTGTTCTTCTACTTATTCCGAGATACTGAGCAGTCGTCATATGTACACCAGCAATGTTCTCCATATACCACAAGACATGACCCCGGTAGTTAGCCGCTATTCACCCGGTTGTTCCATCTAACCTCCAGCAGCGGGACCGAGCCTAATTAAGCTTTTAATAGAGGCGAGCCATTTCGCAATCTCCTGCTATCCTACTCATCCCCCTCTCCGGCGACGTGTGGGGCCCGCGTCCGGTGGGTCTTCGTCAGTTCGGCTGGCTCGTTGCATCCAATTATTCCAGACGTTCTCAGGGATCGCCCGCTGACCATGTATTAGTACGGCATTTTTTATGAGATAATAAATTAGTAAATCAATGCGCGACCACAGTACGACACATATGAATGAATACTTCCGTGAATCGCCGATCGCTTCAGTTATTATTCATGGAATCGTACTATCTTCTGATATGTGGTACCTTTTGTTGCTCATTTGCTTTGTAATTTCGAAGCAGTAATAGTGCTACGTTATGAAAGGGTCTTGACAGAGGTACATAATGCAACAAACATATACAAGGAGTTCGGAGAAATCTTTGAGGACAATAAAAAAGATGAGGGAAGATATCAAACATCAGTCTTTGTGATGCGCCATGCGTTTTACTTCTGAGTGATGTCGTGGAGACAGTTTTAATGCGCATCTGGGCCATACCATGAGTTGCAGTGACCAGCCGGTGAACAAGTCAGTGTTTTACCCTCCCATTCTGGTCTGGTACCAATTCACCGAGCCCGGAGAGATGGAAGATTTGCTTGGCATGCGCTGGACCTGAACCATTAACATGGACTCGAGCTCCAACTGAAAGTCGGCGCCTCCTCCTTCTGCGCCAAACGTGCCGGATTTTGAGGACACATATTAGAATGGACTATGACTCTAATGTTGGCGAAGGAACAGTGGGGATAAATAACAGCAGCAGAACGCAACCATGAACTTACAGTACTGTAGCACCATGAACTTATAGCACCACCATTTTAAAAAATGAAGTGCTAGACCGTAATAATTTTTGAAGAGCAGCTCGTCGTGTTCAAGTCAAAATTTACTTTTAACTCTCCTGGGTAGGCGATAAATTGCTGCTTACGATATTTGTCAACATTGTAAATAATAAAGCAAACGCAAAAATACTTGACATTTTATGAAGGCAACACATGCGAGAATTTTTTTGGCAGCGTGCTTCGAATTGTCCTCTGGTTTTGCTTTTTATGGACCTTAAGCATTGCTACGCGACAATGGCCACGAGGGACTCCAGCTTTATTTCGTAACTGTCTTTGAGAAAGACCTCCTCCAGCTGCGTCATCTGCTTCGTACTGGGACTCCTAACTTGCTCAATCTAAAGTGCGAAATTCAGACGAGCTGAAATGCTAATCATCCAAATCATTCAATGCCACGTTCACGCAAGAGCCGGTTGTGGAACTTGCTGGACAAGCAATAACCTGGTGCTATCCGAAGTGTTTAATACTGGCAATGTGGGCGCACACAAGATCTTCCTCGTGGAAGGCGCCACGTCTTCGACATCTCTGCGATACCGTGGGAGCTCCTTGTATGAGTATTTGATTCTTACGACGTCTTGCGATGACCAACCCATAGAAAACATCGCATGCTATTTTTTAAAGGATAAATGTGGTTCCAATTTACCGATCCCGTTAGGAGTTTGAATGGTTGGAGTGGTGGCGCGGATCGACCTGAGGTAGATTCAAATTCTACGCTGGGCCAGCTCATCCTCCCACCTTCATCTGCACCCTAAGGGTTTTCTAACCATATTCCTCCTTGCCAGTAGTCGTCAGTTATTCCATTCACCGGAATCGATTCAAGGCTCGTATGCCGTCCATGTCAACCGAGGTTTCCATCGCTTCGAGGTTGATGAAATAGTACATACCACACTCGCGACAGCGATCGTCACTTTGTAGACCGTTTGGGATGTTTCCACCGTATCCTGAACTTTATCCTCCAACGCTTTTTTCTTATTATGGATTTTGCATGCCGATGTGGAAGATGTTGTGGCGAATAAAGGTTTATTTTTATAATCGGCTGGATCTGGCAATGCTTTGTTTAGAAGAGTACTTTGTGCACTTTGAATGACGGCCTTCAATTTGTGAAGCACGGCGAATATGTAGCCAATTTTGAATGTTGCTGTAGACAATACCAGTCGTTCTTTAATGCGTGCTGCCTCACTTTGAGTGGATTGGGTTTTTAAACCTAGCGATGAGCCATCCACAATATTTACTCCTTACATTGCGTGACATCGATGACCGGAGTTGGAGACTTAGTCGTAAATTCTGCTAAGCCTTTAAGTCATTTCATCAAGGTCCTTAGCATCCGAATATCTAATCATTTCTGTCTGTTCAGCGCTTTCCAACAATTACTGCAGCAGTCGTGAGCGTGTCACTCAGCTGCGGCTCTTCATCGCTCTTAGACCTCATGACCTTGTGCAGCTTCTATTGGGAATTCGGCCATCTGTCGTCGCGGCATACGTTGAAGCCTTAGGATTCCACCTGTTCCTGCACCTTGGCCACGCTCTTAATTGTTGCCGCCCATGTTGTTGATTCCTTGATCGGCAGTTCATTGTTTTCTTGATTTTTGTATTTATTAATTATTTTATCTTCTATATGTTTATGTATTTCGTGTTTATAAACGTATTTTGTTTTGTTTTTTACTATTATTTATTTAATATCCATTTTCTATAATTAATTTGTTAAATACACATCAGAAGGGGTGTAGTCCAAATCCACTAGAAAGAAACCATCAAAAACTACATATTAGGTTACATAATGGTAAAAGTTTGAATTATTAAGCCGAGACCGTGGCTCGAGGACAATGTAATAATCACATTTTCCGTTTTTTTATAATTTTTTTTTCACTTCGCAGTATTTATTAATCGAAAACATTTAATATCCTCATCAGTCCTGTTCGCTTGAAGTAAAACCAATTTTTCATATGTAGTTTTCTTTGCTAAATTAACCTTGAGATTTTTTATGAATACGTGACACTTTTGCGTTCAAATAATGTGAAATAAGTTGTCGTTTTTCCCGAAAATTCTTTGCTAATTACACGTTGGAAGATTCTATGCAATCACTAGGATTTGAACTCCACTCCTTAATTCTATTGGATAGTGAACAAGAACGTTATTTTTTATAATAGAAAACGTTTCGTTTATAGTAAACTACAGTCGATCATGGTGTAAACTACATAGAGTTGCAACGACTCAGTGAACAAAACCACTTTGGCTAGAACCATTGGGTGTAGGGCTCCCACTCGGGAGTCGAGCACAACCTGTTGCCACCTTTGTCCCAATTCGTTGATGCCGTTTCAGAAATCGCTACCCAGCTCTTAGGATTAACTCGTATGGCCTCATCCCTTTCTGCAGGCTAGCGTTTGGACACTATCCCTGCTATGCTGGGGAGGGGACATGGACTGTACCATGCATTTGAGTGAAGATGAAGTGTATGGCTCATTCTGAAGTATAATACTTGTCAAGAATGATAGCGCTGTACACAGAAACATTTCAATGTTGGCCTCACCTGCATTTATGTTCAGTTTTATTATTAAACCTTGTTACAGCTTGAGACGCTATCAGTAGGGTTCACCATCCTCACAGGAATTACGAATTGATTTTAGGTTCAGGTTATGCCTAATGTAACTAAGACATACATGCCTTCAGAGAGTAAAAATCGGAGCGAGCATTCCAGTGGAAGATGATGTTCACCTTACGATATCCAATGGAAGTACTTTACATGGCGCAACCATAAATAGATCACAATTATGTTTTTGTTTGTTATCTGACTTTTTGTTTCTTTATTCTGTCCAGTGCGAAAGGTGAAAGTCGATTAAACGTATGCAGTTTTTGAAAGTAGTAACCGCTGTTGGCATTTTCAATTTTTGGAGTGCGTAAATGAAATTGGTTTCTGCTCCGTATTGTGGGCCTGCTTGATATAGGAATAGAATAAAGAGTCGTGCTTCTATACTTTTATAGTAGGCCTGACAGAATTCACATTACGCCAAGGAATTGCAGGAACTGTTAACCCGGGCGTCAGATCAAATCAAAGGAGACAAATTTGTAAGAGCTCACACGGCGCTTAATGCCAGTATCCCACACGCGAACAGGGCTTTGAAATAGGGCAGTGGCATCCTGACTAGAAAAAAAAAAACGTACAAGAGGATCTGCGAATAAAAAAGGATCGATCGGTTGCCTTTTTCGGTCAATTACACATGTAATGGCAACCATTTCTGCATAGAAACTTTTGTGCTGTAACATTGGACTCGAAATTAATCGCACAATCGTTTTCATCGACTTTCTTCGAACTCCTCTATTCATCCTCATATTTCTTTCAGTAAGACGTTGCACTTCCCGTTCCACTTTGTTCAAAAAAATGAGTTCCGGAGGAATGTTCGTGTCCACGTTGAGATAAGTATTCCCGCCTTAAAGGGCACATTTTCGTGTACTTTGCCTGTCGCACCTCTTCCAATGATGCGAGGAGGGTTTATATTTCCATGCGCTCGTTGAAAAACTACTAACGACTTCGACGTTTTTTTTTTCGTGGAAGACTTTTTTCGTGGAGTTTTTTTTTCTGGCTGCTACGCTCAACAGATTGTTGCAATAGCAATTGCTCTCGTTCCATTCGTTCTTCTCTTCCAATCTAATGAATTGTATCGATTTGGTAGCTCGATCATTATTTTTAATCGGACGATCGTCCAATTTTTGCTTCTGAGAAATCCGTTCCTGAAAAGCCCTTTGAATGCTTGAGCACCACATGCTACACATGTACTACATACATAGCATGTTGGTCAACACTCCTTTCGCCATGTTTAGTAGTTGGCGGTTGATATAGTACCATTTTCTCGTCAAATTGGGCCCTTTTCAAATCTAATTGGACACTTTTCACGTCGAACTGGACAGTCTTCTAAGCTAGCTTAAGACTTTTGAAATCAAAGTGAGCTGTTAAATATCGAAATGGGCTTCTTATGCGTTAGACTATGCACTCTCCAAAAAGGTTTGCATAATTTTTTGCACAAGGAAAATTTTAGTATAACCTTCTTTGACGTATTAGTTTGCCTTCCCATTAAGCGAACACTTTGCTTGAAATTTTATAAGATTCTCTTTTTTATGGAAAAATAATGCTTTACAGCTTTTTTTAAGAGCAGAAGGGTGGCATTTTTTCGATGCCAAAACAAAAGATTGCGCTATGCACTCGTCCAACACCCAGACCACGATTTTTATGCGATTGGTAGCAAAATTGCTGTTTGCATGGAATTTCACGCCTGTAAACGATAGAAGAAAAGAGTTGTAAAGAACACTCATTTACTCACTTTGATGCTTCATATAAACAGCAGTTACATTATCAGTCAAATAAAAATGGCGAAAAAATTTGTTTAAATTATTACAATGGCAGGTGTACTGAAAATTTTTAAAGAAATAAATAAAAAGATATACCAAATTTTCCTTCGACAGAAATTTATTCTAACTATCCTGGAGCATCTGTCGTTGAACCTGTAAGACGCTCGTTTCGATTTCGTTGATTTCGAAGACTTTCGATTCGAGTTCAGGATTCTTAGGTAGCACAGTCCAATTCGGTTTGAAAAGTGTACAGTTTGATTTTAAAAGTGTCTAATTTGATTTGAGAAGTGTTCATTTCGTCGCGAAAATGATATATATATATATATATATATATATATATATAATGTCGTATGCCGTTATGCCTCTCTGACGCCTTACAGGTTGTTGACCTCCATCAGATCCCTACAAATTGAGCACGCATTCGTCTCTGGAAGGCACTTTTTCCGGTCGTCTATCGTCGAAGTCAAATGCTCCTTCGCAAACAAAAGTCTATTCTTCCTATTCCTCTCACTGATAGGAGTTGATTTCTTAAGGGGACGTCTTCCGTATAGCCCAGAATATCTCAAACGACGTTTTACCGTGCTCACGCTCACTTCCAACTACTAAGTCATCGTGAGCGGCCCCAGACGTCCTTATATCGACGGCGCTCAGCGATGAGTCAAGCCTCGACTTCCTCAGGATGATGGTACCGCTTCTAGAAGTTGTCATCGGAAGCCTGCCTGACGTGGGAGCATCTTCCACGGTTTCAATTTGCTTCATTCCCTTGAATTATAGCAGCCAATGTTGAAAAGTAATCAAGCCTCACAATACGACAATTTCTTCTGGATAGATCGAAAAATAGGTTCTTTTCCTTCAGCTGTTGCTCACTTTTGGCATACGGCAATTGCCAAAGACCACTGTTTGTTAAAATGCTACGATAGGGACTTCATAAAAGACTGTATTAATGAATACAATCGATACCTCAACAACTTATCCTTTAAAAACCTATGAATACGATTGCAGATTAAGGTGACGTTGTAACGATTTTATTTGCTACCACATATCCAAATTTTGTTCTGTTTTGACATTTCTAAGACGGATTATGACAAAACATGCAAGCGTTCACAGACTTTTGGACCAAGGATGCGTTAGCGTTAAATTGTTAAATTTCGTTGAAAAAATAAATAACTGTGTAATATAGTTTCAATCAAAGATATCAGTGAGACCGTTTCATATACCCAATACAACTGAAGAGCATTTTCAAATAAAACTGTTGAAACTTCTTGAATTGACAACTTCCTAACCGAACCGAACACTTTCAAAATAAAGACGAGCGGTATTCAAATTCATTTATTAATTTATTGAAAATTGTTTCAACAGCATTTCAGACTCATTCTTATACTATTGTACAGCGTAATTATATTGGAATTTTTTTTCAAAGAATAGATTGGCTGTTGAGAATATTTCTTAATAATATAATAATTTAATTTTTAAGTTAGTTAGTTAGTTTTAGCTGGAAGGCGTTCAAATTGATTTCGAAAGTTGTCAAAATTTAAGTCTCAATGGTTTCATTTGAAAGTGCCCATCTGTCGTGAAGTGGTATATAAAACAGTCCCACTGATATCTTTCGACTGGAACAGTACTACGCAGCTATCTTTACTTTTCAATTTAATTTAACGATTTAACGAATACGCACATCCCTCCCTGTTTTGGACGCCACTGTATATGCCACATGCTAATGCTCCTGGCCATGCTACTGCCTCAGAAAGAGTGAGATTCTTTGTGCTTTCACGAGCTCTGTTCCACAGCTCATCTAGCGCCTTGGCTAAGTCTCCAAAATCACTAATTCCCGCGCGTTTTTTTCTCCCAACAAGAGTTTCGGAAAGTGCTTTGTCTTTCAGACAGACTTCCATTTTTTACAACAAGGTTTTTTTCGGCAGCGATTTTCTCGTGTAATTCCGTTTCATTTCGAAGCAGCCGCTATGAAATGCACTCTTTCCTTCGGCTTTTGTTCGCTTACGCTTCACTGCTAGCTACTATGTCCCTTTTCCTAGTTAGCCATTAGCCCCACGCAGTCGCAGAGTGCACCATTTTTGACAATAGTCGCCTTTATCTGTTGTCCAGGCATCAGACTCTGCAGTGAGTTCTGCGAGTGCTTTAGTGCTGACCATCTGGAATAGAAAGCAAAAGGCGGAGTTAATTAGCCTCCTTCGGCAGCGCCGTACACTCGACATTTACGACGCCTTGGGTGGAGAGGGATTGCTTCAACGCCATCAGACTTATCTGAAATGGTAAATTGAAGGTTCTATGTAACTGACAAATAACCCAGTTTCGTGACCTTCCTTTACCCGATTGGAGTCTAAGAGAATCAGCTAATCAACCTACTGAAACGGATGGCGTTTGGGTCTCAGATAGTGGGTCCAAAATTACTCGAAGCAAACTACATAGTAACAGTTCCACCGGTCAATTGAGCGTAGTGGGACAGCAGCCGTGTCGAAGGAGATCAGAAAGATGACTTCAGCGCCAGCTAGAGTCTTCACTTTATTGCATAGGGCAAGGTGTTTGAGTTGACAGTCTCTGTCTACTCCGTGGCAAGTCGACTAAAGTCAGGCTATCGTGACTTACGATAGCCTAACTTTAGACGACTGATAACTACCAGCAGCCAGGCAAACACACTATGCGGCCGCTTTCTTCGTTTTATCAGTTACTCTACCTTATTCTTGTTGGTAATTGCGTTTCCGATAACTTTTTAAGACGTTTCTCTATTACTTACAGTGTGCTTGCGTCTTTAATAGATGTAGACGTTTCTTCTTCGTCAATAGATCAGTAGGCTTTGTCTTTTGAGAAGATTCGCAAAAGAAGATACCGCTCCGTCAAACTAAAACGCTTTCAAAAAATGTATGCACGTCCATATGAGTCCATAACGAATAGTTGCTTTAGACGTCGCACGAAGTTAGTTGTTCTGCGTGGTTCGTTATTGTGTGACTGTTTTCTTTTGCTGTTTTGGCATATTATCCCACACGAATATAATCGTGTAATAAACAACAATCCCACCATATGTATAGTAAATAATAGATGTCTATGGTTTAGCCATAATATGTGTTTCTTCCATTCATATCACTGGCAGGCCTCATCTTGTGAGTTGCTCGGGTAAGGCCTTGTTCAGTGTGCACGCGACGCGCGACGCGAAGCATGCGTAGTGGCCAAATTGATCGAGCGACGCGAGTGATCAATTCGGCCACTACACATGGCATCGCGTCGCGCGTCGCGCACACACTAAACAAGACCTAATGCTTGCCCTTCAGCAGTTTTACAATTGTATCAAGACCCTAACAGGGTCATATATTAATGGTCGCAAAGCGGCGCTTATTTCGCACCCGTATAAGCAAATTTTATAGACTGTTCTTGTCTTTAAAGAGGATGTCTGAAGAAGCCTGAAGAAGATGACTACAATCGCCCATCATACTCCTAAATGGATCACCTGTAACAAAGTGTAGGATATAGAAACTTCTGAGGTGTTGGTCATTCTCAAGATTCATCTATTATACATGAGCATATAGTCTGTATGCTGTTAGAGGATGTTTCTTTACGATGAAAACTCTTGCGCGAAGCGAGTCTCCTCTGCTTTCCGGGCACGATGCTATCCGACGCGGTTTGATCGCGCTCAACCTCTGCTCTGCGATATACGGTGTTTGTGGCAGCGGCCCTTCAGTACTACCCTATGACATTAGGATGGGCCTGCTGCCGAAATCGACATGGAACCGGATAATCAGTATCAACTTTCAACACATTTGCTTAAGCATGAGATGGCTGGTACAGTGTCGATATGCAGTTGCAGGATATTTTGCTGAGATCTACATTCTCGCGCCAGGAGGAACTAGAACGCGCACCTAGATCGTGGCATTCTGCTCTTTGAACAGAGGCTGCGGGTTCGAGTCCGCCTGACGCAAGAGTTTCAATCGCGTCAAATTGTAACGGCATGTGGGCTCAGTACCAGTCGCTCAAGGTTTAGGCAAATGTGTTGAAGGATAAAAGTGTGAAGGACGGCGTTACTCATTCCTTTTTGACATGCGCGACGCTACATTTCTAGGGGATGGCATGGAGGCGATTCGAAATCGTATTTGGCCTATGCAGTTACTTGCAGTGGCGTTTGTTGCATAAGTCAGTGCTTTATCTTTCCCAGACAGGTCTGCTACCAATTCTCCGACCCCGGAGGGATGAAAGGCTTGGTTGGCCCTGGCGGAAAATCCGAACCAAGAACTTCGTATCGGGTGCACGCGACACCCGGCGCCTCTTCCGACAGCGCTACCATGCGCTTTCAAGGATAACCAGAAATATTATCTCACTTTCTGGGCTGGACGGTTCTAGAATGCGTGGGAATTTCTGAAGTCACCCACTGGATTACGATGGATGTCAAGAGAAAACCAGGACGCCCACCAACTCGTTGGTCGGATTTCTTCGGGAAAACCCTGAACGAACCATATGACGCTCTTCGTGTCCCTCGAGCGAGGAGAATCCATTGGAACATCCTCGCACGCGATAAGGACGAATGGAGACGCTGCTGGTGCCCGCTCGAGGAACTCGATGATGAACGGGACGACAGGTAATATAGGTGATAAAGGTGATCCTGTCGTCAGACTCGGTACGTAGACCTGAGCACCAGGAAATCGCCTCCAGTTTTAAGGCTAGAAGCTCATCTGCGAGCCTGTATGAAGACTACAGTCGTGTTTCAACAAGTTGTGCAAGGACTCCACTTATTTTCATAGTGAACCGAAACATCTAGCTGGTATCCGGTGAGCATACTCATTGTTCACATTAACTAACGGCTGGCCGTTTTTGAACACACGACCAGCACCTGCGAGCACGCGCTGAATCTGCTTATGTTTCTTGCAAAATGTCCTTTACGTCGCCATCTGCTCTCTATTGGAAAAAGTCCGTTGAGTAGTCGTGCAGGTGCATGGACTTTTGAGCGGTCTGGAGGGTTACTCAAGTTCGTTCTCGTAGCGCGACGAACTGGTAAAGAACATTGTAAAATATGGCGAGTATTGCCTGAAAAAGTCCGAGCAAAACGAGGATGGGACGGCTGCAAGGATGGCGAAGTCCTGGCGCTTTCTGATGGCATGAGTACGCGATGTGGTTTCAATTAGAAGTGCATGAGCCGTGCTCCGGCGCCTGATGAATTTGAAACTCTGCACTTCACTAGCGGAGTAATGCTGACCTTGACAGGTTCGCAGGCGACAACAGACTTGCCCTTCGACACCATGCGGTGCGTGTCTCGTACTAGAGTTCAACTCAGTTTGCCCTCACACAAGAGCACGACTTCATGCAAAGAAGAGCCGGAAGAGGTCCGCTCGAACACCGTCTCTCACTCTCCCTTACTCTGTTTCCGGTTCCATTGTCAAGGCATAAGGCATGCGTACGTGCGCGTCTTGACATGCATTGTCGTTTGTTCGGCCCTAATTGAATGTTTAGTTACGCTCCTTCAGGAAAGGGGTCAAGTCGTGAACGATTGTGAAACGAAATTGGCAAGGAGAGCTCATTTTAGATAAAAGGACTGTCCTTCAGGTAAGACAGAGGAGTTCAGGCTCACAATAGGCGAATAGACGGGAACAGAATAAATTAGCTGAGGCAGAATAAAAGCGCTCGCTGTCTTTTATTGCCGCCGGCAGTGGCGTCTTCTTAAGGCCTCCACAGAGTTCTGCGGCAACGCCGCTCGCCGCAATGGTTAAGGATAGGGTAGGGACGCCGCCGGCGGCGAGCTCTGCGTCTCTGCCCTATGGTTAAGCATAGGGCCGCGGCACTGCCGCAGAACTCTGTGGGGACTTTAGTCTTTGGCCGATTTTTCGTTGCATCCTCAGTGGACAACATTTATTCCTGTTCTCGTATTTAACCGGACACGTGTGCCTGTGCAAATAATTCCAGAGGATACGCATACCACACCTTTCCCAGAAATGGCCTCATCCCTGTGTTCATTCTCTTGTGCAGTCTATGCTCTGCTGTGCGTCAACGGAGGAGAACACTGAATCCAACCAGAAAGTCTTCGTTTTGTCATACTGCGATTGCAGCGTAAGACAATTTACCACGAAGGTGCCAATTCTGTGTAGAGGACGAATTGAGCTGAGGCTCGGCTCTAGGCTAGCACAACCATGTCTTACATTCCTCTGGGGTTGGCTGCTAGGTTTCAAGCTCTTCAATGAAGGACAAGCGCTCTAGTATGCCTTTTGGCTGGCTTATTAATTGTACCGACCGAATACTCGTCCGAAATGTCACTACCTAGATACGGGCGGGAAGGGAAACGCGTGACGCACTCCAAAAAGAAGCCGAATAGAACTGATCTTTAAATTTTTATTGCGCTTACCAAAGAAGTGAATTGTGTATTTTAACGTGGCATTCTCTAGGGCGCAAGGTAGGGCAGTAAGAGGAGGCACCGGCTGCCATGTGCACCTGACTCCACGGCCTTGGTTCGGGTTTCCCGCTACGGCCACACCGAGCCTTCCATCCCTTCAGAATGAATTGAACTGATACTAAACTTGTCTGGGAAGGATACCACACTGAAGGGCTGGTCATCACAAGTCATTGTATAAGCCAAACTCTCAATGCTTCCTTCACATCATCCGTAAAATTAGGACGCGTGGCGCATCCACAAAGGGGTTGATTAATGCCGTCCTTTCTCCTTTATCCTTCAGGCTCAAGGGGTCTATGTAACGGAGGAGGCAGAAAGCGATGATTGCTCAGAATTCGGTTAGTCACTTAAATCAAAGTGATCCATAAAGTTTGGGGTTGTTTAGATACTTTTCGTCGAGTGACGTAACACTAATGTTGCCATCATGCGATCAAAACAAACAAAAATTAACTTTCTACAAGTAGTCGCATTCTACTTAGCCTCCGTCTTCAACGTGGAGATGAAGTTGAGTTCGTAGCGCATCCCAGAGCCGCTTTATCCCTTAATCGTAATAGAATTCAGTTCATCTACACTACTTTCCTCCCATCATGAGTTCACAGCGAGGCCAGAATCGCTCCCTCGTCAGTGCTCGGTGTACGGCTGATTACTATGCAGGAGGTGCGGCGGCACTTTGGGATTTGGGCCTCGATCCATGTTTTATTTCGTATAGCGCATTCCATATATGTCTGCACTACTGCTGCACTATAGCTTCTGGCTATTAAGCCTTTGATCCTGCAAAAAAATGATATACCAGTTAATCAGACAACTGCAGTATTTTCACAGTGAATTAGGGTTGTGCTATAGTTGCGAAGGGACTATCTGCTGAAAAGCGGTAGAGAGGGAATTTGTGCTTAAAATTTAGTAAAACGCTGGCATTTTTACTCGTTTTTATTTCCACACGTTCACGATATCCCATAGGAGTGAAATGAGTGGTACAACCATGCAGGGATTGATTATCAAAAAAAGTATAAAAAGATTGGTTGCTTTCCATAAGGGGTTCTACCACTATTGGTCATTATGTCATTATGGACAATGTTCATGTTGTCAGCAGTCTGGCTTGTGGTTTTCCTGACTAGGTGCCTCTAAAATGTCGTCTCAAATTTGGCGTTACAAGTATGAGATATTGTGCCATAATATAATTTTGAAGGTGAAAAAACTAAAAAAGTTTTATTATTTATTTATTTATTTGCAGACACATATAGAGTCTTCATTAAAAAAGCAACAACGTCTAAAAAGCAGCCAACACAGTCCAGGAAATAACTAACTAGAAAAGAAAACAAACTATACGAATAGCTTGACGAATACATCAAAACGTGAGAGAAGCCAATTAAGATATCATAGAATGTATACCGCTTTTGCGTTAAGTTAAATGCTTCTAAAGCAAATTGGACACTTTTAAAAAGCAAGATGGACGCTTCTGACGCTTCTGAAATCAGAACGAACATCTGCAAATCAAAACGAACGTGATTTCGGTAAGAAAGAACGCTTTAAGAAGGAATGGCTTCTTAGAAAAATTTGCTATAGGTCTCCTGGAAAATTCATTACATAATTACCAAACCGAGAGCTTCTGCCCAAGCCAAGAAGGTGAATACAGCGCTTGAAATTTCATAAAGTTTTTATTTGTTGAAGATAAAGAATGATTTCAAGTGTATTGCAAAGTTTAGAGAAGCTGCATTAATGGAGTTTATTAACGAGTAGCGATTGCGCCATGCACCGGCCCAGCACACCGCAATTTTCCCTTGATTGATAGTGACAATTGTGCCTGTGTGAGGTCACACACTAGTCTACGGCGCAGCAGAAGGAAATGTAGAAAACGAACATATGTTTACTCCCCATTTCAAGTAATTAGCATTTACACTGGTAATGGAATGAAAATTGCGACGCGCTGGATGAGTGCAGTGTGCAACGTCTTCCTTTAATATAGTCAAATCTTACCGCCTTGTGCACTCTAAAAGACGCTTTAGTCTATTTCTTTTCGAAAAATAAGCGCTTTGTAAAGTTTCAAACCCCTTGTTCACTCGTGATCTAACATTGAATAATTTATAAGTACGGTTCATGGTCTTAAAAAGCAACTGCAATACCGTTCCTGTATTTTGGCTTGTGGGCGGTTTAGGCGCAAAAAGCTGCAGTTTTCGACGTTTTCCGTTTTCCCGTACCTCTTTTCAAACACAAAAGTTACCACACGAATCCAATGTGGGCGATCTATGCAGCGATGTAGGTAATGTACCGGTCATAGAGTGGTTCTAGAACAAATACATTGCAGACCTGTGAAATCCAGACGCTGTCGGACGCCAAAACTATATCTTTCTAAAACCACTGGACGATGCCGACATCACTTGATAGATCACCCACATCCGAATGGTATCATATATATTTTGAATAGGCTACTTTGAAGGGAGTTGTGGGAAATTTGCGTTTATTCCGCCAAAAACGTAGAGGGTCGTAGTTCTAGCGTTTCGGCGGCAAATTCAGTTAAATAACATTTTTTTTGGTGTCCAATTATTTATCGTCTGCCTATTTTTTGCTATTTCTTATTTTTCTTAGTGACTTTTAGTCCTAGATGAGTGGTCCCTATCCGAGAAAGCTCCATGCCATTTGTTTTCTGTTTCCTTTTCTTAGTGGTTATTAGCTATTTTCTATTTTAGTTATATAGTCAGTCTTACGCGTATTCTGTTCCCACTTGTCTGACAAGGAAGGGTTTCCAACTCAGGTGAGCTTTTGCGATGCTATTTTGACAGAATGTAGGGCCCTGTGAGCGGGGTCCAGAACCACAGTCAGTTTTTGCCCGAAAAAGACCTGAAAAAGAGGTGTGAAGGTGTGTGCGCAACACTCATCAACCTCTACGACATTCCAGTAGATGTGCCTCGGTGGCGAAGTAGGTAGGAGTGCCGCCTCATAGGAGCACGTCGGCGGGCTTTTCAGTTCGGGTCCGAGTGCTGCCAATATTTTTGCACGTTTTGGTTTGTTGTTATTACGCTTTCTCATGATCACAGGAGGCAATTATAGGCCAGAAATGCTTACAACAAACCAAGGCTCTATTTCCGCCTTCATATGTGCTAGTTTTACAACTATTCATATCTGCACCACCACCATGTCATACCGTATCACCAATGATACCGTAGTTGCACAGAAATACGCTTATCTTACGGTTGAACATTATGAACCCGTACCATATCGGTACATAATTGCACTAAAAATGTTGTTCTCACCTGAACGTTTTGTCGCCGACTACTTCCCATCCGGAATATGTTACATGCAGCCGAGATGGTATATTGAAAGTAGGTAATTAATATTAAACAAAAAGAGTACCACCCGTGACTTTTTTGATTGCAGATTATGGGCCAGATCTACCGACAGGGAAATAATTAATATAGGACTTTTGATTTAATAATGTATAATTATGTAATGTAGACTTTTTATTCCCAGAAAAATGATATGGTGCAGATATAAATAACTGAAAAACTAGCACATATGAAGGCCCAAACAGACAGCTTTGGTTTGCTGTAAGCACAGATGGTGCAAAATTGCCTCCTGTGATCATGAGAAAACGTAATAGCAACAAAGTAAAACGTGCAAGATTGTTGGCAGCACTCGGACTCGAACTGAAAAGCCCACCGATGTGCTCCTGCGAGGCAGCACTTCTACCGCCACCGAGGCACGTCTCTTGAGGTGTCGTAGAGGTTGATGAGTGTTGCGCACACGCCTTCACACCTCTTTTTGAGGTCTTTAAAAAAACGTTCAGCAAAAGCTGACTGTGGTTCTGGACTTCGCTCACAGGGCCCTACATCCTGTCAAAATAGCATCGCAAAAGTCAATAATGAGTTGGGAACCTTTCCTTGTTATTGGCAAGCACAATAAACAACAAACAGAACCTAAAGACAGGAGCGATATTGGTCTGTAATGGCTGTCAAGGAATAGTTTATGTAACCGCAAGATCCTCAGCAAAAATGCCCAAGTCCTTTGATTTATAACATTGAAGAATAGCTGAGTCCATTCAGAAATTCCTCAAACTGAACTAGAAATAAGCCCAACATTCGAAACTGGCAAGCCTATCATACAATAACTCAGTAGTAGTAGAAAACGAGCCTCGAATTTGAAGAATGGCAGAAACTGGGTGTGCATATGCATATGCAGGCGGTCGGCAAACAATGGCGTTACAAATTGGCAACGCTTCCGTTTGAGTCATCCGCTCTTATCGGGGGGCTAAATGCACGTGCGTAAGGTCACGCCGATCTGGCGCTCGCTACTATAACACAAGTATCGGATAGCACACAGGAGGGTCTGGTCGGCCAGACTTCTCTTCTACTCCTCCCGCCTTGTTCTTTACGACCGGCTCGACCGTCTCCTCTGCAACGGTGGGCTGCTTCAGCCCAGCCAACTTGCGCGACGACGTTGTGCGTAGTCTATTCCTCATGAACTTGCACGGCCCATCCCTTCATCAGTTTCGCCTGAAATGGAATGATGCACTTAGATGCACTTATATGTACATAATGCTTTTGGAGAGTACGAGGAGTTACTATTGCATAAGTGCAGCTGGATATTGAAGAAATGGGTGCAACGAACGAAAAGGCATTATATTGTCAGGATATGTACTTCAATTTGCAAGAAGATACTCACTCCTTCGAGGCTTCTTAGAAGCGTAATGGCTGTAGACCGAATTGCCTAGAATTTACCTCTAGAATCGGTATTATCGTCTGCGATAATCTAGTCAAAGTGCAGAGAGGAAATCGAGAACCTACAAAGGGATTGCGCACCTCATCGTTTCATATATAATTTTAGATTGGACCGAATGTTTTTGTATTTCCGACTTCAACTTCCGAATGATCCTAAATTCATGCAGCCTCAGTTGTTTTAGTTGAAGTAAATATTCTTCTACATATACTTGATAAGAATTAAGACGTTAGAAGCAGTTTTCTACAGTGGCTGCGAACAGTTGAGCAATTAGAGGCCTTAAACTGTCGGCTAACTAATTTTTTTACACCACCTTACACACGGTGGAATTTTGCCTTTTAAGTTTTACGAAAAAAAAAATCTAGGAAAGGGTCATGTAGTTATTTGGAGTGACTGCTCGGATGGGTAGAAACTCATCCATCGCCGGCATATTTTCAACAAAATTTCATGCTTTGTTGTTAGTTTCTCATTGGCATCTTTACCTTTAATCACTCAACTTGCAACCAGGATTTCTTTATATACTGTGTCGTCAATAGATCTGCAAATACCAACGATGTGTCTAAGTGAGTTGGAAGTTTTGTGATGATTCATGGGGGCCGGCCCTTTACGATTTTTTGCAAATTGTTTCATTTTATTGGCGCGATCCGCTTTTTCTAATTTATGGCTTCCCTTCTGAAAAAAATGTCTTTCCTTATTTACTAAAGAAAAAACTAACGTTTGCCATTGGCACCCCGTTTGTCGAGGCGCCAGATCGTATGTAGAGTGAAGACAAGTGTACTTTACTTCCTTATTCAAGGATTCAGTAGGTCATCTAAAATCCTGAAACTTCCCCGTTCTCGAGAAAAGTGGATTAAACATTAATTTTTGAGACATCTTAATATACTGTATTATCTTTTTGTGTAAAACCTATACAGTGGAGGAAGCATTGAAATCACTAATACGGCGGGAACCTTTTGTTCGTCTTAGTACTTGTAACCGATTTTTCTAGTGAAAATTATGGTGTCGAAGATGCGCAATTTCTTAAAGGATAAAGAGTGAAAAACTGCGTTAATCAATCTCTCTTGGGATATGCCACGTATTCCACTTCTGCGACATTTCATTGAGTCGATTTGATCTATACATGCAATTACTGCGGTGGCCATCCAACTGACAAGTCAGTGTTTCATCCTTCCCAGATAAAACGCCAATTCAATGAGCCCGGAGGTAAGGAAGGTTTAGCGGACCTAGGCTGGACCCGAACCAAGAACTTCGATTCGAGGTGCAGCCTTCCTCCAACTTCATCTAGGAGCACTTTTCTTCCAAGAAGTTAGCGTTGTTCTTTTTGGATCCTATCAAAATTCGAATAATATTTTTTCAACTTAGATGGGCTTTCTTAGCTGTTGTAGAAGATCTGTGCGGCAGCAATGGATAAACCTTAAAAGAATACCTGACTGGTGACCTCTTATTTTAAAAGGACTTGGGCAGTCTTGCAAAAGACCATCCAGATTAGCCTTCCGCTTTCTCGTTTTTCAATTGCGGAAAGTGTGTAGAAACGGCGGTTGTCTTGATAAACCACTACACTCCTCAAGCGTTGGCGGTTATTATTCTTCAGTGAATTCCGATCATCAGGCCTATTTTAGCATTGTAGTGTCTTCAGATTTTCCTCAGTTTTTCTGCTATGCAGAATATTTTCGGCACATGTCGGAAATGCGCACCGCAGTTGCAGGTAGGAGCGCACCAGTGAATCGGTGAATCGTAGCTAGCAGAGTTCATACCGACCACATGCCAACCAATCAGGGTACCTTCCGTAGACATCCTCCCTGAGTAGCACGCCCATTCGATACGGTCTGATGAGCTGGCGTGTTCCTACCTCCCATTGCGGTACGAATTTCCGACACATATCATATTTTCTATGCCTAGAACCTCCACATTATCTACGTAGGACCTGTTGGGAAGCTATTCTGAATGCTAGAATGGGTTTGGTAAAAATTACCAATTTCAGGAGAATGTGTACTTTTAAGCAAGTCAACTCAGTGAGTGAGAGTTGCATAAGTTCGACCATTGAACTATAGCTACAGTATGCTGACAAGCAAGGCGATTAAAGAAGATGTTCACATTCCAAGAAATTGTCCAACGAGTTATATTTCGGTTAACACGGAGTTTCGTGGATCTAGCAATGCCAGTGTATTGCTCATCTACGTGTTCAGTGTTGCTTGGATTTCACGCCGGGTTATCTCTTATCATCGCGAACACATTCGTCTACTACGTATACCGTCCCGTAGTGTGAATCACTGTGATCATTTTGTTATTGAAACGCAACGCTTCACTGTTCTCTACTTGTTCCCTGCACTTTCATTTTCCCCATGCTTCCGCATGTTCCATACCTCCCCAAGGTGCTTCTAGAAATGTAAGATTGCCGCCCTTTTGTAGTTTTGTGGATTTTTTTGCTTTTAGCGGAAAAGAAATTTTAAAAAACCACCGCTAATAGAGCGTTTTAAGACGATTTTCTTTCAACGACACAACCGGTGTAGCCAGTGAGCTCCAAAATTAAAAAGTTTAAGGACCTTCTGTTTGTTCCCGTGATGCTCACTTTTACTGCTTTTTCCTTTCCAAGAGAAAAAAGGTCAGCAATACTGTTTTAAAAAATTCTCAAGTATAGCGAGCAGCATGAAAAAGTAAAACCTACAAGGAAAACCTCACGAGATATCACTGTTGGGCGGCTGGAAGGAGTGCCGCGTTTTGGTCACTGAAAGTCCACTCTCATTTTTCTCACTCTCAACTCTCATCGTCGATTAGCAACCTCCCCATCTACAAGCTTACAGTCCTCCTGAACGAGAGCTTTGAATTCCTCACCTCTTCATTTCTCATATGGAATTTTCTGATTGTCTTACTTGTGCTGCTTAAACGGGTACGTATCTACCTTCTCGATCAGACGCCGTCATGTCATCTCCTTTGACACCTTCACGTCTTTATCCGGATCTCCAGTGTTTCCTTGGATATCGTGTCTATTAGGGGGAAGGGGGGGGGGGGTCAAAAGTAATGAGACTCTTCGTGTCCACATATCTCGTGTCTGGAGTCTGGTTTCGTGCCTATCGTATTTGTATGCTACTCATTGAAGGCCACCTGAGAAGTTGCCACTTCCGCCCTTTCCGGAAGCATGCCAAAACCCCATTCTGTCTCATGCCGAAACCCCAGTCTGAGTCTACCTGTGTCGCGCAAATCTCGCCCAATTCCCAACCCCGAGCAGCGTGGACTCAATAGTCCACGCAAGATGAGAAGTACGTCTTCTACCTTAACTCCGCCAAGCAGCGAGTCTGGGTGAGGCCTGGTGACCCGTTACCGACCTTCTTTCGGCGATATGTTCATGGCGAGAAGCACCTTCTGAGCCTTTGAGTCTGCGTCCCGGGACCGATATACTGGAGGCTGTTTACCAAAAGCCCGTCGATGGACTACAAGGCCATGGCAAACGAGATAGAAGAGGTGCACCTGTGACTCGAACTTATTCAGTCGAAGCGCTTCAAGAAGGTCCTCCTCTTCGACAACGCCGCACCCTATCGAGAACAAGTAACCACGGATAAGCTTGCCCAGCAGGGCTACGTTCACATGCTTCGCCCACCGTATTCGCCGGACATCTCTCCATGCGACTACCACTACTTCTTGAGCCTACAGGACTTCCTGGTCGGACGGGACACAGGAACCCAAGCAGTCCTTGACAACCATATCGAGCGTTGATCAACACCAGGCCCATGCAGTTCTGGAAAGATGGGATCAGGAAGTTGGCTGATTGATGGCAGCAAGTCATTGACCTTAACGACGAACACATTCCTCAGTATCGTTGAGCTGTAATTGAGTTATAGAGGGATAAAGATTTTTTTCAATTTGTCTCACTACTTCTGCCCCCCCCCCCCTAATAGTTCCTTGGATGTTTTCTTTAGAAGTGCTTACATTTAGGGGACAGAAGGCCACTCGTAAGTCTGCTTTTTCTTTTCTTGATGAAGCAGACGGTCTGACGAACTACACCTCGAAATTCAACGTGACAGCTTACACGGAGTTCAGGTCCTCCGCTGTATTTGAATGTATATGGCTGGTATTCTTGAGAGCTAATGTCAGATTTAGAAAACTCGACACTACAATTAGGAGTTTTACACTAAGTCACAGCCCACAGAGGTGCGTGGTAGCCCAGTTGGAGAAGCGGGCCGATTGTCAGATGCACTTCCCATTTCGGATGCCTCGCGCCGGCCAACAACGTCTTTCATCCAACCCTCCGTGAATGGCTAGCAGACTTGTCTGCGAACAACAGAACACTGACTTGCAGACAGAAAAGCAAGGTACAGTTGCTAATGGCAGTGGTAGTAGCGCAAGCTATAAGTCATTCAATTGGAAAAATTTAACTGGAAAATAATAACAGTTAGTACAATCGCTTTACACTTTAGAGGTAATATTTTGCTGTGAAATTTCTTTATTACCTTTTTCTACTGTATCATTCAACTGTATTTTCACAGCTTGTCTCTTATCTCAGACCTCTTATCTCTCGCCTTTCATATCCATTTCATATCCATATCCTCTCATTATCTTTAATTATCGTTCACTATCTTTTCCCTTCCTTCCTCCACTGTTTCATTTATGTTTTTCCTTTTCTTTTTCCTAATACACATTCCTACCTATCATAGGAAGAACTTAAAGATATCATTATATATGCTTCTGCACTTCTATGACGGGTCAAGGGAGGAGTATCATACAAAGGATCATCTGCAGGGAGTGGCGAAACGAACCTTTGATTTCTTTCTAGTGTAATCAAAACTATCAGTTTTTCGTTTTTTTTTTTATTCCACGGTTTCTCTTCTCTTGTCTATCGGCTGGCCGCCGCAGGTCCATTGTATTGGCCGAATACGCAAACCGTCTCCACGACATCCAGTTGGAGTGGAATGCGTGGCGCATCCCAAATAAGGGCATTGATCAGCTCTGCCCTTTATCCTTATCCTACCGGACCACAGACGATATTGAACGGCCCGTTACCATTCATTCTTGCCATCAATGACAAACTTACGGGCAATTTTTTTCTGCCGCACTCTGTAGTGGAGTACTACTAGTACGCTAGCTCCGTGTCCAATCTATCAAACGGCAGCCGGCCGTACTTAGGAAATTCATTTGGCAGAAAAGGTCGAAACTCGCTAAAAAGGCGTGATGGAGGCCGAAGAAGTGCAGGGAGCCGCCGCTCGCCCATCCGCTGCCCACTCTGCGTTCATAGTGCTCAACGGCCCGTAGTACGTTGACAATTTTTGTCGTCGTGGCTCCAGTACACGCGTCGTCATCCCGAGACCGAGGAACGGACGGGCACGGCGAGCCCGGAGACACATTAATATGTAGCGGGCTTCGTTGCGCTCCGTCCGTCCGTCGGTCGGTCGGTCGGGTTCGTCTGAGTGTGAAGGGTGGAGATCTCTCGGTCGGCGTTTTGCACCCGACGCTCTCAGCCACCGGACACGGGCACGCTCATACATCGCCTGCCGCGCGACTGAACTCTGTCTTCAGAATCTCCTTAACGGCACCGGTCGCTGCTTCAGCGATGAGAACGGCGATGGCAACGGGAAATCTGCGGTGAATTCACTTCCTCGACCTCATCACCGCCGCTTGTTGCGCTGCCACGCTACACCTGCTCCCATGCACTTCCTCACGCTGCTTCGTGTCCGGCCGTGCACAGATCGCCGCGCATGCACTTTTTATCATGCTACTACTAGTAGCTGCACTATCGTATCAGTGAGAGTAGCGTACAAAAACCTACTCCCGCCACGCCGGACCGCGGTCGGGAGTTTTTTTCTTCATATAGGCGGGCGTCCCTCGAGGATCTACTGCAATTCACGGCCGACCATTCACTTTTTCGACGTCTTTTCAGATACGTGAACGAATGTGACGACAATTGCTAGACGACCTTGTTTGGCTATTTTGTAACTATGCAACGATTACTGCTTTATGGACTGATGATATCTCTAGTTGGCACCTGCGCCGCTATTAACACCGTGAGTTCTTTCCCATTGAAGAAATAATCTTTAGGATCAGGCTTGCATTGAACGAGATACTTTTTTTTACCTCGTCTTATGCGGCACTTTCCTTTGCGTCGCACTAGAAGTTAGGGTTTACTGCCAGTGTGATAACTTACCGGTGCCGTAGCCTTCCAAATCTTGGGAGGACAAAGCTTTCATAATACGATGTCAGGGTACAGTGTGTCTCGAAAAATGTATACACTGATTGAAAGGTGATAGCCTTGTTCATAGTAAAGGTACTAAAGAAGTTAAGTTCTCATATGAAAGCCTAAGAAAATAGAGATTTTCTTTCATACGAGAGGCATGGAACGCGCAGTGGACTCCTCTGGAATTTTCTATTTTACACTCGATTGATTGTGTTTCGCTTAAATACATATTATAATATCTACGCAAAGTGGTAGTTTCGATTGACTTGTGCTTATTTTAGGGCTCCAAACTTAATTACACATTATAGCTTGCGAAAAATGGAGAGTGTTCTAAAAAAGTGCAGGTACTGTTTGAAAGGTTCTCATATTGCTGCTGATCAAGTTTTGAGGGCGCTTGAGACTCATATGCAAGCGGGGGGTAACGGGAATTCTGCGACGTGAAAACAGTTAAGATTGCGCCATGCACACGCCTGAAACCTTGCATTTCAGACCCGATTGAGTGTGCATGAGCTGAATGCTTGTTACAGTCTTGTTGCTACTTTGTCATATTAACCTGTGCTGTGCTTCTTTTAACGTTTTCCGTCGTTCAGTAGCTGCATTTATGCCAATTAACCTCTCCATTCGGCTTAAATGTTGCTTCATTCGTCCACAGAATGCGCCTTGTAAAATGCGGCTCCTGCTCACATTTAAATCGTGTAATCAATAAACTCGCATGTAGGGTCTCTTTCACGAGGTTGTCAAGTTCAAAACGCTAAAAGAAGCACAGAATAGGTTAATGTGACCAAGTAGCAAGAAGATTGTAACAAGCATTCAGCCCATGCACAGTCAATCGAGTCTGGAATGCAAGGTTTCAGGCAGGAGCATGGCGTAATTTTGACTATTTTCACGCCACAGTCATCTCGTCGCCTTGTGCTTTCATATGAGTCTCAAATATCTCCAAATGCTTTACTAGCAGCAATGTTGCAACCGTTCACATAGTACCTTTATTTTTTTAGAATACTCACCATTTTCGCAATCTATAATGTGTAATTAAGTTTCTAACTCTAAAATAAGCACAAATCAATCGAAACGACCACTTTGTGAGGAAATTATGACATGTATTCAAGCGAAACACAATCAATCGAGTGTAAAATGCTAAATTTCAGACGAGTGCATGGCGCGTTCCATGCCTCTCGTATGTCAGAAAATTTCTATTTTCTTAGGCTTTCATATGAGCCTTTAACTTCTTTAATCTTTAGTTAGTCGCTTTACTATGAACAAATTTATCACATTTAAAACAGTGCATAAATTTTTTGAGACACCCTGTATATCTAGACTATTAGTAAAATGATATAAATTCTCACTCGTTTAGTAACACAATAGTTCATATGAGCATATGAGGTTCATATGAGGACGAGATCAATGGGAAAGAGGGTGAAATTTCTCTAGTCGTAATGAATGCGCCTTGCGCTCATCCAGCGGTTGAACGTTGATGAGAAGCTCAAAACGAAAGTATGTAATTCTGTTGAACATTTCTCCTCCTCTGGTAAATAAGGAGTCTTCCCAAACTCAAGCGGCAATTTCAAACAAAACCTCGTTATTCTCTTCAGTTCACCTTCCGTAGGAATTCGAGTTGAAAGTTGGATTTGATACTACGTTACCTGGGAATATCAGTGAATTTCATTGGCAGAGGTTTGCCAAGTGTAACAACCTTTACTTTAATCGAGACGGGCGAGCTTGAAGAAAATCGAGAAAAAATAAGCAAAAAGTCGAAAACGGCCGAAACTTTCTGTCCGACCTAATATTTCACTAGCATGCTTCTAGTTTGGCCCAAAAATTTTGCCTAAAGTCATGAAATATGTAAAGGATGTCCAAGCGTGATGAAACGCTGCCACCTGGGTGTTCTTAGAGTAACTGTGATTCTCTATAAGGGCATCCTACTGCTCTACTATTAACCATGCAAATTACTGGCGTACTGGACGAGTGTATAGTGTGATTTGCAACAATTACTTACATACCAAAAAATCTCCACTTCGTTCTGCCTTCAAGCTGTGCTCCAAAATTTTTCTACCACATACAGTGATAAGAATTTTATATCTATTCAAAGGAGTTCTAAGACATTGCGCAGATGAAAACAAACGGCTTCCATGAGGGATAAATAGAGAGGGCATACTGAATGAAGTGAGTATAAACGACGGAACACGGGAATAATTGCAACGCTGCATAAACGCACAAGGAAAAAATGAAATATAGTATTGACGTCTAGAAATGGATGTTGTTTGAAACCTTAAAAAGTATTTCACATATATGTACAGTAGCCCAATGGAGATTTATAAGGGTTAAGAGATATTGGAAAACCCTCATCGTTCTAGATAGATACTATTTTCCATGGTCTGCTTCTGAGAGTTCTCATACCACCCTGAAATAGACAAATGAAGTTTGGCGTTAAGATTAAAGATAACTTTCTTTTACAGTAGAACACGCGAAGTAGTACTGAGTGTTTTAAGAGAATCGTTTTTTATCGTTGTAGAGATATTTGGTGACGACGATTTTTTGACGAGTTATAAGTTTATGATCCATGTTTACAACACTTCTAGCGGACCCTGTTAGGAAGATTTGTTGAGATCTTGACAATTTGCTTCACATTTGCTTCCAGTTGTAGTAATTTTAATTTTAGTGATGGCGGGGAACTATTCTTTATTACATCGATTTTGAGTTTTTTGTTGTTGAGAAAATCCTAACATTCTAGAGAAACCATGCTAGCGTGAAAACTGAACTATGCTTAACTATGGATGGAGCGCTCTTTGAAAGTTTCGAAGAGATAACAAATGCATCCAATGGCTTTAAATTCGATGTTATTACGTGTTGGATTCGCAATTTGTGTAATATTTTATGTGGCAGAAAAATTTCTAATGTGATCTGCAACCTGTATACTTCCGCGTTGTCGTGCAACGCCGTCGTTCAAGAAGTTTTTCTACCTCTGCTTTGCACGCAGTTTTTGCTATTCCCAGTATGTATGTGAATTCCATCTGTCAGTGCCGGTCAGAAGTCTATTGAAGACGTGTTGAATGCGTTTCTTCACTGTTACACAGTGCCTATCACTCCACATCATGCGGAATCTGCATGAAAGGAGCATTCCCAGAGGAATTAAAAATAGGTGCCACAAAAAGGGCGCTTTTTGCGCTCGTCACTTGAAAAACGCCTCAACGTGGAATAAGATTGCCTTGCTCCATTGGTTTTCAACAGGGCACTGCAAGGGCTCTAGAGCGGTGCGCCTTCAGATGCGTGTGACATAAGTAGTTCCTCAGTTATAAGTACGTTTTTGACGTATAACTACAACCGAAGTTCTAGAAAAGCATGCCCTTCGCCATCGTTTAAGTGTTTTGGAATATAGTGTTATTCCTTCAGATTTCGAGTAAAGGGCACGACACAAGTCAAACATGCGGTGAGGATTACCCTGTTAACTAGCCACAGATAGAACTTATGACAATTCCTTGAAATAAAAATAAGAGTGATTTTTAAGCTGTTTAGGACAAACGTTAGAAAGCACGAATGACGGCAACACAAACAATTGATAAGATGGAACGCATTAATTGAAGTACTGAAGCGAGAGAATTCACTGAGGTAGAAGTTGAGTGGTACAACTAGGGTTTGGGCAGCGAACGTCTAAAAACTGAGGAATCTTTTCAGAGGATAAAGGATAAAGGATAAAGGACGGCGTTACTCAATCCCTTTGGGATGCGCCACGCATTCTACTTCTACGGGATGTCGTGGAGGCGACTTGAATGCGTATTTGGCCATACAATGACTTGCGCTGGCCAGCCGATGAACAAATCAGCGCTCTGTCCTTCCCAGACAAGTCTGGTACCGATTCACCGACCACGGAGGGATGGAAGGCTTGGTTGGCCTGGGCGGGAAATCCGAACCAGGAACCTGGTATCGGGTGCACGCGACAGTCGCGCCTCCTCCGACTGCGCTACGCGCACCCTTTTCAGAGGCCATTTGCTTAATGTACGGAAAATTAGGCTTCAAATATTTCCCATGAAAACAGCAAACTTGTAGGTGGACCTATGATACAATGCAAACCCTAAAATCGTCGTTAAAATTTTGTTGAATTCTCGAAAAATTCCGTCAAGTCGCTAAGCCAGATGTTAACGGAAAAAGTCGTTAATCAGTCGTTAATTATCGTTAACCGTTAAATGTGCAGCCTTGTTATGGACAGCAGTGACTCTTTTCGAAACAGAGCTTGCGACCGAGCAGAGCGGTAGAATTGAATAGAGCACGTCGAAGTTCTGCGTCGTTGATTCAGTTGAAAAATGTATGATATCTGTTGAGATTTTTGAATGAAGATTCCTCTTTAAACATGAAAATTGGTCAGTTCACTCCACAAATACACTCGTTCTCAGGAAGCTCGTGCTGTCTGTCCGGGTGTTCTTCGGTCGGACTGCGTCTCCTATTAAGTAGGTGTTCGGTCGTGCGTAAAGCTAATGCATGCCGAGTTTCCTCAGTTCACGTTGAGTTGTGAGACCGATCTTAGCTGGACCTGAGTGGCTAAACAGCGAATAACACTCGAAAAAATCGAGGAATCGTTAAAACAACAACAACAAAGCTTGAGATGCGCTTCCCGTCAAGTGAGGTATCTATGCCCTCTTCACGTCAAACTGGACACCTTTCGAATAAAATCGGGCAATTTGTATTTGGCCACTCTTCTAAACAAGCAGGGCGCCTTTGATATTAATCTGAGCATCTTTCAATTCATGGCGAGCGTCTTCTAGAATAAACTAGAGATCTTCATGAAGGTCAAAATAATTTCTTATCTAAGGAAAGGCATAGTAATTTTAATATCTATCCTAGACCGAAGGGGGGGGGGTGGCACCGCTAGAAAAAACAAAGCAAACACAAACATGGTGGTCCATCATCGGTAGGAAATTGCGTGGGAATGTCCTCCCGTGAGCAAGCTGAGTATGCAGACTTTGTGAAACAATGGAATTTCATTTTTACCATTGTTGTCAAAAATATGACACTGAATAGGACAGAGGTTTGCCCTGAGGAGCAGTCAATAATGCCGATCCAGATGTGAAGATCTTCTTCTGTTAATCATGCCAATTGTGACAGATAGCGGGACAAACGAACAAATATTAGCATTGTATTTATAGCAGAATCACTTGAGTTTCTTTAAAAAAATTCGAATGAGAAGGAGTGACAGATACTTAAAAGGAGGCGGCGGATGTCGCCCGCACCCCGTATCATGGTCATTGGATGGCGGATTCCGTTCAGGTTAACCAAACCTTCAATTCCTCCGGGGTAGGTGAGTTGCTACCGAACTTGGCTGGAAAGAGTAACTACCGGCTGGTTCATCGGTTGGCAATCGCAGGTTCGTAGTAGAGCCGAAATCCTATTCAAATTGGTCCGCAACAATCCATAGAGGTAGAATGCATGGCGCATCCTAAACAGCGGTTGATTAACGGCAACCTTTATCTTTTTATCTATTTTAAGATCTTTTGAAGCCAGTCAACAATGTATAAGGGATTATAATATAAATTTCTGCAGTAACTACTGTTTTAATTTTTACTCGGCCTATTCAATTTTGCTGGGCTTGGGGATTTTCATAGAGTATCTGGTCATTACTGTTTAACATCCTGTTCTCCCAGTCATTTCCATTTTGCTCGCGTCGGTAGTCTGGCGTATTTGAATGATTTGGGGCGATTTCTTTGTAATTTACGAATAAATAAATAAATAAATAAATAATCCATGAGCCTATCTTACGTTTTGCTCACATTTTTTCAGCGCAAAAACACGTTGTTTCACATTGCGTGCAACATCATGTAGCCATGTACATATTTGTCATGGACGGGCATGGCCCGAACCATTTTTTCAAGCTAACGGTCCTCTCATAGGAGTGACGGGCGAAAACAACGGCCCTGAGAAACTTCTCCTTGTGAGAACTCATGGGTGAGCCGAAGGACGACGTCCGTTTTTTTTTGCGAGGATACTGAGGTGGTCAATTTCGATAAGATTTTTTTGATGAGACAGATTGGGGTGTGTAATGTTGCGCTATGTGCGTTCATGATGTTCCATTTTCACGCCGAATTGGACACTATTCAAATCAAATTTTACACTCTTCTAAGCTAACCTATAACCAATGACTTTTGAAATCAAATTGGACACTACTATGCTAGCCTAAGAATTCTGAAATCAAATCGAACGTCTTCTTAATCGAAAGGAGTTTTTTTTACATTGAGCCAGAGACTCGCCAAAAAGGTTAGAATAATTTTTTGTTTGAATAAAATTGTAGTATATTTTTCTTTGAAATTTTAATTCACTTCCGAAAAAATGAACGCATTATCTGAAATTTTATACAAATTTTATTTTTTTCGAGGAAAAATAATGGTTTAAAGTTTGTTTTGAAAAGCAGAAAGGTGGCTATTTTTCAGAGCTAAAAAAAGAGATTGCGCCATGTCCTTGTCCAAGATGTCGCAATTTTTATTTCATTGTTAACAAAATTTTGCTCAGCATGGAATTTCACACCAACAAACGATGTAGCTTAAGTTTTTGTAAAGAAGATACATATCCTCATTTTGATGCTTGCTCTTCGAGTGTATGGCGAAGAGTTTATTCGAGGTGGTTCAATTCGCTGGTTTCAGGCTCGCATCAGACGTGCTCCCGCAGTATGGGGAGATGCTGCACCGGACTACTCGGCAGTTAAACTCGGAAATGCGCCATATCGTTATTTATATGCGCTTCTATTCGTTGATGATAAAATTGTAAGTGCTTAGAATACCTCCACTGGCTTCTTTGTTCTTTCAAAAACAATAGTCGGGTTTTCAGACGGGTTTCTATGAATATGATATGGTACGGGTCAAAAGCAATATACTCAAAGTTGTCGAGGAAGCGAATACGGTAAGAACCACTGTTTCGTTCACAAAAAACAACTAAATATACTATTGTTTTTCCAGTACTTTAACCAACTTCGCCTCGGAATTGTTGTTGTCGACGTCATGCAGACGATGCGCAGTAATTTAAGTCTGTATGGATTCCAGGAATATCGTCGACAACGGTTGGTTCTGAAGTCATGCTAGACGCTAATGTGGCCTGTATGGGGAGGTAGGATCGTACTGATCAAGCACACGTCAGCCAATCGGGCACGATACCAGCCATAGACCCCGTCAAACGGCTAACACACCCATTCGACGCGGCTGATTGGTCTGGCTTGTCATTCACTCCCCATGTAGGCCATACTAACGACTAGTACCGTAAAATGCTCAGGTAGTGATGAAATCAGTTCATGATGTATAGTGTTATTAAATGCCTTAGCTATCCAGTTTTGTAAGAATAAGGATCTTGCGAATTATCACACTTCCTCATTGCTTCCAAGACGCTTTTGCTTTAAAGACATAAACAAAAGCATATGATTTTTCGATCTAGCGTACTCTTATCACCACGTCTAGGAATGGCGACATGACTGAAGTATTCAGGTTGAACTTCGCAAAACAATAGCCTGCTGTCCATATGCAAAGTGATTGCAAACGCAGTCACAATACTTCGAGCTGATTCCATTGCACAGTCCAGGAGCTTGAACGCAGAGGACACGGTCGTCCCAAAAATTGCTCCGATTCCTGTGCTTTCACCACTTTCAAGGGAAGGGTCTGAAGAGTATGTCTGGACGGAGGTAGCGGATCATGTAGAGCGAATTCCCACCCCTCAATTAGTATAAAAATGGGTTTATTTTTTGCTAATTCGTTAAACCCAAGGAGTAAGGGGACCTTGAAGTTACAGTGGAAGACGGCGCATCACGAGTTTGGGGGTCTTGTGCGCCGTGATGCCTCTGCCGACAAGCGGCTCGGGGCGCAGGGGTTAGTGACGTTGCTTCATGAGAGGAAGGTCGAGGGTTTGGTTCTTCTGCGCTGCTGCATCTTTGCATTTCAACTGATTGGTTGAGATTTGGGGGGGGGGGTTGGTCTCTTTTGAAAATCCGAGCAGAATGGTTTTTCCCGAGGTCATTGGTCCATGTATGGAAACAGACTGTGAGGGGCCTACAGCCTTTATACGCCGCCCGTATGGTGCCCAGTGCTGCTTCATGCGCTTTGTACCTGTGAATCCCTGATGTTGAACATTTATACATCATCATTTTGAATACCACAGCATGCAGCTGGAAAATTAGGCAAAAAACGTCTGAAAATGGTACAGACGTCAGAATCCCCCAACTCTCAACCAATCAGTTGAAATGCAAAAGTGCAGCAGCGCAAAAGAACCGAACCCCCGACCTTCCTCTTATGAAGCAACGTAACTTCCACTACGCTCCGACCCGCTTAGCAGTGGAGGCATCGCGGGCGTACAAGACCCCCAAACTCGTGAATCGCCGTATTGCATTGTAACTTCAACCCCCCCCCCCCCCCCCACCTACTCCTTGGGTTTCACGACTTGGAAAACAATAAACACATTTGTATACTAAATGAGGGGTGGGAGTTCTCCCTATATGACTCGCTTCCCCCGTTCAGACATACGCTTCAGACCCTTTCTTTGTTAGAACGAAGAAACTAAGCGGAGGAACTGTAGAGATTTTCAGTGAGGTGAAATCAGCGAGATGTGTGGAATGTGTGTTATTTTGGGATTTTCCGGAAACTGCAATTATTTTCTCGACAACCTACAATAGGGATGATGCAGTTAAACATGGTAGCAAGTATTCGACGTGGCAGTAATATGTATTTCAACACAGTATTGGTTGGTTGTTAAGATGTAGTTGAATCTAAGCGAGTAGCCTTGATAATTAAGCTAGCATTCGTTTATAATGTGGTATCTACATTTTTTACCTTACTGGAAGTTTGGACACATGAGGCGAGCTGGTTCGTAAACAGAATCGAACTCACTTTTCCCGTTGAACGCTTGAATTAAGTTTGCTCCGCCTATCAGACAGTACTGGAGTTTTATTACAGCGTGTAACAGTGCACCGTTCACAAACTTCGAGGGTTGAGTCAAAGTTGGAGTTTTTCCAAAGCGGATGATGACCTTGGCCTGGTCTTACAGAAGTGAAGTTGAGAGATTGATTGCAGTCTTGGTGATAGTGGTCACTTGAGATTCTTGACAACTTTTTAGAACGTTGTTTAAGGGGATGAAAAGCACATTGTTCCGGGGGTTGGATCTCGGAAGTCCTTCTGATGACGTCAATATATATTTCGTTATTGATAACCTCTTTTTCATACTGCGATGGTTGCGATGTTTTACAGAAATGTGCCTTTAGCAGAGAAAGTACCTAGTTGCATAGTTATGTAGTTTCAGCAAAGCGAATTAATTCGGTACAAATTGCAAGTGCGAGTTTCTGCGAGTGAGCCATGTACACGATTTTCGCCTGATATCTTCGAGTCACAAGAGAAGAGTGGAACTGTGCGCAATCGTTTAGGTTTTAATGGCAGTGTAGTATAATCTATTTGTGTATCTTGAAATAATCAAGCATATTAATGTCCCGCAGTGCAGTTTCCTTACCCCAGCAAATTTTTCTAAGTGCTTACGTACATAAAAGATAGGTCTTTTGCTAGTACATATTTTTTGCAACATGTTCACAACCATTTTTAAAATTTTTTATCGAAAACACACATTATCTCAAATATTCCTTTGAACAACATAATAAAAGAACGACCGATTCTTTTATGGCCCAAAGTCGATTTCTCTTAATAGGTAAACTAAATATCGCGTTTATTTAATAAGAACTACTAGTAGCAGGAGGGAGAACGGCTTTACTCAATAAACTCTCTTGGGATGCGCCACGCATTCTACTTCTAAGAGATATCGTGGAGGCAAATGAATGCGTATTTGGCCACACATTGACTTTCGGTGACCAGCCGAGGAACAAATTAGCGTTTTATCGATAGCAGAGCATTTTTGTACCAGTTAGGCAACTCCGGGGGATGGAAGGCTTGGTTGGCCTGGGCGGGAAAACTTGTCGCAACTGTGTACCTAAAGTCTCTTTTTTCTGATTGTGTAACAATCATGGAACAATAGTTGATTAGCGCGCTTTATCAACCTTTTTAAGGACAATGACACCTGTATTCGATTGATGAAGAGCACTGGTCACAATCGTGGAGGGCGTGTTAACAAATTTTTTACACAGATTTTTTTAAAATTTTTAGCCTTCACAAGCTGCCGGCGCACGATTTCGCGGCGCTGATCACCTATCGTTACGCTGGTGGTCTGGCGTTTGTTGGTGGTCTCTGCTCGGATAAGGCTGTCATGCTGTGCGGGGTGAGTGTGCTTAAACTTTCGGCGATTGTTGGGAGTATGTCGAATTCCAATTAGAGCAGAGTAACATGGCACAGTGACTAGCTATTGCAAGGTGAATAGAGGGTTTTGGGCACTGGATCAACGAGAGAGATAACGTCCGCAATAGCGTACATGTTTGCAAGACGGATATTATCTTAGCTGTTCAGAAGTTCTGGTTGGGCGTCTCCGTAACTGCTAGCTGTTAGCAGGACGGTCACCGCCTCCATCTACACCGATCAGCTCGAGAAACTAGCCGCCGCCATCCGAGAAAAGCGTCCCCGACGGGCCTCGGTCACCCTGCGGCACGACAACGCGCGCCCCCATGTGGCGAAGGAGACCCGGCAGAAGTTGGCAACGCTCGGCTGGGAGACTGTTGCCCATCCGCCGTATTCCCCGGACCTCGCCCCCTCCGACTACCACTTGTTCCGCCCGCCGAAGCACCATTTGGCCGGAAGAAAATTCACCAACTACGACAACCTCAAATCCAACATCGCGGACTTCTTCGAGTCACAGTCCCCGGAGTTCTGGGCGAAGGGCATCGGCGACGTGCCCAATCGATGGGCCACTGTTGTGGATAACTGTGGTGAATATGTTGTTGGTTAGACTTGTTTTTCAATAAAGTTGAAAAAATTAAAAATGGTGAAATTTTCGGACAAGAATTATTGGACAGCCTGGTAGAAGGTAAGATGCCAGATAAGTGGTGGAACAACACATTGTCTCCAAGTAAAGAATTTGTACCCAATGCTCCAACCCTCGAGGGTCATCCTGATCTTGCACTCGAGGAAGTTCTAGCAAGAGCTGGTTGACTCGATGCCGAGGAAGATGGTCTTCTTCTCCAAGTCGTTTTCTTGTTTCATTCCGAAAAGGGCTTTCGCGTATGCGATGTCGATCGGCAGGTGTTGTAGAAATACCGGGACAACCGAAAGCTCCGCTACCTAACTTTCCTGGACCAAGCGACGGTCTACGATGGGTTACCTCGCACCGTCCTTTGGAAAGTTCTTTGAGAAAGATGTCCCCAGGAACGTCTGATCGTGGTAACTTGTTCGAACACTCTTAAGCAGAGAAACGAGTCAATACAGGGTGACATTAAAGGAGAACATCCAAATGAAAGTCCGTTAGGGATCTATTCAGAATGTTCCTCTTTCTGCTTAGGATTGACTGCACAATGAACCAACCGAAGGCCCCTCAGAACCATATTCCACGCGAGTGACATCGTCGTGGTAGTCGACAGTCGTCAACGAACTGGACGAGGGGGTGCGGCTGTGAGAGGAATCCCTCACAAACAATTACCTATAGCAGAATGTATAGAATACGAAGACTGTCATCTATGAGCAGTGCACTGAACCCATCCTGAATCGCCAAAGACATCGAGAAGGTGAAAGTGGTCCGGTATCGCGGGTAACTCAGGCGAGGGAAGAAAGTGTGGACCAGACGGTGAGGAGACGGATAAACGCATCCCAAGTGGAGGAAGCCCACAGGAATCTTCTGCCACGGTAGATGCTATGGAACGCTCAAAGGCAAGCTCTGCAGAAAAGTGATCATGCCTGCTGTCCTTCACGAAGTGAGTGCCGGGCATAAGCGAGGGCACAGGAGCGGCAGGTGCATCCTTCTAAGATGATGATGCACAGGTTGGAATGTCGATGGACCACGAAATAGAGTGCAAAATGAGCATGTCAGGACGAACAAGTTAGCGTCAGTGCTTTATCCTTCCCAGATGAGTCTGGTACCAATTCACCGACCCCGGAGGGATGGAAGGCTTGCTTGGCCTGGGCGGGAAATCCGAATCAGGAACCTGATATCGGGTGCATGCGACAGTCGGCACTTCCTTCGACTGCGCTACAGAGCCTATGCGTTGCATCAGAAAATGCTTTTGATGGGATGAGATGGCGTCAGATCACAAGAGCAGCGGAATCTCCGACTCTGCGCGGCTAAATGCCCAGGAGAAGAAGAGGAAGAAGGCACTGTGTCTGTGTTCTACAGCGATGTCATCTACCGAGTACAGACCCATATAACATGTGAAGCGTTATGCTTTCCTATGAACTTGAAGGCCGTTCTAGATTAGACAATTTTGCAAGTGGACGTGATCGACATTGCGAGCTCAGCTTAAGATTGGGAATTGACGTAATGAGATATTCGGAGTTTTATTCTAGGCAGATGGCTCGTTATCGATACAATATAATATAGTTTGTGCATTTTCAGTTCTATCCATCGTCTCCATCAGCCATGGGTTCAATATTTTTTCATGAGGTGGGTGGAACATATTTTGAGACGATCCTCAAGAGTACTCTCTTATTTTCGTCTCCGATAATTCTTCGACTAGAAGCCGATTTTGAGACGAGCACAAAATTTTTGGGCAAAAAAATTTGTGTCTTGCCTTCCTGCTCCGGAAAAAAGCAGTGAAATCTTTAAAAACTTCTGCAGAGTTGACCATTTGAATTTTTCTCTTCAAACATACCATCTTCGGATCATCCAGATCGATTAGTTCATAGTTTTGTTTCGAACAAAAATGAAAAATTACAGTTCTCAGTGTAGTTCGTGGTCATTTTGTGTAGTAAAGCACACCAGGGATTAACCAGTGCATGAGGTTTTTGAACGAATCAGTTCGATGATACGGCCGGAACAGGTGGTCGGCCTTCTGACACCCGGCGTAATGATGCGGTGTCACGATTTCTGCTCAACTTCATAAGCTTGTCGCCACGTAGGAGAAGTGCAGGGGTAAGCTGTGAACAGCAACTGCTAGGTGCAGCACGTCGGAGGTGTTAGCTGTACACAAGAGCTGCAACGTGACAGCCGCGAGGAACCTGCTGCACGTTCTGCAGCGACTGTACTCAGAGTATCCTAACAAGAAGTGCATCTGACGATGCATTCCTGCGCACTCAAGTAAGCAGGAAGTGATTATGACAACTTCAGGTAGCTCACTTAGTTGGTGTGCCACATCGTCCTGCCAATTACTCGTTGTATGTATCGAATTGTGCGTGTAAACCGAGCAAGGAACCGACTGGATGTCTGCGAATTCCGTGAGTTGGAGCAAATGCTCTTTTGAACAGCATTATTTCAGCAGGGTTAAATGGCAAAAGTTGACGTTAATATTAGGTTGGAAAAAAGTCTCTTCGCACTTCGAAAAGTTTTTTACCGTTCTCCTTGTAAACACACTAGCCAGTATTGATTGCTGATTTCATAATTCTACCACACTTGTTTACCATTCGTACGCGGACACAGGTCAAGAGCCTTCTTGTACTTCGTTTTCTATCCAATCTTCCGGACTCAATGCCAGATCTACCTCATAGCCATTTTCGGCACGGCATTCTTCATGAATTCATTAAAGGATCTACAGCACGTCAGGCAGCCGACCTTACCAAATTAACCATATATATGTGGCTTGGGATCTACTACTCATCGCGTCTGTTATGAGTGGTTTGGAAAGTTTTTAAAGGGAGATTATTCACTAGAGGACAAAGCAAGGTCAGGAAGGCCAACTGAATTGGACGACACTGAACTACTCCATCTTCTTCGTACCGATAGTAGGCAGACGACAGAGACGATACGAACTGGCAGAGAAGCTCGAAGTGTCTCATAAGATAGTGGGAATCCGCTGAAGGGTCTTGGCTTTGCATGGAAATTTGGAGCTTGGATTACACATGCCCTGTCAGACACTCAGTGCAAAACCACATGCTGCAAGACTCACAAGAGAAACAATAAAGGAGCTGGGCTGGGGGTAATGCCACATCCACCGTATAGCCCTGACCTCACCTCTACCGACTACCATCTCCTCCGTGCTCTCAAGCAAGAAATTGGAGAGAAATATTTTGAAACGGATGAAGACCTCAAAAATTGGATTCAGAAATGAAACGACTCCAGAACTGCAGTCCTTTATGCGAGAGGAATTAGAATGGTACCCAGTCTTTGGAGAAGTGTAGTGGAACAAAATGGAATTTATCTCAATTCATTTGACATTGTAGTTGTGAAGTAATAAGTCTTTGAAAAAAATTAAAAGACTTTTCCAACCTAATATTTAAATCTTTTTAGGGCGGAATAATTCATTTACTAGTGATACCTCAAGTGTACTGCATGTTTTTCCTTGTGGTCGAACACTTTTAGATAGGCTGAGATTATGGTAGAAATGGAAGATATCTACGAGCTTCAAGGAGACGTTAGGGGTCAGGTGAAGGGAATGCTGACCAACTTCAGCCATATATTCCGGGTTACAACCGAATCCTATGGAGGCGACGTTCACGAGGAGTTGAAGTGTCTAATACCATAGAGGAGAGATCATCTCTAAGAACTCCAATTGCTCTTTTGTTGGACTGAGATCAAAATAGTGATGTCTTACTGCTGGAAATGCACAGAGAAGCGAGAGACTCTTGGATAATTCAAGAACGTTGAAAAATAGTGAAGAATTGGATAGCTGGTTCTTCCGTTCTTCTTCGTTGCTCCGTGTGCTCTCATACGCTTTACTGTTCTACATTCATTATCATATGCCTTGGAGATTTAACGAGGAAGGTCAATGAAATAACCGTGGAGGTTTTCAAAGCAACCTGTGTAAGACTGTAGGGCGTTGTATGAGAAGGACCAAAGCGGTTTCCAAATTTTCTGCGGACCTCTGGGTAGGTCACAAGGCAAAAAAGTGTCGCGCTTCAGTGCGTATCGATAACGCAAAACTGACGGCTGGAATACTGCTGTCGTGCTCAAAATATTCCAGCAAAGGTTTGGAGCTTCAGTTTCAGCTTCACTGGTAGAACGTGGGATTGAACAAATTCCTAAAAGAAGCGAGAAGGCACATTCACGGAAGGCATCCATCAAGAAACAAACAGGGGTAGGATGGCCGAGTGGGTAGCGCCGCGGACTTGAAGGAGATTGATCAAGGGTTCGTTTCCGGACGTTGCGTTTATGCAATTCTAATGGCGATTTCTGCACTTTTATCAACTTATAGTGTATTTTGGCCTCGACAGGGTACAGTGTTCGCTTTTCAACCACGCGTGTGTTTTCACCACGTTTGCATGTGGACCAGGCTCGCCTCGTCGATTAGAAATACATCGGTCGCCCATTAAACCATGCTTGCTTTGTTGGAAACGTTCTCGTTAGAAGCTATCTATGTTAGATCCACTTGCATGTTTTCTATTAGTTTTGGAAGTATTTCTCACTCTCACCTTATTTGCGACATGATAGACAAGAATTGCTTCGACAAATCACGGTTTTTTGCCCTTTTGCCCTACCCAAAAGGTCCGCATGAAATTTGGAAACCACTACGGTTCTTTTCGGACAATAGGGTGAGCATAAAATTAGCGATGCTCAACCATGAATAGAAAGTCCAGTGTTCGGTGGCGATTCACGTCGGTGAAAGAAGGCAGGCGCTGTACTAGTCTTGGTCGAAGGACCACTTCGACCGGGTGGATGATCTCGCTGTGCGCTTAAAGAAATTTACGAACAAGAACTAGAAATCTGCTTTGATCTTGTGAGCCAAGGAGAACCACCTGGGCTAATCTGGCACCGATAGGGTCGAATAAGCACAGTGCCGGCGAAAATCGACTTGTCGTCAACTGTTCCTCTTAGGTTGTGATCCCTGGTAATCCCTGCAGTGGTGCCGCTGAGAAACAGAGTTAATGCGTCTAATGAAGAGAATAATGCAGAAAGGGCAATGTGACGAGAATGCCAAGCGAAATTTGCCTCAAAGGATCGGCACACAGTAAAGGCAGTCGCGCACTTATCCACCCTTAGTCAGGAGGGTCTAGTATGGCTAATACATATAGCATACGGTATTGTCTAAGGCACATAATATAATGGAATGCATTGTGATTTCCCCCTCGGATTGATGCCCGGAAGCGAGAGAAGTAGCTTTCAGAATCTCTTCGCTACTGAGTAGAGCGGGATTTTTTTGGCTTTTTAGTGCATGTTGTTCTTCAAATTACAGCGTATTTCAGTGGATTCGATCACGATTGCACTGCCCAGCAATTCGTCAATGTGATGTACCAGAAGAAGTGCATCAGGACAGAACCGCTGGAGTCAATGTAATGCTTGCCTAACAAATTCTTCCCGCTACTTCCTCTCAGATGATGATGCTACTGGCAAATGAAGTTGCTTCAGCAGCGAACCGATCTGTGGCAACGCCGTCGTCGAGAGGGACGAGGAATGCGACTGCGGCCTGACGGCTCAGTGTGACAGCTGGAATTGCCGTCCGGAGACGTGCACTTACCAGGTGCAGCCGGCGATACTTGTAAGTCCAGCTTTCTGCGATTTCACGTGCCAGTCTGCCCAATCGTCTGCATTCCTATGACGATTTTTGGTGCCTGATTTACCATAAGGAATCCATGGAACTGAGAATAAGAAATCCAAGCTCCTGTGGTCAAAAGCTCCAAATGAAGAAGCAGAGCAGTTGAGGTGTTGAAGCTGCAGACCTCTGCCCTCTTAGCGTCTTTTTCTGAAGCCGATCGCGAAATCTGGAAACGCTCGCATTTACTACACACGTTCGAGAAGATGAAAGCCACATGACCAGTTTACACTAACGTGCGCCTGTCCCTCTCGTTGCACATCCAAAACAAGATTCGCGGATCGCGGCATTTTTGATCGGCTTCTCAGTGCTCATACTTGTCCTTTCCCTTCCTTATCATTGTCTTTTCCACTTTCATTTCTTCAACTTAATTATCCGTTTACATCAAGGCGTTTCGTGCATAATATAGTTCACAAAAGTGTGTGGATTTATAAGCATTCTCGTTCAGCTTCAGGGTTTCTGTCAATTTCATCGTGGTGCTTCTTTAAAAGTAATCCACCTTGCAAGCTTGCCGTAGAGGATATTGAACCTCTCTATTTGATGGAAGACTCCAACAGTTCTCTCATTCCTTCTTCAGAGCCTTCAGAAAGCCTATTTTTCTTATTTTATTCTATTTATTCAAAATCGAGCACTCAGATCGTGCACTCAAGACTGGGTTGTAAAAAGCGATGATTACACGTACTAGAAGCATGACAATCTTAAGAGAAACCCTAGATTTGAACAGTCACCTCTGCGCTTGATCCCTTACCTTTTTAATAGCCGTTTGGGTAGAAATTTTACGTCAATGTAATTTCAACATAATTACACTTATGTAATTGTTATTCTGTATATCATTGTTGAATATTCTCACTTAACCTCTGACCGTCTTGCGAAGAGCATGAATTTTATGTGGCTTAAATGCAAAATAAATCTGGAATTTCCTTTGAGTCTGCCTTGTGCTTAAGTACAACCCAGAAGGTATAGTACTAAGTGGTATTCACTGCCTAATCATTCTACTCCATACGCTAATATTTTCGCTCCTAATTTCCTATCTTTTTTTGCCACATACATCAGCATCTGATCGCATAAACGTTTCCGGAATCGGCATTACATTACAGAACTGATCAGCTTTCTTCGTACTTCGCAAGAACAAAGCTCTTCTCTGAGACGTTGTTCTCTACTAAATATAACAACTGAGCTACGAGGTCCCGGTGGTTTTCATAGTGAAAGCCTTGTCATGTCAAGGGATCTGTTTCAGTAAAACGAGCTGCTATAAAACGAAGTATGATTCAGTTTACCGTCTAGAGAGCTGTAGAGTGACGAACCCTTTAGAATTCGGCTTGTGGTAGAGTGTCTCCAAGGCTTTTCATATGGTCTTCCTGTAATATAGCTTCGGTCATACATACTAATGTATAAACCAAGCTCGATAATTCCTTGATGCTACCGTCTTACTCGTCTCGAGTTGAGCCGATGGCCTTTTCAAAATCAGTAGCAGTCGGTATTTACTGCAGCGCGATGACATAATTTTTAGAATACACAGCAATTTTTCACTGCGAATAGGACTCGATTATTTGTGAGCTGGAAAAATAGCTAAGTTCTGTCACTCCTTGCAGTGCGGTGTTATGTTTTTGCTCTGACCGGCTTTAGGCCTGAGTTATACTCCCGCGGGAGCATCCGCGGAAGGGCGGGAATCGCGCCGAGACTCCTCACCTGGCCAATCGCCGCGCCTCGCCACGCCCGCCTCCGCCGTGCACCATTGGTCCGCGGACGTTCCGCGGATGCTCTCGCGGGAGTATAACAGGGGCCTTAGTTCAGATCGTCATTCGGGAGTGTGGGGAAGGGGTAGGGAATGACTATCATGTATTGATTCCGAAAACATGGAGTTGAAACCACCAGCTGTGGTCTATGTAAGTCTGCAAAACGCGTGAGACATTCTAACGATTGGAGTGTGGTACGTAGCTCAGAAGTCTCAGCAACAAATTATCCAACTACTTCTAAAGGGACAATGTGCTACTCATTCGAATAATATTTAGTAGTTTGGGATTTACACTTATTCCTGTTTAAATTGTGTGGATATTTTTAGAAAAAAAATAAAATGCAATACCACCGCAGTAAAGTAGTCATTGAGAAACCGTTCTTGTGGCATCGGATCATACCATGCATTATTGAGAAAATATAGGTTCCCCTATCCTTTCGCCTATTAGGGAAATATTTCAGGTATTTTTAGGGATCGTTTGAGTTTGAGGAAGTCGTTTTGCCCTTGACTTCCTTCTATCTCATCATATGGGAAAAGTTTCTGTGGGAAAAATTTCTCACAATTGATGTAACTATTCCTGTAAACATAACCGTGCTCATCTCATTCATATACCTGGCCTTACCTCAGCTTCAACTAGCAATTTCTCTGCAACCATTTTCCATTCGCTTTGAACTACATTTCGTTCATTCCGTTTGTGATTTGCTTCAGTCGAGATCATTAACAATTATGAAATTCAAGGTGTCATGAAAAGATGGGGCTTTGGTATCTCACAAGCAGCAAAACTGGCCTTTTCTTCAGCTGGCACTGCCCCATACGGTGTTTTCCCCATCTCTTCTTGAATGTAGCAGGCGTTTTTCCGCATAGTGACTATGTAGTCCAGTCATCCTCTGCAGCAGTTGTGACAGCGCCAGGCTGTAATAGTCATTACTTTTTGAACTCAGTAGCAATGAAAAGTTTGCGAGTGCACGTAGTGTCCAGTTTTGATGGAATTACTCGGTAAGAATGCTGTCTATCTCATTGCTCTTATTCTAAGTCACCTTCACTCTGATTGAATGTGATTTCTGTTTCTTGTTCTTAGGGGAATGCAATTTTTATGGGAAAACGACAATCCTTTGTTGAAAATCGAATTTGTTAAACGAAAGGTTTTGAGGAATAGCAAGCTCATCAAAACGGATGGATGTTAAAGGATTTGTGCTTACCTTCGTTCCCTTGATTTCTGTGTATCATGTTGCGTCAAAAAAAAACAAGGTTTTTTAAAATTCTGACCACAGTCTGTTCGAGATCTGTTCGAGAACCTTCCATGTGTCAAAAGATTAATATACTTCTTTTGATAACTTTGTCAGGTAACGTAATCAGAGGATGCGCCGGCTGTCGCTTGCACCCGCTTCCTTTTCCTTGGATTCGATTTCATGCACAGCCTTAACCAAGTCTTCCATTCGTCCAGGAATGGTGAATTGGTACCAGCTTTGTCTGGGAAGGACAAATGTGTCTTGTTCATTAGCTGCTAAATGGTACTATCAAAATATGCATTCATATGGTGTCCAGATCACGTAGAAGTAGAGTGCGTGGCGCATCCCACAAAGGGAGTGAACAGCGCCGCCCTTCAACTTTATTCTTTATCCCAACGGCGATTGAATAACAGTGCAATTTATTTTTAAACGTCGAATTCTAGAGGGACTTTCCAAAAAAGTCAAAATGTAGCAAATGCTGACTCACATTGAAATCGTGACCCATTTATTTGCCAGCTGTGCGATCGTGAGATTGCTCGGCCTTTTTATAAACCCATTAGCAAATCAAACAGAGAGTTCAAGCTGATCGCCTTTTCGCTGCCTTCGATCCCCATACGTGTTTGCGTGTGGCTCTACGGAACCTGCCAGTTATGCTCCCAGCTCGTTGAAAACCGGTTCTAGGTGAACAAGTCAGAAACGTCGTCGTCCGACGGAGTTTCCCCCCCCCCCCCTCCTCCACGACGTACCACCTATTACTCAGAATCCGGCCCATGTTTGAACGTTCTAACGGACGGTAATAACTCACCGGCTCAGTTTCCTTCCTCACGCCTGTCAGAGTCCCGGAACTAGTACTGCTTCTTTGGTCACTGTACTAACTCTAGCTGTGTATGCATTATAGTTGTACTCTCGAAATTTCTACGAATATCCGAATAGTTTCGTATGCCGACGAATTTGAACATTCAATTTCGAATACATTCGAAAAAGGCGGCGATTTTTTGAACATTTGAATTCGAGTGAAAATCACTGGAATACCTATTCGAATGTGTCATTCGAGAACAACTTTGGTATGATGCTGTGTGTGTTAACGAGATGGAATTGAATTGTTGAGATATACCATTTTCACGTCAATCTTTTTTTGGAGGAGAAATAATGATTAAAATTCATTTTAAAAAGTAGGATAGCAGCTACATTTTAGTCAATCAAAGAAGAGATCGTGCCACGCACTCGGCAAGATCGTCGCGATTTTCATCTGTAAATGCTGCTTAATTAAAACAACTGTGTGAGGGTGTATGCGTTTTTTACGGCTGTTCCTGATACATACCATCTACATTTGTGTTACTCCATGCAAACAGGATTTCTGCTATCACTCAAATGAAAATCGCTACGATCTTGTCGGCGCAAACGCGTTTTTAATGAAACACATGATTGCATCCTTTTTGCGCTTTAAAACAAATTTCAATTCATTATTCTTCCTTGAAAAACATTTTTTAAAATAAAATCACAATGTGTTCAGAGAGCAGATGACTTTAATCAAAGAATTCCATACTAAATTTTCCTATAGCAAAAAAAAATCTTCCCCCATCGTCTCTACTTTGATGTGGAAAAAGCCGGTGTTGATGAGTAAAATGTTCGGTTGATTTCAAAGTCATCAAATTTACTTAGAAAAGTGCCACTTTTTGGTTTGTAAAGTGTCTATTTTGATTATTAAGGTGTCCAGTGTGATTTGAAAAGTGTCGAGTTGGTTTGAAAAGTGCCAAAATAAGTGGGAGAAATAGGTGATAATATGATGATTTATGAGATATGTGATATATATAGTAAAAAAGGATAGTTGTATGTATTTTGTGTTCTATTTATTTTCGGTGCGTGTGTAGCGCACTCGGAGGAGGTGCCATCTGTCGCGCGCAGCTAATACCAGGTTCCTGGTTCGGATTTCCGCCTAGGCCAACCAAGCTTTTCATCCCTATGTACGGGATCGGTGAACTGGTACCAGACTTATCTGGGAAGGATAAAGGAGAGGAAAGGGGCAAGTCATTGCATGGCCAAATACGCGTTCAGATCACCTCCACGACATCCCGTAGAAGTTGTTTCTAGTTGAGTTTGAGCTGCAGAATTTTTGAATAAATGAGTTTCCAGCAACAAAAACTGGGTTGCGGACTGCTTGCATGTCATTTGCCAGCACTCACTTGGTGTCTATCCACGTGAATGCTGAGCAACAAATACCTGTTTGAAAGTGGTTAAATCCAGCTTCTTCTATAACATCGGGCCACGCTGCGATCGTTGAAGATTCATTCCATTCATCGAGAATTTTGATCGGACTTCTCCGTATTGCTGATTCCTTAGGTCAGAAGAAACAAACTTCAGGCATGTGATTGTTGCCTAGCATTGACGCGGATAGATACGCAGTAGACATAGGATCCGATACCGATTCGGATATTTTTAAACTGTCACCTTTTCAAATCCGGTTGAAAGTATTGTGTAAATGACGGCACTTCTCAAATGTCCCGGATCTTAGGATGTTTCAGATAAGAGTAGCTTTAACAAAATGATGTTATTAAGATTCATATAGCTGATTTAAATTTAGTTCTCAATTCGGATATCCGAATCGGGTGAGGCATTAACCGTTGTTCACCCGAACTGTTTAATCAGGATTTGAGAAAAATGACGGACCCAAATTATTCGAATCGGATTCAATGTCTAATACGCAGTAAATCTTGACAAACACCGACATTCGATTAATTTCCGATTCCATCGTTTTTGTTACTAAAATTTCAAAATGTTGAAATTTCAATTTTTTGTTTGAAAATTGTTAGCCGTACTTACAGTGCGCGTGATATTATTTGGCTTTAAAAACCTATGCGAAACAGTCGGCGCAGAATTTCAAGTTAATTCTTAGAAAATTTCACAGTTCAACGCTGACAACTACTAGCGGTCTTGAACTATGAATACGTTGATTGTAATAATAGCATTATTCTGCGCTTTGCAGATGATAAACTGCCAACTCCAAGGTGCGTCTGAACGCATGATGCGCACTGTACTGTTCGATACAGTATGTATCTTTTATTAAAGCCGCTCAAGTGGCGGAAGAACCGCTCATGAGTAGCATATGTATCTCAGATTCGATTCCGCATGGAGCAAGTCGTTTGGCTCACTGATTGAGTGATCTGGATCAGGGGTGTGCGTTTAACGGTTAACGATTTACCGGTTTAACGGATTTACCGGCATTTTCGCGATAAATTCTCTTGACGAATTTTCTCGGTAAATTCCCAAATGTACCGGAAAATTTAACGACTTTTTCATACAAAATCATGTTTCTATCTATCGAGTGGAGAAGGAAACATACTACCGATCTCAGTTTAGGAGTGATTGCTTCATCTTCTCCAATAATTTGCCATCAGCTTTCGCGGTCCTCAACCTCATTAAAACATCCATGTCAACATCACGAGGCTGAGGGTAGTGCGCTCCAGTGTTAAAGACGCGCTCCACTGGGATAGTACCTTGCGCTGAGATTCCCCACAGGACGTGAGACAATTTGAACTAGAGATATAGAAGCTCTCAGAATAGACGATCGGCAGAGGAATAAGAAGATATGCTCATGTCTTGTTCCGGTAATTTAGTCCAAGATGTAAGGCATTGGAATGTGCTCTGCTAGTCTACCTGATCTCCAGGTGGACTCTTAAGCTATTTTTCCCGATAAGAAAGAAGTTCGTTATCATGCCACATTTTGTTTTCTGAAGTGTCTGGCTTTGCTCCAAAGTACAGCTTAATGGTTCAAGAAGTAGTAGTGCAAGGTGTAAATCATTCCTTCATCGAATGAAAAGATGATAACTGTGGCAATTTCAAAAAGCAGTTAGAGTGTTAATCCAAAAGGAATGTAGCAATATTCGATTGAATGTCGGATGTTCCAGAAATGTTTTTATAGAGTTTCAATTAGGCTTTCATCTTTTTTGAAGCACCCACGATATAGATCGTTATAGTTGTGCGTTGCTAGGCTTCCGTTTGCTTTGTTTGTTGTAGGATGCTCTTATTTCCAGTTCCAGAGCGTCGTTAGCTTTAGGATGACGTATGAAGGATAAAATGAAGATGATATGGTTTTTCTTTATGCGGTAAAAAATTCACCGGCGGCAAGTCAGCGCACACCCCTGATCTGGATTATGTTCCGCGAAATACCTCTGGGGCATCACCAGCAAATGAAATTCTCGGTGAACTTCGGTAGGAAATAAACGGATCAATCGATTGCGATCAGTTTTTATGCCCGTTTTATCACTGCCAAATGATCTGATATAATTTTAAACTGTACCACACTGCGTTTGCTAAGAACACAGAAGCATGGAATTTCTGGAGCTTCAGTACCTGCTTTCTGTTTCAGTGGCTGCTGGGAGTGAGTTTTGTCAGCGTATCGGCGACGGTGTTTGCCGTTATTCTGCGATACAGAGGAAGAATGCTGAACTGCTTCAAAATCCACAAGGAACGCGACTCGAACTTCCGTCACGCCAGAATTCGTGCTCTCAGCGCCAGTCCATCCCAATCGCGGAAGCGGGGCAGCTGTGGAATCACGGTGTGTCAATCTCTATTTCTATGAGTGTTTTATGTTGTGTTCATGTGTATTGGCGGATCCTTGAAAACAGCTTGGAAACGCATGAAAGGAACACGGCAAATTCTCTTTTGGCGATTTTCTTCCTAACGAAGGTTCTCGATACCTATCAAGAGGGAACTTGAACCAAAACCAAGCGAAGTCTGCGTGCGAGTTGAGTCGAAATAATTTAAGTGACGTAAATGTGTGGGCTGAACACGATTGCCGAGACTTTGTGTTGGTTTCTACGTGGTTTGAAAATATGCACTTATAATAAAGTGCTATTACAGAACACGGGTTTGTCGACACCGATTTCCGCTCCGCACAGTACAACCCTTCAGCGGCCGAAGCAGCCGCCTCCACCACCACCGTAAGTTTCTTCACTCTTAGCGATCAGATAAGCCGCATTCACACTTTGCAGCTGGCAGTAGGCAGTGGAGTGTGGGCGGAAACCAGCTCCGCCCATATTCCACTGCCGCACGTGGGGCTGCGCCGCAGCGCCAGTGAGGGATGGCGAGCTCATTCCTCGTTGCCACTGCCGCTGCGGCAGTGCAAAGTGTGAATACCCTGTCGCTGCCGTCTTCGCTGCCGCAGTGCGACTCCGCCCCCGACGCGTAACCGTGGCTGCCGCACGGCCGCTGCGGAGTGTGCCTGCGGCTGTAGCAATTCTAGGCTTGGCGACCTAAGTTAAATTGCTGCATTTTTCGTTAGAAAAAAATGGGAGTCAGTGAAAAGGTGGAGAGAGGCTGTTCCCAACGCATATTAGTTTCTCTTGAATGGTTTTGCCGTCCTTTTCTATCTGCGTTTGGATATTCCTGGAACCTGTAGCATACCTACCTGTAAAGAACTTGGTCTGTCGTCGAATCCCAGCAGCGTGTCCCGCGAGAGCAAATTTTGCTGCTCAACATGCGACGCTCTGCGAGATCCTGTAGATTAGTTCGTTCTAGGTTCGTGAATATTTTAGAAGAATTAGTCTTGGGGAAAGTTCTCGATTTGTTGGAGAAGGCCCCAAATTAGTGACAACTTTAAAATAACTGACAAGGGAAGGGTCTGAAGCGTGTGGCCGAACTGTGAATGAGAATCATATCGGCAGAATTTCCACCTCTTAATTAATATAAAAATGTGTTTCCTTTTTGTCAAGTCGTTAAACCAAACGAGTATGAGGTCTCTGAATTTACTGTGGAGTCGCGGTGGAAGCGCTCATGAGCATTCAGTTGTACGCCCGCGATGGCCGATCCAACAAGCGGCTTGAGGCGTAGTGGATAGTGCGTTGCTTCGTGAGGTGGAGGTCAGGGGTTCGGTTCTCGTGTCTTGCAGCATCTTTTGCATTTCCACTAAATGGTTGAGGAACAAGAGGTCCCGAAGCGAAAATGGCTTTCAGGCGCTTTCTGAAGATTTTTCTAGCTGTACTCTGTGAAAAGTAGCCTTGCATCCTGGCTTCTTTGAAAGCCCAAGTGGGGTGTTTTTCAAAGTCACTGGTCCATGTGGGAAAGTAAGCTGTGAAAGGCTTTTAGCCTTTATACGCTCCAAGTCTTGTGGTCAGTCCTTCCGTTTCAAGCACTTTGTGCCTGTGTTTCAGTGGTGTTGAACGTTTACACATCATTATGTTGAATATCCTTCTTATTACCTTCTGGGTAAAAACCGATCAGAAACGGACAAGTCACAACAAGGTTACCTCTCACAGCACACAGGTGGAAAAATCTCCAGAAAACGCTCGAAAACTGTGTGGTAGTCAGGACCCTTCAAATCTCAACCGATCAGTGCAACTGCAAAAATCCTGCAAGGCACAAGGACCGTACGATCCTTTCGTGGCTCTTAGTTTCATCCAGTTCACTTCCTTGCAGAATACGAGCTTCGATTGCTGTTGAACCTGGCACGTCGTACGCTCGCCAGGTTAGCCATCGTGATGACATTTCGTGGAAATTTGAGGAGTTTGACTCAGGTTTGTTGCTGAAAGGGACTTATACAATACTCTCTCAACCCGGAAAGCAAGCATCTAAATATTCAAATTCACAGATGAAGAGGATTCAAGCGATCAGAAGACGAACTTCTCCTCCTACCCCGGTCAACCGGGTGTGCCAACGTGTCCCAGTTATCCATCGTTTGCACCAATCAACAGGGTGACGGTACGGATTTTCTACGGGTTTTTTAACACAGAGACGTTGTTGAGAAAAGAAATCAATATGCGTGTTTTGTATAGGTTGCGTTCCACGGTTCAGGCGCGACGATGGATACACTGTGCACCTCCAGTGGAGATTCGTCCTCGAGTGCTGCATCGCTGTGATGTCCATCCCACACAGCTCATAATTTATTGATTTTTCACACTATTTCCAGTAGGCACTACTGTGAACGAGTACATGAACAGGTTGACAGTATTGCTGTCCTATTTTTGTGCAGCTGCATTTTGGATTGTTGCTTGGACCATAGGTCTGTGCTGCAGTTGATGGGCTGTTTTCCTCCTTACATTCACCCCGACCTAGCCACTTTTATGGGACATTCACGTTTTATCTAACCTAGGACATCTTTAGGAAGATACATTTTTAATTTATATATCTATAGGCATTCATTATTTTTTATTGGTGAGATGGCGCTGAGATTCTATTAGGTTGGCAACTAATTTCGTGGACTCTCAAGCGCCTTCAACAAAAGTGTTTATAAACAAATAACAAATAGCAGTTTTCAACCAAAGTAAGATCTGTTGGAACGCGGGACTGCTTCCCATTTATCAGCTACCTGGCCCATCCCATAGCTGTAGAATTCTTGTGCTTTTGAAGCCAAGAATCCTTGGAGGTGCATTTTGACATGGTCCACATTAATAAATCGTCCTCCAACCAAGAAGTGCTGCAACGTGCAATAAAGGTGCTAGTCATTTGGCGCACAGCCTGTGCTGTAAGGTGGGTGAGTTAGACGCTCCCAGCTAAGGTCTTCGATTTTTTGAAGATCCCGATTCGTGACGTGTGATCTGGCGTTATCTTGCCGATAGATAATTCCGCTCCTGAAAATCTGTCTGAATCGGAGTTCAGCCTGCGCGCTGCCAGGATGAGAAGAGTAGATTACAGCATTAATGCTGGAACCGTTCTTGACGAGCTCTCAGAAGTTAATACCTTCTTGACGCCACCAAACGGACGGAACGTAGCGAACCGGACGCCTCAAAAAATAGAAGACCGGGAGCGTCAAACTCATCCACCTTACAGCCCAGACCTTACGCCGAGTGACTACCACATTTTTAGTTCTGTGCAGTACTTCTTGGTTGAAAGACGATTTAATAATGTGGACCGGGTCAAAATGCACCTCCAAAGATTCTTGGCCTTAAAGCACAATAATTCTATGGCCGTGGGATAGACCAGCTACCTGATATATGGGAAGCACTTCTACGTTCTGAGGGATCTTATTTTAATCAAAGATTGTCATTAGTTATTTGTTAATAAATACTTTTGCTGAAGATTCTTGAGAGTCCACGAAATTAGTTGCCAACCTAATATGTTTTTTCAGTTTACACGACCACTAATATGCTTACACAGCTTATTTTCATGGTGTTAAAAATACTACCTATTTTCAAGTAAACTATTGCCAATGGTAAGTTATTCACGAGGACAGGGTATTTTTCTTACTCAGTACTAATTGCATACCGTTGGGTCGCATCTTGAAAATTGTAGGCTAAAAAGCGATTTCATCTGCTGCTAATCTCTTTTATTTTGACTGATTTAACTGCCATTTCCCGCGTTAGCTAGAAGAAAGATTTCTATAGACCGTCTTTCGTATTCTTGGCATGACCACAAAGGGGGATCCTCTACACATAAAAGATATACCTCCGAATTTTCAAGATGAGCCGATTCTTGTGGCTTCCTTTCTCGCGGGTATTTTCCTACAGCCTTCACTGAGAATGGCGGCGTGAGGATCATATTGGGTCCAAAGCAGTTTTAAGGAAGTTCTAAATATTTAAATTGTCATTTCATCAGAAAATGCACCTTTCTTCTTTGTCCATTGCCCAATGCCGCCTAAAGCAGAAGCCCACAACTCGTGCTGAGCCAATATCAGTTAGGTATTCCACTTTGATACCTTATTCCTAACCCCCTTATGTATCGGTTAGCTTCTTCTTTTTGTCAATGTGTTTAATTCGCCCATCAGTTGGTTGCCGAATTTCAAAGCAGTGTCCACGATGAGAATGCCATTTTTCTGTTGTAATCATTTCTGTTGTAATCCGTTATGATGGCAAAATATACAACAGTTTGTTTCTGTTCCTTAAGCGATCTTTCTAATGAACAGATTCAAAGTTACAGAGTTTTCAGTAGTTTACAAAAAGGAGCTTCTTGGAATTATCTATGAGAGAATCTTTTCTGTTAAATAGGATTGTTTTACAATCAAGCAAGCTCGAAGCGTTTGGAAGGTCGCTGCTTTCTAATTATTTTTCGTCTAATTGACAAGCAGGGTTATCCTTTTCCACGAAATTACGGTGCCTGAAATCCTTTGCAGTCCAGATTTTACGCCATACTCGGAGTTTCGCTCGTGGACACTGACCCTCAAACAGTAACTAGGAGAATTCACAGTAATCTGTTTCAATTAATAGTACGTGATTCCTTGGTAGATTCTGCGTTTTCAGCTCTAACAAAGTGTGTTCGATTTTCATTGCCATCATATATCACTACGTTTCGTTGTTCGTGCCACTACAGTTGTTTGTCGTCTCAGTATAGAAACTATTCGTGAATAAATTTTTGATTCTGTGCATTTATCTGTGAGAATGGTGTTGAGAATTGCATGGCCTGTGTGCTTTTTTCATACATTCAATATTTGGTCTTAGGCAAAGCACGTCTGAGTTAAGCGGTTTTGAGTGCGTCGTTTCGCGAACGGATCAGAGTCGAGTGTTTAGGTATGGGCATTATTCAAGGGGTACCATGCTTGTTGAGATGGATTTCAAATGCGTGGCGCATGCCAAAGGGATTAACGTCATGGTACGAATACCACCATTTTTCGTTTGGTTTACTTTTGCAAAAGCTCAAACACTGGAGCGTGATTTGATTTGAGATTTAATACGACAATCAATGTTTAGCACAATGTTTACATTAAACGTTTTTTTTTAATTAAATAAAGTTTATAACGTAATTGCCTAATTTAACAGATGAAATTAAGGAACAAATTTGAGATGGGTAGATGGATAGAAACTGCTCAAGCCACCAGATTAAACAAACTTTGTACAATCGTTTTCTAAACTCCTACATTGGGAGATTCCTTTTATATGTTCTTAAAGAATAATTTTGCTAGAATTTTAGATTATTATTTGGTAAATAAAAGTATTCCTTGCTGGCTCAATTCTGCTGCTCTCGCCAATATATAGCGGGGGCAATATATAGTCTTATGTCATCAAGGTAGTGATGAAGAGTCCAAATAAAAAAGGACCTGACAGTGTCCTCATTAGAAGGGAGACTGCAAGGAGCTACTTTAATTAAGGCTAGATTGACATCTCTTTCTGGTGCCTCAGATAAAGTCGTCCTCATCGCTCCAGCAGGAGTACGTCACTAAATGTCTTACTGGAACATTTATTAGTTTCTCTTCTCTCGAAAGGCTTACGCTGGCAGTTACCTGAGACTTTTAGTAGTCTTTTGAAGTTATTCATTCACATTTATTTATGTATTGTTGCATTATTTAGGTATTTGTTGCAAAAGTGTGTTGTATTTATTGATCACTGAGATGTAATAAAGTAGTACTATTAATCAAGCCAGAGAAGTCCTACGTCTTATTTTAGAAGCCCTGCTTTGTTCAATGTTGCTCGATCCATTCCGTCAGTCTGATCCGTTCCTGGCGAAGGATATAGGTTTCTCTAATCGTAGCAACGAACTCATTACATGATTACACCAGTCTGTAAAGTTGTCAGCTTGACTCCTCACTATACCTTGATTTTCACATGCACTCAACTCCTCCTTTTTATCTTCTTGCTCCCTATTCATTGCCTCGTCCGCCCTTCACTTAAAACATCGTTTCCTATCATCGGCACAGAAGTATAGGTACATCAGTCATAGATGCACCGAAGTAATTGTCGTTTTTATGAAGCTGTCATCCATTCTGCTCATCCGAATATTCATAATGGGCTTGATCTGCTAAGATTCTTCCGTTCATTTGAACAAAACGTTTTACTAATGTGACGAGTAGGGTCGAGAAGCATAGCATTATATTTCCATTACTGTTGTAAGTTTTGCTTCGTTCGATTAGAGCGCAACAAGTAAATAAATCAATAAATAAAATAAGGGAACGTACAGCGATGAAAAACAAGAAGGAGTCAGAGATCAGATCTCAAGGGCAGCTGAAAAAAACAAGAGAACACATACATAGAGGCAGATGTGCTCGAACAGTGAGGTTGCAAAGTGTGCGCGCGTTGTTTCGCCTGTATCATCGATATAGATGCACCCTCCACACTTTTCGGACAGTTGATTTTTCAGACACAAAAATGAATCGGAGGTAGGTTGTCAGTCAACACACACTCATTGTCTCGAACTCTATATGACAATTACCTGCCTGAGCTTAGAAGGAAAGGCTTCCTTCCTAACATGACGCATTCTGACTATCATGAATGCTTATTCCGTTCCTCGAGAATTGCGTTCAGGTTTTGCGAGCAAGCGATTCTAACGAAGATCGTGGAAATAATGCGGCGATCCACAGAAATTCAGTTCCAGATGGAGCGTTGCGAGCTTATGCTGGTTTCGATCATCACGAGGGACCGACAGGAATCCATTAGGTTCGCATAATTCATTCTCTCCGCCCGTTTGATAGCATAGTAGGAAGAGACGCCGGTTGTTGCGTACACCGCGATTCCAGATTCCGTGTCTGGGAAGGATAAAGCTGTGCTCACTAACGGCATCTATACATCGGCTGGCCGCCGCAAACCATTATGTAAGCCAAATACGCAATCAAGTTGTCTCCGCAATATCCAGTAGAAGTAGAACGAGTAGCGTACCCAAAATGGGGATTGATTTAACCATCTTTTGTTCCTCATCCTTTATTTCATAAAACGGAATGAAGATTTGGAGAGACAAAGGGCATAGACTTTTTTAGCAGCGGTGCCAACGTCTGCTTCCGGCACCTAGTCGTTCATAAGGTGCAATTAGCGCATGGCGTCTGAGATCAGGAACAGAAATGGATATTGACGCCCACTTTCCGCTTTCCAGAAGCAAACGGAAAATCTGTTAGACTCCTCAAGTAACAACAATAACGACCAGAAACATTCAACTTCTACTGCAAGAACTACGTTTTGTTGCGATCAAAACTCTAACACCAGGGGATTCGAACTCTTACGTCCTCCCGTCCGAGTAGGAATGCTTTACACTATTACACCATCGAGCTGTTTGACCGAACGCAACATCCACACCTATTGCCGATCAGCACTCACGCGTATATTGAGCTGGTATCAGCTTGAAACCAGTTAAGCTGAAGGTCTTGATAAAGTGACTCGATTGCTTTCTATCAGGACGGTCGAACAGCGCCGATGGTGTATGTAATGGCGTTGAGCATTCCCGACCAGTCAGCAGGAGGTGCGGGTTCGAATCCCGCCCGGCGATATAGTTTTGATTGCTACAAAACAGCGATGTAACAGCTTAGATCCACGATAACAACTGGATGGGACATAAAGAAAATGAATCGAGTCATTCAACTTCACCATAGCCAACTCTTATTGTTTCATAAAGCTTAATAAGGGGTCGCTCAACATGTTCAGGACTCATCTCTATGGGTTTCACGCAGACGATATTTCGCATGACTGCACAGAACCCATTGCCCACTACCTCTGACATTCTCAAAGGTTGTACCAGTAATCCTATTGAGGTCCTGCTAGGATTGCAGAGTTGCTTTCCATGAAGAGCTGCCTCTGAGCACTCAACTTCTTCATTCCATATCAGACAGCTATTGTGACCACATATGTAAATGTGAACAAGTGCGTATATATGTGAAAAGCAAAGAATGATGGGATCATTTGAAATCGGCCAGATGTTATGAAAAATGTGGAAAAGTTCTGAAGAATGGACATTCCTACCGCTCAGCACTGCGAACGGCACTGGCTAGGGAAAATGCGATTCGACACGAGGTACTACAATTCTTTTTGTTTTCAAACGGCAGCTGTTATTCATCGAAACTTTACAGTGTTTATCTTTCGTTTCTATGCGACCAGCGAAACATTTATGCGATGCGCTTAGCTGTCTTCAAATTCCCCCCGGTTTCTCTAGTAGCAATGTTACCCTTGCACTCAGTTTGCGTTCTTTTCTTGAGTTCGAGCTCACAGGAAATGTAGACTTCCTACGCCTAATAAATTGTCGTAAAGGGGTGATTATTTTAATTATAGAGCTTGAAATGGTACACTGCTTTGTTTGAGGATGTAACCTTCAAATGATCACTAATTGGTGGCCGAAGTATAGATTACGCGGCGAGGAGCTCTATTTGGATCAGTGGATTAGCTTTCTGACCTGTCCATCGATTGGCCACCTTCATTGTTTAGGCCAAATACGCATTCATATTCTTTAGGACACCCCACAGAAGAAAAATTGCGCAGCGATTCCCAAAAGGGATTGATCAACGCCGTTATTTATTCTTATTCTTTATCAGAAAAGTGAAAAAAGAAAGGTTAAATGATGTTTTGCTTCCTCCTTCAAACAAGTTGACATCTTCTTCATTTTTCCGCCAAGGTCAACCAAACCTTCCACCACTCCGGAGTCAGTGAAATGGTACTCGAGTTGTCTGAGAGGTATGAGACACTGATTCTCGTCGACCAACTTTCATAAATTTTTAGAAAGCGGTGCTACGAGAAACTCTTTTAGTTTGCGTTTCAACAAAATAATTGAGGAGATAATGGAAATCGAATTAAGAATTTTTATCACCATTAATTGTTTCTACTACATTTTTTTGTTGTTGATTTCTGCCATTAGTTGCCAACTGCTTTGGAAAGGTGCTGTCCCTCACATTTGAAAAAAAAATTTGGGATAATGTGCTGTAGTAGTCAGCATAAATAATATCGTCCTCGACATTTCTTTCAAAAATTTTGACCGGCAAAAGAATGGATGTGCGCAATCCTCTTTTTAAAATCAGAGACCAAACGAGTTTACTCCACAGTCCTTGGCATTGGTTACAGCTGTCGTGGAAAGGATATAGATGTACGTACAGATGTCCAGGATCTCTTCTATGCTGTCTCCAAAAACACATTAAATACGCCAGCAAAGAATGTAAAACAGGAAGCTGCAGCCTGCGTGAAATACGTTTTCGAGATCAACGATCGACCCACGAGTGCGGAGAAACAATATGTTGAAAGCTTACTCGTCGCTCACCACTCACCTATAAAGGGTTCAGCCATGTGGACAGCTCCCATCCGTTTTATGCTTTATACACTCACCACTTAACGGAGTGTCGCGCAGCTCAGTCGTGGTTGTTTCTATACCACTCGTGCATTATTGTTCACCTTTTTTTCAGCAGATATGTATTTACCTTATAAATCTTCAATTGTTTTGCATTGTCTATTGCTCCTTGCTATAACTTTTAATCCTCATTGTTTTCTGTTTTTTTTTAAATAGTAACATAAACTGTTTTAAAAACATTTGGCGCAGTCGGACACCTGCATATCGATTTGAGGTTTAGGTCTTACTCAGGCCATTCAGACCGCCCATCCTTCTGAGGGCGGAATGATATCAGACGTGCCCGTGAAGGGAAAGCACAGACGTGTGAAACTCATAGAGACCTTTCTATAAGTCAAGCAGTTCTTCAAATTCTTTCATGATATGAAGTAGAAATCGAATGCATCGCGCATCCCACAAGAGGAACGAATATAAAGTGAGTGGTTGGATATGGTTTACCGTAACACTGGAATGGGCGCATGTATGTAGCGCAGTCGGAGGAGGCGCCGACTGTCGCGTGCACCCGATACCAGGTTCCTGGTTCGGATTTCCCGCCCAGGCCAACCAAGCCTTCCATCCCTCCGGGGTCGGTGAATTGGTACCATACCTGTCTGGGAAGGATAGAGCGCTGATTTGTTTATTGGCTGGCCACCGCAAGTCATTGTGTGGCCAAATATGCATTCAAATCGCTTCCACGATATCCTGTAGAAGTAGAATGCGTGGCGCATCCCAAAAGGGATTGAATAACGCCGTCCCTTATCCTTTATCCTTTAACACTGGAATCGCGGGGGATACCTGAAATTGGATTGCTATTTCTCGAGGAGTGCATTTGATCCTCGTTGATGTTTCTGGAGGGTTCTGAAGGGTGAGCCTTCACTACGGCGTCATTCGGCTCTTCGTCATATACATCCTACAATGTTCACACCACGGTCCTGCAATGTTCACACCATAAACCGACGAGGAACAGCGTTCTCAACAGTCTCACGCCTCGGCTGATCGAACCTGTATGCTCGTCTCCTTTATCTTACTTGTTCTTTTCTTTATTGACTTTCAATGTTGATTTTATTGAATACAATTCCTAGTAACTGCGTCTTCATATGAAGGGAAAATGAACCCTCCTAAGGAAGAAAACAAAACGTGACTTGATACGACTTTTATACGAATACCTAGTAATACATGGTACAGCAGTAGCGAATAGCAGCAAAGATGGTGATAATCAATCCTTCTTGGGGTGCGCCATGCATTTGCACTCAGCATTGGAGAGCGCAAATTTATCACAGGGATAATGCGGAACGCACAACGTCTTTCCACTGTCACTTAAAGCACATAATCAGGAAAAAGGATGCTGGAGAAATGCAAAGAACGATTCATTTTGAAGATACCCGCTTCGTGCTTACGCAACATCATGGTTCTTAAAAATTGTTCAGCTCTAGAATGTGTGAAATGTGAACGCGCCCCCATAAATCCCCATAACCCCCAAAGCCTCAAAACAGACGCTAAATTATACAGAAACAAATCAGTTTTAAAACAAAAATTCTGTATATGAAGCTCAATCGTTGTCCAATTCTTTTGTCATTTAGTATACTACTAATTAGTCAATGAACTAGAAATCAAAAGAACCTCCTAACGACTTTCTCAAGTATTAAACTCGCCTTCAACGTTTAAAGACGAGGCCAGCCGAATAAAGGATAAAGGAAAAAAGGGTATAGGATAGCTAGATTAATCCTTTTGACATGCGCAAAACATTGTATTTCTACGGAATGCCGTGGTCAATTTGAATGCGTATTTGGTCTATAGAATAACTTGCGATACCCATCTAAATGCACACTGCACACCGTACCTGACGACGTGCACTGCTACTTCGCTAGCTCATCGTTTCCGTCAACGATTCACGATCGCTACTGAAACAGTATCAGCAACGTGACGTCGCGACGGAATCACGGGAGAATCGTTGAAACGATCCATAGCGTTTCGGTGTTGTTTGTGTGTTCATAAAAGTGCATGGTAAGGGGAACGATTAAATAAAATTGGAAACTGGATGGAATCCGGACAAACGCCCGTCAGCCACATTAGCAGTATGGCTCTGCCCTCTTGTTGCCATTCTCGCAATTACTCCCGTTGCTGAACTGTTGCGGTCTTTGGCTGCCCTCTAGCGCTGAGAGGCTTATCTGGGCTAGAGCTAATTCGAAGCGAACGCTGCTAATATCGCACATGGTTTTCTACTTGCATCTGAATCAGTGCTTCTTCATGTAAATGGTAATCTTCCGTAAACTATTATTCTAATATTGTTTTGAAAGAACTAATGTTTGAAAGATTTCTTAGGCATGAAAAGAAGTAGAGTTTCGTATTCGTAAGGATCGTGTCAACATTCTCAAGCGGCTAGGCTCTTTGAGCTGAACTATCCAGAACAGTTCCAATAACGCCTTGCATTTGCATGTTAACATCAAAAATCGTCTCGTCACATCTACAGTATCACCTTTGAGAAAATTCGAAAGTTAACTAAATAAACTTTGAGCTTAAAAAAACGAAGCAAATAAAGTTAAATAAACTTAGAATTTTTTATAACAAATTATGTTACGGGTACTGAGTTTTTAAGCGTCCGGGATCTACTCGAATTGACCTCCATGACGGATAAAGGATAAAAGATGACGTTAATGAATCGTCACGCATTCTACTTCTACGGGATGTCGTGTTGTCAATTTCACAACTCATTTGGTACTTAATGGCTTGCGGTAGTCACCTGTTAAACAAATCAGTGTGTTTTACTTTTTGGCAAGTCTTGTACCAATTACACTGGCACGATGGAATGGATGTCTTGGTTGGTCTCTGTGAGATCCAAACCAAGGAGCTCAATTTGAGATCACACAACAGCCGGCGCCTCCTCCAGCTACTCTACCATGCGTTCGAGTCGCGTCCATTATTAGCAATTAGTATGTATTTACATAAAGCTGGGTTACTGTACTTGCCAGCCGGGTTCTACGCACCGATATAGGACTAAGAATTCATTAAGCTGGAGCATTACACACACCATGCCTCAAGTTCAATGTACCACCCAAGCCTATGTAGCTTTCTACAGCTTTCTACTGTATTAGTCTTGAATTATAAGGAAGGATAATAGATAATCAACCCTTGTTGAGATGCGCCACAAATTCTACTACTACATGCCGTCGTGGACGCCGCCCACCTTAGCATCTTCGCCTCAGTGTAATGGAGACGAAGATGCTAAGGTGGACGGCCGGAATAACGCGTTTGGACCGCGTTCGCAACGACACCATACGACAAAGGTTTGGTGTCGCCATGATAGCCGACAAGTTGGGTGAAGTTCGTCACCGATGGTATGGCCACGTGCTTCGCGCTAACGACGACACCGTCTGTAAGATTGGCCTGAACCTTGAAGTCCTTGGAAAACGGCCCAGAGGACGCCCGAAGCAACGTTGGCTAGATAAGTTGCACTTGGACTTAAAGATACCTGGTGTGCATCCTGATCAAGCATTTGATCGGGAGAAATGGCGTCATCACACCATAAGAGCGGACTCCGCCACCAAGCGGTACAAACGCTACTGAAAATGATGATGATGATGATGATGATGATGATGATGATGATGATGATGATGATGTCGTGGAGGTAATTTAAATGCGTATTTGGCCAATACAATTGCCTGCGGTGGCCAAGACAAGCCAATATTTTATCCCTTGCAAACAGGTCTGCAGTCCATCGACGCCGGAAGGACGGAAGGCTTGGTTGGCTTGAACCGGAAATCCGAACCAAGAACCTGAAACTGGGTGCGTGCGAAAGCCGGGACCGCCTCCAGTTGAGCTTCCATGCGCCTTGATTACAATGTAATAAGGCCGGTGAACACTAAACTAGAATCACATTTTTCCGTTAGGAGTAAGTTGTGAGTCGTTTCCCGGCCTAGATTGTCACATTGAATGGGAAAATGCTTTTCAATAGGGACAATATTGTGCAAACGGTAACGAGACGGCTTGCGATAGCCGTACTACAGGCGAGATGTGCTACATCATCCCACTGGTATGCTCCATGAATTCAGCCTCGATGGCAGGTGTGAGGAGACTTTGGTTTCGCTCTTTTATACGCGATGAAATTTCGCACAAACAGTTAACATGTAAATTGGTGGCGAAGCCGTTTTCCGCCATGAAAGTCCGGTACTACTAATCAGGAAACTGTCTCAACGGTACGCCGGAACGGCAAGAACGAATACTATAGGAAGAATCTCCTTCCCCCAAATAGTATCAGAACATGTTTTGTTTTTGCCGAATTCATGAGACAAACGAGTAAACGGCACCGAAATTTGTAATGGCTAACAAGGAAAGGTTCCCAACTGTTGGTGAGCTTTCGCGATGATATTTTGGCAGGATGTAGAACCCTGTGAGTGAAGTCTAGATCCATAGTGAGCTTTTGCTGAAGGCTTCTTTAAAGACCTAAAAAGGAGGTCTGAAAGCGTGTGCGCACCTACGACAGTCAAGCAGATGTGCCTTGGTGGCGCAGCCGGTAACACTGCCGCCTCATAGGAGCATACCGGCGGGCTTTTCAGTTCGAGTCCGCGCACTGCCACCATTTCTGCACTTATTACTTTGTTGTTATTACGCTATGTTACGATCACAGGAGGAATTTTAGACCACCAATGCTTACAACAAACCAAGGCCCTCTATTTGCGCCTTTATATGTGCTAGGTCCTCAACTATGCATATCCATACCACCACCATATCATACCGTATCACCAACGATATAAGATGTCTTCACTACTTATTCCCTGTCGATGCACCAGCAATGCCCCAAATATGCAAAATACGACGATATATGATAAAGATGATAAATGGTTCTCACTGACAAAGTAAGAAATTTTGACGTAGGAGCAACATGAAATGAAGGAATAAGTAGTGAAAACATCTTACCGCAGCAAGCCTCAAGAAAGGTTCAGGTATAGAAAGCTCTATGGAAGTTCGGTACTATGATAGAAGCGAAAAAGGCGACGTAGCTCGGGAAGCGAACCCTCTACGTCACGATCATGCAGCGGTACCTCTAGCACTGCACTGTCCAGTCCACCACAGCAGTTCCTTGGCGCCTCCGTGAAAAGCACAACCCTGTGACACTTAGCCATTACAAATTTCGGTGCCATCTACTCGTTTGCCTCAAGAATTCGACAAAAACAAAACATGTTCTGTTACTATTTGGGGGAAGGAGATTCTTCCTATAGTATTCGTTCTTGCCGTTCCGGCGTACCGTTCAGACAGTTCCCTTGTAATCCATTCCTGGTAGTTGGAAGGGTTGATCGTCTTGTGTGTCTAGTCGATTCCTATGTTTTCAAGCTGTGTTATTCAACGGCCTGTGCTTGAATAGTTGTAGGAATGCAAGGGTATGAAAAATCTGCCTAGAGTTCCAATGTCGATTTCAATACAGCCTCTTACTGATGTGGTTTACTACTAGAGCAATAGTTCATACTGTAGCGGTTTATTTGGTAGAGCACCAGCTAAGATTCACGAAATTCAATGTTGTTATCGGTACTTGTCGGATTTTTGCCCGACGTGATGGCGTAGGATTACAAGGCGGAGGTGGCGCTAACCAGTTAGAGCACTCATTGCACTTGCTCAGCCACGTCCCGCTGACCTCCGTCTTGTCCCTTTTGAAGGTTTAGGATGTAATCCAACGCAGGATGAAAATCTGACGAGTACTCGATCCTCCTATCGCTCCTTTACACCAGAGAAGAGTCCACTATGAGCAATAGAGCTGCGGAACTTGCGTGACAATGCAGTGCATTGAGCGGGAAGAAGAAGGAAAAACCTTCATTGATCTTCCGCCGGCGATTGCAATTGCAGTGGTAGGGTTTCCTGCGTTCTGTGACGGAATCTTCCGCCGCACAGGAGCTGTTTGCACAGCAGCATGCCATCTGATGGCGAAGACAGTCAGAACGGCATCGTGCCGGTGTAAGTTCGAATCTCGTCGCCGAGTCGTTTCGCTAACAGAGAGGCGATGTTTACGGACGAGGAAATGGGGACAGCCAGAGCTTTCGTTCGTGTCTGCTAACAGGTGATTGAATAGCTTTACGTCCCTATAAAACTCGAAGCACCAATCGATATCCGCAATTGTTTTTTGCCGGTTACCTCAGCAGTGGCATACTTGTCCCAGCTGGCCATGCACACACACGTTCGACCAACGATCTGTTCGGGTTTTGGTGATTTTCTTGGGAAATCAATGGTGTCGTATGTGAAAAAGCGGCCATTGGAACACAGACACCACACGCAGCACACATATGCTCCGCTGAAGTTCTTCCCCGAATGAATCACTGGTGACATTCGCTCAGGCCGTTAGGCTCGTGGAAACTTATTGTCTGCACATTGCCTCCTTACGTCGCTGTCTATCAGTTTTACTCCAGACGATGAATCTGGCTCAAATTCGTACTTCTGGCCTGCTGCTCCCCTTTGCTCTGCTTCTATCCCTGTCCTATATGTTCGGGCTTGCCATACATATTTATTGAGTTACGGCATGTCGTACAACAGATGTGGATAGCGTTTTATCTACCTGTTTTTGGAGCGCGGATTGGAAGCTTATTCAAGGGATGATCCTACATGAGAATTATGCCAATATTTTCAATTTTTGACTAACAAGTAATGGTAAATGTAATACACGCATGATCGAAACGAATGGAAAGAACATAGAGAATGTTTTTGGCATACAATATAGTTTACTATAAGTAGCAAGGTCAAAATATTATTCATTTTAATATTATTATTTATTAATTGTTTATTACTTATTGCTGAAGGATAAAGGACGGCGTTACCCAATCTCTTTTGCAATGCGTCACGCATTCTACATCTGGATGTCGTAAAAGTGATTTGAAGCCACAATGACTTGTTGTGGCCAGCCTATCAGCAAGTCAGCGCTTTATCCTTCCCAGACAAGTCTGGCGCCGATTCACCGATCCGGAGGGATGGAGCTTGGTTTGCCTATGCGAGAAGTCCGAACCATGAACCTCGTATGGGGTGCATGCTACAGTCGGTACCTACTTCGACTACGCTAAAGGCGCCCGGAATCGTAAAATAATCGTAAAAATGTGAAACCTCTCATAACTGGCAAATTCACCTCTAAATTTTATGTTACAGCAATAAAGCCGTATTTCTTCGAGACGCAGATTAATACAAGAGATATCACAAGGCAGGTCTCGTGGTTGATGACGGTTGTTATAACCTGGGGAATCGACTACCATCGGCAGAAGGAGATTGTTCAGTCTTTTTTCAGACTTGGTAAACCTTTATGCTCTTTCCAACTTATTGTAAACATGGGTAACTACTTTGCACTTATTCCAAGGTTTCGCCGTTAGACCGATGTAGGGATGCCTTGCTTACGCCTTTGCACGTATGTATTAGGCCCCGTTTATACTTCGTCGGGGCGCGACGCGATAGCTATGTATGCATTGAGGTCAAATTGATTGATCGCGTCGCTCGATCAATGTGGCCACATTACGTGGCGTCGCGTCGCTCTGCGTTGAAGTATAAACGGGACCTTAGGCCTTGATCTTGCTGAAATGCTCTGCGTCCACTTCCATTCCATCTAGAATCCTGAAATCGTGGGTGGTTCTATCTGCTCTGACACACGTTTGTTTCAGATGGAGAGAATGACTGCGGACTAGTACATGTGTAGTAGGGAGGGTAATTGGCATGACTGGGGATTAACCCTCGTCTAATGGAATTCTTCGAGGGCAGTGAGGCCGGCATTATGTTACTACTTTCGTAACCTTTAAATAATGGCTGATACAGCATTTCATAGCATTAAATTGAAATGCTGCTCCTCCCCGCTCTCGTCTTTCATCTATAAGGCTTTCACTTACAATCATCATTAAGTATCCCGTTTTACCTGAATGCATTACGTGATTGCTATTCCGTACTCTTTGCCTTTTAGACGTTGTTAATTGGTTTTCTCCCGATTGGTTTTTTGCGTCTGTCTTAAACGACGTCATAAATGTCATACCATTTAGCATCAAATCATACAGACCAGCTTATTGAGATATGAAAGACTATGCATATAGATTGAGTAGGAGCGAATCGCGCTCATTTTGCAACCACAGTTGAGATCTGCTTAGTATTCCGCTTCGTATTTTTAAACCTTTTGATGTATAAATTGCTATTATTGGGATTGGCATAATAGTTGGCATCACTATTGGCATCATAGTGAAGTTCTATGGTACAGTACCGCGTATATGATTTAGACGAAAAGAACGCTTTGGAGCGTTCCAAATCGGCTTTTTTAAATAACTTTTTCTAAATCAAGCACTTGCGAAAAGAAACATATATTTGAGCTGAGCAGCTCGAGTTCTATTTTTTGACATATAAATCAAAAGAGTTGAACAATATAGGCCAGACATAATCAATCGAGTGGGCGCAACAGCTTGTAGAGTGAGCGTTTGTGGAGTTTTATCGGAAATTCCCAGCCGCCCTACTCACGATTTTCTCTAACACTGTCCAGCTTGCCCTTGGAGTGCGCCGTGAACAATGCATATAAAATCGAACCTATCAATCGAGTGGACGTATGGTATGGTTTCGTTCTATGGCAGAGTATTTCTATGTGTTCTGCTTTTCGGACTCCCCAGTTTTGTTCAATTCGTTGAAAACCGATATTGTATTTTACTTCCGAACCTTCCGAATCCTTAACGTTTTTTCTCTAAGAAGTCTTTCTCGTCTAAATGGATCTGTTGCTACTTCACAGTCGGTAATTATAAAGCGAGAAGTAAACTCGTTCAACTCAGGTCAAGGACTCAGCAACTTTTCTTGTGGCGATCGTTCGTTCGGATTTGCCCAATTCTACAGCCCAAGCTAACGCTGGTCGACTGGAGCTGTGCTAGCAGTCGGCCTAGCTTTGCTTGGCAATTTGCCTAGGATACTACGGGACGTAATCTCTTGAGAAATTGTAGTTCATTTGTGTCTGCAAGGTATCGAACAGCCGTGTCCATAGTGCTCCTATATATGTAGTCTAGTTCCTAGAATTATGGACGTCAGAAGAAACAACTGCTGAATGTAGCCAATAAAGTACTGAAACGCAGGTAACTTTTATTGGAAAACATTAGTCTTTTGCTCTTTTGCTTACCATTTCTTTTCAGTTCCACGTAGTTCATTTTGGTAGAACCAGTGCCTTAAACGCCGAACCATACATTCGACTAATTTTATGATACTTTGTCTATTCCTTCATCATCACCCTGACTGTGAGGCATTATTATTCTGTCTCCAATGAACTTTTTCGCTATGGATTTTCAGTTATTCCTTTTTAGGCCCATCGTATTTTTTTTAAAGCTGCGAGTGCCTCAAAAACTTTTCGTCCTCAGCATCTGTTTAGGGATGCGTAGCTATGTATCGTCAGTGGACATTCTACATTCTTGTTCTTGTCTCCCGAAAGTGGTTCCTTTCCTTAGCTCTGGTTTCCTTCCACTGTAGTTGGTTTTCTTTGCTTTTGAACAACATTAACACCCGTTCATATTCCGCGACTGTATCAAATGGATCGTCTGACTGCTCGGGAAAACAATACATATCGATTTTTGTCGGACGATTTCTCGTCATCAATCGCTTTAGTCCTTATGCTGGCAATTACCTCTGCTCATTCTGCATCGACTCGATCGCTCCTGTCTCGCCGGCTGTGAACAGGCGCATAGCGGGCAAGTTTCAGTACAATATCAACCGTACGTTTTGGTCTATCGGCGGAAAAAGAAAAAACGTTTTTTCGCCGCTTTTTGATGGCGCACCTCAAATTGGGTGCTTTGAAAAATAAATAAGATATTTGGGATCAGCATGAAATGGTCGATGCAATGAAGAGAAAAGCGCTCAGTTAATTTTAAATTTGACTGATTCGATGAGGTCATGCTATTCTGGCATTCTGGTCGGCACGGCAAACTACTTCAGTTGTGGGAGATATTTACATCCAAAGGGTTCTGAATATAGCTCATCGAAGCAACATTTTGAATATTTGCCGGGCGTTTTTATTTTATCGGATAGGTCACTCAATGCCGATCTCAAACGCCGAATTTATTTTTAATGCAAGCAGTTCAACAGCAAAAAAAAACCGGAAAAGGCTTTTTTGTGCATTTTCCGCCCAGTGGCCAAAATATGCGATCGCTATTGTAGCAAGTGCAATTAGCTTTAACATATCATTTATGCTGAAGAGATAGTTTCTTACTGCAAATGAAAAATTTTATTGCTCTCATGTGATGGAGCTGTTGCCCAAATCTCGGTGCTAACTTGCTACTTTGTGGAGAGCTTAGTAGAAAATTAAACGAAGGATAACCTCTTTGCCGTTGCATTGTCGATCTTTCTGTTTTCTACTAGTTGATGCACAGCGTCAGGAAAAATGCTAACATAGATGTTCTTACTCTAGGTATGCTGGGGGTTGTGAGAAGGTGTAAAGGAAGCTGTCCTCTATGTCTCCCATTCTTTAAAATGAAACTTCCTTTTTGCTTCATGGTTTTTGCTAAAATACAACATGCACGTGGTTACTGTTCGGGTGAATTGAGGCTTCCTGCCCAGAAGGCACGGGAAACTGCTTGTGTGTTAGCGCATCGATTGATATGGGTTCGATTTGGCGTCCAGGATGGATGACATTTCTACACACACACACACACACACACACACACACACACACACACACACACACACACACACACACACACACACACACACACACCCACACACACACACACATACACACACACAAACACACACACACACACACACACACACACACCTGTTGTCGATTTGTCGATCAGTGGCGTTGGAAAGACACACTTGTCTGTGGTTCTGCTATTTTGTAATATTTGGTCGAACGCTCTGTGAGATCCAGGTCCACATGAAATATGTAGCATCCTGAATACCAATGTGAAGAATAATGGATCTATTATTCATAAACACACCTTTATTCATTTTTATTCATAAACATAGATTGGAAGCCAAGTCTCCGTCGTTTTTTTAAATATTTTTTCTGAATTTCATTGAAGGTATTTGCAAAACGTTGTACACTATACGAAAGAATAACTTGTTATATTAGAAAATGTGTTTCCCTTTTTTCCACTTCGATTTTTGCAAATCTTTAGGTCAATAGAGTGGAACCTCTCTACTTAGGTTTGAGATTTCTCTCACAATGCTACTATTCGATAGACGATGATTTCTTCTACAAGAATATTGGTTGAGTTTTTTGTGCTTATTGATTTCAATTAATGTGTTTTTCGTTCTTCTTGATTTTAACTAATTTTCAGTGCATCAAGGTGCAGTGTCCAGGAGACATAATTTTTTTAAACAACAGCTCCTACCCTTTCGTTAAATTTGGTCGGCAATACTCTATGACTTTCGAAAAAGAATGTTTTGTTTTATCAAAACATGCGTTGCGTTTATTTGCGTGTGCAGATTCTTGTCAATTTTTAACGAAATGCTAAAAAAGGGAGAAAAATGAAGTTTACCAATTCTTTTTTCGCAAAGTGTCATATGTTACTTAAAAGAGAGTATTTCGTACTATCAGAATATATGTTCTATTCCTCGGGCATTCTGTGTTTTTAGGTCATCAGGTTCAGATTAAAAAATTAACCAAACAGCAGGAGCTGTTGGTAGAAATAATGTGTGTCTTCTGGATACCCCACTTTAATACTCTGAAAATTTGAGAAAATGAAGACGAACGACAGCAACCAAAGCAACATCTTGCACAGCAAATCATTTTTCTTAACCTATATCCTTTTCCAAAAAATCGCAAACCTAAGCAGAGAAAAGGAGCTGTGGGCGAAGCTCATTTTCCTTTTTTTCTTGACCTTCCACTTTGTTGACCTAAAAGTTGGCAAAAAATCAAAACAAAATGATAAAAAAGCTAAACACGCTTTCTGATTGAGCAAATAGTTTTCTACCGAATGGTATGAAACGTTATGCAAAAGACTTTTACCAAAATTTAGAATAAAATGTAAAGGACGGCGGAGACTTTGATTCCAATGTAATCTTTTTCTACCATAATTGGTTCAATGCGCCGAATCTGTACTTGGTTGATGTTCTTTTCTCTTTAATTTTCCTATTTCCTGTTGTTCCTATTTGTACTACCTTACATCCCTTACTTCGTACATCTAGTCTCAAAAATTTTGAGTCGAGCTCAAGGTTAAAGAAGACGTCAGCAGGTTCTTTTGATTACAATTCACTGGCTTATTATAAACATACTAAGTGATTAGAGATTTTAGACAATGAGTGAGATTCACTTAGACAGTACCGCCGCTAAACATTCAAAAAATTGACGTTTGCGACGCAAAAACGTGTCTTTGCGCCGCATCATGATAATTTTTTTAGTGTCAAATGATTTTTTATGGCAAGGCGAAGCTTACAAACACGGGAAAATGAATATTAATTTTATTGAAGATGATCCCGACTTGCCATAGGGCACAATTAAGCAAGACACAGCGACGGATGTGGGTCAAGTCAGTGCAACTAAGTGTACCTTTAATTTCTCCTTGCTCTTCAGGCTTCCGCCTACTCTCAGATGTCAGCCGCCTGCTATCTGATAGAATAGGCTATGCTAAAGTTCACTGTAAATTTTTGCTGAAAAGTATACACTTTGAAAATGTTATGATAAGGCGATCTCAAAAAACGCGTTGTTGCGTCGCAAACTTCAAATGGTTGAATGTTTAGCGGCGGTACAGTGATATTTCTGTATTAAAATTTGTTTGCATTTGTAAAGTTTAGTTTCCGCTTTGTGAAACTATTGCGGAGGCCAGTACTTTAAGCCTTTCAGAGGAGAATCTGATGAGAGCATTATTTTTGAAGAGCTATCATGTTGCGTGCGAAGACGCGTACCGTGTCTCTTCAAAATGAATCGTTCTTTGCATTTCTCCTGCATTCTGCTTCGTGATTATTTGCTTTCCGTGACAGCAAACCGATGTTTTGCATTCCATACCATCTCTGCTCCGTCTCTCATGTGAACTGCGTGCAGAGAGAAGCTGCTCAAAGATTCCTCCGACGTTGCCACAGATTCCAATGCAGGTCGTCTCTAAATATCAAAAATACCGTAATCCAATTAGGAGTGCTACTTGGCTCTGAAACAACGGTCTAACAACAGCGCTACCCCGTTCACTCAGAGTAATTGTTTTTTGCGCCGATTTAGAGGTGCGTTGACGATGTGGCTGTCGTCGGCTTCGGCCCTCCACTTGCCTGGTTCTGCCTTTGCTATTCTGTTTGATGCTGTGATAGTTCCTCACATACAATGTGGCCATCTGTCTAGTACTCACGCAGTAGAGTCCTTTGCGTTTGCTTTGAAATCGAATTCAATTAAGTGTTTAACCGAATCTGAAGTCAACAGAATCATTAGACGGTCGCACTACGCAGACGCTTCCGCTTCGCACCCTCGCCAGCGGAACTCCTAATAGCATTGTTGTTTTCACTTCTCCTAGAAGTGTAGTTATAAAATTTCACATGTTCCTGTTCACAGTTTTACGTTTATAATAGGCAATAAAGCGCCTTAAAGAAGTAATGAATTATTAATAGTTGAGCAGTAATTGAAGATTAGCATAGTGTTCACCGCATTATCCTGACTTCGAAGTTCAATTTTTGATATGAAGCCACTAAAATTGTCTATATTTATATGTTTGGTTCTATGCAAAGTTTCAGGCCTTTTGAAGCCTCGCCGTTATCGTGTAAACGGCTGAGTGATACGGCTTTCCGCTTCATTTTCTTGAAGAGATTTCCTGAGAAACCGAGAAGCTATTTGGCCATCAAGCTGTTGTTTGGTGTCGTGCCTAACCCAAAAGTGCAAAACTCGATGCGTGTTTTTTGCGCAACAGGTTCTGAATGTTTAGGATCAGCAAACGCTTGAAAGGCGCTTGAAGTGGAATCCCAGTTTCTGAAGCTACCCTTCCAATTAGTAATTGAAACATTTCAACCCATTGCCTCCGAATATCATGTTTAGTGTGCAATGATACAGACATATGTAGAGCACCTTATGTGTTGTTGCTTGTCGTCCTGTATGTCATCCATTCGCCTCCGTCGTGTGCCAAAGTGGCGCACTCGGTCGTCAACGGGGAACTGCATAGAAGGGGGTCAAATCAATCGATCGGCGATTTCACAAAGAAGTCAGTCCACAGCGTGAAAGGGATCCTCTTCTCCAACTGGTGCTGTTTGACCGGACCACCTAATTTTCGACACTGCGGCTAAGATGACAGCTTCTATGTAGGTACCTCTATTGTCCTTTAATGCTTACGTGACTAACAGGAGCTGTTCCCCTCTATGTATTTTCGCATTCATTGGGATAGCGTCCGATGTTTGCCGTGAACAAATAGCGCTGCGCCTGAAAACTGTGGCAGTAAAAATTCGCTAGAGATAATTAGCAAAAATGGGTTCATTTTACAGAAGCTGTTTAGCTGTAACTTTGGTCGCTACCAAATTTTGAAAGATTCTCTAAAAAAGGTAAAGATTGGCGTCAGTCAAACGCCTTGCGATGCGCCGCGCATCCGACCCCTTCATGATGGCGAGCCAGCTCTTTGAGTTTGCATTTCCCTTGTACTGATGCTGCGATAGTTCAAAAGAGACGAACTGGCAGCTCAGGGGGTCTTCTTTGGTGGGGAGGAGGATAACAGATGGAAAAGACAACATATTAGTCAGTACCAATACCTCTTGGGATGCGCCACGCAGTCTACTATTAGGGGATGCTGTGGAGGCAGATTGAATGCGTATTTTGCATACGCAATAACGTTGCGGTGGCTAACCGACGGCGGAGTAGAAGTACGACGCGTCTTAAAGAATGTGAAATTATGATAAAGAATGGGAGGATCTATTCTAATCGGAGGGGGCATATTGTGATTTGCGTCTCCAATCCTTTACCTGAGTCTTCGCACAGCTTCAGCTGCTGTTCCACTATGTGTGGAATACAGTGGACATGGTTGTGCTTTCACTTTACGGTCGCCCCCTTCCGACTAGGATAGATCTGATTGGGACATCTATTAGTGCATTGGCCTTCGACGTGGGAGGCTTAGTTCTCTTGGAATGGGAGACGAATTTCAGCAATCGGATGATGGTCTTTCCTGCCATACGGCACTTTTTGGTTTATGCGTTGTCCATAGTTGTTTGCGATATAAAGCGCCAGCGCTTAGATGCCTAAATTGTATACTTTCGGCCACTGATTTCGCAACATTTTCGATTACATGTTTGGGAGTGAACATTAGTGGCTTATTGGAAGCCGTCTGGTTTTGCACAACATTAATTCGCTCTGGGGACGGTTTTGCAATGCAGCAATATTGGAATACGGCTGAAACTTTTGATCGATTTCGTATTTCGTTTGCATTGCTTTTCTAATGAGCACGAATGTATGAGCCGTTCTCGGTGTTTTCTTTTAAAAGCAGAGGGTTCTAGCCGACTTCTAGTGTGAAAATTGCCCTTTTTTCAAAGTCTGCGTTGACAAGGCAGCGTTTAAATTTAATTAAATGAACCTTGTTGTTGCTGTAAGAACGGCAATTATTTTCGCGATAATCACCGTCGATTTGCCGCTGTTTTATTCCCTCAGTGAACCATTGCTGTTAGGGTTGTTCGCCACAAATCTGATTCTCTTCTTGATCAACGCACATGGCTCAGTGGGAAGAGGGCGCGGATCTTACACTCCCTTTGTATCTATTTCAAGCGCTGTTCAAGCCTAAATCAACTGAACCTTTAACACGTCAGCTGTTTATCCTTTTTTGCCTTATAGCTGACCTCTCCTGTAAAGAGTTCTTCATCGGAAGTCACTGTCAGCCCAAACGCATGCTCAGCAAACCCAGATATCTCAGAAACTGTCGTCTAAAAGGAAATCACACTATATGAAGCGATCATCGACGGCCTTTATCCTCGTCGTTTACATTGTTAAGGTCTTCCGATCTGGCTAGTTATGAGACTGGTCTGCCTGACAAGTATGCGCTCCAGAGAGAAGTCTCCGAACTTTTGTCTCTAAATAAATCAGCTCCTCATTGCTGCTCACTGTTGACGAGACGGACGTGTGGTTTCAGGCCGAGCTTAATTGAAATTGGCATAGCATTACGTTTCCATTACTGGCTGAAAACAACAGCTACGAAAAGTTCCTCAGCCGTTAGCGATACTTCGTCGTCAGTCGAGATTCTATTAGATGATAAGTCTCGCGAGATGCAGATACATCGAGAATATGTTAGTCATACTTCTTCTCCACTTCCTGTATTGCATGCCGGCAAAACGCGTTTGCAGTTCCGATTCATAAAAGCATATCGCGACGTGGTCCGGAAGCAGGAGTCATGTCATATGTCCAGGCCTGACGTGCACGCCCTGGCTAGGTGTCACCACGCAATGTGCTCATGATGAGTCTTCTCTTGCCAGCTTTGTATGTTCTCATTTACCATTCTATTTCAGAAATGAGAATGAAACGCGTTTTTTGCTTTTACCATTATGGTGTATCCTTTTAAAGCGATGTTCGTGTTCAGGAGCTCTCTCTAGACACTGATTTTTGAACTTAGAGATCACGGTAGGATGCAGGATCCCCGACCCTGGTCGTGCTCCACTCATGCTCTAGGTTTCTGTTGAAATCTGAAACTATGTACAAGTTCTGCGACACGTCTAACGGTGTGCTCTGCACTTTCTATTTTTGAAGAGTGAGATAGTGATGAACACATAGCTCTTCCGAACGATAAGTATGGCCCTTAAAAATTTATTCGTGAAGCATAAATAAAGTATTAGGGGGGGGGGGGCAAAAGTAATGAGACAAGATGAAAAAAATCTTTATCTCTCTATAACTCAATTACAACTTAACGATGCTGAGGAGCGTATTTGCCATTAAAGGCAAGGACCTTGCTGCCATCGCTCAGCCAACTTCCTGATCCCATCCTTCCAGAACTGCTTGGGCCTGGTGTTGATCAACTGCTCGACATGGTTGTCAAGGACTGCTTGGGTTCTTGTATCCCTTCCGACTAGGAAGTCCTGTAGGCTCAAGTAGTAGTGGTAGTCGCATGGAGAGATGTCCAGCGAATACGGTGGGTGAAACATGTGAACGTAGCCCAGCTGGCCAAGCTTATCCGTGCTTACTTGTTCCCGATGGGGTGCGGCGTTGTCGAAGAGCAGAACCTTCTTGAAGCGCTGCGAATGAATAAGAGCGAGTCTCCGGCCCATCTCTTCTATTTCGTTCACCATGGCCTTGGAGTTCATCGTAGTGCTCTTGGGAAGCAGCTTCCTGTAAACCGATCCATGGGCGCAAACCCAAAAGCTCCAAAGATGCTTCTCGCCGTGAACATCTCGCCGAACGAAGGTCGGTAACAGGTCACCAGGCCTCACCCAGACTCGCTGCTTGGCAGGGTTAAGGTAGAAGACGTACTTCTTATCTTGCGTGAATATGGAGCCCAGGCTGCTCGGGGTTGGGAATTGGGCGAGATTTGCGCGACACAGGTCGACTCGTCAGACTGGGGTTTCGGCATGAGACAGCATGGGGTTTTTGGCATGCTTCTGGAAAGGGCGGAAGTGGTAACTTCTCAGATGGGCTTCAGTAAGTAGCATACAAACATACAAATACGACAAGTACGAAACCAGACTCCAGCCACGAGATATATGAACACGGCATGGGGTGTCTCATTACTTTTGCCCCCCCCCCCCTAATATATCAGTGGATTCTGGGCTTGGATTCGTTTCTAGTGCTAACTCGTGGCTGGAGTAATTTTGAAATTAACTTTCTGCCGAACCAGAGAACACCTTGTCAGTAGTCCTACAGTTCCACCGCTAAACAACCAATTAACGTTTGCGACGCAAAAACGGATATAATGCAATCGCATAAAAATGTGTTTGAAAACCATAGAGTGGCTTTCCAAACTCTTCAGGCAACACGGTCACCCCAAGTTTTGGTATGCCGTTCTATTGAGGTAGATGGTCCTGTCGCTTCTCAAAGCTATTCGGAATTTCCATTTCCCATTTGGTGCTAAGCTTGTTCGGCACAAGTTGATCCTTTAAGACAATTCGCAGCAACCCATTTCCTAACTTCATTTTTGTTAACCGTGTTCACCTAAAAAGTCCATGACTTCACATGGTTTGCAGCTTGACACTTCGGATCTAATTTTCCCTTGAAACGCTCGCCACTATTGTTGCTCTCATTGAATCCTCAAATAGATCTTCACGTGGAGGTAAACCTGTCAGTATATCACGAACTTGAGTGACATCTATTCAGTCACGCATGATATTCTTTCAGGCAACAATAATACGCCCTATTTTCTTTCTTGTACGTTTAACTATTTTTCATGACAAGCTCCTTTAATACATTTCGCAGCAATCCACTCGTTAACTTAATTTTTTTTTCAGTGCCTAAAAAGTCCTGACTGACTCTGCACAAGTTGTTGCTTAACACCAAAATGTTTTAGTTTTTGTTATTCATTTGAAAATATCACCCAGGTCCAAAATTGAGTGGAGAGAACTAGTTGATAGCTAAGTCAGGAGAGCGTGCAGATGCGCTACGGCACACGCGTTTGGCGCTTTACAGGGAACGGACTGTGAAGTTGATTATTCTGCTGCAGTTAAATATTTAGCTAACTAACCATAAGGGAACTACGTCCGTGGTACTCCGTAACGCCAGAAATGATGACTCATACAACCACCACCCACTACAAAGTGATAACAAATATTTCGACTTTGCCAAATCCTTGAGGAAGCGAAAAAGAGGCGTTTAAAATCGCGATGGCTAAGGAAACCTTAAGGGGATCGTTCCAAGACTGCTTCATGTGGTTGCCCTTGCAAAGTGTAGGGTGATGTAGTGGTGAGCGATTTATAAGGATGGGAACTGGAGTTCTATTCCCGCGGGCGAATGGATCTGATCACGTCGGTTCGTTTCTGCCCTTCTGGCCAACTGTTGAGACAGTTCTCAGCTTCAGGTAATCTCAGCTCCTCCCTCTATCCTTATCGCACGCTTGCGGTGTTTACTGTTTGAAATAGGAAAAATATTCATTAGATTAATTAGAATGTGATCTATCCTTCACTAGAAAGGTAAGGTAAGAAAGGTAACACATATAGGGTGGAGTTGGAGATTAGAAAACAATGTTGCTAATAAGCCAGTATAACCCGCCGTTTTTATAGTATCGCTTATTTTCAATTCTGCAGCCAATGTCGAAGAAACAGTGCTCCCATCCGACTAGGACAGACGCTAAAGATGTTTCCAGTGGTTCAGTTATCATGAAAGTTCATTCCCTTTAGCTACAATTTAAGGTAGGGCTCTAGCTTCCCTGAATCACAAAGACAGCCCTTTAGTATGTTAGACCTTGTGGCTGGGCCATGAATTTATTCAGGCTATCCCGCTGTTTACTCGATTTGTAGTGGAAGCACATTCATAGAAGAACTGTGTGATTTTCTGCGCCTGGCATTGCTTAACCTTCCGTTTGAGCAAGAATCATGATAGCCTAAACTTACCAAGACTAGGTATGTAGAGGAGTTAAAGATTAGGTAGATGACGTTTCTTCTCAAAAAAGACGACGTTTTTTGATCTACAAATTTTTTATGGGATGCACTGCGCTACTGCGAGCCGATCATCCCCATATGCTCTATCGTTTGTTCGATACCGTGATCGCATCTTCGGCGTAGGGATACGGTTCGTTCTGCACACGCGGACGAAAGGCGAAGTGTATAGACGATCTTCTGACGATTGAAGGGCACTACATATCTTAAAACCTATGTTGTATTTGTTATTCTATGAGGCCGTTTCACCTTTTCTATCGGATTTGCGCGTATTACAGTAACTCGCGTCTTTAAATAAATAAATAAAGTAAGGTTTCTGGTAAAGTTATTGGAAGACAAAGACGGAACAGTACGCATTTGTTAACAAAATTCTCTATTCCCAACCAACAGCGGACAGCTAACCGTTTTCCGCTCAAGTATCGTTACCTCAGAGGAACAGTTCGACTAGCCGTTAAACCTTCCGATCTGCTTTTGATGAAGCACAAAATAAGAATTTCTTCTCAAACATTTAACAAACTGCGAACTGAAAATATGTATTTTCAAATCTTGCTCTAGAATGTAATCATACTTATGTATAAGTCTGCCGTCCCGACGACAGTGTTATCTCTTTTGGAATGCGCAATGCAGAGTGGTCTACAGAGTTGCACGCGCTTTGTATTTGATTCTGTTGGGCACTTGGAACCGCTACTGAGTGAAGGAGTATTTTGTTCGTCTTAGACGCTGTGGAAGCCGATCCTTTTTAGACGCATACACCACGTCCTCCTCGTTGAGCGGAAATCCAGTGAAGCATGACCGATGTCGCTTTCCCGCTAGTCCGTCCCCAACCCCTTCCGTCCTTTTCCAGTCCGGAACTTGGAGACCGCGTTTCCGACACTCAATCGCTCAAGTGGAAAGAGGGAAACAGTGTTGTTATGCAGTCGCGTGGGCTATCCCTTATTGCCGCTTGCTCCATCGTTATGAAGAAAGTTATGGCTTATGACGACTGCCAACTCTGGAACACATAAATCTAATCTTCTGTCACATCCGCTCTTAAACGCAACTCCCGTGTGCGGCTGGAAAAGTGTAGAAGACGCCCCTGGGACAGGAATGACTGGATGGGGTGACACGACGTCAACATAGACGGACATAGATCAACCAAGCACCTTGATGAAGTCGAGGATTTGGTTTCAGAACGGACTGATCCTGTAAGCTTTGTAATGCATTTGCGATCTTCAGCAGAATCCCTGATGTTCCCTCTCTCTATGATTGATAACCAACAGCACGTTGAAAAACGACGCTGCCGCAATTCCTGGATTAGGGTTCATCCTGCAGTCCATTCTCCAAGATCCAAACCTGCCTGGAAGTGATAAACATCACATTTGTCTTCCAATGATAGGTAGTCGGCCTGCAGAGCATTAAGGAAGAGTGATCTGTTTACAGGAAAATATGCCAAAACTTCAGTTGGATAGTGTTGACCTCACAACCTAAGGCGGAATGCTTCCGTACAGACTAAGTAGGATGTAGCTACCTGACGCTCCACAAATTGAGGTGCGCACCCGATCTCTGAAGAAAGATCACGTTGAACAGTTGGCTACTACATTGAACAGCGCTCGTACTTCAACAATGACCATGTGTGGTGTCATATATGAATATGAATCGATTGGCAATCCGAACGGATCGATATGCAGTACACGCATCGTATAAAAGATCATTAAGATAGAAACGGCGTTAATCAATCCCGATTTGAAACGCGCTACGTAATCTATTCTACGGGATCTCGAAGAGGGATGAGTATTGGGCGTACATTGGCCGCTTGCGGTGGTCAACCGTTGGACTGGTCAGTGTTTTGCCCTTTCCATGACAAGTGTGATACCAAATCAGCGATCTCCGCTGGATGAGGCCTTGTAGTAGGCCTTGACGTAGCCCAAACGAAGGAATTGGATTCGGAGTTCACGCAGCAGTCCACGCATACTCCAACTGCGCTACCATACGCCCGAGTCATCCGATGCTTTTATTTCAAGCATTTCCAGCTGAGTGTAGATGTGAGAATCATAAGCATGGTCCATTTTGAGCAGCGTTTAGGCAATGCTTTTAATACGGTGTCCCACGCTGAATAAAGGCGCGTGTAACGCAGTCGGAGGAGGCGCGACTGTCGCGTGCACCCGATACCAGGTTCCTGGTTCGGATTTCCCGCCCAGGCCAACCAAGCCTTCCATCCCTCCGTGGTCGGTGAATTGGTACCAGACTTGTCTGGGAAGGATAAAGCGCTGACTTGTTAATCGGCTGGCCACCGCAAGTCATTGTATTGCCAAATACGCGTTCATGTCGCCTCCACGACATCCCATAGAAGTAGAATGCGCTGGCGCATCCCAAAAGGGATTGAGTAACGCCGTCCTTTATCCTTTATCTCACACAGAATGTCGCTTCAGACCGCAAAGCTAAATTCATACAAAGCAATTAAAACCAAACCTAACTCGGTAATATATTTTCTACAATTATCAACAACCTTTCTTCAACGTACAAGCAAAGACTGGATCCCGTCTTTAAAGGAACGAGCTGGCCGCGAGTCGAGGAAATTGGTCACCCAAATCCTGATTTCTTCGTAGTCAGGGAACATTGTCCTTCCCAAGGTGTGCTGCATCGAGCGGAATATGTGGTGGTCGTATGGGGAACTGCAGGCTGTACGGCGGATAACGTAAAACGGCCAACCAAGTTTCTCGATTTTCTACTGAACGACTTTTGTGACATAAGCCTTCGCATTATCTGGCAGCAAGTTGGTAGAGGACGTGTCAACTCAATTTGGGTTTAAGTTTGGGGCAGGATTTAGGGAGTAGGATTTGGAGCAAACAAACTCTACTGCAAGCTTTCGAGTTAGTCTTGTCGGACCAGCTTCAACGGCAGACCGTGAAAGGTCGTTACCCAGGATAGGCGCCTGCCTTCCGTGCTCTTCATCTTCAAGACTTTTGTCGCCGGCGGCAAGACGTTGAAACCATCGCTCGCATTGTCTTTTGGAAACGACATCTTCGCCAAATGCGGCTACAAACGAACGATGCGATTCCGCAGCGGATTTCTTCAATTTGAAGTCGTAGAGCAGGCATGCGCGCACTCCCATTTTCTGGTCCATTGTAAATAGTATGAATGCTATAATTTTTGAAAGCGATGAAAGAATGATGTAGGAAAAATAGGAAATGTGGAAAACGAAACGCCGCGAAAATCTAATCTTAAGTAAGCTCACAGCCGCTGAAATCTAACCGTGAAAGGAAAAGAAAAAGAAAAGAAAAATGAAAAGGCCACAAAGTGCGCGACATTCCGTGTGAGAAACCTATGTAATATATCATACCATTGCTTTGTACTATGGGTCGATGTTCTTTATAAAAAGAGGCGGAATAACGAAATAATTTCCTTTGTGACAACATCACTGCTAATAATATCTTAGTACGTATTAGGCTGCTGTCGACATTAAGGGCAAGCAAATTGAAAAATAACATGAGAACGTGCGAAGAATGCCAGTGTGGTGAGATCCGACCTTAAGCCCTGTGACTTTATGCCCACTGCTTAATCTGTTGTAACTTGGCAATTTGGCTACGAGCAGAAAGTAGAGGATAAAAGGATAAAGGACGGCGTTACTCAATCCTTTTTGGGATGCGCCAGCGCATTCTACTTCTACGGGATGTCGTAGAGGCGATATGAATTCGTATTTGGTCATACAATGACTTGCGGTGGCCAGCCGATGGACAAGTCAGCGCTTTATCGTTCCCAGACAAGTCTGGTACCAATACACCGACACCGGAGGGATGGAAGGCTTGGTTGGCCTGGGCGGGAAATCCGCACCAGGAACCTGGCATCGGGTGCACGCGACCGTCGGCGCCTCCTCCGACTGCGCTACACGCGCCCGAGCAGAAAGTACAGTTAGCAAACGCTGTCTTCTAGCGATGCTTCTGACTTTCTTTTCAAGTGGTTCTTCTAGTTTTTTCATTTATTATAAATTGCGCTTAAACAAGGAACCTCGACAAGTAAGCAACCTATTAACTGTGAAAAAGCATTTGAATGAGAAGTTGAAAAAAATCACAAGATGAACAGAGCAAAGAACAATAAATAATCCGAGATATTGGCAAATGCATACAAGTCCAGTAACCGAGGAATGGAAAAAATTTTAAAAGCTGACTTTCTGTTCATTTCTCTCTTTCTGACTACATCCTCTCAGTTCGTTGATGGCACTTAACTCTTACGATAACATCATCCCTCACGTGCAATAGTGTATACATGAAGAATCCAACTCTGGATTGCAGTCCACGTTATGCTTCGGAGTCTTGAAAACCCTGTTGATTATGGAGAAGGGAAATCGTGCAAGGATGGCGTTTCTTTTGCTTGATCTGAGGAAAACTCCTTCGCGAATCAACATCTTGGCCGACTGAATAATCAAAATAAGGAGGCGTTAATCCATTTGTTAGCGTTAATCCATTTCAAACGTACACTGCGATTTCTACAGCGCTACATACCAGAAGCCAAACACTTCTGGCTTCCCTCAGTCGCCTACCGATTTTTTTCTACCTTGCATATGAATGAAACTTAGAGGTGTGCAATTATCATGGAGTCCAGATATCATCTGTAGAGGAACCATTAGAATTTCGAAAAGTGCTAGTTTTCCATCTTCATACATGGGTCACGTAGTTTTCTGGGATGCAATTATTAGCAGTGCATTCGTTCTGAAGCGCTAAAATGTCCTTATAACACAATTAGCCACGACGGCGCTTCCTATTGAGGTGAGTGCTGTATGTACTAAAAGTAAATTTAACAAATAACAAATTGGCTGACTTAGCTTGGTGTATTTTTATTTCTTTTTTGCGTTTTTCTCTATAATTCCCCAGGCATCTTGGAGTAACGTAAAAAGTCTGAATCCCCGATTATAAAACACAAATGAGAATCGATCATATATTTCAACTTCAACTCTTTCTCCGCCGATCCGGGTTTTTTCAGAGCTTTACCTCTTAGTTAAGTACACATCTGTGCGTCGGTTCTCGCTTAGACGTCAGGGATGAGCGGATAACAAAATTTTAAAGCCCGGGGATAACGGATTTTGCCCAAAAATCGCCGGATAACTGAAAAACGGATAACGAACAAACAACAAAAATAAAACTGGGCTTAAATTGCTCTAGTTTCAACAGCAGACATTGAACACAACTGTTGTCAAATTATAAGTCTTTTCTAACGTCTTTAATAGAGTTCTTTTTTGTTGAAACATATACATACACCTTAACAAAGTCCTATGGGATTCTCACGAAACTTCAGTAAAAGAAACGCTCCTTGATTGCCATCCAAACCGATTCCGAGTTCGATTTCCGAACCACAATTCCTTCACCAGGTTCCGCGAACTGCTGTCGAGCTCATCAGGGAGGACAAGTAGCAAGACCACCAAGCTGTGAAACTAAAACTGTTCTGCAAACTCCACTCTGATGATGGTTTACTATCATCACCTTAATTTAAGTCTGGAAAAGATAAGGAGAGATTGAGAATTTGTTCATCCAAGCACATTTCCATAGTACAATTTTCAATTTTTCATGTTTTTGCCGTTAAAACGAATTGGAAGAACGAAGCAAAGGATGCGTAAAACCATCTAGAAGTGTGGAAACATTTATAAGTCGCCTTTGGAGGAGGAGAGTGTGAGACTCATTCACCTCTTATTCACTCCAATTTCCTTCATTGAACAGCAACTTGCCGGCATTTTGTAAGTTTACATTGTTGGGTTGTTTTACTGATCGATCGTCAGTTTTCTTTTTGAATTAAGGCTGTGACCAAACAGAATGATCCTTGGATGAATGACTCCTCCGACGCCTCTTGACTTTTCTATGTTAGGCCGACTCAGCCGAATAAAGTCTCCATAACAATCTTGGTTTCGCAGCTTCACGCGGATCGATACTCTTGTTCGGCAGTATCCCAAGATCTAAGAACGTGGAATGAGAAATACCAGCTTTCTACAGGCTAGCCACTAGCCATTGTGCAGTCCAAATACACATGCAGACAGATATGAAAATTAGAAAAGCAGAAGTATTATGGAATGCCCCTAAAAGGCAATCTTAAATTAAAATGAAGCTCCAACATGCGCAGCGAGGAAGCAGTTTAGTACAGTTCAATTGCACTATTTAGATTTTTAATAGAGAGGATCAATTTCTTAGCATTACAGAGTACCAGCGTACAGAAAATGCTTTCAGAAAATCGATTCTATAATCACACCTCAACAATTTCTAGGAGCGTTGCTTTCTCCACTCACTTAGATTGAACCTGTGCCCATTTTGTTTGTATTTTACTATTACCGCTCAGCGTTATGTGTTTCATGCGTTACAACAGTCTATCAGTAAAAACTAAAATACCTTTCCCGAATGCTACCTACATACTGCAGTCGTGGAAAAGAACGCTAAATTCGGCACTAAACAATTCATCTTGGGATGCGCCAGGCCCTCCACTTGTGACTGTCAGTAATATTATCAAGGCGCTTGTATGCATTCTTGGTCTGCACTGGCTTGTGGTGACAAGCTCATAAAGAAATCAATCCATAGTAGATTCCATAGATATATGGTATACGAACGTGGAAGGATGGAAGTTAGACGTCTTTCCAACTACGTCACCTGTGCCTGAAGTCACCTCACCCTTCTATATTTAAATGCCCTCTATTGCTGCTCGCGATCACTCCTATGATTGTGAAGCTTCTACACAGCTATCCAATACCACTCCAAACTTGGGTATCAGCTAAATTGTTGTTCGTTATCCCAAAATTGCCGGATAACGAACAACAAAACGGATAGGCGCAAACCCCCGGAAACCGGATAAGGGATAACGGATAACGGATAATCCGCGTATCCCTGTTAGACATAATCTCACAATTTCTGGCACCTGACCTTGTGTTTGATTAGAGTGGACTACAGGAGCCTGCAACAGTCCTGCAATAAAATTAGGCGGAATTATTAGGAGCCTTTTTCCACTCGCACAGAGCCACACACCGTATGTTATGTAGCATATCTCTAGTGCTATATTCCCTGCAAGTATAATGCTGCTGTTCTTATTAGAAAGTAGTGCGCTTTCACGTAAAACTATCGAAAACCTTCCCCTAGTCCGCAGTGGAGCACTCCATTCCGACGTTTCTAAATTTCTTAAGATTAGAACGTTACGCAAAATGCCAACCTGTAGTACAATTTAGAGCCTTTGCAAGAGTGAACATTAGATGAATGAATTTAAGCTATAACAGAAGAAAGCGGTTGATTTGCTGATCACACACGATGCGGCAACGAGCTGGAACAAATGCACTGCAATATGTACTGCGCAACTGGATCACGATCTGTCGACCTCATCCGTTTTGCATATCGAATGCTTCATGAGCAGCGGAATCGTTTGGTACCATCTAGAGTTCCTTCAAATGAGTTTTGAGCAAATTATGACAACGGGACGCTTTGCGACGGATCAGTCCATTGCAAAGCGTCGTTATTTCAAGTCATTTTGGCGCTATTGCACGTCACCGTGTAGGCTAAACATGAACTCAAATCGCCTCACCGATATCTCATGGAAGTAAAGTGCTTGACGTGTTTAATTAAAGAATTAGCCAACAACATATTTTGTCTACTACTGTTTCCCTCCTTTGATGTCACCAGACAAAGGCAATTTTTAGTCGTGCTCGGTAGATAAAGTAAAAAATCTCGTGGTGTTTGTCAGAATAATCGATTAAATAAATAAATAAATGAATAAATAAATATGATAGAATGTAGTAATATTCCTGTAGTCTTTAGAGACTTCCCTCTCTACAGAATTTTTCCTGATGAACCGCTTCTTGTCAATGACTCTGGTTTTAAATCCGAGCAATCTAATTTCCATTGGACGCAATCAGCGGAGACGTCCCTCGCTAATGAGTATCCCCTGGCGCTTTTAGAAAAGTAGCGGTCAGAAATGAAATAGTGAGTAATATTATAGTATAATATATTAATATTAAATAATATTAATATATAATCATACTCCATAATAACACGCTAAGCGATAAGTCATACTATCGATCGGCGCGGCCGCAGAAATTAAAAATAGGGAGGGGGTGGGGGGGGGGGGGGGAAATAGGGGGAAAATTACGACACGAAAATAGCGGAAGATACCCAGACGTCTTCTCCCTGCCTGGGAACTTCGGCCCTGGGGCAATCGAGGTCGCTTGACACGAATCTGAAGTTCGCTTTTGAAGTACCGATCGCCATCAATTGATATTGATTAAATTACGTGGCGCGAAAATGCCCAGCCGTCTTCTACGTGCCAGGGGATTCGAATGACGTGCGGAATACGTCGCATGACGTGCCTGGGACTCAGAAGTCGTGCTAAAGACGTCGATCAAGGTGTCTGGGGATCAGGTAGTCGTGCCGAAGACGTCGTTCAGTGTGTCTGGGGATTCAGATGACGTGCCGAAGACGTCTTCCGCTAAGGGGGATCATTGAGGGGACCGGTACCAGTAACGGGAGACCGTTTCACTAAGGGAATAAGGAATAGATCGTTCTATTATACTATATACTGTACGTACTGCGAGCCTTTTGTACTCCTAGGTAAGGAAAAAAGCTGTACAAGTAGAACAGCTAGCTTGACGTGATTGTCCTTAGCGTAGTGATACTACAACATCGCGCGAAGCGAGCAAGTGCGAGACACGCCGATAGGCGTGACGGAGCAGTTGTTATATAATATATTAATATTATAATATAATACTAATGTTAATATTTTGCGGCATTGGATTGATCTTGCCGAGGGGATGCAAATTCTTCCATATGGATGAAAACCAAAACGGCTACAGCAAAAGAACAGAAAGGACGCAGATAACGCGCCTACCGCGCCCTTTTTCCAATCCTTATGGTGGGCATTGTATTGAGCCGTGTGTATAATCCGTTATCATAGTGAATAAATATGTAGTCTAGAAGAATACAAGCATATGTGGTTACAAAAAGTCACAAAAAGTGTATGTAGTTGTAGTTGCAATATGTAGATTAGAAGACAACAGGGAAAGCTCAAGCCCTCTAGTGAGGCGAGGACTCAGCTATAAGGAGAAGAGAGTAGAAAGACAAAATTGTAGGTGCAGTTGGGGCGCGTCGCTCAGAGACTCATTGCGCTGCTTAAACGCAGAATGCGCATTCTGGTAAAGCGGTTATTCTAACAGCAAAAGAAAAAGGACGTGGTAGCGATTCTGCGTCCGGCTGCCAAACATGACCAGCTGTGAAACTCCTGCATGTTTAGATTTTTGGTCTTAATTATTTACCATGTTAGAGAAAAAGTCCTACTCTATAAAGCTTAGAAAAATTAATATCCAATATCTCCTTTGTAACAAATGAGGAATAAAATTCCGCAAGAGGCACTGTGACGCGGGCTGCAAACCTACCCTCAGGCTAATATGAAACCTAGGCGCCCTTAATGAATAATACCGCTCCATCATAATCTACAGACCATGCACAAGAAATATTTCAAATTGTACCAATTTTTTTTCCTAGCCTTCTTATACGACTAAGTTTTCATTGCAAGATTTAGGGTTCACTTTGTGCTGCAGAAAACTGAATAAACTAGTGCACCAAGCTGTAGACAACGCTACATAGGATGTAAAATCGGTGTATTCCTTGCTTTCCTCTTCGGATTCGAGGATAAATACTGTGCGACGTCATGCATTTGCAAATTGAGCAGCGCAATAGGTTTTATTGGAAGAGGAGCTCAAGTGGCTTTGAAGTCCTTGAGAAATGGCGAGACGCTAATGGAAAAGAGGATTTTAAAGGAAGACACATCGTTTCTATTGTCTTATCGTCGTAGTCGACTAGGCTATTCCTGCGGTTCAGGTTAACCCCTTAGCAACTCTATAGCAGAAAATATTTTGGTGTTAGTTTTCATTCACAATGTTCCCTCCCTGCTTCCTGCTCATTTGCAATAGCGTAAGGTATGATTTGCCAGCATCTACATAAATAAGAATTGTAGGTGTTTATGAAGAACGTTGGAGCACGCCTGCGAAAATGAGAATACACTTCCACCATCAAACGAAATAATATGTAGTGTACAATAACATGTATACCATTTTCAGATGAAATTCAACGTTTTTCAGAGCAAATTCAACGTTTTTCAAAGTAAATTCAACGCTTTCAAATCAAATTCAACGACTTTCGAGTCAAATTTACGTCTTCTTTGCAGGTTGTACGTTTCAATGTTTACTTCTTCTCAAAAAATTCCAGCATGTCAAAAAAGGCTATCAAACGAAATTAAGAATTATTTCGCATCCTATACTATTAGAACTATTAGAAAATTAGAACTGTTTTTTAAGGAAGAAAAGGAAAAAAGAACTGAAGGCTATCCAACAGAAAAATGCTATCCAACGAAAATTAAAACTATTTCGCCTTCTCAACTATTACTAGAACTATTAGAGAATTAGAGCGATTTAAAAAAAATTAGAGCTGTTCCGCCTTCTCAACTATACACTTCGCCTTTTCGCTTGTACGAGATGATAATGCTTCGTGCAGTGTTCTCATTGACACCAGCAATCTGAGCAGCTTCGTGTGTGGTCCTTTCGTCGACGAACACCAACTTGACCAAGATCTCCTTCTGTCTCCGAGACACTCGACTGTATCGGCCGAGTAGCTGGCTTTGCTGAACGTCTTGTTGATCATTGCTCATGTTGCCTGCAGACATGGCAAATCGCCCAATGACAAGAAAAAGTGGAGAGGTCCATTTACATGAAACGAGAGAAGATTCCAGTAGAACGTTGAATTTGCTTTGAAAAACGTTGAATTTGCTTTGAAAAACGCTGAATTTCAACTGAAAATGGTATATTTCTTTCAAAACCCTAAGGCATCCTAATTCATCATTTCCTTCACAACTTTAGTCCGTCGTGACGGGTTGAAAGTTATCCACTAGTCCAGTTTTCCTCATAGTTCAGCAATTTTTCCGACCATAGTTGGCTCATATCTTGATCTCGTAATATATATATATATATATATATATATATATATATATATATATATATATATATATATATATATATATATATATATATATATATATATATATAGGCTGTCCCGTATGTCCCCGCCGTTTTTTTTCAACGAGTCACTGCAGATTTCGCCGGCAGTCTCTTGCATAGCGCTGCATAGCTTTCGAAAGAGAATGATTTGCTCTATCAGAACATATATTGCATTTCTTTTTCATCATGAATTTCGTCAATTTTTAGGTCGTTGGAGTGAAAAGTGAAAAAGTGAAAAAGTAGCCATTTGCGCACTTGTTCTCTCCGCTTAGGTTTGTAATTTTTTGCGCAGTTTTTATAGCATTTGGGAGACAATGTTCTGTATTACAAGAATATGTGTTAGTGCTATTTGCTCATTTGTCCTTTATTGATTTTTAGGTCATCAAATTGGGACGTCCGAAGGAGGATGGTTATTTTTGCCGACAGCTCCTGCTCTGTGGTTGAACTTTTTGGGTTGGTTTTATATGCCATTCGAAAGAGAATGTCTTGCCCTATAAGAATATGTGTTGCGATTATTGATTTCTATTGAATGTCAACAAAATGCCAAAAAGAGAATAATCGTCTTCACCAACAACTCCATCTCCTTCTTCAGTTGTTGATATTCGACAGAAATCAGCGTGAGCCAATAAACGCGACACAAATTCTTTCTGAGCAAGACATCCTCTTCCAAACGACATATGACACCAAGCAAAAAAGTCCAACCACAGAACCGAAGTTTTGGTAAAAAATTCGGACGGAAAAGTCGGACGTCCCAATTTGATGACCTAAAAATCAATAAAGGGCAAGTGAGAAAATAGGACCAACACATATTCTTGTAGCGCAGAACATTGTCTTTCAAGTGCTCTAAAAAACTGCGCAAAAAATTACAAACCTAAGCGGAGAGAGCAAGTGCGCAAATGGCTACTTTTTCACTTTTTCACTTTTCACTTCAACGACCTAAAAATTGACAAATTTCATGATAAAAAAGAAATGCAATACATGGTCTGATAGAGCAAATCATTCTCCTTCGAAAGCTATGCAGCGCTATGCAAGACACCGCCGGCGAAATCTGCAGTGAATCGTTGAAAAAAACGGCGGGGACTTATGGGACAACTTAATACATATCAGTGATTGTGTTCGCAGGAGGTGTCTGGAACAGTTACATCTGATAACGTATTTACTTATTCATTTCATGGCGTGAAACACAACAGTACCAAACACACACAATATAATTCGGACTTCCAAGGTCAATAGTATAGTAATTGAAACTAAAATAAAAAGTATTCTCATTTTGAACTGGGGTAGTTGGTCTTTCGCTGGGCTACAGCAAGGCTTTGGAAACGACGATCTCACTGAAACGTCCAATAGATCCGTCTACAAGCCTCGTTTAGAGCTCAACACTTGTAGCAATAAAAAATAATTGAAAGGGCAATAATTATGATAGAATTAAGATACAATCTTTATAAGCCTACTGCTATCAAGCAGACACATTTCAGAAAAGTTTTTTTTATCAAGGATAAAAGGCTAAAGGGCGATCTTGACCACTCCCCTTGTAAAACACGCCGTGGATTCTAATTTCACGGGACATCGTAGAGACATTATGCATGTGGATTTGGTGTATATTACGACTAGCGACGGCCAGCTGAAAGCAAAGCATGCCAGCGGTGTATCCTTCCAGACAAGTCTGGTACCAATTCTCCGACTCCGTAGGGATTGAAGACTTGATTGACCTCGACGGGAAACCCGAATCCAGAACTGGATTCGAGGTGCAGAGGACAGCCGGCGTCTCCACCGACTGCGCTACCACGCGCCGAGCACGCTTTCAAGTGCGGAAGTTAGAAATAACCTGCAACTCTGCAACTGTTGCATACAATCTAAGCATACTTGTTCTGCTCCTCAAAAGTGATACTCCAAAAAACTCAAAGTGATCTTGGCAGTACATTATTATTAATTATTTGCCGCATTCGTCAACGTCGGTAGATGCTAAACGGAAACGCAATAGTCCTTCCTGAAGCAATTCTAACATTTTCTATGGTTATTTCATTACATAAATAATATTAGGTTGTAACGAATTAAACGGCACTGGCTCGCGCCATTTTTGGCGCGTCTTTACGCGTTTGATCAAAAATAAACCGTAACATGTGGCATATCATTTAGAAGCGCAAACTTTGCTCTACCGGAGAGTACCAAATTTTCTATGTAAAAGTGGGAAAACTTTAGAGTTTTATTGACTTTTTTGCAGATGGACAAAAGGGTAATCCGAGGCATTTACTTGTATGAATTCAAGCTGGGCACTACAGCTAAGGAGGCGGACGAGAAGATCAACGCCGCATTCGGTCAAGGATGTTCCACAATTCGGACGGCGTATCGTTGGTATCAGAAGTTCCGGAATGGAGATGAGAGCTTGGAAGAACATGAAGGTCGTGGGAGGCATAGTGATGTTGATGAGGACAAGCTGAGAGATGTGGTAGAGGAGGATCCACACAAAGGTACCAGGGAGATAGCGAAGGTTCTTGGCGTCAGTCACAATACAGCTGCCCGGCATCTGAAGGAAATTGGAAAGACCAAAAAGCTGGAAAGATGGGTGCCTCACGAGCTGTCTGAAGAGCAAAGAAACCGACGATATGAGATCTCGTCCGCACTGCTTCTACGGAACGAAACGGACCCATTCCTTGATCGCATCGTAACCTGTGACGAGAAATGGATAATGTACGACAACAGGCGACGATCGGCACAGTGGGTGGACAGCGATGAGAGCTCCAAGGTTTTTGCGAAGCCGGAATTGCACCAAAAGAAAGTAACGGTGACAGTATTGTGGTGTTCGCTGGGAATTATTCACCACAGCTTCCTCCCTCCCGGTGAATCCATCACGGCAGAGAAGTACTGCATTGAAATTGAAGAAATGATGAAAAAGTGGAAGGATATCCGGCCGGCCTTGGTAAACCGAAGGCGAGTTCTCCTTCTGCACGACAATGCTCGCCCCCATGTAGCACTAATGACGTTGCAGAAATTGAATGAGCTGAGCATTGAAACTCTACCACATCCTCCGTTTTCTCCCGACCTCTCCCCAACAGACTACCATTTCTTCAAGCATCTTGGCGACTTCTTGGTAGGGAAAATATTCAAATACCAACAGGATGCCGAAAGTGCCTTCGAAGATTTCGTCAATTCCAGAACTTCTGATTTTTATGCTACTGGGATAAAAACGCTTGTGTCGCGTTGGCAAAGATGTGTAGAATCAGAAGGTTTTTATTTCGATTAATAAACTTGCCTACAAGCCGAGATATTAACTGTTTAAATTTACAGTGGCCATTTATTTCGTTACAACCTAATAGATGGGGTGTTTTCTTCGTTTAGTTTTGTCCACATGGATTTTTACCAATAAGAACTACGACTGGTAGATGGAAGAGTTCATTCTCACGAAGGGGTTAAACAACGCGATGTTTCTTACTTGTTACAGTTGCTGTTAGTTGTTGTTACTTTTTATTGTATTTTTTCTACGTAAACTACATAGGTAGGCCAACTATCTCACAAGGAAAGGTTCCCAACTCATGGTGAGCTTTTGCGATGCTACATATTTTGACAGGATGTAGGGCCCTGTGAGACAAGTCCAGAATCACAGTTAATTTTTGCTGACCTGAAAATGGTGTGAAAGCGTGCGCGCAACAGTCATCAATCCATATGACATCAAACGAGGTGTACCTCGGTGGTGCAGTCGGTAGGAGTGCCGCCTCATAGAAGCACAGCGACTGGCTTTTGAGTTCGAGCACGGGTACTACCAACAGTTCTGCACATTTTTGTTACTTCGCTTTCTCACGATAACAGGAGTCAATTTTAGGCCATCAACGCTTACAGCAAACCAAGGCTGTCTATCTGACCCTTCGTATGTGCTAGTTTTTCAACAATGCCTATCTGCACCACCACCATGTCATACCATATCCCACCATATATAATGTCACCAATAATACCGTAACCGCACACAAATACGCCTACCTTACGATTAAATATTATGAACACAGGCAATATCTCTACATACATAAGTGTACTGAAAATGTCGTTCTCACCTGAACGTGTTGTCCTTCGACTACTTTCCACCTTCGCACCGGATTTCAAAGGTAGTGTAATGAAAATGGGACCTTGGCGAACATGAAGAAGATTGTTCCTCACTGGGTTTTGTAAGATGCTGCCGGTGGGACAAGCGCTTGTGTTCGTGTGTTTCGTAGTTTTGTCCCATAGCTGTTGACTAAAAAGGAAGAGCAATAAGACTTTTTATTTCCAGCGAAATGATATGATGCAGATATTCATCGTTGAAAAACTAGCACATATGAAGGCGCAAATAGACAGCCTTGGTTTGTTGTAAGCATTGATGGTCTAAAATTGACACCTATGGTCATGAGAAAGCGGAATAACAACGAACTAATACGTGCAAAGTATTGACAGTACGCGGACTCCAACTTAAAAGTATGCTGGTGTGCTCTTATGAATCGGCGCTCCTACCGACTGTGCCACCGAGGCATGGATGTGGTATAGGAGTTGACGAGTGTTGCGTACATCTTGTCACACCTCTTTTTCAGGTCTTCAAAAAAGCGTTCAGCAAAAACTATCTGTATTTCTGGACTCCGCTCACAGGGCCCTACATCCTGTCAAAATAGCACCGCAAAAGCCCACCTTGAGTTGAGAACCTTCCTTGTCAGCTAACTCTGATCCGCTCGGAATGGTGTCAGTTTTATAACATCTCATGAGTATCTTGTGCATATTATTCTGAACACCTTCGAGCTGGTCGATGCTTCTCTTATGACAGTGTCAGCAACTCGAAGTCCCAAACTCCATTATAGGTCCTACACACATAACACTAGTAGGCAGGCAGAAGAGCGAAACAATCAATTGTTCTCTGAATTTTGAATAAGCTGTAAGTTTAGAAATTCGCTTTTTTACAAGTGATTTGAGCGGAGATTGAATCTTACAACAATTATTTCAAGGAAGCTTGAGCATCGGTGGCCTGCTTTAAGCTCACATAATAAAATCTACGGAATGGAGTGAAGATCTGCTCCCTTTATAAAAGGATAAGGATAAGGATAAAGGACGGCGTTACTCAATCCCTTCTGGGATGCGTCAGCGCATTCTACTTCTACGTGATGTCGTGGAGGCGACATGAATGCGTATTCATCCATACAATGAATTGCGGTGGCCAGCCGATCAACAAGTCAGCGCTTTATCCTTCCCAGACAAGTGTGGTGCCAATTCACCGACCCCGGAGGGATGGAAGGCTTGGTTGGCCTGGGCGGGAAATCCGAACCAGGAACCTGGTATCGGGTGCACGCGACAGTCGTGCACCCTCCGACTGCGCTATTCGCGCCCTCCCTTTATGAAAATAAAGTTTAAAAAATTTTTAAAGTCACTTTCTTTAAGAATGGAGTAAAGATCTGCTTCCTTTATAAATATAAAGTTAAAAATATTTTTTAAAGTCAGTTTATTTAAGCCTGAAGTGATCGGCATCGAGATTGTAAGCTGTTACAACGGTTTTTTGCAATCAAAACCTTAGCGCCAGGCGGGAATCGAACCAGCAGGTCCTGCTGACCGGGCTAGAATGCACTACGTTATTACACCACCGGCGCTGTTTGATCGAACGCAATATGCTAAGCGAGTAAATCATAGAAGAAACAAGAAGAACCGATAAAGTAGCAGGATTATTCTTGCAGCAACTGTAGGCGTTGCTGTCCTTAGGATAAGGCCACCTGCTTCCTGGACTGTATTACACGGCATTGTGATACAAATGGAATTCCAAACGACTCCAATTTCCTAGATTTTGAAGGAGCTGAGGAAACTGTCAATTTGGAAAACTTCGATGTTGAGATTGTGCCTAAGCATACAGTCGTTTCCGTGTGTCACTGATGGCTCTCTTGCTGAAAGCTTAGAACTGCAAAACGGCGGGACAGAGTGGTACGGAGTGGACTTTTAGCAACGCCTCGCTTTACACAGGATCACCGAGGTGCCGTCGTGCAAAGAAATGAGGTGATTACGCTGCAGGTAGCATCATAGCCTGGTGCAGCGTCCTGCTCTTGGCAGTTCGTTCGCTTTTAGCAGAAGTGAACGCTAATGAGCACGAGGTAATACCTACTATATGGGCGAAGACGATGAGCAACGTCGCTGGTGACTGCTAGGTAAGAGAGTAAGTGCAAGTTCCGCATGAGCCGAAGTAGCAGTTCGTTCTGACACAGGAAAAAGCAACTAACTGCTAGTCATCTACTGGATCGGCTCGCGTTCTCGACAGTGTTTGCGTCCCGTTTTACGTTAATCTAAAAAAAGTAGATGTTGACGCTGGAGGAGTGAGAACCACATCTACAGCACTTGGACGACACAATGCCTTGTCGCCAAGATCTATGGCCGGGAAGGGACAAGGCGTGAATTAGTAGTAGAGAAATGGGTGAAAGACATGATACCTACATGGCGGCGAAAAACAGAAGTGAAACCACCCGGGAAAGCACAATCTGAGAAGGGCCATAAACATCGAACGCACTGGAACTACACTCCGGCAAGAATTGATATCGGGGGAAAAGCGGTAAATATGAACCGTTGTGGTGTGACCGAGATGCCGAATGTCTAGGTCGTCCGTCACAGAACTTTGATTGGAGAGCCGCCACTAGCGGTCCGGACAAGCACAGAACGAGACTACAACTACTGAGGACGCGCCTTTTACAGGCGGTGGGGTACGGCAATGCGCGAGGCATTCATAATTACTTGCAACTAAGGGAATGGCTTCAGGACCTACGCAACACGTTACTAAATGAGAGAACAATGGCATAGAACATGGAAACACGGCACTACGGCTTCCTTGACCAACATCTAAATCTAGATATTTAGCAGAGGGCTGCAAAAGAGAACGACTGGTTGGCTGATTTGCAAGGATTTGGTTCTGTGAGAAAATCACTAGATTAATCGCGTTGAGAGGAGGTGTCGATTGTACGTGTGCACCTCACACTCATCGAGCGTTCGGGTCTCGGGCATGCCAACCATGCGTTTGCTCGTACCTCCATTCTCTTTGTGTAACTTCAAAAATGCATTTTGTAATTTGTGTTTTTAGCACTCTATTGTTTCCTTACAAATTTTGGCAGACCTGAGGGTTCATCTGGTTACTCAACAAAACGACCATTGTAAAATAACCCTGGCATATGCATTAGTACAACGTTTCAGCTTCTTCACTCTAAAACATCAAGTGCAGATCACTGTATCGTCCTTTATTCCCACGTAGAACATGTAGCGCTCACAAGGCAATCATGAACTACGAATAGGCCCATGTACCATCCATTCAGTCTTGTTCCCCCGAATTCGTTGGCCTTCTTATAGACGTCTTCTGCTTATTCGGAAAAATCAATCCTTCCTTTGTATCAGTGGACTGGGTCCTACGGAATACGCCATTGCCGCTCAAAGATACACAGAAGCCATTATGACTTTTGTTCAGCCAAGTTCTCTACCAGGTTGCCTACCATGTATGATTTCGAGGCCATAATGAGCGCTGCTCCAGTCTGTCCTGTGATTGAATCTAGTGATGGTCGTGAAATCAGCAATTCCTAACGATTGTGCCATGTTTGATTTTGCGTAAAATTTGTCCTCAGATGGCGATTTTACAGTTTCCAAATTCTATATTGGTTTTCCAGAGTTCCACAGTAATAGCCATCTATGAATAACTCCATTTTTCATTTTTCCCTAAAATGGTCAAGGCTGCTCCTTGCGCCAAAATATATCATTTTCACGTCAAGTGGATAACATTTCACGTCAAATTTGACACTTTTCAAATCAAACTGGACTCTCTCCCATCCCCTATCACGGGTGGGTGCTGACAGACCTCGAGGATATCGCGGATGTTACGTGCGGTCAAACAGCGCCGGTGGTGTAAGGCGAACATTGCTGCCCGGAAAGCAGAAGATGCGGGTTGGAGTCCCGCCTGGCGCAAGAGTTTTGATCGCAACAAAACATTCTGTAACAACATATAGCCTCTCTACCAGCCGCTCCAGGCTTAAGCAAATGTGTTCAAACTGGACTCTCTTCACGTCTAATTGGGCGCTCTTGTAAACAAACTTGATGCTTCTGAGATGAAACACAAAGTTTATTACAAATTATTCGACAGATTTTCCAAGATGGTTTGTATGACTTTTGTTTAAAAGAATGTGGAATAACTTTCGTTTCAATTATTTAAATCAGTTGCACGAATGAGTGTAATGGTTCTATAAAAAATTTGATAAACTTAGTGAAGTAAATTTTGTTTTAAAGCGCAACGAGGCTGTGATCACCTAATACATTATACGAGATCGCGCTATGCACTCGATTAGCTCATTGCGATTTTTATTTGATTGGTAGTGTAACTGCTGCTTACATGAAGCATTAAAGTGAGAATATCTGTGGTCTGCACATTTGTAGCATCATACACTTGTGTGAAACCCCATGCTAATAGTTACTTTGCCATCAATCGAGTGGAAATCCCGAAGTCTCGGACGAGTACATAGGGGAATCTCTTCTTTTATCACAAAAAATGGCCTCCTTCCTACTTTTTAAAACTAGCTTTAAGCCCAATGTTGTCTTGTTGAGCTGGTAGCCAAGGTTGTTATCATGTTATTTGACTCGGCCTAAGTTTCCTCGACCTAGCCTTCGTCACAGCCTTAAAAAGTGGAAAACCTTTACGAAACTGTCCTTCCATTAATCTTAAGGAGAGATATGGAAAGATCCAACATAACAGTTATGAAGGAACGAATGACCTTCTAGTTGGGTGCAGGAAAGACCCGCCTATAAGGAGAGATAGCTTTAAGCCACTATTCTTCCACAAAGTAATAGATTTTCCTAAAATTTCAAGCAATATCCTCACCTATTTGGAGAGTGCATTAAAACTTCAAAGATTTTCATACTAACATTTTTCTCAAACAAAAATTGTTCTAACCTTTTTGGAGAGTATCTAGTTTAATGCGGAAGGAGCTCGCTTTGATTTAGAAGCTGTTCAGCTTAATTCCAAAAGCGTAGGCTTGTTTACAAGAGTGTCCAATTTGACGTGGAAATGGTGTGAACTAGACGAGGCTTTTCCCAGCTCGTGAACATCGTATCGCCGAGTGACCCGGGTGACCCGCTTCGTCCGGCGCTCGGCCCTTATCGGCTGAGTGCGCTTCGTTACGCGACAACTCGTCCACTCGTGTAAATCAGCGTGCATTTTCTAGGTGACAATCCGGTCAGCGAAGTGCGAGGCGCGCTTCTCGCGGCCGCTTCTCTGGACGGCGTCAAAAGTGCCGGAGCCGCGTTTGCGTCTTTTGCTGCGTCTGCTCGTCGACGACGACTCCGAGAGACCGGCGACTCTCGCCGAGGTGCACACAGAAACGAGCGTGCTGGTGGTGGACCGCGCTGGAGCGACGAGACGCAGAAATGGGGGCGGACCCCCTGGGGGCATTGCCTCGGACACTCGCACGAAAAGTCCTACGTCTTCTATCGTTGAAGGACAGAACGCGGTTCGGTTACACTCCTTATCTTACTGTTCGCTTCTCTGTCACTGTCACGCACCGTCTCTAGCCACACACGTACACGCACAGCTCAGCTCTAGACGAATCCACCACCCCGGAGGTGTATACCTAGCCTAGTTGTAGTCCAAGACTGGCGTGGGCATTTTTACGGTCTTCGCGCTCGAGACGCTGTCCTTTTCTCCGCACTATTACGGATTGCCGTCGTCCGACGCCGCGAGTGTTTGGATCGGCGGCGCCCCTTCTGGCTTAATTCAAAATCCCCAGCTGTGCCTCCCGTACGTTTTCCACACCCAGCGGAGGCAGGCCAGTAGTAGACCACCCCCACCCCTCCCTCAGTAGTCTGCTTCTGGCATCTACCCAGAGCTCACTGTCTGTCTCTTCACCACTGCTCCAGGCCTAATTCACATCTACTGTTCCATTTCTGCTTTCAGCTGTGAGCGAGTCTCAAAGTCGTGGCGTTCATTGGCCATGGAAGCAACCCGATCAGAGACGAAACCCGTCTGGGTGTATGTGATTTTCCGGAAAAATCACTGCTCAGGTAAGCCTTGGGACTTACGCGTTGGCCGTCTACTTTCATGACGACTCCTGGATATTCACCTTATAGGGCACGAGAAGATGACCGTGAACATCAGCTTTGATGGGCCGATCTTCTGGAATCGCCAAGTTGCCTACATCTACTGCTGTTCCTGCCACTTCGATGAGCACGAGGTGAGTCTCACTTATTGAAGACATTCCTTGCCCGGCTTATTTATGGTCTCCATGTAGGGGGACGAAATATTTTTTGCTAGGATAAGTGGTACAAGAGATTGGTACGTTACGTCCAATGATCTGGACTTGTCGGACTAGTAGGTCTCCGGTAGTGCTCACTGATGAAGACACTCTCATTAGGTGATCCCATCGGTGCTTTTTAGATTCTGTAGGCAGCTTCTGCTTCTCAGTTACTGTGATACAGTAGTGGAGTGAGCTTATAACCTTTAGTGGTGGACCTCTAAGTACAATGTTTAAATGCTGTGCATTCTCTGCTGCAGCAACTGCATGATACATTCATTTCATCTCTCGTTTTTATCGGTGCCGTTCATCTAAAGTCCTCGGTTCGGTTAGATTTTGTTCTATTCTCGGCGGTCCTACTCACAGTTGCTCTCGGTAATGTTCGAGCAATCCTACTGATTCTCCACATTCTAAGATTAGAATCCGGCGGCGTTCCTTACACTTAGAATGCACATGCTTCAGTTTCTTTGTAGTGTAGTTAGTCCACTATGCTCAAGAATGCGACTGTGCTCTCTGGAATATCCCACGTTAATGATCTGTGTACTTCAAAGTACCTGTGTTCTAAAGAAGCTAGCGAGATTGAATTAAACTGCCAGTGGAGTCTTCTGCAGGCTTTGCAGAGACAGAATAGCTACACCAAAAAAGCCCGTTATATATTCTGGGTTATTTTCTATTAGTACAATTCCTATGAGGCCTTCAAGAAAATGTATTTCTAGCGCAGTCGCCTGAATTGAGAATGAGGTCCTCAGTATAGCTGGTGGTGAATTTAAGTAGGTCCGTCGGTCTATTTTGACGAGTGTACGATTCAGGACGACGACATCTAGTAACTACGTAGTCATTAGTGAAGTAACTGGCTCGTATAGTCCACAGAGCATTCCGGACCCTCGTCCCCATCCCCTAATAACCTTGTTTTGGCTGCTGGACAGCGCGCTTCTCTGGTCAGCATCTTTCATAACGCTGTGAAGCCAGTGTAAACAAGCGTTGACCCTCGGACGAGACTTGTCTAGTGCATTTACGAAACATCGTTATCGAATTTGAACGAAAAAGTTTGTTTTTCCTGACCGTAGCGAACGGACACCTCAGCGGTCAGTTTGTGGCGGTCTATTTAATAAGAGGAAATGGAACAATGCTAGCAATTCGACGGCTGAGTATCGGTTGACTGCCGTGCACGTGCTCCCCATGGATCTCATCTACAGGGTGTGGAAAGTGGACCAGTGATTTTGCTAAGATGAAAGAGAGCATTTTTGAACAGCATGCTATATGCAGCTTGTAACACATGAACGCTTCGGCCGCGTTATTGAAAAAAATCCTCAATACAGGCGGTTGTAGCAGTATTTCTTAGAAAAGTGGAGTTAATGGATATAGATTAGACCCCTATGACATCCACAAAATAATGGCTAAAACGCATTAGATCCACTTCCACTAGATCATTCCCTAGGTGGCAGAAGACAACCTTTATCAAGAGCAGACTCTTGTTGTAAAACCATGATCTCCGCCGTCCTCTTTGATGAATTGAGAGGAAGGTTTGATGTAATACCTCTTGACTTCAGCGTCTGCTGGAGGCGTGTTGTTGTCGTTAGGGAAGAGAGCCAGGAGCGGCTCAAGGTTTAATATTTTTGGATTATGAACTAGTGAGATAAGGATAAATGATAAAGTTCGGCGTTAGTCAAGCACCTTCCGGAATGCGCCATGCACTCTACTTCTTTGCGGTATTGGAGAGAATTTGAACGTGTATTCGACATGTACAACCCCTGACCTGCGGTGGAAGGCCGTTGAACATGCTACGGCTTTACCCTTCACGAGTTCGGCATAGCGAGAAAGTCAAAGCTGCTTCGAGACGAGTTTAGTACCAATTCAACGACCCCGAAGGATTGAAGGATAGGTTGGGCTGGGCGGGAAATTCGAACCAAGAATCTGGGTATGGGTGCATACGACAGCGGACACCTCCTATTGCCCTAGGAGTCGCCCATTGCCTATTCAGTGAGATATTTGGCGAAGTATAGCTAATTCTTAAAAAGAACGCAAAAGAAAAGCTTCAACCCCTTCTTGCAGACAGCAGTTAGGAACGAACGAGTTTTCCAGGTGGCGGGAGGTTGTTTACGTAGGCTGTAAACTTAATTTTTCTAGTGTAACTTCACATCTGCCTAGTTTTTAACTAGAATGGTCAAGAAGATGAAGGCTTAATTACTCAACGAAACCCGCTGAAATTTAAGGATGTGATCTTCTAGCAAAAGGTGCGATCGGGGCGTGTTTTGGCATTAAAATCTGCTATTATTCAGCTGTTTTTGTAGAGCTTTTGAGGTATGAGTAATGACAGCGAACAATATGGCTCTTGTCTCGACCAGAAAATTTTGCTATCTTCTCCAGTACACGATTAATTAACATAATGTTTAGTAAATTCATTCTTGATCGTATGAAAGAATGAGAAATTGTATGTCAACTGAAAGGTGCCTTAATGTAGACGAAATGAATAAATCAGGGTGAATAATTAAGAAAAAGAGGAGAGTGGGAGGGAAGGAAAAAATGGAGAGGAGTAGTTCGTAGAGCTAGACAAGTTTTCTTCATCACAGACCCTCATATGAGGACAGAGGAAAATGGATGTTGCCCTGCTAGTCCATATGTCTCCTTGCTGTTATGACTCTTTCTGAAAATGTCCTCTTTGAGACCGGATATGGAGCCTGCGTTAGCCTGAAAACGATTCCGACCCAAATCCTTCTTGCTTTTTTGACTATGTTGGGTGTATTCCTCGCAGCTGCAGAGCAACTGGACGGGTTTTTGCTCAAAGCCGGAGTTCACAGACTGATATTTGTCGACCAACGACGCTTTTCTGCCTAATTCAATAAGAAGCACATGCTGTCAACCTGATTGGCTTATCTGCATGGTGTATGGACAGCCTAAAGGGTGTTCCACGAGCCAACGAATTTCGGAAGCTGTAATCCTTCGGATTAGAAAAGGAGAGGGTGATCCTCGTGGCAGGCTTGCACTCGTCATATCTCCGTCAGTCACTCATGAATCTGCCAGCACTGCGCCTTTACTTTGAGCTGTAACTCGAGATGCTGTCAGAGCTGCGTACATCCGTTGGGTGCACCATCTTGTGAGCAGATGTTAGCGCAAAGATGTTCTCTTACTCCGAGTTTGGCGAAGTCGGAAGGCAATGAAGTTCTGCGCTCTGCGTCGAGTAAAATCGGAACCTTAGAAGGACCATGCCATGCGTTTCAGCTCTGTGAGTGTTAGCGGAAGGGAGCCTCCCATAATGTACTTCACAAGCTTGACCATTTAATATGGTTTGACCATTTAATATGGTTAGGGGCATATAGTGATTTGAATTTTCAATCCCTTGTTTTAGTTCCTACGAGAGTTTCAGCTGCTGTGTCGTTGTTATTTAAATTCAGGAGATGTGATTGTGTGGCATAGGATGGCGTGCGTAACTGACAATTCGCAGTTGCCCTCGCGAATGGGATAGATCCTAGTTACTTTAACACGCGGTGGTCCATTCTCTGGTGTCACACTTGAGATCGGTTCGGGCGATGCTCAATTTATCTTTGGGCTTAAGCATTTCGTTGAGGAAGGATCATTCCGGCGGCATACCTTCAAAAAGCTCATTGGAAAGCTCGCACCCGTGATCATCAACGGAGAAGGAGATGGGAAAACCTCTTCTAAATGCAAAGGAGCTTTTTCTCTGCTCCGAAGGCATATTGAGCGTGCATGCAATTAAAGTAATGGTCCAAAAAATACTATTATACAAATTGGAAGTGCCACGTACTGCCCCAACGCCGTTGCTACACCACAGCTTGTTGTGTAGTAGCAGTGGTGGTAGTAGTAGTAGTAGTATATGAAATCTGGCGCGGTCGTAATTACACGCTTGACACGCTGTTTGGCGTCCATCGGAGTCGCCATTGGAGTCTGCTCCTCGTCCTCCTCCTCGTCCGACTGCTGCTGCTGCTGCTGCTGCTGCTGGACAGCCGCTAGAGCGGACATCGTTATTTTGTCAATTGCGAGGGCATGAACCAAGAGCCGCAGCAGCAGCGGCAGCAGCGGCAGCTCGGTCCGCAGCCAGCACTGCTGACCCCTCTCACACGAATGAGGCCATCAAATTTTCGAGCACTGAAAAATGGCAGCCGGCCGATCAATGCGATACACCACTGCAACATTACTGGTAATACGCTCGCAAATGTTTCCTGCAGTCCGGATGCCATCGACTGACATCGAGAGTGGTTAATGACATCGACTTGTCCGCAATCGGCCGCCTGACCCCAGCGCTTAGAGGAAATGTGCTGGCAGAGCAAAATAACAGCTGGCAACCTCTGTATTCCGAGAATGGATCCTACGCGTTCCCTGCAAGGTGTTTTGAAAGAAAAGGTGTAGCCGGACATGTTTTTAGCATCGAATTCTGACCTAGTAATGTCATGTCATAGCCAGGCTCACTATTAAGAATTGATAATAAAAGGATAAAGGACGGCGTCGTTCAATCAGTTTTGCAATGCGACACGCTTTCAACCTAAACGGCATGTCCTGGAGGCACTTCTATACGTATATGGTCTATGCGAGTTGCGGTGGCCAACCCATGAAGAAGCCAGTGCCATCCTGAATGAAGAAGCCATCCTTCCCAGATAGGCAAGTGTGATACCAATTCACCGATCTCGGAGAGATGGAAGGCTTGGTTAGCCTAGACGGGAATTTCGAACCAGGAACCTGGCGTCGGGTGCTCGCGGCAGCTGTCACCCCCTCCGACTGCGCTCCCTACTTATCACTTACCTGCAATAACATCCTTCCCAAGGCGTGGTAATGGTAGCAGCTATTCACCACCTTGTCCTAACTCTAGAAATAGAAATTGATCGACTAGAGCAAGGCGGTTTCGAAAGGAAGAGTTGTATCCGGCCGTGTTTCTGTCTTCACCCACCAGTTTATGCCATCATGTAGTAACGATGAAGAAGCGAACTGAGGCATCAGATACCCGAAGGCTGGTGTTTACATAATAGTGAAGCTTGTAAGTGTGAGAACTTATACAATGAGTGCAGCTGGCAGAAAGGGTGCCAATAAGCTTTTTAACCTTAATATTTGTGTTGTAACGAGCGCAAGTGCTGTCCTCATCAGCGGTTACACCGCGAATTCGAAGCGACTTAGAGCCTTCTAATTCAATTGCTTAGATCTAGTAGAGTAATTGGCTCCTTTGCAGTATTATAAAATTTCCACGGCAGGTCCTATAAGACAGTTGTTCTGCAAATTTTCGAAATGCTTAGGGATGAAAATTTTGATCAATTTTGCGCATGAATTTAAAATTTTGTGAAGGAAAAGACTGCATTACATAACTCCATTGAAAGGCTATTTATTTATTTATTTATTGCACTTAGATGCGCGCTCTACAATACAAAGAAACTAGCTTGGAAAGCAGCAACAGAATTGAAATAGAACGCTTTTCGATTCTATTTGTCCAATACGTAAAAAACGTTTAATTGAGGGGAAAAATCGTAGCAGATCAAAAAACATTATTACTAAACAGGGCTAACCATTCTTCAAAAATGGCAGTCTATGAATATTTAAATGAGTGCTCTGGACAAGTTGATTAAGTTGGCGTAATGAAAAGCCTTAGTTTGAAGGCGATACAGCTGAGTTCAATGACTCCCCAAAGTTTGGTTTTGTCGGTAACTTGGAGTACCCGGAATGTTCTATTACTATGAGATATCCTAGAAGCAGTATAGAAGTCTGGTATCAATTCACTAATCATGGGTAATGGTTAGTCTGACCGCTAGTTGAGCACATTATCGTTCTTTGGACCCTAGGCGAGATCGCGCGTATGCGAATTGTTCCACGTGGGACTTTTAAATGTATGGCTACATATGGGTTAAATTGTCGAAGATTGAATGAAATTGATGAAGACAATGTATGTTGACTACATTAAGTCACGATCATTTTGCAATTTAAACGAACTGCAAAATTGGGGAAATAATCAGAGAAATCCGGAAAAGTCCTTTAAATTTTTTCCATTTTTTATGCCAAAGTACATACTTTATTTTCTGCGGTTCAGCGGAACTCAAGGCCATCTCTGATTGTTCTGGTTTTGATCTTTTTCATACATAATTTTCGAAATATCCCAATGTCATTGGCTAAGATCTCGATAATTTTAAGTGAGAGAAGACCGTGAACATTCCCGTGTCTTTTGGTTGTGTTAGGTCTTCTAGTGCTTTGCAGAAAAAGAAATCATTTCTATCATGACCTACAGCCTAACTGGTTCCATGCTGACATCAGCGGTCAGCTCATCCCGGATACGGGTGAGTGCTGATGGGTCCCACGAGGTGTGGATATTGCGTTCGATCAAACAGTGCCGGTGGTGTAATGGTGTAGAGCATTCCCGCCCGGTCAGAGGGAGGTGCAGGTTCGAGTCCCGCCTGGCGCTAGAAGTTTTGATCGCAACAAAACATCGCTGTAACAGAAAAAGAAATATTTTCAAAGACTACGTCAACAAAAATTCGTTAGCGATCATTAACACATTCCTTAATAATTTTCAATTTATGCCATATGGAGACAATCACGTGGTTCCAAGTGGTAATATTCCGCGTACAGATGGTGAGGGGTGCAGACCCGTAAGCACCCATGGGACGCAGAGCTGTCATCTGTAAAGAGCATCGGTCAGAATCGCGGAAGAGCCCACTTTACACTCCCATGGGCCCAGTTCTTCAACTAATGGAGTTTAAACGTTCAGCTGTTGCGTCACCGTTTGCATCGTAATGCAATTCTGTTATCGAAAAACCTTTTAAAGTGTACTCCAGAACGGACAGCTTTGATGAAGGAGTTTTCATGGCGTAGCCGGAAAAACGCCTTAGAGCTGCAGTCATCTATCATTTCCTGCAGAACTCACAGATCAGAATCCGTTCCGTTCCGAGTAGAGAACATTCAGAATCTCGTTCATAGTACGAGTCTTCTGCAAAACGCGCAGAGTGACGACGGCCAAGATAAACAAGAGGGCAAGTGCCACGCACTGAAAGCTTCCGGGAGCAGAAATTGAATCCGGGTTGAAATCTGGCGCCATCTTGATCAGCTGCTCTATTTCCCTTCGCCACTCGAGGGCTGTTGGCCCATTTGGTGTCGAATTACCAGCTACTACTCAAAAGACGGGCGTGAAAGTGCTCACACTTCACAAGTAAATGAGGATTCTGCACTACTTTTGATGCCCTTCCGAAGTGGGGAGGCTGCTTTTGCAAGCGTTTTTGGTCCCAAGAGCGCGCTTTTCTAGACATTGCTCAAGTGGTGAAATGTCCATGTCCATGAATAAGGAGAAAGGACGACATTAATCAGTTCCTGTTTGGGATGCGCCACGCATTTTGCTTCATCGGCATATCGTGGCGACAATATATGAACGCGAACGCGAACGACCTACGCTGTAGCCTGCCGTTGCCAAGCGGTGCATAAGCCAGTATTCTACCCTCCCGTACAAGCATGGCAGCAATACTTTGACCTTGGAGGGTGTAGAGGCTTGGTTACCATGGGCGGAATCTGAGTAAAGAATTATGAACCGTGGTGCACGTAGCAGCTAGTGCCTCCGACGGCGCTACTCAACCCTTTTTGGGGCGAGCCACGCATTCTAAACACTTGAATGTCTTGGAGGCGATTTGGACACGTATTTGACCCGCACAGCGACGACTTGCGGTGACCAGCCGACGAACAAGTCCACTTCATCGACCCAGGAGGGATGGAAAACTGTATTGGCCTGGGCAAAAAACCCGAATCAAAAACCTGGAATGGAGTGCTCGCAATTGCCGGCGCATCGTCCAACTGTGTGGCAACTCGCCTAATCTCTAAAAAATCAAAAAAATTGTAGCCAAACATGGAGTTTATATAATCGCGTCTACTATACTACTGTTTTAAACATGTTATTAGCATGTGACGCAATCGAGAGAAAGCGCCAATCACGTGCGCAGTGTGTTGACTTTTGGTACGGGGCCTCACCAGGGCAACCTGTTTTTATCCATGGGGAGTCGGTCACTTGACAATAGTCTTGTATGAAAAGCTTAAGGCATCTCCCCATCAGAAGGCCTATGTCGCTGACTGGATTTGGCGAATATACGTTTCATGAGGGGTCACATTGAAGTTGCAGAAGGAATGGCACAGGAACAAACCACGGTTTTATGCTTTTGTATACACGGCTTGAGCGAATTATTATCTATAACGTGGTAGATAAGTGCTCATTTCACTAAGTGTTTATATGCATGCTGTTGAAATGCTTGAGCGTATTAATTCATGAATTATTAGATTTCTTGATCGGTAGATCAATTTCATCTTCCCGGGAATGGAGAATTGCTACCAGACGTGTCGGGGGAGGATAAAAGGATAAAGGATAAAGGACGGCGTTATTCAATCCCTTTTTCGATGCGCCACGCATTCTACCACTATGGGATATCGTGGGGGCGATTTGAATGCATATTTGGCCATACAATGACTTGCGGTGGCCAGCCGATGAACAAGTCAGCGCTTTATCCTTCCCAGACAAGTCTGGTACCAATCCACCGACCCCGGAGGGATGGAAGGATTGGTTGGCCTGGGCGGGAAATCCGAACCAGAAACCTGGTATGGGTGCACGCGACAGTCGGCGCCTCCTCCGACTGCGCTACACGCATTATCCCCGGGGAAGGATAATGCGTTGAAAAGTTTATCGACTGGCTTTGACGGGTCATTATATAGGCCAAATATTTCAAATTGCCTACACGTGATTCCGCAGAAGTGAAATGCGTGGCGCATCCTAAAAGGGATTGACCGACGCCGCACTTCGTCGTTGTTTTCCCTATATCCCATGAGATCGCTAATCACGAATCATGTCTGAGAACCACCGTCGGCCGCGAGCACTTCCAGATTTTTCCGGTGCCCGAGATAGCAGGCTTCGGGCTGCAGGCGACATCTATCATGCAAAAAACGCTGAGCTCATTGAGCCGAGGTTCTCAGAATGTGGGACAAGAATCCTCAGAACGGCTAGCCATTAGCTTTGCTATACATAGCAACCATGAAACAGGGGAGGTGTAAAAAAAACCTGATAGGGATGATGATGTTCTTCAGGAGCCTCGCTGGTTGAGTTACCGTTCATGCTGCGCTGCTCTGTGTATACTACATAGTTTATCAAGAGCGTCTAAAAATTTGTTTAGATTTGCCTTGGATTTTTTCCGCTGACTTCGTAATTTGTACGAAAGCAGTGTGCATTGTTTATAATAGTTTGTGGAAGAAACAGAGAAAAGAGAGCAGCACCACCAGGGACTTCACAGTGGAGAACTGAGACTTCTGTTTGACGAAAAATCATGTCTTACTGTTCTTTGTGTGCATGTCGAAAAACGCCAAAATTTGGCAGCAGCGCACGTCTACTCATTAACTGTTACCGGTCCATCCTTCATCTCTTACAGGCGTCAGTATATAGCAATCGAGATGTGAGGCTCTTTTTCATTGTGCCACTGCAACGGAGAGATGCAGAGTCAGAGGGACAGAGTGAAGGACAAGCGGCCCATCAGCTCTTGTACCATTTTCACATTGAATTGGACACTTTTCAAATCAAATTGGATGCTCTTCTAAGCTAGCCTAAGACTAAGAAATCAAAGCTAACTCTTCCACATCAAAATGAGCTTCTTCTACATTAAACTAGAGTCTGTTTAAAAAGGTCAGAATAATTTTTTGTTCAAGGAAAATTTTAGAACATATTCATTAGAGTTTTAATTCGCCTAGCCAATAAGTGATCACATTGTTTTAAATTTTAGAAAATTTTACTTTTTGAAGAAAAATAATGGTTAAAGCATTTTTTAAGAGCAAAGACGCTACCAGTTTCTAGTACCGAAAACAGAGATTGCGTCATGCTCTCGTCCATGACGTTGCGAATTTTATTCGATTGATAGCAAAACTTAGGTCTACCGGGAGCTTCACACTTACAAATGATGCAACATAAACATCACTTTGAGACTTCATGCAAGCAGCATTTACACTATCAGTCAAATAAATATTTTAAACACGAGCATTTACACGAGTACATGGCGCGACATAGTCTTTTAATGCACTACCTGATTGCTGTATTGCTGCGTTTCAAAACAAAATGTAATCTATTATTTTTTCTCGAAAAATAAAAATTTTGTAATTTATTACATTTATTGGTAACAATTTATAAAATTTTTATTTTTGAGAAAAATAATAAATCACATTTTGTTTTGAAACGCAGCAATTCAGCAGCTTTATAAATTATTACACTTATTGAGCGCGTGTAGCGCAGTCGGACGAGGCGCCGACGGTTGCGCGCACACGGCACCAGGTTCCTGGTTCGGATTTTCCGCCCAGGCCAACCAAGCCTTCCATCCCTCCGGGGCGGGTGAATTGGTACCAGACGTGTCTGGGAAGGATAAAGCGCTGACTTGTTCATCGGCTAGCCACCGCAAGTCATTGTATGGCCAAACACGCATTCATATCGCCTCCACGACATCCCGTAGAAGTAGAATGCGCAGGAGCATCCCAAAAGGGATTGAGTAACGCCGTCCTTTATCCTTTGTTACACTTATTGGTGACGGGGAACTAAAAATGTCAAAGAAAGCTATACCAAATTTTTCTTGAACAAAAAGTTATTCTAACCATTTTGGAGAGTTTGTAGTTCAACCTGTATGAAGCTCGTTTCAGTTTGGAAGGCGTTCACCTTGATTTCAGAAGTATCAAGATTGTTTAGAAAGATGTCCAATTTGATTTGAAGTGTCCAAGCAGTAGTGCCATCCCATTAGTAACGCAACAAACGACATCTGGATGGCGAAAGTACGTAACTCACAGCCGAGGACTGCGGCCCTTCATGCTTTCAGTTATTGTGTGAGGCACCTGAGAGTAGTTTTTCCGTCTGCAGGCACTACTCATTCCTTGCAAATGGAGCTGCTTAAGTTTGAAGGACGGCCTGCTCATACGAAATTCAGCGGCTTTGAAAGCCATTGAGTGGTAAAACTCGATATAACATTCATGAGTGCTGGTTTTTTCGCTGCATAGGGGATTTTCTTCATTCGAGTGGCACACAAAAGACATATGTAGTCGGCTTTGGAACGTTGACAACTCCCCTTCAATCAAAGTCGACGAGGCGCCTATAAAGTGTCAGCACTACATAAATGAATGCTGAATGCTGACGTGTGTGTGAGTTGAAGGGAAAGAGTGCACATGGATTAGTTACAGATGCCGTCAAGCACTCAAAACGTAGAAGATTCTAGACGTCCTCATACTTCTGAGAGAATCAGCTGTGCTATTCGCTAGCGGAAGCCATGCTTCTGATGAACTTGTCTGTTCTTGTGTTATCTACAAAAACTAAGCACTGCCTGGATAGTTATGATTGTTTTAGGCACCAAAAGGTGTCACCCTTTGTGTCGCTTTTTGTAATCAATAGAACTACAACTTCAACTTCTATATTTAACTAAGTGTTTCTCGTACTTCTCCTGCGATCTATCCTAATCGAATGGTGCATATAATGATTTGTATCTCTAATCCCTTACTTGGGTCTACACGACAGCTGCTGTTTCAGTATGCGAGGGCTATTATTTAAATTCAGGGGCTATGGTTGTGTGGCATGGGATGACGAGGCAGTTGTCACTTTACGGTCGTCCATCCGAACTAGGACAGATCCCTCTTCTTGCCACACAGTGCGATCTCCAGCACTCAAACTTTCCCTCAAACTTGGGTAATTAAACCTTTAAAAATAAAGCTTCTGCACTAACAATAAGCATGCCACTCGATCAACATAAGCATAAATATATAAATTATTACAGTCATCCCGTATTTAACATATATTTTTGATTTTTATGAAGACATCAGAGCAGTAGTGTCATCCCATTAGTAACGCAACAAACGACATCTGGATGGCGAGAGTACGTAACTCACAGGCTCAATTTACCGATAAGCTAAACTACTGCAATCGAACAATATAAGGATTTTATGCACTATTACGGTTGCGATACCTCTCTATATTCCTTTATTGCTGTGTTTCAGGGTCCGTTGATGGCAATATTGGGCAAGTTCGAGCAGCGTGTGGAGCGCATGTGCCTCGTAGATCGACCTGTAGACTATCCGTTCTTACCCGATTCGATGTTTTCGTACATGGCGAAGTGCATGCCAAAACTTCAGGTAATTTACTAGTATCGACTGTATGCATCTCATCCAACCAAATAGTCGAAGTATTTCAGTTCATCTACCTTCGTGAGCTAGATCTAGAGAAGATTAATCGTGCCACAGTTGTCGACTTGGCTAACCATAACACACTGAAAAAGGTTCGTGGCGATATTTTGAGACACCTATGTAATTTTGTCCAAATTCTGAAAACCTTAAGTTTCAATACAAGCAAGCATAGTCGGGAAACTGATCACTTGATTCGGTCCCCGAATTCTGCCCAAGGGTTGGCGCCAGTACGGCGAAGTGTTTCGGATTTCCATTCAATTGCAATGTTTATAGACTACAACACGATCTAGACTGACATCAGGGTGCAGCGCTAAAATCCTGACAAATTTAGATCCAAATTATCCGCCTTACAGTAATTCCGTCAGAGGTTGCACCCTTGAAATCCAGAAGCTTCTAGTAAACAGTCATAACCTCAGAATGACCTCGATATTGCATACAAGTGCGGAGCACAGCCGAAGAGTCGCGATTATCGAATGTATTCGCACTGAGTGTTCGTCAGCCAGAATTAGATTCTTCGTGTACTCGAGATCAACCGTTTCTGATGTTGTGGCCAGGTGCAATGCTTCTGGGTAGCCGAGGAACGTTTCGCAGACCAGGCGAGGAAGGAAAACCCATTCGCGGGAATGCGTGCCAAGAACTCAGCCAGCCATCGAAAAGGCTAGCCAGAAACTATCTCAACGGTAGGTCGGAACGGCCCAAGTGTTGTATGTGGGCAGAATCGCCTCTCTCTGGGAAACAACAAAACGCAAATATCTCGACCCCAATACAACTCTGCACAGAGTTAGGGACGACGGAAGTTGGGCCGCTGGCGGCGTTAGCCCTATGCATGGAGGCGGAGGGCGAGCTCAAGTTGGTTGGAAACAGCGACGACGAGTGAGCGATGGCGGCGCAGTACGTAGGGGCGGCGAAATCTCATAATCACTGTTTCCAGCCAACATGAGCTCGCTCTCCGCGGCAGGCATAGGGCTAACGCCGCCAACAACCCAACTTCTGTCGCCCTAACTCTGCACAGAGTTGTATTGGGATCAAGACTTTTGCATTTTCTTGTTTCCCAGAGAGAGGGGGTCCTGTCCATATGTAACAATTAGGCCGTTCCGACCTACTTTGAGATAGTTTCCTGGTAAGGCCCTAATTCTGGTGGACCTCGGAGCAATCGTTGACGAAATTGGCGTCAGTGTTGGGTGTCAGCGAGGCTGTAGTGAAACCGTGAACGGTGAACCTCAGGGAGGCCATACGTCTTTCAGCAGGACTGCGAACCGGCTCACACGAGCCGTTTAGTCCAACACTGGCTGTCCGATAACTCGGGCATGACTTGGTCTGAGGAGTTCTGGCCTCCGAATAGCTCGGACTTGAATCTCCTGGACTCTTATGTTTGGAGCGTAGTCTAAAGGGTTGCCAACAAGACAAGGCACCCTAATGCCACAACTCTTCGCAGCGCTATTGGCGCAGCATTCACAAATATGAACAGCACTCTTCTAAAGAGAACATTGCGAGCGCTCCAGTCCAAGGATGGAGGCCGTCGTTGCGGCTGACGGAGGATGTACGCAGCAATTTTTCTCCTGAGATATCTATCCATTTGTGCGCAAGAGAAACTTCTATTTCATCTGATGTTTGTGTTAATAAATTTGCTTTAAAAGAACAGGTCTAGATTGTTCGGATTTAAACGCCTCAACCTGTATCTCTTATTTCTTAGTATTTCTTTATTTATCGTTACTCATTATATGCACATTGCAAAAACATTGAACATATCAACGTATTGATTCAGTGAAAGTCGTTTAATTTCTAAAACCTTGAGGAGGAATACTACTTCTTTCATTCGTCCTCAGGCTCACAACAAGTCTCTTTGTCAAAGCACATTGTTGGAGGGCCAGATAGAGTAATGCACTAGAGTAGTATACAGAAGACAGAACGGAACGGCAAATGTTTATTTATTTATTTATTTATTATCTTCAGAATAGTGCGCATAAAATGGTCTGAACTCAACGGACACAGCAAATTAAGCGAAAAAAATCACTTAGAAAAAAGCTCGAAGGAAACCTAACAAATATGAACAAAAACAGTCATCATAAATGATTTTCGGTGAGATTAGAAACTCCTAGAAAAAAAGAGAAGTGAAAATGGAAAGCAAATATAGTGGCAGAAATTTCAAATTTTTTTATCAGCTCATTTGTCATCAAACTCATTATTTAGTGCGCAGGAAATTGTGGTTTACTCACTGATAATAATAAAGAAGCTGGTTTCACCTATCAGATAACAGCTCTGGAACAACAACCAAACAACGTGTTCTATGTTCAATGAGCTCCAACTAGCTCTGATAATATTTTTTGGATTCTCTCGGCATCCTAATTGATAAGAAAAAGGGGTATAGTTTGTTCAACCAGCGAGAAGTGCGGACAAAATAGAAATTAGGCGACAGTGTTGACCGTGCGCATAGATAACACTGATGTTATTATTGTTACTAAGATTGGGGATAGTGGATAGTGGATCGTCTTCATGTTGTTCTTTTTTATTTGTTTCCTGCCTCTTTTCCTAGTTCCACATAGAAACAGTGTTTTTTCGGCATTCATGCGACGTGCGGAGTCGTTTCGTTCTAGGTTTCATTTAATTTTTTTTTCTAGGTGATCGTCCACGGCTGCCGGAACTACGAGGTACTGGAAGACTTCCGGAATCTTCCACAGCTACTGGTTGTCCGAGGCGAAATCATAGGGTTGAAAGTGGGTGAACTCTCATCGTGTCACATATTCGCAATGACGTCATCGCACGTATTCCAGGCGATGCTTGGCGATTTCGACGAAGAACAACTGGCAGAATCGTCGCCGGCGTCGCAGTCGTTGTCGCAGTCTATCTCTCAGTCGATCTCGGACACCAGCGATCCGCCGGAAACGATCACAGTTCAGGTGGCGACCGGACCGTGAAGAAGTGACGAACTCGTATGAGCCGGACCACTTCCCCACCCTACATACCACGCGCGTATACATGAAAGTATTGTGCACCGGCGACGTCACATCCTGTATTTGTATTCCGTATTCATGTGTTACGTTTGTTATTTATCCTTTTCTCCTTGTCCACATTTCTCTTCCAGCTAGTCTCTGTCAATACTGAGCTCAACTCTGTGCGCTTAACCTATTGCTTGAACTCATGCTTCATTCTATTACTTGTTTTCCGATGGATACCATTTTCTCACTGGACAGGTCAACGGCTTTGGTGCTGACTACCAAAGCCTTAGATGTGTCCAGTGATAAGACGCTATTCTCTGACATATAACCTACTGCGAATTCATCTCCATGCCCCAGTTGCCATGCTTGGTACACTTATCAGAGAAGTACCTGAACTGAACGCCGGAACGGCAGTGATGAATCATATTCAAAACACCCCACTCTTTGTTTCACGTGTTTTTCTTTGCCGATGCCCTTGACGTAAGCGAGGTAAACCCGCTCAAAGCTGCAATGACTAAGAGCGCCTTACGAGAACACTTGGAGCAGCCGAGGACTTCAAGCTGACTCTCTATGCAGCGTGAGAAACGACTTCTGGAACTTCTCAGCACTTGTGGTGCTAAAAGAAGTCGTCTACTAATTTATTACCATTCGTAAAGTCAGAAAAGGTCAGAAATTTCTCCAAGCAGTACAGTGATCAGCTCCCTGAGACGATAGGTTGCACCAACCGCATTCATTTCGACTTTACAACATAAACGGAGGTCTTCCTGAAATGTGATTCCAGAAGGGCTTCAGGGTGATGTGGTTAACCGCTCCCACCCCCTAACCCTTCAACTCGCTTCCCCCAGCATTTCAGCAAAAACGACGCATTGCCACTAGCTATTTGTATAGTCTAGAACGAGAATCTTCACATATGATTCGTTTCTGCCGTCCCAGCATGCGCAGAGAAACTTCTTTGGTTAAGGCGCAAATTGGGTCTAATAAACTTTCTATAATCACACGTGATTAGAAGATTGTTAGAAGATTCGATCAACAAGTCATCACACTTATTGATTGATTTAGATCTACCTTTTGAAAGTGCGAACTACGCAAAGCGATCGATACGCCATTGCTGCAACGACGATACGCCATTGCTGCATCGATGTTTTGTTGCTATCAAAGCTCTAGCGCCGGGAGGGACGCGAACCCGCACCTCTTGCTGACTGGACGAAAATGCTCTGCGCCATTACACCACCGCCGCCGTTTGATCGATCGCAACATCACACATCGTGGGACCTATCAGCACCCTCCCGTATATGAGTGGATGAGCCGGCCGCCGACCGCTGATAAATATCAACATGATACCAGTTAAGTAGAAGGTCTTGATAGAAATGATTCAAGTCAGCTTCCTTAAGCCCCAAGTGGCTGGTATCGAGGTTGCAAGCTTTTATTTATAACGATGTTCTGCTGCGATCAGTGCTCTATACTCAGACTCAATGTATCATAGATTGATTTCGCAGCCCACTCAAACCAACCAATATAGTTTTTCGCCTGATTTCTTACCTACTTAAGAAATTCGACATGCTGGAAAGCAATCGTTGATATTCTGTAGACTGATTTCTGACCCACTACTGAACCAGGATGACCACGTGAACTTGATTTTGATGTGGACCACAAAACACGTCACTGTACACCATAATGCATTTCAAGTTCTTTTACTCAACAAATCGGTGTTCATCATACACTCATGGGACTGGTCTCGCACACTACTTGCTCGCAATGTCGAAGATGGCTATTGTGGATTTGCACGCGAATTTGGCTCAAATAATGACTCCTTTCTGTCAGCTAATGGACCTGAACCACTATATTATTCTTACCAAAACATATGGTTGCAATCCAACAATTCGGAGAGCCGACCACAGATCTATGAACAGGCTTGTTCCATTCAAGAGGCGTGTAGTGTTTCAGTAGGAACCATCGTCAGCTGAGAGCTTGTCGACGGATCAACTCATGGCTTAATCCCACACAATTCAACAACGCCTTCCAGCACTCCGTGCTCTGTGAATTGATACTGGCAAGAAGGATAGGAAATCGAAAATAAAACCATAACTCGGGCCCATTGCCCAGCCAGCTTAAGGGGTCATGTGGGCCAAATGCGCACTCAAATTCGAATCTATCAACGACATCGACTGGAAGCACAGCGTGCAACATGTCCCGTGAGGAAGTGATCAACACCGACCTTTATCCTTTGCGTAACATAAAAATATTCCGAAATCTCTTCGCTCATCTAATACTATGTACTGCCACGAAATTTGAAAACGCTAGCAAATCGAGGATTGCCATGAGAAATAACAACGAAAATCTAGGAAATAGTGAATGACTCAGAAATGTATCGAGAAAAACACCTAGTAAATATCGCTACATACATACGCAACAGAAATGCATTGTTAAATTGGGCACTTTAAAGTAAACATTCTTCATATCACCTGATCTCTGAATTAAAATGAATCAACGAATGAATGAATGAGTGGATGAATGAATGATCGAAGTGTAAGTGTACTCAACAATACAAGAAAATCACTATGAAGACGATTCCTATGGTGAATTTGATGTCTAGGAAGCAACGCTATAAGGATCGTCTCTGATGTTAGCTATCTACTGGAAGATCAGCGCCGTCAAACTCAATAGCAACGACAGCACGACGAGAGCTGGGCTGTTGGCGCCATTGCATGGTTCGCTACCCTGAAAGACGGCACTTTAATGGAAAAATGAGTTTTGAACACACAATGCCCATCTGATTGTTAGCTATGCAGGGGAACCCAGAAATAGAAGCTCACTGACGAAATAGATTTTCTCTCAAAGAAAAAAACTAGCTACGAATGTTTTCATTTCGTCCCTTATTATTAGGTTGCCCAGAAAGTTCTCGGCGTTTTCAGTTTGAACTACAATAACTTTCTCAAATCTTATCGGATTTAGTCGAAATATCGAATCAGTACACTTTTGCCAACGCGCCACCAATCGAATTGTTCCATCAGCGAGAAAATTAGATGATCGAGATTCGACAAAATCCACGAAAGCTATTTTGACTTGATTCTGATTGGTGAAGGTTTTACCAGCGAGCAAGTTCTGAAAGTGTTTGAAAAGGTGCTAGTCGGTTGGTGAAAGGTCTGGAGAATATGGCTGGTGAGGCATAACTTCAACCCTTAATTCGTTCAGTTTTGGAATTGTGATTTGTAGTAATAGTTAATAGTCACTAATAGTTACTGCCCTGCTAACGAACAACGTTCCATCCTACTGAGCCAAAGAACCGTTGAAGCGAGAAAACGATATGCGGCCGATGAAAACCTACTGCTGAAACTTGAACTCAGGAAGTGGTAGTTATCCATCGTACGTCTCAAGCAATTCGCCGAAAACGAACCTTGCAACCTTTCTGCATGCTGAGGCAAATAAGCGATACAGGGTGTGAATAATGCACACTTTGCGGTGAATTATCTGACATATGGTGGTAGAACAAAAATCGTTGGCTCTCACGAAACTGATTCACCTCTACACGTCTACCATTTCTTTTGTTAACGAGGTAGGAGATGTGGTTAATCCCCTATATGTGTAGAAATCAACGGAGAGGTTGAACTCTGAATAGACTTGCGACACGTTTAGATGGCTAAATGTTTCAAAAAGCAGATGTCCTAGAATATCTCAAATAGATAAGGATACTTCAAGTTTTGAGCGAGTGTAGCGCAGTCGGAGGTAGTGCCGACCGTCACGTGCATCCATTACTATGTTCCTGGTGGATTTCCCGCCCAGGATAACAAAGTTTTCCATTCCTCCGGGGTTGGTCAGTGATTTGGTACCATACTTTCTAAGAAGGATAAAGCGCTAACTCGCTTCACAGGCAGAAGACCGTAAGTCACTATATGGCCAAATACGGATTCAGATCACCTCCACGACATCCCGTAGAAGAATGCGAATGCGTGGCGCACCCCAAAAAAAAGAGTGAATAGCGTCGTCTTCTATCTTCATCTTTATCCTTACTTCCAATTTTGCATTTCTCTCCACTACAATCATATTCCTGGTGTTTTGCAATTCAGCGACCTCAATTGGTGTTTTAAAAGCAGAAACGGATGAAGCTAACTGACAAGCTAGTTTATGAGGTAAAACATGAGTTTTTGTTCAGAACGTCGGGATACGCTGTCCACTTTTAAATCAACTGCATCTCTAAAGAGCTTGCAAGCTATGTAGATGTATTGTATGCAAGCAAAACGTTGGTCCAAACACCACTCTCGCATGCCACGGGCACTAAACATCTCAGTTTCGTGCCACGAGCCTCAGTTCACCAGCACATTTGAACCTCTGCATCGTCATCCCCTAGAAATCTTCAATTTTTAAACAACCTTCTCGGCCCACAACAGCCTAGGTAATAACAACGCTGGCATAATTCTGCCGAATTCACTTCGAGCCCTCAACACTACAAATTACCTAGCAAAACACCTAACAAACAGCCTAGGTAATGACAATGCTTGCGAAGTTCTGTCAAATTCACTTCGAAATACGCTCACTTCACATTGTTAGGGAAGAAGAAATCAGTGGCACTTTTTGAGGCAGGCAATTCCATGTGGCGGGGGTGTTGCTACGTTACAAGCTGCTAATATTTTTACTTTATTATACGAACGGAATTGCTGAGAGTAAGCCGCTAGTTTTTCCTGTGTATTAAGAAACGTCTGTAACCCAACACTAAGGCCCATTTATGGAGTTTGGAGTCCTAACAGGGCTGACTAGCTTTCGGTCTTTTCGTTAACGAAAAAGGACTACAGCGCAGAAGCTTCGCCTTTCTCTAGACGGTCATTACCATTAAATGGCAACGGCTTCGAAGACACTCGATTTTCCTTTTTTACCACTCGGAGTCCAACAACATCATTCTTCGAAACTGCAAATTCCCACGAGGTTTGATTTCGTCCATGTCACCAAGCACGAGATTGCGTCCAAGGGTGAAAGTCCAGCTCTTTAATCGCAGGGATCTGCTGGGAAAGATGGGCACTACAAAACTGCATCGCATTGCTTCCTAGAAAGGTTAAGAGCTAGCATTCCTACGGTGCGCCGCGCCGTCACTACAAACTTGGTCTTCGCACCACTTGACATTCCTGTCCGACATGACAGATGGCCTATCCCTCAGCGCCACACGAATTCGACCGAACTTTCCTCTCTACGCTACGACAATCAAACATAAGGGTACATATGAACCTTTCATATCAAAGCGGCTACAAATCTCTGGAGGACATTTCTCTTATCGGACAAGCAGCGAGCGACTGCCTCTGAGGACATCATTCCAGCTAGTTGCCAGAGATTCCTTGAGAATCTGCATGAGAACTAGCACACACCAACGGAGGAAAGGTTCTTCTCACAGTTCTCGTTCATAATTGCTCCTTCAGTCCTGTGACTGAAGGATAAAATGGTAAAGGATTGCGCTCTTTAAATCGCTTGGAGTGAGCGATGCACTCCTCATTTCGATGTTACCATGCGGACTTTTGTAGTGAAAATTTGAGCATAAAACGAATTTTCGACGGTTGGACGGCAAAACCACCTCAATAGCAAAGAGCCTTATACAAAAGTTGAAGGAAATTTAGAAGACCCAGTAGAATCGCAGCGTTGTAGAGATCGAGGGAAAAGCTTCAGTTGGTGCTCATTAGACCAACACCTAGGACACAAGAATTATTCAATTTTACGGCCTGCAGTTAACCATTAGAATGAGGCATGCATCCCATATTCCAGTTTTCGTGAGCAGACATATATGCCTTTAGCACTGTGAAATTTTGACAAAAAGTGAATATTGTCAAGCACTCAAAAACTAGCATGAATCGCCAACAAAAAGACGATGACAGGATCCTGATGAATACTTCGGAGGAAGGTCTGAGTGCGTAGTAAAACTTCAAATCGACTGCGCTTATTAGGAAAGTGCCTCCACTATTTCAGCGAGTAACATTACTTGTAAATGTACTACGATTCCTTCCGAACTTCCATCCGCACTTTCCGTTAATTTTCTCTTGTGCGTTATAACATGAACCAAAGACAGTGAATGGATACGTTATTACGCATGTGTAGCACGTTTACCGTAAAGGTTGTTAGGGTTAGGGAAGCCGCCGCTTGTGCCAAGCTGTCGAAAATTAGGTGGGCCGGTCACGTGAGGCGCCTTGAGGATTTCTGTTGAACAAGAGTCGTAAGCGTCTGAATACGGACCAATGTGATAAGCACACCAGGACCCCAACTCGTCGTGGGAACTGTTCGTCAAGGCTCTCAGCAAATATCACCCCTATCACCCCCTTACGTCCCCCAGGGCTCGCGATCGTAGGAGCGCTCGGCTGTCGCCTACACCCGATACCAGGTTTTTGGTTCGGATTCCCCGCCCAGAACAACCAAGTCTCCCATCTCTCTGGGGTTGATCAAATGTTACCAGACTTGTCTGGAAAGGACAAAGCGCTGACTTGTTCGTCGGCTGGTCACTACAAGTCATTGTATGGCCAAGTACGCATTCAAATCGCCTCCACGACATCCCGTAAAAGTAGAATGCGTGGCGCATCCCAAAATGGATGGAGTAACGTCGTCCTTTATCATTTTTTATCCTTTATATCCCTCAAACTGGGAGGGTCAACTGGATGACACTGGAACACGGCACGGCACGGATGCATGCAGATTGTAGCCCAGTCCCGTTTTTAAAAAGAAGAACACATCTGCGTTTCGCCCTCCCTTTTCAATGGATAGTACTGTGTTATGGACGGTTTCTTGCGACAAGCCTCTACGCCCACGCTTTATAGGTGGACCTAGCACAACGCCTCTGAAGTTGTGGACGGCACATGTGGCTCTACTAACAAGCTGTGTTGTCCCAAACACATGTTTTTGCCTCGCGAACGTTGACTATGTACATACTTCCATTGAGAAGGGACCATCGACCACTGCTAAATGATCTTCCGAAAGGAGCTTACCGTATTCTCGCACTGGTAGTAGTACATATTAATTCCCCAGTTACCAGTCTTCTTCTGTCCATCGACGACATCACCGGAGTAGGCACATTCACGAATTGTTGACTTTTTACTTTCAACGGTCTGAAATTAGACTTAATTTTCACAACGTCATGTAATAGTATGAAAAACAAGCCATCAAAAAGAAGCACAACACTGAGCACCAGCGCAAAAATGCAATAATAGTAGCCATACCTGAATAATCTTTCTACATCCCTTTGGCTTCTGTCCCTTGAAGGTTCCTTCGGTAAGCGCCGGACAGGACTGAAAGAATCAGCTAGAGAGCATATCAAATATCTTCGCTCTGGATAAGATTTGCTCAGCAACCTCCACACAACACCATAATGGATTGGACTAAAATTTCAGCTGTTTTCCGGCTGCAACGCAGACCAGAAGATAATTAATTCATGCCGACGGCGAGCTCTTCGTATGCATGCAAAACGTGGCGAGAAGGCCTATGAAAGCGCAGCAATATTCGCTACACGCTTTTCGCATAAATATTCGTTTCATTAGAGTATTTGGCTTTACGGCGTACATCCTTCGCATGAAACACATAGCAATGCATTCATTACAAGACTACACCACCAGATTCACATCAAATTGGACTCTTCAAACCGGATGGGGCACCAATCAAACAAAGCAAGATGGACGCGCAAAGGCAAAAATAATTTTTTGCCCAAAAAGCGTTCATTCACTTTCTTTGAAAATGTACAATTCACTGGCCCAACAAAATAAGCACAACACTTGCATTTTAATCAAATTTTCATCTTCCAAGAAAAAATATTGGTTTAAAAGTCGTTTAACGTGCAGGCAGGTAAAACATTTTAGTGTAATGTTCGGAACAAAATTTTCAATTTTTCTAGTTTGTTACTTCAAAGGAAGAGAAATGATTTGCTCATGATTTACAAAATGATCACTGAAAGAGTAAACTTACGTCCCGACAAATTTTACACAACATCTTCTTCAAACACGCGTGGTTGTAGGACAAAAATTCGTTTTCCTAAGGCAAGGTCACGACTGCGAGCTTCCTTTTTTACCCAAAGAGCTGGTTCGGAACTTCTAAAATTTTCTAAAAAATATGGTCTACCGAGTTCCATTTCACAACTGAAAAAGCTCATTGACAGGTACATCAAAGGATGATTCATTAGGGTGGTGTATTTCTAATCATCTATCATGCATGCATGTTTTGTTCTTCTCGTTGTGTTTATCTTTTATTGTCTTTTCGGATAACTGGTTCTGTCTGCGTGAATATCCACGTACTATAAATAAATAAATAAATAAATAAAAACGCCACAGCGCTCGTATAGCTCGTTGCGATTTTCACTTGATTGATAGTGTAACTACTGCTCACTTGAAAATATGAGGTGAACATATGCTTCGCTGCTACAATTGGTCTTGCTGATTGTTTTGACAAGTGTGTAACACTCCACACGAAAAGAAACTTTGCCGCCGATCAAGGAAAAATCGCGACGTTATAGACAAGTGCACGACGATACCTCATCTTTTTAATATACTGAAAAGTACTGTTGTTATATACTTCAAAGTATGCTTCGAACCATTATTTTCCCAAAAAATAAATTTTGCAAAAAATACTAATAAGGTAAATACATTTTCTCGAACAGTGGTTTGTGAGGCAGGTAAATTTCAACAAATCAAAAAAGTCACAATGAATATTCTTAAAACAAGAAAGTTCTTTAACGTTCTCGAAGAATCTCTAGATTGATCTGGTAGACGATCAATTAGATGTAGTATCTCTATTTATTTATTCAGGACGTGGACCGAGGCCACACGTAAAAATACAATGTTCGAATAAAATACCTACGAACTCAATCAAAAACAAATATGTAACTACAACTGAAGGCACTTCTTTTATGTACATCTAAGAGTAGTTTTTTGAAACCATGCAAAGATAACCCTAAGACTTCCCGACTTGCGTTCAAAACATGGTCAAACTCTTTAAATTTTTGAATTAAGAATCTTACTTGGACTCGCGGTTTTGCCACCAGAACATAAAGTCTGAACGTTTCTCTTATGTTTCTTTTCAGTATAGAGTCAAGTCAGTCAGTATATATCCGTTCTCATTTCCAATGTGTTCAGGTTACTTCCAAAAGCTTTTGGTTTGAAAAGCGTATAGCGTGCTTAGAAAAGTGTGCAATGTCGAACGAAAAGTGTCCACTTTTAAGCGAAAATGGTATGCTGCCCTTATGGAACCAAGAAAATGTGCTACTCATAATTCGAGGACATCTATTGACTTGTAATGGAGGTAATCTCATGCAAACCTAGTGCTGTAAGTTGCAGCTCATTGAAGTACGTCAGACAGACCTGTAGAGCACAGCTCTTTGATAACAGCCTGACGACCTGCAACTCCATAACCCTCAACAACATCAGCCGGAGACATTGCGTTCGTGACAAGAACCGCATAGTGTTGGAAGAGAACCCGGCGCGCTGCGTTACGATGAGAGGAAGTCATTCGCGTTTCGCCATTCCACCTGTTATAAGCTGTGAACAACCAGAGATCCCAACACAACTCCAAGGGTTCTACCGTACCGTAATGTTTACGTTAATTGGGGCATGAAACAGTAAAGATCCTGATGTTACGAACGCGAAGAGAAGGCCGCAAAAGGGTAGAACGCATCGAAAGCAACATGTAGCATTAGAGTGGCAGTGCTGATTTTTCCACTTCCCACATACAAAAATGAGTGGAAGTACTTATGCATAGAAAATACTGCTTGGGATCCCCTACCACTGAACAGATTTAAAACATCCCGTGTTTCGATCACAATAAAATTCTCCCCTGATGATAAAACTTGTTTAACCCATTGTTTTCTCGACACCAGAAGAGAAGCATTAAGACTGGCATAGCCGCAAAGCAATTTCAAAATTCGAAAGACCAAAATTTTAAGGAATCATGACAAATTGGAGCGCGTTGGTAGAGCAGTGGTAGAAAGCCACAGTTTTCGTGTGCTCCCAAAGTTGAATAAAATACGTAATTATGCAGTGGCATACACCCACAGCAATCTGTAGACACAAATTTTTCATTACTTCGAAACCATTCAGAACTGCCTCCACGATATCCTGTTGAAGTAATAGAATGTGTGGTACATTGTAAATATGGATTAACTACGGATAACATGGATTATGGATAATCCATCACCACGACTACCTGTGTCTAGTAGCCATTTTGTAGGATTATTAATACTTCCACAGACTAGCTCTCTGATGAGTGTTGATTTTAAAGATATTAGCATTCGTTGGGCGCGTGGTAGCGCTGTCGAAGGGGTGCTGGCTGTCGCGTGCATCCGACTCCAGGTTTCTGGTTCGGATTTTCAGCCCAGGCCAACCAATCCCTCCATCCCTCTGGGGTCGGCGATCTGCTAGCAGACTCGTTTGGGAATGATAAAACACTGTACACTTGTACACGACTGGCCCCGCAACTCATTGCATTGTATAGGCCAAATTATCGACCAAAGCGACATCCAGTAGAAGTAAAACACGTGGCGCACCCCAAAATTTTTATTAACGCTGTTCCGTGTCCTTGAACTTTTGTAAAAAATATAATTATGCATGACTTCTCGCTACTTGATTAGATTCAATGAGGAATCCATCCGCAGGAAGAATTTCACGAATAGTTAAAGCGTTAAAATATGGAGCAGAATTGAGTTGGAATCGAAGAGTTGGTGATAACAATCAATTAGTCATCAGGCATCAACTTACCGAAATAGAGTTATCTTGCAAATACGTATTTTCATTCCTATTAGATGTATCAGCACTATACTATGTTAATGCTCTATGAAAAGACAGCTAGGCACGATTTGCAGCCTTATGGAGGAATGCTTGCTTTGAATTAGAGCACCAAAAACAGCACAAAATTTCGCACCGACAGCAAGCTTACTGTTCTCACAGTACTGCGCTGATGTTTCCAGTAGCCTTTAGGTAGCGGGACTCACCTTAATATACGGTTTCAACTTCTGCAGATCACTTTCGGCGCAGTCTTCTTGGTTGTCGCTGGACGAAATGCATTGATAACATTTGTAATCAGCACTGAAAATACGTGATTTTTTCGATGAAAAGCGAAGCTCAGTAATAATCCTGTAATCAGTTTAAATGCTCAAATCGGTTTACTAAACAGCTGATGAAACGCTCAGCTGACAAAGGCCCTCTGTTACCATTTGCTTCCATATCCTCGACGCTCAAACCAATTTTTGAACGGAAAAAGAGCATGACTGTCAAACTTGTGTCTAAATATGTTCCTGACTGTGATGAACAAGTTGCACTGACCTACACTTACACATTCGTCGGCTTCTAATGGAGTAAATCAACGCATTTGAATGAAGTCAGATTTCTAGGAATTGATTATTTTATAATATAGTACGATGCTACTGATGACTGCTAATCATGATGCCTCTAACATTACGAACTCTTGCCAGTTACTGCGTAGCTCTGGAATTGTGAGAAGAGAAGCACAGCGAACAACTAAGTGGATGGAACTCTCCTCAACTGTGTTCTAGCAGAGGACAAATACCATTTTTTGCCACCCTTTGCAACCATTCAGATAAAGGAAAGAAATAAGGTCTAAAACAATATCACTTTCCCTGCGGTTGAATAATGTGTGAACAGATTATCCGCCCTCGTAAAGACGTCTTAATCCGCCAACTTACTCAAAATAAAGAGCACATTCTAAAGTTCATTAAAAAAAGTGAAGAATGTAAAAAGCAGAGGTGACTTCTTGGCTTTTATCTGCTTAAGGTGTTGAAGCACAACAATAGCAACAACAACAACAACAACAACATCGAACTCCCCTTGATGCGGCACCGCACCATCTCAATGTGCAGGACAAAAGCCATTAAGCACCAGAAGGTGACAGCAAAGGGAGCAATAATGAGGAAAGTTAGAGGCCGTGTCGTTCGGCATGGGACTAGCCAACGTACAAAGCTTCCCAAAGCTTAGCAGAGCTGGATGGAAGATGACGTTTCGAAAAAGCCGAATTAAATCAAAAAGCGATGGCAGAAGTACTTCAAGCAGCTTCTGGGAGAGAAATATCGGGATCAACCCTAGTGTGTGGGGTGCACTTCACTGTTTGTTGCACAATCGCTGCAAAAACGGCCGTAAACCATTTTACAATGGCGAAGCATATAACTAGCCCATAAAAGAACCTTTCCTCATAAACTGGCAGGCCACACCGTTCGTGCTTGTTTCGCTTCCCTAATGGTGCCCCCCTCCGACTAGGATAGATCCGTAATTTCGTTGTATTGATGGGAAAATTGTACCAAACCTCACAGACATCCATCTGTCAAGAGTTTACCCTGATTTCAAACGTAATCAACGTCTATTAACAACCACCAGTTGAAATATATAGTTCAATCTTTAGGAAGCAACTCTTGCTCGACCAGAATGTTTCACTATAAAAGCTTTTTCCACTGCTAGGGAGATAGCCAACAAGTGTAGGACGAACCGGGTGGTCCACATGAAGTGTGCCCTGCTAAAAAATGGAATCTTTAAAGCAAATCTTGAAGCAAGCAGTTATGAAACGAAAATGCTCAGATATTGTGTGGACTATTCAATGTTGTTGGGCACCAGCCCACTGCGCTGAGAAGGCACTAGAATGGTTTCAAACCAAGCCTCACGGTCTCTTGAAAAAGGATTATTGTTCAGGAAACTCTTTTGAATCTCAGCGTTTAAATTCTGCTACCTGTTCGATCTTAAAGCAAATACCCTACTCTTTTAAATACAAGTCGTTGTATTCGATAAATGGAACGGCGGTGAAAACCGAGGATGCTGGAAATGGTCGCGCGCATCCTTACGAATTTTCGTAAGATGCTAAAGGCTAGTACTGAAGCAGAAATCGGTCATTCTGACGGCGACGTGTGAGATTTTACATATTAGTTTTTGTCTATTGAAGAAAGGTAAATATTCACTGTTTTAGTTGACTCCTGAAAAGCCGAGGAAAGTTTTCTGCATCACATTTCATGTGGACCAGTCTGTAATACAATACCGCTCGCGCCGCACGGTCAAAAGTGGGCGAAAAAACGCCAACATAGCGTCGCAAAGCGTCGCACGCTCATAACTCCTTCAGTTTTAGGTTTCTTGAATAAAGGTTGGTACCATTCGATTCACCTCTTCGAGATCTACACAAACATGTGTAAAACTTTACCGGAACACTCGTATTTTCGCCGCGGGTGGTCCAAAATTGGCTGGACGGGCGATTAGAGCAGCGTATTTCCCAGGATATGCGTGCTTTCGGAGTATCTCAAAGATGGCGTACGTCGCCAGTGCTCTGTCATGCCAGGAATGCCACGAGAGTGCGCCGTGCACAATGCACACAGAACCTAACCTATCAATCGAGTGAGCGAGCGCATGTCCCCTGCGCTTCTATCTTCTCTCACTGGGAACCTGCGACGTTTTCACGACTATTTCGAGCCGTTTGGAGAATGTATCAGAAATTCCCCGCAACCCCACTCAGGATTAGCTCCAATCTGTCCCAGCGAACTTTGGTGTGCGCCGTGAACCATGCATACAGAATCGACCTTTCAATCGAGGGGGGGGGGGCAGCAGCTTATCAACTGAGCGTTAGGGAGTTTCATCACACAATTTCCTGCCGCCCTACTCAGGAGTGCTCTCAGGCTGTCCAACTAGCGTTTGGAGTGCGCCATGAACATGCATAGAGAATGGAACCTTTCAATCGAGGGGGGGGGACAGCTTGTAGACTGATCGTTTGGGCAGTTTTATCAGAAAATTTCTTGCCGCCCTAGTCAGGAGTTGATCTAAGCTGTCCAGCTAGCGTTTGGAGTGCGCCGTGAACAATGCATAGAGAATCGAGCCTTTCAATCGAGGAGGGGGGACAGCTTGTAGACTGAGCGTTCGGGGGGTTTTATCAGAATTTCTTGCCGCTCTACTCAGGGAGTTGCTCTAAGGCTGGTCCACACTAGCGTTTGGGAGTGCGCCATGAACATGCATAGAGAATGGAACCTTTCAATCGAGGGGGGGGGGGACAGCTTATAGACTGAGCGTTTAGGGAGTTTTATCAGAAATTTCTTGCCGCCCTAGTCAGGAGTTGCTCTAAGCTGTCCAGCTAGCGTTTGGAGTGCGCCGTGAACAATGCATACAGAATCGAACCTTTCAATCGAGGGGGACGACCGATCGCAAATTGCACGCATGGGCGTGTTCGGAGCGCAATAGCTCTGTCAAGTTGTAACCTTTCATGCTGCAGCTTGTAGGTTTCGAACGTTCTGTTCGTACGCCGAAGTAGAATGGTTTAGCTTAGGAGGGGGCAATGTTATAGGGGTGCGAAATGCAGGCGAGGATTGTGTGAAGCATTTTTTTCCGATTTCCGTGGACCACTGCGAGAAGATGCGGCGAGCTGACTGCTGGAAAATACGTACGTGAACAGAGCGCCTAAGGTACTTTACGACGATATGCTCATAGCTCCTCAGTTGCCTAAACTGTCTATCGCCTCGGCTGGCGTTTTAGCGCGGCACAAGCTAGCTGTTAGAGTTTCTTGCTCTCCTACTCCCCCAGATTTGAGTCTTGGACACTCGGAATGGCACTCCTTTCAGCATGAAAAGCGCTATCGAACGGTATCAATTTCGACCGATTTTGGACTCATCAATTTTTTGACTGTTTAGCATAGAGGTCGAGGCCGCGGCGGAAGGACGATGACGTCATCGAAAAAAACGATGCCTTCGAGTTGGGCCATGCTTGATACCATTCGATAGAGCTTTTCATGCTGAATTGAATCGTGTCATTTAGAGTGGTAAAAACTGTTAATCTGGGCGAGAAACAGCGCGGAAAACGTCTGCCGTTGTTGCGCTAAATTGCACGCGCGGGCGTGTTTGGAGCACAATAACCTCTGTCGAGTTCGAATCGTTTCGGCTGCAACTTGTGTGTATTGTAGGCAGTAGAACGATGTATAAGTGTACTAATGTAGAATGGCTTAGCTTAGGAGGGGGCAATGTTACAGCGGTGCGAAAATGCAGGTGAGGCTTGCGTGATGCATTTTTTTCCGAATTCGGTGGACCACTGTAGAAGAAGCATCGAGCTACACGGAATCAAAATGCGTATGCGAACAGAGCACTCAAGGTGCTTTACGGTGACGGGCTAAGAATTTCTCAGCTGCCTAAACTGCCTTAGCCCCATCTACCGTTTTAGGGCGGCGGACTTAGCGGTTGAAGTTTCCTGCCCTCTTGCTCGCCCATATTCGGGTTTTCGACACCTCCAATAACATCGTTCTGTTCTGCTTGAAAAGCGCCATCGAATGATATCAATTTTGATCGATTTTTCGACAATATCGAGGAAGTGGGCGCCCTAGGCCGAGCTGCGCGTACGATGACGTCATCGAAAACCGGCATTTTCGAAATTGGCCCAATCTCCTCGTGCAACCTTCGTCCCAAAATCGTCTAGGGTTTATTTGGGGCGCTGATTACACATCCGACGTCAGTTTTTGACAATTCCGTCGACTTCGGTAGGTTTTGGCTTTTCTTCTGGATAATTGAGGGTGGTCGGGTCAGGATCATCGATTATGTTCAAAATTCGTGTAGGGTCGGGGACTTATTGGGGGTGCTGCACACGATGCCGAGGTACATTTGTACGATTAGGATAGGAGAGAGCTCATACCGATAACTGAGGGTGATCGGTGATCGTGACCCGACCACCCTCAAATGAGAAGCAACCTGCTGATGTCGGCGGAATTTTCAAAAACGAACGTCGGATTCGTAATCAGCGCCCCAATCACCCCTAGACGATTTTGGACGCAGTTTGCACGAGGAGATTTGGCCACTTTCGAAGACACCGGTTTTCGCTGACGTCATCATCCGCACAGTTCGGCCTAGGGCGCCACGTCCTCTATGGGATATTGCCGAACAATCGATGTTTCCACAAATCGGTCGCAATTGATACACTTCGATAGCGCTCTTCAAGCAGAACAGAACGTGTTACTGGAAGTGTCGGACACCCAAATATGGACAAGTAAGAGTGCAGGAAACTTCAACAGCTAAGTCCGCCGCCCTAAAACGGCAGATGGGGCTAAGGCAGTTTAGGCAGCCGAGAAGTTCTGATCACTTCATCGTACACGTACCGTACCTAAGCGCTCTATTCGCGTACGCATATTGAGGCTTTAGCTCGCCGCGTCTTCTCGCAGTGGTTCACCGAATTCGGAAAAAAAAAGCATCACGCAAGCCTCACCTGCATCTTCGCACCCCTAAAACATTGCCCCCTCCTAAGCTAAACCATTCTACTTTGGCGTACGAACGAACGTTCGACTGCCTACAACAAACCACAAGCTGCAGCATGAAAGGTTCACACTCGACAGAGTTATTGTGCTCGCCACGCCCGCGCGTGCAATTTAGCGCAACAACGGCAGACGCCTCTCCGCGCTGTTTCTCGCCCGATTACAGTTTTTCCCACTCTAAATGACACGATATACTTCAGCATGAAAGCTCTACCGAATGGTATCAAGCATGGCCCCACTTGAAGACATCGTATTTTCGATGACGTCATCGTCCTTCCGCCGCGGCCTCGCCCTCTATGCTAAACAGTCAAACAAATATGATGATTCCAAAATCGGTCGAAATTGATACCGTTCGATAGCGCTTTTCATGCTGAACGGAGTGCCATTCCGAGTGTCCAAGACTCAAATCTGGGCGAGTAGGAGAGCAAGAAACTCTAACAGCTAGCTTTTGCCGCTCTAACAACGCCAG
>OX375870.1:16324539-16429246 GCA_947359475.1 Heligmosomoides polygyrus bakeri
CACAGAACCTAACCTATCAATCGAGTGAGCGAGCACTCTCGGGGCATTCCTGGCATGACAGAGCACTGGCGACGTACGCCATCTTTGAGATACTCCGAAAGCATGCATATCCTGGGAAATAAGCTGCTCTAATCTCCCGTCCAGCCAATTTTGGGCCACCCACGGCGAAAATACGGGTGTTCCGGTAAAGTTTTACACATGTTTGTGTAGATCTCGAAGAGGCGAATCGAATGGTACCAACCTTTATTCAAGAAACCTAAAACTGAAGGAGTTATGAGCGTGCGACGCTTTGCGACGCTATGTTGGCGTTTTTTCGCCCACTTTTGACCGTGCGGCGCGAGCGGTATTGTATTTTGGGTCTGGAGGCGCACTATGACAGCCTATACCGAGCAATCTCCAATGTGAAGAAATGATGACAAAGGAGACGTAGGCGTCGCTCTGTTTTCCTTACGGTCCTAGAAGCTCAAAAGTGACCACATCACGGCCTATCCAGGATGTTGGGTAGATCAGCTATCACTCAGCCAGAAGCACGACCTAATCCGCTTCTGCTAGCGCTAACATGCAATGGCACAGTGGTTGATGTGGAAGAAGATACGCTCAGAATCAAACTGACAACAGCCAGAAGCTGCAGTAGCAAACACAGCGTCAAAAAGGGTTGACAGACAACGACCTGCGGTTGAAGTTGGAGAAAATTCAAAGCTCAATGTTTATCTGCACTGAGCAGTGCTGCGAATCCATAATGGGATGGTAAGGAGAGGCGTTTCAGGAGGTAAAAGAACTCCAATACCACGAGAGTAACGTAGTAGCTATCAGGGGTCGTATAAGCAAAGCCTGGTTAAACTGGTAAACTGGGGAAGATTCTCTACAATCCTCTGTGGCCTCCTATTTTATGAAGAAACTCGATATAATTACTTGGATTTTTATCGACGGCTTCAGCAGGGAGTGACTTTCGGCTTTTCACTCAACAGTCCTAAACAGTGCGAAATTTTAAAGCGGAAGCCGTACTGACTGGAATTTCTGGACCTGGAGGTGAAATACGATAAGATACTTCTTGAGATTTTCTTTCTTGACAACTTTTCTAACATCATTTGTCTAACATCTACATCCACCTAACATCATTTGTGATTTGTAGAACATCTTATCACAATCGTAAGGGACGCATAGACAGCAATACGAGCTCCTGGTCCAACGAGACAGGTGGACGTAACACTAAGAGTTCACTAAGTGTTGGCACTGAGTCTGTCAGACTGAGTTCGCCAGTTCGTCATGAAGACCTTTGGAGCGGACCACCATGTTCGAGAATGACAGGAGAGGGTGCAGCGGCAGAAAGTCCGCCCAATTCAGGAACAGTCAGCGTAGTGCGCTTCAAATTATGAACGAGACTCAATCGAGACACTGATGGAACTCCGATACCTTAGGACTCATCTACCGCAAGATGGAATCATGGACCAAACTTTAGGGGCGGAGAAGCGCGACAAAATACAGGAGATCAGTTAAATTCATCTGCGGTAGTAGATGCCCCTGGCACGTACAATAGCGCAGTCAAAGGAGGCGCCGACTGTCATGGGCTTCCATTTCAGGTTCCTCATTCGATTTCTCAGTGAGGGCAAACAAAGTCTTCTATCCAGCCTAGGTCGGCCAGTTGGTACCATCCCTGCTGGAGAGGATGCAACACTGATTTTTTCATTGGTTGGCTAGTGCAAACCATTCTATGGGCCAAATACGCATTCCAGTTGCTTCGACAATATCCTGCAGAAGCAGAGTGCGTGACGCATCCCAAAGACTGACTAACGCCGTTCTTTTGCCTCTAAAAATGGCCCAAAATAATCATAGACCCTATCCTATTGAAGTGAGTTGTCAACAATGACACGACAGAGCTGCAGCGAGGATGTCACAGGGATGTAACCGTTGAAATAGGGAAGGAAGGTAGGTGTAAGAGCAGTGAAGAGGACTGCATCAATTGAAGGGAGCAGCATTTAAGATGAGGTGTCCATAACTGCCTAACACAGGCTGCTATGATCATCATGATACCCCAGAGCCGAAGTTCCGACTGTGATGGGATAAAACACCGAGAAAAAGCAGAAGAAGAGTACGCGAACTTTTTGAAATACCTCCATGCGCACTGAAGCAGTGCTAAGCAAATAAAGCCTTCACGCTACACCCTTCTACCTCTCAAGCACTGTCCCTAGCGTCGAGGAGGCCTAATTGCCCTCCCTCAGTCGTGCAAAGCACTTCCGAGCGCCTCGTGCAGCCAGCCGCAGAATTCACTCCCTACGCTGAACGAATATATTGGAATAGGCCCGGGAGGCAGCGAGTGCCAGCCGAAATGCCAATTTCGTCAGCGCAGGCCAATTTGCATTCAAGATGGCGTCGGTTCGGATTCGTCATGGATTTGTGAAGGTTGTGGTCTCCTAAACCAGCTGACCAAATGGAATGAATTGTGCCAAAATATGGCAGAAAATCGCCACCAGCACATGTGCACTGGCCGCTGTGGATGGTTTTACAGTAAAACACTTAGTTGTGACCCAGTGGGTAGAGGATTCCCTTGGTAACCATCACACATATCGATCGACTCTGCTATATGGCACGGTTAGTTACATGTCCGTATCAATGTTTCAATACCAGTTCTATCCTGGAAGCTAAAAATTTCTAGTGGTTCCTTATGACAGGTACAGGACAAACGAAATGCGGATTCAAAGTGCCGCAAATCAACGGTATCATAGCAGAATGCATAGAGGAACTCGAAGGAATTTAGTACTTGGCTGTAAAGACAGCCCTCGCCGTTGTTGTCTTCTAACTCAAAATGACCATAGCTTCGTTCATTCCCAAGTGGTTCAGTTACATAGGATAAAGACTGTTACACCCGGAGTATCGCTGCCAGTAAAACTCGCTAGTACCAGTCATTGTTGCATACTGCAAACAATTGGGCAGTTGGAGCTCATGAACCGTTGTGAACAGGCATTTTTGCGCCACTTTGGTGAAAATTCTCCTCCGAACGTTTTCCAAGAGGTACGAGAAAACAGCGCTGTGAAAGCTATATATGAAGTTCAAACAAAATCAAAAACAAAATCAAACTCCAAATGCTACAGCTTTATGCCGGTGAATTTAACGACGAGTTGCCGCTCGAAAGGGTGGTAACTTCCTATTTATGAAGGCAGAGCACATTTTCAGCAGATTTCCGTGCTTTGTTGTCAGATCTTTATCACCGTGTTCTGCATACTTTACATTACTAGCTTGCTCACTAGGTTCCTTCGTGAACTATTCCTGCATTTGAATATCAAATACCAAAAGTGATCATTCGAATGTTACATTGAAACTTATTAATAGTTAAAGAAAATTAGTTCCTTCACAAATGCTCGGCGAAACATTTTCTACCATTGCACCTGATATCAGATTTTTGTAACAAACAGCGAATAGTTCGAAAAAATGTACATTCCTGTCCAACTAGAAAAGAAACCGGAGCTTGCCAATGGCACCCGCATTTATCGAGGCGTCCGATCGTAAAGTTCAGAGCCAGTGAACTTCTTTCTTTTACCTATGCAAGGAGGCGTCTCAGCAGGATGCTTTTTGTAACCTCAAGCCTTACGCTAAATTAAGGAAACAACGCATTTCCATTCTCGCTGTTGTTCTTCAGACATCACCTTCCTAACCTATTACCCAAATTTCGATTTAAATCCGACTTAAGGTTTCCGATATTCAAGATTAAAGCTCCATTACACGAAAATCAGTCCTTTTTGTTGTCACGGAAAGTGGACCATTTTCTTCCATTTTTGACAATTATCCTATAAAATTCACACGTATTTAAAACTACACGTTCTTTTTCAAGTCGGAGTAACAAAACCTCCTATAAGATTAAGCAGTACAAAACATAAACAGTGGCGGGAACATGCACTGCACGAAAACTGCGGGAACTTCGGCACCATAACAGTTCTTCCTGACAGGTAATACAAATCATACTCAGGTTCAAAGTGCCAGAAATCAAAGGTAGTGCAAATCAAATGTAAGTTCAATATGCCACAAATCAACGGCAACGTAGTGGAATGCTTGCTGATTTTATAATGGTGATTGTAATTACTCCCACATGGATAGACAGCGCGTTAGCACCAATACATTCAAAAAATTCTCAAAAATCGTTTGAATTATCTTCACAAACCATGAAGCAAAGATCGCAAAATGATAACAGAAAACGGGATGGTCCCCGAAAAGAAGTATTTAATCAGCAGTAGGTAATCAATATACACTTACAAAAGGTAACGATGTACACCTACCTTACAAAGGCAATTCCTACAGTGAAGATCAACGAGACGAGAACGAACTTCATTATTACTGCAAATGAATCCTTGTCAGGTAGAGCAGCGAGACAACGACGATGAAAGTGACGATAATCGGTAACGCGGCGGAAAAGAAGTGACACCGCTGCGTCTGTGATGCGAATTAAAGCGTGGAAAAAATCGATACGACAACAAGAAGCGAAATGAAACTAATATTTTGTTGTAATAAACGAGCAAGACGAGAAGAATGTTATCAGATCGGCAGCAGAGCAAGCGGTGGCGGCGGTCGGAAAGGCAAACATTGCTAATGCGAAATTCGCGTTGTGAGAAAGCGGAGGAGCACTGGGAATACTGGAGGTGGAGGTGTACTGAAAAGAGCAGTACGTGGACGTGAAAAGGAGGGCTCGCTCGGAATGGTTTTTCGCTTCAGCGCATCGGTCGACGCCCAGACGGTCTGCTGACGGCAGCCGATGCAGGGGGAGCCGAACAATGTGGGGTCTGATCGCTGATTAATGGCGATACGATCTGCGTGAAGCGACATTGAGAAATGTCGTCGCTATTAATAAATTTCGCTTATATGGAAAAACGCGACGGAAGTTCTTGTTCGGTCGAGAAAATGGAGAGTTTGCCGGGCGATCCGGCCCGTTTGGTAAGTTAGTTATTCGTCTTCTCTTACGAGTTTAAAGTGGTAATGATGGGTGACAGTGAACGCAGTGGAAGGCACCTTAATGACACCGGCAACCGACCGGGTCATCTCCAGGACGAAGAAAGCGTCAACGCGTATATACACACTCACGGAGACGCACCGGGGATAAAAGCTCATCGGGTGGCGTTTTATCGATCGGCAAGTGGGGGGGGGTGGGAGAGAGTGGGAGCTGGAGGAGCACTCTCGCTCGGTCACTGCTGAAAATCCGTGTTGTGAGCGGCTTAGTCGTCTACTGGCTTAGTCCTAATGACACCCGCTCTTCTTCATCTCAACGTATTCTAAGCTCCTTTAGTGAACACATCAGATGCCTTCGAAAATAGGCTCCTCTACACAAACCTTTGACTTTCTTTTAAAAATTCCTGCCCCTTTGATAGAGATCCGATGGAGGTCTTTGCTTCAGCCTTTTCCGCTGTTCTTCAGCGCTCTACTTTTGCTCTTTTGTCTACTAGATTGCTTAAACTTATAATTATTAGGGCGCGTAGTACTTAGCACTGTCAGAAGAGGTGTCCGCTGACGCGTGCACCTAGAAATATGGTCCTCAGTTTGGCTATCGTCCAGGCAAACCTAACCTTTCATTTCTTCACGGTCAGTGATTTGGTGGCAGACTTGCCTGGGAACAAAAAACGCTGATTTGTTCATTGAATGACCACTGCAGCACACAGTATAGGCCGAATGTGCATCGGCGATACCTCCTCCATATCCCAGAGAAGTAGAATACGTGGCGCATCCCTCAAAAGCTGTTGACTAACCTTTTTATAATCAAGCATTAAGAGCAGAGAACATAAGTAAGCTCATATACACACGCATCCGATGTACCAGAAAATAGTGTGAAGAAAAAGGCGTCTTGCACTCTCTCACAGGTGGCGTTGCGCAATGAGACGCCTGCGACCTCAGAGAGAGTTCGAATCCGCCCCATGTTGAGCAAGTTTCTCCTTCAAGCTCTTGCGTTTGCTCTCAAATTTAACCATGGAAATATTAGCCAATTCTATATTAATGAACGAATCTCCTTTAAACGTACTAAACTCAAATATGGGACAAAGCCTATTTTCTACTCTACCCTCGCAATCAAACACTGCTCTCATGCTAAATACTCTTGGAAGGTCTAAACAACATCTCCCGAGTGCAAAGCCCGAGTAGAAATTCTATAGGGAAGAGACAGCAGCTCCCAGTTGAAAATAACAACGCTAAAACCATGTTCTCCAGGCTCAATAAGGCTAAATCAGACCAAACGAAAGGTTGAACGCCAGTCAGTATCATAGGAATGCGCTAGGCTTCTAAGTTAGGTATTTTGATATCGCAATCAGGGATGGGCGGAAATTTTAAACATTTTCCCAGAAAACAGAATATAGAAAATCGCTTTCGTCAAAAAACAGAATTCAGAAAACAGAAAGGCCAAAAACACCAAAGAATAGAAAATCAGAAAACAGAAAACAGAAAATTTCGAATTTATCATACGACGTAGTTACTCCACCCAAACATTCATTTTTCAAGTAGTAACTACTTGTGTATGACTAGAAACGTGGTCGAGGACAAGCGTTTTAAATTGTATGCGTTTATAAAAATTTCTAATACACGCAAGATTCAATTCAATCACCAAATTGTAAACCTTGACTAAAAGACCCTAGTATTCTCGACATTTGAGGTATGCAACATCACTCATCAGCTCCTTTTCACCGCTAACGCCCTAACGATTACATCAATAATCGCAATACTACGAGTGTTTCTGTGAGAAGTAAATTCTTTGATTCTTCCAGGTTAGGGCTTCTTCCAGGTGCGGAGAGAGGAGACGTTCAAAAAACAGTGATTTATAAAGCCGCTTATAATTTTACCTATCACATGCCTATTAAAATATAGGCTTCAATGCTCACTAATACATACCAAAATGAAGGTTAACAACAAAAAAAAAACAGACGATTCGCTAGATTAGTGGTCCCAATTGTAAAAAACTAGTAATTAAGAGTGACTTCGAGGGCTGTCAGCACGACAGGTTTTAAGTGAAAGTCTATTTGAATGCGTAGGCACTATAGAAGGCGTTCGGCAAGGGGATACCATATTCCTGAAGCTGAACTTGGACGTTGGACTGCAGCTGAATCTTTCCAAGACGATATTATGAGGAACGGACAGGTTTCTGATGCCCAATTCTGTTTCGACGGAACAAACCCCGAGCGCTCCAGCTAGGTGTATCTGGGTCGCGAAGTCAACATGGCTAACAACCTAGGGCCGGACCTAAACAGCAGGAAACGAGCGGCTTGGTAAGCTCTCAAGAGCGTCGAAGAAGTCGCGAAGAAGACGAAGAACGTCCGACTACGTGTCCACCTCGTTGGCTGCATCCCTGCCCTAACATACGACTCATTGTCGGAGACCTGAGCCATACGAAAGCAGGATCAGCGTCGCAGGGCTGGGAAGCGAGAAGACGATGCTCGGAGTGCCACGACTCAAGCAAGTGAGAGAAGGCCCCTGGAGTTCTCAGCTTTCAGCTTCGTCGACGTTTGAAAATTAGGTAGGTCGGCTATATAATGCTCTTCATAATACCCGATGGACGAGAGCCGTTACCGACTGGATTCCGAGATATGTCAAGAGAACACTAGGAGGCTCACCAACGTGTTGATAGGACTTCTTCGTGAAAGTCCTGAACGCTGTTCGCTTCCCTCCAGGGAGAAGGACCCATTGGAGCACTCTGGCACGGAACAGGGAAGAATGGAGAAGCTGTTGGCGCGCACTCGAACAATTCGATGATCTACGCAACGACAGATGATACACTTGACACATAAAAAATTTTGTGTATCACTACCGTACTTCAGCGAAATCCAACGTAACCATAATTTTCCGTCTCTTACCCATTTTTTATAGCCAAAAGCAGAGCAGAGCAGAACAGGCTCCCCAAGGCTCTGCATGAAGCAATCATTGGAGATGACCGGCCAACAAATTTCAATTTTTAAACCGGAACATTCTTGTCCACAGTTACTATAGGACAAGCGGTTAGTTAATGGATAATTAAACGCCCCTCAGAACACTAGTTTTGTAGCCTTGATATAAAACTGTAAGTAGTTGTAAATGGTGCAAACTACTGTTGAAATTCAAAAAAAATACGAAGCCGAATTATGAAAGACAAGAAATGTCCTATGAAGGGACCCCATGCCAGCAGCACTTATACAATCCATCAAATAAACAGCGACATAACTCACGAGTGCATGGCGCAATTTCTATCTTCCATCGACCACATCCAAAAACGCCACATGCTTGCAATTTAAAATTCTCTAGAAACATATTCTGGAACGAATCTCATAATCTATGATACTTTTTGGGTACTTTTTGTTGGATTTTTATTTTGTTTTCGCTCGCAGCTCTGTTTTCTGCTTTCTGGCCATTTTTTTGGTCATTTTCCCAGAAAACAGAAAACAGAAAAAATTTGCGCAAAATGGCAAGAAAATGAGAAGGCAGAAAACAGAAAACAGAAATCCCGCCCATCCCTGATAGCAATGCCCATTTCATACGTAGGCGCGGATACAGCAACGTCTTGAGCGACCCAGTGAGCCCATTTTTCTCTCACCATGCACTTTCCATGTCAATTTACTAACCACGAAGGATGGAAGACTCAGATGACCTAAGCGTGAATCGAACCTTGAATCGATTAATGATCCGCATGAGGCCGGCGGCCACTGCCAATTGTGGCACATGTGTCCTCCTTGCGTCTGCAGTTAGATATGAAATACCAATTCGATTTTGGTAGACCGCAAGAGGTTCAACACATTTTCCATTATAAAGCAAACGAAGCGGAAAACATTTTGAATTACTGCAGCAATTTATTAGATTGAGCAATAAGCGGCCGTATTTTTACTGCTATTATTTTGAACTGGACCGTGGAGCGCAGTTGGAGGAGGCGCCGACGGTCGCGTGCACCCGATACCAGGTTCCTGGTTCGGATTTCCCGCCCAGGCCAACCATCCCTCCTGGATCGGTGAATTGGTACCAGACTTGTCTGGGAAGGATAAAGCGCTGACTTGTACATCGGCTGGCCACCGCAAGTCATTGTATGGCCAAATACGCATTCAACTCGCCTCCACGATATCCTGTAGAAGTAGAATGCGTGGCGCATCACTAAGGGGATTGAATAACGCCGTCCTTTACCCTTTACCCTACTATTTTGAACTGATGCGCGAAAGCTCACTAGGAGGAGACGCCGGTTCTCTCACCCTATTTCCATCCCTAGTTTAAGACTCTTGGTTCAGGTACTGTCATTTATAACGAGATTTTCCATCTCTTCTGGGATGGCGAATTGCTATCAGGCTTGTCTGTGAAGCAAGAATCACTGACCTGTACAACGTCCGGCCAGTACAACAAACCATTCTGTAGGCTAAAGCACTCAAAATGCCTAGACCAAACATATCTCGAAGAAGCAGAGGGCGCGGCGCATTCCAAACATTGATCAACGCCACGCATCATTCTTTTTATCCTTTTTTAAAGCCATTTAAAGGTAACGGAAGCTAGAAAAAAAACCAGCACCAATCCTAAGGAGGACCTCAATTTCTGTGGCCTGATCCGCTACCGTCGCCGAGCCTCGCTTAGTTTAGGCAGGAATGGTGCTACCCGGCTAAATTTTAAAAACATCAAACCTTATATTTATCTAGTTTCCACGTTTTCTTTGTTTACTACAATTTACTTGATGCCAAATTTAGCCGACATATCCATTTTGAACCTGCTGCTGCTTCAAGGTCGCCGATTTTGTTTATTAAACCAAAGAATTCTCAACCCTGTGATTGTAGCCTACTGTCAACTCATGTTAGAGGCGGGAGAAATTACATAAAAATTGACGTTTCAAGCTCAGGCATGTTACCTACCAAATTACAAAACTGCATGCAAACGAACCTTCCCTATCCAGAATACACTCTCTGTCGCCGACTTCAGACATGAATATCTACGCTCTGACCGAGAGAATCAGTATGTGAATGCGTTTGCTTACCAGGAGACTCCACGTGTCAAATATCGGGAAACCAGGGAGAGATAAGGTGACAAAACTCCATCTACTCCATCTACTTAAAATAACGACTCCCTTCAAAAGTGAGGCTAAGCTTCTACAGCGATTCCCGTTCAGTCTTTGCAAAATGAAAGCTTGCAAACAATGTTTTGAGATTCTATGATCATTCACCCAAATTTTTCAAAAAATCCAGACGCTAATCATTTGTCACATCAGTTCGAGCACTGATGTACTATTTAGTGGCTGCTATGACCTGACCTGAAGAGGAAAGTAGAACACAGAAGAAACATTGCACTCCGCTGAATGACCATCGAATCCCACCTTTCTTTTTCTCCTAGCTGCGGGCCTGTTTCACTTTATTCAGCCCACCATTAGGGATCCGCGGTGTCAATTCTTGATAAATTTTTTAAGGATGCAATCCTTGAGCGAATGGTTCATTCTGTACGCTTCCTTTTCCGGTCACGTTAATTTAGCCGCAGCAATTGTAGGTGTCCAGGTTCGAATTTGAATGAATCTTGGCAAGTGTTAGTGTTCTTGTTATAGCCGATGTTTGGGTAGTGTTGTCGATATTTCCGACTATCCCAGGCTCTGAAGAAGGCGAAACTCGCCGAAGCCTATGCCGAATTAAAAATTGGATCACAATTTTGGTGAACGGCTAGAACAAGGACACTGACAGGGTTAGGTGTCATTGTTCATTTATACTACAATTGAAACCCTGTTTAACGACTTCGTTTCTAAGCTACCCAAACGAAATACGGGATTTTAATCATGGTAGCTGTCGGTACAAGAAGTGGATATGTAGGTGGATGTCACAGTCAATGCCCATTGCACCAACTCGGGCAAGAACCCAATAAGTATCCAATCTCCTGCTATTTTGACTCCATGCCACAGCTCAAAGCTACATGCCAGAAAACTGCCTCATACACTTAGTCGTGCCTTTCGCGCGGATCTATGTATTAATGCTGATAAGCATTCAAAGCCTTTGTTTTCTGTCATGATCCTCACCAGGTGTGAGCGTTTGTTGGAGCTTTATGGCAGTTGCTTGACATGGTGATAAGCAGCAATGCTGGCTGCTTTTTCCGCAGTTTTTCAACAGGGAGATACGGGAAACCAGTTGACTACACATACAGAAAACAGTAACATTTTCACGTCGGAACAAGCAAGAATCGGTCGTGCAAGGATGGGCACATCAATCAGCACAAAACATATTGGAACTGAAAGATCAATACGGAGGAGAGACCTCCCACAGCGACTGAATTGATCAATATGTGGGTAAGATACGTCACCATATTGATCTCTGAATGACCAGAATGGAAAATCAGAGTTCGGATGGTTTCGAGCAGACGTAAACGAGGCTTTTACGGGCCATTACTCGCCTCGATAACAGGACGCATATAGAGACATTATCAGCAAGAAACACTTCGCTACACGTCTATCGACCAGAAGTTCCGGTCAAACCGCGGAATACTCATATTCGCCTTCAAGAAATATTATCCCTCCATCATACATAAGCTTGCAAAATCAAATAACCCTCAAAGAGGAGATTGTCTCCTATCGTTGCTATCCAAAAGACTTGAACAATTTCTCCTTAACCTTAAATACCCGATGTTCCAGCAGTTTTTTTTAGTTCCACCTCTATGCAAGCGGTAGTTTTTTCCCTCTTCCAACATCTCTGTGCACTCCAAGAACTCTTAGCTTTATCAAATTTGCTTATAAACTGATTGGGAAAAGTGATCATCGCCGCTTCGCACTGTTCTGTACATAGCTAACAGAAAAAGAATCTATTGGGGAAAGCTGCGGTACAACATCCGCATTTTTAAGAGAGGGGGGGGGGGGGGAGGGGGAGAGAAGACTCCAAGATGCCGCTCATATGGCTTATCCACTTGAAATCGCATCCACTCTGGAGTTCCTTCCCCTGCCAAGCGCTTTGGTTCAGTGTTCTCTATGTACGCTGACCCGGAGGAGAGCACAGAACCAAAGCGCATGTACTTTCATCCACCGAAGCGAGAAGAATTCAAAGAACTTCTTCGTCAGCACAACAACATGAGACCAAAGTACAAGCATCTATCGCACAACAAAACACACCATTTCTTCTTCGCTTCAACGCCCATTGGTCCTAACATTTCCCAAATTAAATAAAAATTAATAAGCCTGGTAATAGGCGCGACTTTTAGTTCAAGTCAAGGCACTTCTTGCTACCATTTATTTATTAGCTCTACAATGACGACAGAAAAAATAAAGGCTCAAATAAAGGCTCGTAAGATATCTCAGCTGTGCAAATCTATGCAGTGGAGGGGGTCCACCGTCATTTTCCTTCAGAAGGTTTAGGAACTTTGTTATTGGAAGCCTCGAAAATAAAGAGTGTCAGCACGAAGACTTGTATAGTTCACCAGCTGGACAACATCTGAACCTGGTTTGTCTAGGGTAAAACTGCCAAATGTAAAAGAGATACGTGGTACTCCCGCCCCCTCCCTTGATTAGACTTGAACCTTCTGAGCTGACAGCCGTGTGTTGCGGAATAGACTCGACGCTACACTTACAACGCTGAAATTTTCACGTACGAGTTGTCGTGGGCGGGGCGATCGACTTGGGGCGCGGAATTCACCGTGGAGCGCGCTCTTACTGATGCGGCATGCATGGAACAATACATCTCGACTATTTTGTAAGTGAACAACTTGGAGATCCATAACGAGGTGCGATCGTACTGATGACAAATGCAAATGGGGTGCCATTTCGACTAATTTCCTTGGTGATTGTTACTTTTTCATCCCGTTTTCCTGTATATAGCCGCGGGAAGGGATTTTGATGTCTGTTTTCGTTAATATTTGTCGCATTCACCTCGGTTCTGTGCTGCTGCACAACAGTGAGTTGCTTCGAAGGAGAAACTGATCGCTTGCTTTCTCAACAATTACTCGTTCCTCTCAAAGAACTAACTACTGATGATACAAGGGAATGTCATTTTGATAGTACCTTTCAGAAAGATGCAAAAGTTTTGTTATACGTTTCCATTCTCTTTTCTGTCATTTTTTTGATTCGGTAGATTGAAACAGACTGCTACGACGATGAAACATAACATATGTCTCGTTACAGACATTTCTAATTTTTATAACTTATTTCCTGCATATGATACGCCTTGTGTAGTTTGATAACCAGGGATGTGCGGGATTTCCGTTTCCGCGTTCCGAATTCCGGTTTCCGGCCGTTTTGAGCTCTTCCGTTCCGTTCTGTGTTCCGCCTGTTTTTTGACCGGAAGGCGGAAACGGAAATGGGCACTGTTCAACACTAGTTTTCTATTGAACACAATAAATTAAAAAGGAGCTTATAAATTAAAAAGATGAAAAATCAATTAAAAAGAGTTCTCCTTCCTGTAATTGTTAGAGAAATCTGTTTGACAACTCCAGTATTAATGTTCTTGAAGTTAGACTATCAAAAAAAGCGCTTAAAATGGCAACGGCTGAGTACAGGGCAAAACTAATGTGCTAGCAAAGGCTATGCCTGCATTGTATGTTAGGAAAATGCACTCAACATTTGAATGATCATACAATTTTTTTCCCACTAGTTACAAATAGCTACAAAAGCTTTGTAAGCATATGGCGGAGCATCATGAAGCAAAGGGTTCAGTGGAGGTTGTGTCATGCGCTTGTCTGCTCCAAGATTACACCAGTATTCCTGATGAAAGGTGAAAATTCAATTTTGGAGGTTCTCCATCTTAGATCCCAAAATGAATTCTAAGCACTACTTTTGGTGATTACAATGTAACTGCAGACATCTGTGCATTCACCACGTCGTTCGTGATGCCACAGGTTTCTAAAAATGAGAGGAATCTCTTTCCAGGTCGCAAAATGATCTATTTGGTTGCTCTAGTTTTATACTTCATTCGCAGGAACTAGATATGGAAACAGCGGTGAGACTGCATACTGAAATAGTGAGGAATAGTGAGATAAGACCCTGAATTTGTTTTGTTTACTGCTCTAGCCATAGCTAAAATGTTATCGTAACAATATTATAAATTCATGCTTCGCTATGTTATGTTATGACGAGGATGAGCATTAATCTGTTGAAGATTTCGCTGCTCGCAAAGTTCTGAGCAATAAAAAGTGCAATGGAAGCCGCTTCTGACGCCGTTTCAGATGCACTTGAGAAAAAGTGGCGAAAATGGGTCATTTCCGTTTCCGCGTTTCGTATTCCGGTTTCCGGCCATTTTTGAGCGTTTCCGTTCCGTCTTTCGCCTTCCGCTTTTTCCAGAAAAATTTCCGCACATCCCTGTTGATAACTATAGGCATCTCTGGAGTTCGATGTGACGTAACACGGTCGGTTTAGTTTGTAGTCATGGCGAATCTGAATGAGTGAACCAACCATGACCAGCCGTTTTGTCAGAAATGAAAAGGACATGATGAAATACTCATTCCACATATGTCAACAGTCACATCCAGTATCGATGGCTTTTAGGTGCAGTATCTTTCTGCAGTCACTTACACTGCAATTCTTATCCATCTACACTCTTCCTACTTGAACACAATCTTTTTGTAGCCATAGTTTTTGAACTATATCCTCAACTTACCATCACAGTTCTATTTTTGTTAGCAAATATGAAATCACAGTTAATAAACCAGGTGTTCTAGGACATGGACTCAAGTGATGTTGAATGTGCTGTTTGCGGAAAAATGTTGCTGAAAAGGAATATTCTCGTACATCATCGCAATGTACACGGCGTCTCTCCAAAAACGATAGAAGAAATGAAAAAACAGACGAAACTAGCTGAAAAGCAGAATACGGGAAAGTCCACGCTAATCTGTGAATTATGTGGAACAGTGTATACGTCGAAAAACGGGCTGAAATACATATGAACTCGAAGCACTCTGACGATTTACCAACTCCGACGACTGTGCCTTGCCCTCTTTGCGACTCTGTGTTCGCGACGCATCGACACCTTAGTGAACACTGTGCCAAGAATCATTCCGATGACGACTCTACTGGTAGACCTCAAAACTTTACATTTCACAAGGAGATTTTCGAGAACTACAATCTATATAAGGTTTGTTTGTATAAACACGAGCCATTACACCTTAAATGTTTATGATGAATAAATATTAAACACACTGTATTGGCTGCTAACTTATGGTTAGTACACTCGTCATGGCTACTGCATCCAGCTCTAACAATAAATTCAGCCCAGTTGAATTTCATTATGGTTGGTAATGTACAAAACAACATTCTCCTGCGAATTAGACACACGAGGACAAATACGTGCCCTGAAAACCGATGTTTACCTCGTTTCCAAACCTACTTCACCGCTTTTGAAAGCGAATAGGTGAGATTTCGGCAGCATAAGAAGTTCTCGCCCACTGCAGTGGATGAATCTTGCGTCCTGCGTACCATAGAAAACGATGTGGAGATGTGTAAGATGAAATAAGCCATCCAATTCCCACCAGTTCCGGCTAGTTGCCCGAATCCCTGCACGTCGCATGAGTTAGAGCGCGCTCCACGGTGAGTTCCGCGCACCAAGTCCATTGCCCCGCCCACGACAACTCTCCCGTGAAAATTTCAGCGTTGTAAGTGTAGCGTCGAGTGCGGAATAGTTTCATGAATATTTAGCTTAGTTGAACTAAGAACGCGACAGAATCCAGATGGTGGCTGCCTTGGGTTGAACGAGAAAGTTCAAAGATCCCTAAATAACGCACTTAGGAAAAAACTTGGGCTTTTTAAGACCGCAGTATACTCCGGGGGTCACCATCTATTCAGCGGTTATTCGCCTTTTCATAAAAAGGCACATGAGTGCCTAAATTCTATACATCACAGGTGGCCTAGCTCAGTTCACAGGGATATAACAGAGGTGAGTTGCAATTATAAAAAAATTTGTGCAGCACAAAATGCCTTATAGGGCTTCATTCCATCCGTAAAGTTTGTAGAAAAATAAAAAGCAACATAAAGGATAAAAAAGGATAAAAGACGGCGCTATTCAATCTTTTTTGGGATGCGCCACGCATTTTATTTTTACGGAATGTCGTGAAGGTGAGTTGAATGCTTATCTGGCCCATACAAAGACTTGCGGTGGCTAGCCGATGAGCAAGTCAGCTCCTTCCCAGGCAAGTCTGATACCAATCCGCCGAACCCGGAGGGATGGAAGGCATGGTTGGCCTGGGCGGGAAATCCGAACCCTGAACATGGTATCGGATACACGCGACAGCTGGCACCTCCTCCGACCGCGCTACACGCGCCCGAAACAGAACATTTAACACGAAAATGTTAAGTAGACTTGTGTTATACCATTTTCACTTTAAACTGGAAACTTTTTAATTTGAAGCCGAACACTTTTAGAAATAATATAAATATTTTGAAACCCAATTCGGGGCTATCTAAAGTTGAGATAGACAACCAGTCTAACCAAGTGAAGGTTATCTTTCTTTAAAGAAAATTTTTGAATTCGCCCTTGTGCAGCGCTTCAAGAAAAAGAAACTACACTGTTTGAATAAACACAAAACTACTATGATTCGACATCAAATGCATTTTTAGGATTATGAAACTTATATTGGTGTGCTGGGCGCATGTAGCACAATCGGGGCAGGAGCCGGCTGTCGTAGGTTCCAGATACCAGGTTCTTGGATAGGATTTTCCGCCCGGGCCAACCAAGTTTTCCATCCTTCCGAGGTCGGTGAATTGGTGCCAGACTTGTTGGGGAAGGACAAGCAGCTGAGTCGTTCATCGACTCGCCAAAGCAAGTAATTGTATGGCCAGGTACGCATTCAAATCACCTCCGCGGCACCCCGTAAAAGCACAATGCGTGGCGCATCCCAAAAGGGATTGACTAACGCCGTCCTTTGCCTGTTTGTTCTTGTTCTTTGATGTGCTGGGAATCAACGAATTTGCTGCTGTATTATTGACGAGAGGTTGCGCCGCGCATTCGTTCTAAACATTGCATTGTCTTTAGGTATGGTAGCGTAATTGCAACACTCTTATCAAGCTAGAAACAGCAAAGGCGATGGCAATAGAAGAAATATAGCACCATTTCACACTGCTCACTTCAGGTAGACAGCTTTTACACTGCAAGTCATATAAACATTGCAATATTCTGGATTAGTGCACGACACAGTCTCTTCACACAAGCACTACTTTGTACAGGAGCGCTTTAAAATGCACCCAAGACACAGCTTTGGCCGAAGAAATAGAAATGCTATGCTTATTCAAAAAGTGTACACATTTATTTTTAAGAGATGCCGTATAATAGTTTCTTCACGCAAGTTTTCCTAAAATAAAGGATTTTCGGTTTTGTTTTGAATTGTGTGTTTTGACTTTACATATTTTTCTGGGTGCAATCCCAAGGAGGGGGGGGGGCACTCCATAGTCAGTTTAAATTTGTAGTATATGAAGTGAAACACATGCAACATAATATATAATAGAGCTGACCTGATCCCCTCCGGTGAGAAAACCCGTCCCATAGGTGGAATATTGAAAAAACTTAGTTATAAAAGCATGTAGACGCTCCATCGGCAAATCCCCGTTTAAATTTCCGCGCTACCGATTGCGTGCGCGTCTAATTCACCGTGGGGCGATACGTAGAGGTGACCCGCATACGCCTGGGGCGTCCTTTTTTGTTTGTTATTGTTTGCTTTTGCTATTGTTTTGCCTTAATGTTGTTCTAAGGGTTAGGGCTTCCCCGGGAGACTCTGAGGTTGTTGGGGGGGGGGGGGGGGGTGACCACGCCACGCCGAGAGGACGACGTGGGCTAACCAACCAGGATACTATCTCAACGGTAGGTCGGAACGGCGCAAAGGTTGCATATGGGCAGAACCGCCTCTCCCTGGGAAGTAGCAAACTGCAGGTATCTCGAGCCCAATACAACTCTGCGCAAAGTTAGGGGCGACGGAAGTCGCCTATTGGGCCCTTTTGATACACGTGCTCCACAGCTGACGGGCACGCGCGGGATGAGGGCCGGTATCGCGGACTAGCGCAGTGTACGGGTGGCGTAGTAGGGAAGAGCTCGGGCTCGTGAGCGAGAGGTGGGGGTTTGGATCCTGCAGACTGTGTTTCCTTTGCACTTTTGCAAAATCCATGTTTATCATATAGGTAATCCACCTAGGGTATTATAGTGTGTTATAGAGGATGTTTACATATAACATATGCTTCAAACTACAGATTAGCTAAAATGTTCACTTCTGTGTGTCACTTATTTTAAGCCCATTTTGTGTGAAGCTGTAGTTATGTAACGATAGATATTTTGTGGCACTAGTTAAAAGTTCCGACTCCACCAACAAGACTTCAGTCAAGAATTTTTTTTGCTGAAACTTCGTCTGAGGGGTTATTTGGGGTGCTGCTCACGAATCTGACATCCGTTTTTCACGATTCGGTCGGAGGCCACCCATTCTTTCTCTACCTGCCGTCACCGGCAGAAACTTTAGGAATGTAATCCTGTGCCTTCTTGTATTTATATTATCCAGCCGAATCGTGAACAATGGATATCAGATTCGTGATCAGCACCACAAATACCCCCCCCCCCCCCCTAGACGAAGTGTCAGCGAAATCGGTAACCCTGCCTGGACAACCCTTGTTAACGGTATGGGTGGCCTCCGACGGAATCGTGAAGAACGGATATCAGATTCGTGATCACCATCCCAAGTAACCCCACTCAACGAAGTTTCAGCGAAATCGGTGACTCTGCCTGGACCACCATTGTTAACGCTATGCGTGATATATGTATATGTAAACATGCTCTATAACACACAATAATACCCTAGGTGGATCACCTATATGATAAACATGGATTTTGCAAAAGTGCAAAACAAACGCAGACCGCGGGATCCAAACCACTGCCCCCACGTTCACGAGCCCGAGCTCTTCCCTACTTCGCCACCTGTGCACTGTGCCGGTCCGCGATAAGAGCCCTCATCCCGCGGGCGCCCGTCAGCTGTGGAGCACATGAATCAACAGGGCGCCAACAGGCTACTTCCGTCGCCCCTAACTTTGCGCAGAGTTGTATTGGAGTCGAGATACCTGCAGTTTGTTACTTCCCAGGGAGAGGCGGTTCTGCCCATATACAACGTTTGCACCGTTCCGACCTACCGTTGAGATAGTATCCTGGTAAGACGCAAGTCCCGTTATAAGCTGGGCCCCTTTGGAGTACACCTTTTTCTGCATACAAGTGCTCGGTTCAAAGTAAAAAGTGCGTAGTTGAAAAAGCTGTCCAACATAGAATAGAAAATGTCATATTTGAACCGAAATGGTAAGTATAAAGAAGGACAGTGCAGTACACAGTGACATACAAAGAAGGACGACTGTAAATGGAAGGACACCCAGGCCTCCTTCAGCTGGTTTAAAGTTACCATTCTGAAGTTCGTGCAAGTGGGCCCCCACCCCGTGCTCCATACTAGTACCCTCATCTGAAGCGTGAGGCAGATAGACTGGCAGAAGCAGGAGAATTCGAGATCTGGAAGTACAAAGCGAGAAACTCTAATTACAACGACGAACGCCAGCAGCTGGAACGAGCGCCGTTGCTCGCAGAAATGGCATGCCCCACACGGCGAAGCACTGCGTCGCGGCGTCGCATCGATTTTCCATATTCGATCGCGAGCAGATCAAAAAGGACCATCCACAGGTAGGTAACCACCCCAGACCTAAATTTTCCAGCTATGTAGGCATGCAGCTGTGATTACCTCGCTCATTATTACGGAAGCGAAGCGTAGAGAGCACAACGATCAGATTATTAGAAATCGTACCTGAAGGCGTTTCGAATTCAAGTTCGCTCAACCAGAAGATGAAACGCTTCTTCATACGAACGATAGATTTTGTTGAGATGTTAGACTTATCCGGAAGCAATAAAAACTCCACTTATTCATCGGTCGGACACCACAAGTGATTGTATATACACTCACACATACCCTCCTCGATATTCCGTAGGAGTAGAATGCATGTCGCACTCCACAAAGGGATTGATTAACGCTGTCATTTATTCTTCAGCCTTGAACTGTTTGATCAGATACCTTCAAAAATACCACTGTGACCACGAAACTCGAAACTGTAGATTCTGACCGCGACCGTCTTAGGATCAACATTGGATAATCCAGCTATTGTTATTTCTTTAGCGTCGCTTCAAAAATAGATAGAGCTGCTTTTTGGTCTATAGCCCAAAAAGTTACTAGGGATAAGGACCACAAACATCTCTCGGCCAATCAGGATGCTGGCTCCGCAGGGCAAGGGGCGTGTGCAACCCATCGTCAAAGCGGTCACTGGCCCGGAAAGTATCGAATCAGCGAGTGTCACCTTATTATTTAATTTTACTCTGCAATTCATGGAGTGTCCGGCGGTTCGCTCCCGTTCATCACAGTACAACACTAAACAGTAAAAGCGCACTGTTACAAAACCTGCTACTGTGTCTGCAACAAGAAATTCAGCCTAATTTTTATACTCTTGAAAAACTCTGAACCTAAACATAGATATCTCCCATAGAAAAAGCACTTTATGGCACCCGATGAGAAGGCACCCGATAAGACACTGCGTGTTACTCGATTACCGTGGCAAAACCGAGAGTACACTAGAAATCACACCACGAAGTGAATCAAGCGTTTTTGAGAGTACGAAGAAACGCTGATAGAAACAAACAACAATCCTAGTGATCTGGGCAACAAAGCGGGACTCCTGGCTGTCTACTTCGGTATTGTCTGAACCGACGTCAGAAGTTGGTCGCACATCTTCTTCGCGTCTCCCAGTAGCATGGCCGTGTTCTCGTTGAAGAACACCGGATTGTCGACTGCTGCGTAGCCGACTCCAAGAGTCCGCTTCATTATCACCACCTGAAATTATCCGAAATTATTCCAGAAAGGCGAAATGGAGGAAGTCGTCCAGTCGTCCATGTTTCGTGTATGCGCCATGGATTCATCTTCCTACTCATATTCTAGAATCAATTTGGATCACCACATGGATGAATTCTACGCTAAATATCCGTGAAAACTGGCTGTTAACTCAGGTTGATGTTTTCTTTTTCACTCCTCCTTACCAATGTGAAAGGTGGTAAAAAGGAAACCAAAATTTGAAGGAGAAACTCGAGACCAAAGGAGGAACGAACGAATCGAGCAGTTCCGAACCCACTGTATACTAGACATTGGATCCGACTCCCCGCTCGGATAATACGGATCCGTTAATTTTTCAAACTCCGGTTAAAGGTTTTGCGCAAACAATAGGATTTTGGAAAAGTCCGGATCTTTGGGTGATTCAGATAGGGGTGTTTTCCCATAGATCGGATTTTTGTATAATTCAGATAACTGGTTTTACTCAGAAATCTGAGGGTCTATCCGATCCGGATATCCGGTGTGAGATCCGATGGCCAATCAATGATTTGGTTCATATGAAAATCACTCCTCTTTAAGCTGCTATTACTTGAATCATCCCAAGACCCGGGGCTTTAAAAAATGCCATTACTCGCACAGTCACTTTAATCGAGTTTGCAAAAAATGACGAATTCAATTTATCCGATTCGGCGTCGGATCCAATGGCTACTGTATACGTTGGAATTCTCGTTGGCGAACTGTACATCTCTAAGAAGTCTGCACAAGCGCTTCCTAGAAATGTACAGTTCGCAGCTCCTCTAAAGGCGTGATAAGTCCTCTTTGAGATGTTTCTTTTCAACAAGTCATCCGATTTTTGACTTCACTTCAAATCCAAGGTCTCCAAGGCAAGTTGGACGAATCCGTTTCAGACGTGTACAGAACAATGCCTTTTCAACGAGATACGCTTAGGGATCGTTTAGTACGCGCCCTGATCAATTCGGTGATGATCAATTCGGCCACTACACATGGCATCGCGTCGCGCGTCGCGCGCACACTAAACGACCCCTTAAGGGCTGATCGGACGCAGGTCAGATGCAATATGAAGGTGCTTATATCTCGTAAAAAAGAATGTGGGTGCTCTATGAATGAACGTCATCTTTGTTCTTTACAGTATTACAAAAATCCGACTCCTGACTTTGACACCGTAAGGGCCTCTACAGAGTCTCGCGGCAGCACCCCGAGAACTCGTCCATATCGCTCCCGCCGCAGTGGGACCCACGCTGCCACTGTGGTGGAAGCCGCGGCGCGGACGAGTTGTCGCGGAGCCGCCGCACGCAAAGGTCCCCGAGGGCTGTCGCAGTTCACGGCGGCTCTCACCCGCCGGCGGGCGTGATAGAAGGGTGTCCATTATGGTTCATACATTCCAAACATTTTCTAAAACGAATCTACATGCTAGGGATATAGTAGGTTGTGCATAATCTCTGTCCATAAAGAAGCTTGACAACCAACAATATAATCACCGGTAGTGTCGACAAATGGAGGTGTATGGAATCCTGCACTCAAAACGTAACGCAAAAAAACCTTAGTACGATGTTAGGTAACCTTAATTGCTTGGAAAATCTCCGTGACCTTCCAGTCACAAGTTAGTCGTCTGAGGTTTAAGGAGAACCCTTGCACAGAAATGCAACAAGAAAGCAGACCGTTCTTTTTAGTACGAGGGGTAACTACATCGATCAGACCTCCCGGACTCAACAAGGCATCGGAGGAAATGCTGTCATCACAAAAGCTACCACATCATCTTCGAGCTGCTTGTCAACCGAGGAATTCGAGCTGCTTCTCAACCGAGCAGCTTTAGTGGGGAACTTTTAGTATAGCTAGAACGACAAAAGCAAGAGCAAACACAAAACGGTTGAGTTATAAGAAGTGTTCTATTAGATTTCGGGCTTACATTCAAGAATTCCTAACTTGGATTAGCAAACGCTTCTTCACAAAACAAAAAGCGTTTTGCTTATTACATCTCTGACATTCTTAGAGGTCGCAACTGCCAGCAAAGCCGCAAGACTCTGCTGCCGGCCTAACCCGATATTCGATTGGGGCGCGCTCGATCTTTTAAACTTGTGACTCAGTGGCCCTATTTGGAGCGGATGTCGGCCGCACTATGAGCATCTAAACGAGCATGGAGCAATTTATAGTGGTATGGGTTTTCTGAAGCAAGTAAGTGGGGCTAATTGTGTCTAAACAAACGCTTTAACAGTGTTACATTGGAGACGTCACTGCAACACAATACTGGAAACGTAGATGTGATTTTTCTCAAATATGAAGATGTGCTACGTCACACTCTATGTACGTCACACTGTTCTCCAGTCAATTCGCGGTTCGCTTTTTCAGCTCTCTATTATTTAACTGTTGGAATATTGGTAGAGTTGCCAAATGCTTCCACGTACGGATTATTTACGAAACTAATTATTTCACACTGCAGTGTATTTGTTGTCGCATATGATGACACACACATTGTCAATCGCCACTCTCGTTAAAGTTCAGCTTCTGGGCTGTCCATTAGCCCTAGCTTATACTTCTGCCGCCACGCGGCGCGGCATCATGATTGTCGTAGATATCGATTTATGGCGCCGCGCGGTCGATATCCATCCGACCATGATGCCGCGCAGCTCAGCGACGCAAGTATAAACTATGGCTTAGTGTGCTACAGGTTTTGTGAGCGGTACTAGTAGTCCTCCACTTTCCTTTCCTCATAGTGATGAGTCTTCCGAGTGCAACAAGAGTTTTACTTACAGCCAGCTAATGAGGGGACTGCTAAATTACCGGGTAGGTATTTGCAAGAGAAGCGCAAATAAAACAGGGCTTAACATAGCGGCGGTGCGGTGCAATACTAAAAAAGCAAGTCGGTGATAGGCAGGGTGGCGTCCATTTTATGGGACGTTGCAAAACACTGTTATCTCATAGGCTTGTTCGTTGTATTCCCGTTGTATAATAGTCCACTTTCAATATTGTCGTCGTTGTCGAACAGACACAATAAAGTGCTCCCTCCCCCCACTAACACAAATCCAAGGTAATATCACGGGTCCTTAGGTGTCACTGATACAATACAATACTGCTGCAGCTATTCTCACTTCGCGTGGTAACCAAATCGGACTAAGCTGACTTATTGCCGCATTTGCAGATTGGAGATTACATACGCTCCCGGACCTAGTCGAAGAAGATATCCATTCGCCTTTCGAATAACGTATACGTAAAAATTAACGTAGCGTAATCATTGGATACAATGTGACCCCTAACCCCCTCCTTCCAGGCAAATAGAGACTTCGCTGCTTATGTTTCCCCCCGAACCGTCTGATCCAACGTAGTACTAGTGAGCAACGGCTCATGCATAATCGCTACAAGGTATGATTGGAGCTCGAGTGCTTCCAGAACCGCGCCCCAATTGAACACCGGGCTACGGTGACAAAGTCAGAAGTCGGATGTTTATAATACTGTTTGTCCTTTTCTATGATTTTCGCGGACTCTTAACCTCTTGGATGGATTTTGCAGAATGAAAAAGCATTTGAGAGGTAGCTTCTCAAGTGGTTCGACTTGTCCGGGCTCTGAAAAACGCGACAACGCCGAAACGTAAGCCGTAAGCCGTTCTGTACCAATCTTGGTTACGCCCAAGCGTCTCGTCGAATACAGCGTCAAAGATGGTTCGACAGTCGCACATGGGATGTGTTAATACATCCCTTGTTAACGCCACAGAGCTCTGGCCTCACTAAAAAAAGTCCTCTCTGAAGGACAACGTGAGGATGTAGCTCTCTGCTCTAAAAGGAAACAACTTTTCGTCGAACACCACAACGCACGTGAAAGCACGGTTCTTGATGGGAATCATACAGGCAGCACGTACCAACTAATTTCTCTTGGGACGTAAGCTCAAAATAGTAACACTAGTATGTATCACAACGGGAAGCCCATTCCCAAAGTTGATTTAATGCGGAACGTTCTTCGGTTTGAGTTATCTACGCGATTTTGCACTTTCTACAAATGCAACTGAAATCATGGAGGCAAGCCGAGGGATGCATATAGTGGTTCGCATCTCCCATCCCTTGTCTGAGTTTCTTTAAGAGCTTCAGATGCTGTGCAAAGGGTTTCATTTAAATTCAGGAAATGTAGTTGCGTGGCATAGGAGGATGATGGCAACCGACACTTCACGGTTGCCTCCCCCCAACCAGGATAAATCCTACAAGCCTTTGGGGAACATCCATGATTCACTACATTCTATAATAGTGCATCATCATACAACTAAGCCATACTAATTTGTAGGATTTTTTAAAATTCTAATCCACAGTTAAAGTGTCATCTCAAAGGAACTATCTATCGATCGTTTATCGATGTCCATCTATCATCCACTGTATGAGAGGGTTCACCTACTATTGAACCTAGGAAGATAACACTCATAAAAGACATTCTTTCCTCAATACCTGAATCACGGAAAATAGGAAGATGACCTCACATCAGAAATGGATCAAGAAACCGGCAGGATAACTATCAAGCACAAAAATCAGCATTAATTTTACTTAGTGTCGCAGAGGTACATACTGTCACGGTATAGTGGCCACCGCCTCTGTAAGCCGCCCCCCTACATGGGTTGGAAGGTTGGTAGTCTCCCTAGCTGCGTTCCTGGTGTATGGTTGTCGTATAGAAAATAGATTAACAATAAAGGTTTGTAGAACCCCATTCCCATCTCAGGCAGAAGCATGACATGGAGGTCCCGGGAGATCCTTTTCGACTTTTGCTCAAAATTTCCAAAAGAAGTTATCAGTAGGGAGACTCCGTTTTGACGGCCATCAAAATGTATTTATATCTCGAGATATACACACTCAACGCACATTGCACATTTTTCACGAAGCATGACATGATGTCACGGTATAGTGGCCACCGCCTCTGTAAGCCACGCCCCTACGTAGTTTGGAAGGTTGGAGGTCTCCCTAACTGCGTTCTTGGTGTACGGTTGTCGTATAGAAAATAGACTAACAATAAAGGTTTGTAAAACCTCATTCCCATCTCAGGCAGAAGCATGACAGTACCAAGCACAGGACAGAAGGATTGGTTACGCGCGCGCAACCGAATCCAATCGATGAGAAATACCTTTTGACACATTTGTCCAGTCTAGGAGAATTGAGTAACAATTCATTTTCTTAAGGTCAATGGGGAGAGAAGCGTAATTCGAGCTCCTGCATCTATATAGAACGTTAGTGACTCACTCGACTTACGAAATCTTTTAGACTTGTTTATCCGGCTTTCAAGCTCGTAACTTCCATAACTTAGATCTTAAAAGAATTCCACTAGTCTTACTGTGGCCTACATTGGGAAAGAGACACTAGGCCAATCAGATCGCATCGAATGGCATTGCCATCCATAACGGTGTCTAGTTGGTTGTGGCTGGTGCGTTCCCACCTCCCCATGTAGCTAACATTGACGACTAGAAATTAACTGCCTACCGAACCATCTATCGAGGTGTGTAGGGGAGAGCTGACTTAACGCTGAAACCTAGAAAGACAACGACGAAGAAAACGTCACTGTTTCTGATGCTTCATTCACATAAAACAACATGTAGTGTTAGATCTATGCAGTGCCGGAAATGGATTCGGAGCACCGGCAGCTGTAGGCCCCTATTTAGGGCAACAATCAGCGTTATCTCTGTCTGTTGACGTTGTGACAGCTAACACAGCTTGAGGACGAATGAATTGATGGACGCTTGAGAGAGAAATCCACCCGATCGATTTTTACGCGCGCGCCCGCCAGGGAAGTCGTCCAGTGACAACATAGACAACAGCTCACGCTCCTAACGCACCACCCTGATCAACAGACGCTTGAATGTCTGGCCTCGACCACAGATCCGTGTCTACGGCAGCAAACATGTGTTTCTTTAAGCGATGCAATTGGCTCTGCTTTTCAGGCAGATAACTCAATCGCCTCGATGGTCTCGATAATAGCACGTGAATGAGTCGGGTCTTCGATGCCGAATGCGAGGCAAGCTCACTGATTAACCTTTTTCGAGCGCCATACTCGCAACACTGGCATGCCAGCAATAGAGCTGTTAGGGTCGTCTTCAGCAGCCGAGTTCACCGTGTCATTGGCACCTGAAACACAACGACATATTATGGAGTTACACTGCCTTGAAAAGCATTCCCTGACTACTTCACAAGGAGCCAGCAGAATGATCATGGATCACTTACCGATAACCAACGCCACGTCAGTCTTATCGAAGTCGTCGTTGATTTCGTCCATTTCTTCAACAATATCGTACGGTACACCAGCCTCCGCCAGCAGCACATTCAGTTGCCCTGGCATTCGCCCTGCAAGTGGCATTACCTGCACGAGCCCAGCAGGTGCAGTAGGGAGGCAGAACGAACCTGCTACAGGATGCACTGCGAAGCGGACTCGAATTCCGCGATCGGTCAGTTCCTTAGCCAGCTGAGCAATCGGATACTGTGCCTGAGCTGCACACAATCCGTAGCCAGGTACAATGATCACAGACTGGGCGTTGGTAAGCCAGTCGACCGTCTAAATGAGGAGTCGCATATAAGAAAACAAAGAGGAACAAAAAAGCATTCAATTCTCAAACAGCAACCGAAACGTATTTATTCGAAGCTTACTCAGCTCTTAGTCACCCTATTCCACTATGAATATTGATCGACACTATCGATTTTAGTCTGCAAATAATTGTTCGCGTTTCAAAAAAAAAAAAACGCGATTATGATGACTGCCAGGTCAATCGGGAGCTGACTGTATGAGATGTGAAAAAATCACGAACATTGTGGCCGTTAGCTCGGTTCCGTAGAGAGCAACCAAACTCGAGCAACATAGATCCTTTACTTAGAACATATTAATATTCAACTTCGGGGGGAAGCTCCATCCAGTGGTCAATCCGGTCAAAGATTGAATTGATGAAAAGGAAAAGGAAAAAAGAAAGAAAAATGATCGGTGCTGGTCGAATTTATAAAAACGAAACGTAGGAGAAAACCCCAGCTTTCCTCTGTAGACCATCTTCAAAGACGAACACCCAGAGCTAAAAGCTGAGCCAGCTTGACTATTATAGAAATAGAAAGCAAAATTACACAAACATCACCTCAGCCACGTTGGTCTCCGTTGCTGTGCCCTCGATGGCCTTTGCGACACCGGTCCCCTGAGACTTCGTTCCTACACCTCCAAGAATGACGCTAATCAGCGAGCGATTCATTGCCTGGAACAACCTCGGAATAATGGGAAACCAGCGAAACTTCCACATCGGGTCAGAATAGTATTGGAAGGGGAAGCCGCAGGTTGGAATGGACTAAAAGCCTACGTAAAAACCATTGCGTAGTGAAAAGAGCTGGTCAGAACGACAATATTGCTCAACGCAAAAGCTTTAGATGAAAGCGTCATGATCAATGAACGTCATACGGAACAGCAGAAGTCGCGGAGCATGGCCCTTTAGGACAAAGGTGTACACAAATGGGTCAAAATCTAAATCCCTGTTTTAAGTTAAAATTTAAGCTCACAAGTTCAGGTTTTACTTACCTTGCACATAATGTGAGAAAGAATAGCACCAGAGCTTCCAATCAGTGCACCAACAATCGTAAGTAAGTCATTGTTGAGCATAAATCCCTCGGCACACAAGGCCCATCCTGAATAACTGTTCAGCACCGTAATCACCACCGGCATGTCGGCACCTGAAATTTCTCAGATCTCATGCTAAGGTAGCATATCACTCCTCAAAAAAAGGAATATTCAAGGTCAGATATTGCGTGCTTGTTGGTCGCCCTAATCTGAATTAACAAAATTTTCGATCACACGCAAACCAGAGCAGGAACGTATGTATTCGCGGCCGAACTCAATCATGGTTTTTATTCCCTTCAAATACACTAAGCCCCATTAAAAATGCCGGATTTTGCTACTGTATGCTTCTGCCTAAAGCATAAAGATTAAAAATATCTACGAGCGAACGAGTGCTATTGCAAACCAAAACAGCAGAATTGGAAAAAACAAATATTGAACACAAAAAGATCTAGAATAACCCAAATTTTAGAGTTTCTGACAAAAAAAGAAGGATTTACGATACCTTCAATTATTAATTCAAAATAGGGCCAGATCTACGGGAGCAAATCGAGGAGCCGGAATTGCACTTGGAATTGCAATAATATACCTCCAATAAATTCGCAGTACAGTTTCTGGCGAGACATTTTATAGAAAAAAAATCAGCCTACAATATCGGCGAGTCGTAAAATCGGCGAATTCTATAGGAAGGAAGTAGCAAGTGTAAAGCAAAACAGAGCTACTGCTAAAATGGAACAAAAACAATTTTTGTACGATTCCACCAATTCTATTTAAACATCAGGTCATTGTTATTGAGGTTATATGCTCTTCCAATGAAGTTTAATTGCTATTAAAACTCAACGGTCTCGATCCCGCACAACTTACGGACCACGATGCCTTGCACCGAGGCTTGGCACCCTGTTACCATTTCTAAACGCATACATATTTTATGCTCGTACTTGTGAAAGAAGAGAAGGAAAAGCTTAAGGATTGAGCACCGCGACATGATCGACAAGGAGAAGAACACTTGCTAACACTTGGTAACATGAGAAACTGGCCCCTCATTTTGCTCAGCTGCCGGCAGCAATTCTTTGGCTGTGATGACATCTACGGTAACAATTGGCCTTTCATAGTAAAAGAAATCGTTCTGTAGAATAGGATGACCTAGGAATTTCATGACTTTCAAAAGACGAATTTGCACACAAAAACGATGGCGGTCACCGTTTCAACGGAATTTTCTATTAGTAGGGTGTCCAGAAAGTATCTGCAGAAATACGACATTTTTTTCAAAATAACACAATTTTTATTAACAATTTATTAACCAACCAAATAATTTCCATCAACATCGACTACTCTCCGCCAACGTTCCACAAGAATTCGAATTCCTCTGGCATAGAAATCCGGAAACTTGGAGGCGAAAAGAGCTCGGAGGTCAGTTTCGAGGTTTTCGAGGAATGGTCACGATCTTCACACCGCTACTTTTCCAGATGATGCTCAAGTGATTGAAAAGGGTGGTAGTCACTTGGAGCCAGATCTGGGCTGCACGGTGGATGCGGCAGAACTTCCCAACCGAGTTCCAGAAATTTCTGAGAAGTCGTCTTAGCGATGTGTGGGCGCGCGTTATCGTACAGCAAGCGAACTTTGTCGAGCCTGGGCTGTTCCTTGCGCATCCTGTCGGCCAGTCTCTGTAGTTGGGTAGCGCCGACCCCAGTCACAGTCGTGCTGTCAGGCAGCAGCTCGAAATGGTAGATCCCATAAACTCCCACCAGACACTCAGTATGACTTTCGTCGCATGAATTTCACCTTTTCCGAAAGATTTCTGCCCTTCATCGCGTTGGTGACGTAGAGGACCCATTTTTTGTCTCCTGTGGCGATGGTGTCCAGCCAGTTGAAGGTGCGACTTCGGGAGAACAGCCGAGTGCATATGTCCGGACGTCTTCGCCGGTTGTCGTCGGTCAGTTCGTGTGGGAGCCACTGACCAAGCTTTTTAACCATTTCAAGAGATCTCAGTGCATTGTCCACGGTGGATCGGGGACAGCCATGAGCAGCAGCAAAATAACGCACACCTTCATGTGGATGCTGCTCCGCCAGTTTCCTCAGTTCATCCAAAGGTATCGCTGTCGGTCGGCCAAAGCGAGGCTCATCTTCGAGACTCCTGTTCCCGCTTCTGAAGCGTTCGAACCAGCTGTACACAGACCGTACAGAAGGAGCTTCAGAACCGCATACACGACACAAGTTTCGATAGGCTTCTGCAGCGGAGTGACCATATTCAAACTCGTAAAGGAGTACGTGTTTAATATGGGTAGACATTTCGGTCATCGTCCAGTGAAATGGGCAAGGAAGACGGAGCTGGATATGCTATGCAGATACAGCAGGATAATGTCTTTATATAGCACTTATGTTGAAATCTTCAGAACATTCTAGAAAAAATCTGGAACGTTGCGAAGTTTTCTGCAGATACTTTCAGGACACCATAATAGAATACCCTGGAACTCCAAAGGTAAACTATAGTAGTATCGAACATCCCCAATTCATGACAGATCTGCTAGCAGCTGCAAGTGCTGTGATAAGTTCTGCCAAGAGGCATAAAATGTCTATCGTTGCAGATGCTTAACCAAGCGTACGAAACTCTACGCTCTAGAAGCTGGACGGATTAAGGGTGCAAAAACTTTTGCACCTATCAGAATTTGACCATCTTCACAGAAGTAGAAAGCCCAAGCAATACGCTTATGAGGAGGCCGCCCTCTACGAATTCATCGACTCCAAACATCTAGAGTTTCGTGGCTATAAAATGCAATTGCATAGGTGACTATGGGATATGATATGTAAATTGTAAATTCTGAGAAGCCCTATTTGAGCTACCAAGCTAGTTCTTGAATGGAGATGTTTTAATTTTAATTACCTACGGTTTACGTTAGCATTATTTTTGAAGCATCCTCATACTAATTAGCTATTTCTTTTTCCAAGCAATATCGTAGCGTATTTAGGCACTCTTCTAATAACCCCAAGCTAAATATTACAGCGCCCATTATTTAGAGACAAAAAGTTATCCGAGGTTCAGCGCGAAGAGATGAGCACAAGTAGGCTGAACTTCGGTTTTTGGTAATGAAAAATCGTACGATTCGATTTTTTTCGATTCTTCTTCACTGCCGGTAAGGTTCATATGGGCGTGACCCACCACAAAAAAAGACAAAAAAACATCAAAAACAAAAAAAAAAAACATACCTCCAATAGCCATTGTCAGCGTGACACCCATCAGGCTGCTCAAACCTGCGGTAGTTCCAAGCATGCCGAGACCAGTGGCAAAGTCATCAGATGTCATGTACAGCGCCAACGCTCCTCCGTTTCCTGCCAGCAGTGCCGAGTTGATCGCATGACGACCTGGCAGGTACGTGGCAGCAGAGCCCAGAATACCTGAAGCTTGCAAGATTTCATACATATTCTTCACGGCACAGCGACTCATACACTGAACGCCTACCCTGAAGCTTTCCGTAAGCCATCAGGCTGCCGGTGAAAGTTACACCTCCAATGTAGGCACCGAGGAACAGCGACATCTTCGCTGCAGCGCAAGCTGAAGATCACCAGTTTATCGGAATTGAGTAAAGAAAACACCTACAAAGCAGCTGTGAAGAAGGGAATATTTTGAATGAACTGAAATCGTAACTACAATTCCTGCCCGCAAAAGACTTCCAAAAAAAGCTCATTGAAACAACTATCTATGTCCAGTTACGTGTGTTTAAAGTATTTTAATACAGGGGGAGTGTATCATGTCTGGAGCTGTTACAGTACGCAATTTAAATCTTTGCCCCGCTTGTGAGCTCGTCCATCCTTCTGGGAGTGAATAGTTCTATCAATAATACCACTTTTAGAATGCCGTTCTAGGAGGGAGGACAACCAGAAAATGATGGCCGAGTTAACCTAAATGCATCATATATGTGTAGCATTTTCACGTCGAATTGGACACTTTTCGAATTAAATTGAACACTTTTCAAATCAAGTTGGATTCTCCTTTAGGCTAGCCTAATACTTTTGAAATCAAAGCAAACTCTTCCAAATCGAAATGAGCTTCTTGTACATTAAACTAGAAACTCTCCAAAAAGATTAGATTGGAGGCTTTTGATCAAAGAACATTTTATAATTTTTAATAATTTCTTTGAAGTTTTAGCTCATATATCTAATAAGTGAACATTGTTTGAAATTTTATAGAATTCTTGCTTTTAAGGAAAAGTAATGGTTTAAAGCTTGTTTTGAGCAGCAGAAAGGCGGCCATTTTCTAGTACCAGATAAGAGACTACGGTTTTCCTTCTTCCAAGACGTCGCAATTTTTATTCGATTGACAGAAAAATTTCTGTTTGCATGGAGTTTGACACCTATTAACGATATAGCAAGAACAACTTTAACGAACTCACATATCTTGACTTTTAGCGTAAGAGTTATATCAAAAAGACGCAAAAACCGTGATTTGCGGTTTTTGAGTCTTTTTGATATAACTCGCCTAAAGTTGTTCATTTCAAAAACTATGTACATACCTGAGCTCAGGAGCTCGAGCTCTATCGCTCGGTATACTTCGAAATTGAAAACTTGCGCTCCGTTGCGAAGGGCGATCGCGGATGAGTTGTCGGTCGCAAGCCGTCGAAAACTGTTGCATGCTTATAATTCCTCTAATTTGAGGTTTTTGAGAAATGGTTGGTACTGTTTGACTCGTCTCTTCGAAATCTATACAGACATTACACAGCTTCGCCAGGCCACCGCGTTTTCGCAGTGGGTGGTCAAAAATGACTGGAGAAGACTTTTTGCGATTGGAGAAGCTTATATTCCAGGACTTGCACGTTCTCGGAGTATCTCAAGCATGGTGTAAAGTGTTCTGTCATGACAGGAACCCTCTGAAGTGCTTCGTGCACAATGTATATGGGATCGAACCTATCAATCGACTGGGCGACGCGACAGCTTGTTGAGTGAGCGTTTGAGAAGTTTTACCAGAAATTCCCATCTGCCCTACTCAGGAACTATAGTATCTGTCCCGGCAAACTTTGGAGTACGCTGTGCACAATGTATATAGGATCGAACCTATCAATCGACTGGGCGCGACAGCTCGCAAATTGCACCGCGTGTTCTGAGCGCAACAATTCTGTCATGTTTGAATCTCTCCGGCTGCAAATTGTGGATTTTGTAAGCAGTATAAAGTTCAGGAAGTGCGCTGAAGCACAACGACGTTGCTTTTGAAAAAAGCTCCAGCGAGGCGAAAATGCAGTTTAGCCTTGTGTCACACGATTTTTTCCGAATTCAGTTGACTACTGCGGGAAGGCAAGGAGAAACGCCATGCAAATCTGTGGGCGAGCACGAGACTGAAAACACTTTAGGACGACGTGCTCGCAACTCTCCAGACGCCTAAACTGCTTTTGTCCCAGCTGCCGTTTTATAGCTGCGGAGGGCAGCGGTGAAGTTTCCTCCGCCCTTACTCGCCCACATTTGAGTTTTTGACATAAGAGATGGTACCATTCTGTTCAGATCGAAAAGCTCTATCGAAGGGTACCAATCTCGGCCAATTCCGGGAAAATGGAATTTTCAGAAACGGAAGTCGGATTCGTAATCGGCGCTCCAAATCACCCCTTAAACGATTTTGGACAAGAAAATTTGGCAAATTTCGAAATCATCTATTTTCGATGACGTCATCGTCCGTCTACCGCGGCCTCGAGCAGCCTTGTCCTTGACGCGAAATTGTCAAAAAATCTATTTTTCTAGAAATGGTCAAATTGCTACCATTCGATAGCGCTTTTCATACTGAACAGAACGATACCATTGCGAGTGTCGGAAATTCAAACTCGGGCGAGTAAGAGCGCAAGAAGCTCTAATCGCTATCTTCGCGTCCTCCCACCGTGGTCGACTGAAATCCGAAAAAATCGTGTCACACAAGGCTAACCTGCACCTTCGCCCCTATGGAGCTTTGTTCAGTCAAAAGCTACGTCGCTGTGCTTCACTGCGCTTCTTGAACTTTATGTTGCTTACAAAATCCACAAGTTGCAGCGGGAAAGATTCAAACTTGACAGAATTATTGCGCTCAGAACACGCCCACAGTGCAATTTGCGAGCTGTCGCGCCCAGTCGATTGATAGGTTCGACCCCATATACATTGTGCACGAAGCACTTCAGAGGGTTCCTGTCATGACAGAACACTTTACACCATGCTTGAGATACTCCGAGAACGTGCAAGTCCTGGAATATAAGCTTCTCCAATTGCAAAAAGCCTTCTCCAGACATTTTTGAACACCCACTGCGAAAACGCGGTGATCTGTTGAAGCTGTATACATGCTTGTGTAGATCTCGAAGAGACGAATCGAACGGTACCAACCGTTTCTCAAAAAAAACCTCAAATTAGAGGAATTGTGAGCACGCAACGGTTTTCGACGGCTCGCTACCGACAACTCGTCCACGGCCGCCCTTTGCAATGGAGCGCAATTTTTCAATTTCGAACATTTTCATGGCTTTACATGAACAATGTATACCTAACGATAAAGCTCGAGACCCTGAGCTCAAATATATCCTTTGTTTTTGAAATGAACGAATTTTAGGCGAGTTATATCAAAAAGACGCAAAATCGCGGTTTTTGCGGTGAAAGACGCGTCCGGTACTGTAGTTTGACCTGCTTGAAGGTCATTTCGATTTGGAAGAGTTCACTCTGGTTTTCAAAGTTATAAAGCTAGCTTTGAAGAGTGTCGAATTTGGCCTGAAAAGGTCCATTTCGACATGAAAATGATATAAACTACGTCTGTAAAGCAAACGAAATTATATAATATAATATCATCGACTAATAATCAGTCGAATTCACATTACCGATTTTTCCGCGTTACATATCTTACGTGTTCGCATTGCAGCGCAGTTGCAGGACCCAAGACTTTCACTCTTATGTATAAAATCTACTCAAGAACTTAGCTGTTACCGACTTGATATGCTTTTGAAAAAGAACAAAATCCTTTTTGGAATACGCCACGCATTCCACTTTTACGGGACGTGCGGGAGGCGATTTGAATGCCTATTTCGTCTATACAATGGCTTGCAGTAGTCAGCCGATGTGAAAATCAGTAGATTATCCTTCCCAAACAATTCTTGTAGCCAATTCAAGATCCCGGAGAGGTGGAAAGCTTTGTTGGCCTGAGCGGGAAATCCGAACCAGGAACCTGGAATTCGATGCATGCGATAGCCGACTCGTCATCCGGCTGCGCTACAAGGATTTATAAACTCTAGATAAAGTGGAGCGGCCGATGCATTTACTTCTTCATGGGGGCTTTTTGTGACTTGGATCTCTACCCAGAAAGCAGTCAGCACGACTACTTGTTCAGTTATAAAGACGAAGTAACAGGCTCAGAGTTTTCAAGAAGAGAAGCTACAATACTCCCTGCTCTCCTGGTAACTAACCGCTTGGATCAGCCAGGAAGTGTGGATGCTCTACGATGTAGTCAGCGAGGCATGTCATCGTAGCTGCCAGTCCAACGAACGAGTGGAAAGCTGCCACCAACTGAGGTAGGTCCGACACCTGATATATCACTATCCAGAGATCCGAAATCAGAAATTGAAAATGCACGAGTATTCTACTGACTTTGATTCTATGAGCGATTCCTAGTCCAATCACCGAACCCAGTCCGACAGCAGCTCCCATTTGAATCAGGGTCTCCGGATCAGGATTCAGAATTCCTAGCGTGGCCGCTAGACCACCAGCAACTCCTGTCATACCTAAAAAGTGAACAGAATAACCCTTCATACTGAATTTTCTCAAAACTGGAAACAATTTAGTGACCTGGCCATAACTTTAATCTAGCAATATCGCTTTGTAGACCTTTGCTTTAGAGAGTGAAAAAAGAGAAAGAAAAGAAAATAAGACTTTATTTAGAAGGTGGATTTTCTGTAACATTTTCCCACGTCGCTTTGCAGTTTTGCGGGGGTGTCCGGGAAGTTTTGAGAATTTTTGATGCATCTAAATAAAATGACATATCTTCTCACAGGCTCTGCGTTATACCATATTACTATGCATCCTTGTAGATCATAGTGTTCTGATCTAAACCTCAATCAATACAGTCGCCTTGCCCTCTAGGTGACGAAAATTCGTCAGTCTTATCATGTCCAGCCGAACTGACTACCGCAACATTTTGCTTCGATGCTACCGTACCGGCTTCAACCTAACCGAGGCTCATCAACAGGTTGTGTCGCTGGTGGGTCCCGAATCGCTCTCTATTGCTACGATGTACCGCTGGTTCGATCGATTTGCGAAAGGAGACTTTTCCCTCGACGATGCTGCTCGATGCCGGTGTTCTCAATCGAGAACTACAACGGCCGTCCTCGCGTCTGTTCAAGATAATCCGGTTAAGTCTGTACGAGGTATAGAGAGGGAGACGGGCACTCCTAAATCCACCGTCCATGATGTCCTCACTCGATTCGGTCTTGTGGCGAAGTGTCCTCATACCGTACCTCACGATCTGACAGTCGCCGAGCAAAACACACGGGTGAAGGCCTGCTCTTCTCTACTCTCCCTCTACCGAGCGACGACATGGACTGAGACGATAGTGGCCATGGATGAGAAGTAGATAACGCACAGCAATCCGGACAGGAAGCTACAGTGGCTACCTCGCGATAAAGACCCACAGCCCATACCAAAGAGAGATATCCACGGCAAGAAGCACCTGCTGTTTCCCGGATCTCTCTCCCTGTGATTTCCACGCTTTCTCGAGCACTTCTGCCGTGGACGGCAGTTCCACAACAACGACGACATCGCGCGCGCAGTCGACGAATGGGCAGCGTCACGCCTGCTTCTTTTTGGAGAGAGCCATTTGTCTCCCTACCCGAACGATGGAGGAAAGGTTGTGGCCATCAAGGCATACATTGTTGGTTGCGTAATCTTTTGTTTAGTTACAGTTTGAGTACAATAAAAGTTCTGAATTTTCTCAAAACTTTCCGGACACCCTAGATCAAGACGCTGCCAGCTAAAAGAATTATCGATCTCTTTCACGCCCTAATCAATATTGGTGACTCTCACTTTGCTACGAAACCGAGAAGCCCAATTGTGGTCTGCGCCTAAATAAAAGAAAATGGACAAAAAAGATAAATCATAGGAAAACAGTGATTTTGTCACAGATTTCGAGAAAAAACCCGAAGCTTTTCATAAATTCAACGATAAATCGACAGTATAAATTTTTCAAAACCCAATTCGTGACTAGAGCATGAGCAAACCAAACCTAGTGCATTTCCAACACGGGCAGTTTTCTGACTTGAAAGTCCAGCTAAAGCACCAACACAACAAAGCGAAGAACCAAGGTAGGCCAAGGAATGTGCCGACGGTGCACCCTAGAACTCAAGCCTCTTGTATAGTCACATGAATTAGAACATATGCGTCTGATTCACGCATGCTGCTTTTTCAGTTCCTGAACATTGTTATTTGGCAGCTCACCGTTTGCAAACCGTAGTAGTATCCTCCGAGGAACAGCGCTGCCGGTATTCCGTACAGATAGTTGAACTCCGGTGGATCGCCTAAAAATGTACAACGCTCCAGTGGAAAGTTTCTACGTTTAAAATCTCTGCTTTATTTCTTGTTAAACAGACTATCGATTAAAAATCTTTTTAACAGAAAAAATCATGGAAGCGAAAGGTTACTCTAAAGTGATCAAAATCACGCAAGCATGCAGCGACTTGAGGAAATGTGCTTTTTACAACTGTCTACGTCGTACACGTTCAACCCATTTCTTAAGTACAACCACTTCATTTTCTCTTACACCACTAGAGTGACTGGTTCTCTATGGAACACCAGCTACAGGTAAAATAAAAAATTGTCTCCTCTACCTTCCTTACCTATTGCCCCACCAAAAACCAAACCATTAGGAGATAAACTGGTCCTAGTCGCTAATTCGAGCAGCATGGGGAAGCGGGAACACACCAGCCAATAAAGCGACATCTATCCTATTGGCCCGAACAGCTGGTGAGGTTGTGCGCAACTGCCTACCAATTCTACACAAATTAACGACTAGAATCGACAACTTCATTAAAATTCACCACATTTGGTCAGTACAGCAGGAGCTGTTATAAGCATATACATTACCTTTTCTTTTGAACATGTCAAGCATTCTTTGAGTGATCAGGAATCCTCCACCGATGTTGATCGAAGAGATGAAAGCAGCTCCAAGTGCCAGAGATTGGGCGGCGTTCGAAGGCAGCATTCCACCTAAATGTTGCAGAAAACCGTTTGTACTACACTAAGAGGTAGTTTTGAAGGTGAATTTTTGAAGACCTCCCTCGATGTTCTGTAGTACATATCTTCCAATCAGAGAAATACGACTAGTCGGCACAGGATAAAACAAACTTTTAACAATTGGAACATTGCTCTAATATCAGACACGTTTTCAGACTCCCGTAGGCAACTGCGAGAGTGCAGCACTCCAGCCAACGGTTGCGATTTTTTCAAAATTTAGTTCCATCAGCGGGTATATATTTATCATCATGATGACTTGTCAGGGATTCTGCTGCTATGGACACTGCGAATGTCGAAAACGTGCGAGATTTTCAGTGATCAGCACGCGATTGTACCGCGAAATATTCCGACGCTACTCCGATGCGTTCAGACGCCTTAGAAACTAATACAAATTCATGTCATGCATGTCCATACACATATACTCCAAGAAACACAGAAACCTTATCGTTGAATGGTGGCAAGACAACCGTACCTATCTTTTCGCAACAACAACAGTGCTTGGTCAAATCCCCGATAATGCTGAAACTCCGACTATTGTAGGCTAAAAAAGAGTGCGTTCTTAATGAGGCGAGTAGCACAAAGCACGAATATGATACGTCATGAGAATCGCGATCCGTATGACACAACGTCTGTGACACTGCATCTGAATCCCGAAGGAAGTGGCACGACGTACACAACTGCTACATCGGGGAAGTTCTACCAAATATGCCAGCCAGCTTCAGAACTCGTTAATTTACTGGAGAGAAGAGTGCGAGTTTGACTACGTCAGAGTTCTGCAGGAAAGTGCAAGAATATAAGGCAACACTAGGTGTCAGTAGGCCATAGCAAACCAAGACTGCCTTCAAATCCTCCATCTTCTGGGACTCGCTTCATACTCACTCTCTTACCCCTTTCTTACTATCTTGGAAAGGAGATCTTCGAACAACTTAATCACATATCATACGCGTGAATCAGTGAAGTCCAGGAAAAGGGATGTTGGTAACTTCCTTACTCAGGTATGGTGCAAGGTAAGTACATACTGACAAGGAATGGTTCTGAACTCAAGGTGAGCTTTTGCAATGCTATTTTGACGGCATGTAGAGCCGCGTGAGCGGAGTCCAGATTTACAGTTAGTTTTTGATAAACGCTTCTTTAAATACCTGAAAAAGAGGTGCAGAAACATGTGCGCAACACTCATCAACCTCTGTGACACCTAACGAGGCGTGCCCGGTGGTGCAGCCGGTGGAAATTTCGAAATTTCGGAATTTTCTTTTAGGAGCACACCGCGCGGCTTTTGAGTTCGAGTACGCGCACTGGCAACGTTTTTGCACCTAATAGTTTGTTGTTATTACGCTTTCTCGTGATCACAGGAGACAATTTTAGACCATCAATGCTTACAACAAACCGAGGCTGTCTATTTGCGCCTTCATATGTGCCAGTTTTTCTCGTGGGTGGCAGTTGGTTACGTCAATGTTCACCCAGGACCAAAACTAGCACATATGAAGGCGCAAATAGTAGTTAGTTGTAAGCATACTTACTTACTTACTTTGATACTTTGATGGTCCTTTTGCCGGCTGGAGGTCTTCTCAGCGGGACCACAACTCTTCCAGACCGCTCGATCTCTGGCTGTTTGCATCCAGCGAGGCAGACTCCGCTCTCTGAAAGATCTTGAGAATGAGTCTGCCCATCACGTTGGCGGTCGTCTCAGTGGTCTCTTATGGTCTCTCGGGAGCCATTCTGTGACACGGAGACTCCATCTACCGTCCTTTTGTCGAAGCAGGTGTCCGGCCCAGCGATATTCGGACTTCTTCATGTACTGCAGCGGGTCTGCTAATTGCGACTTCTCCCGTAGCTCTGAGCTTCGTAGGACTTCTTGCCATTGCTGACGAAGGCTTGTCCTAGAAGGCATCTCTCCAGTGCGCGATGCGTAGTTTGCATCGCTCTGACGATTGTCTTGTTGTCGGGCCAGGTTTCCGTCGCGTAACACATCGCACGCAGTACAGAGGCGTTGAATATCGAGGCCCTGAGGCCGGGATCCTTGACCTGATCGGTGACTTCGCGAATCGAACTGAAGGCTGCCCATGCTGCGCGTCTCCTGCGGGCGATTTCAGGAGCGAGGTCGTTATCCATGTTCAGCTCTCTTCCGAGATAGACGTAGGAGTCGACCTGTTTTAGAGCGACTCCATTTAACCTTACGAGTCCCGTGTCACACCACTGGTTGACCATAAACTGCGTTTTGGACATATTCATGTCCAATCCAATCTTCATACCTGCCACATTGAGCTCGTTCAGCATTTCCTCGACTTCTGCCGTGCTGGTAGAGATGAGAACAATATCGTCGGCGAAGCGAAGGTTGCTGATCCGTTTACCGTCGACAAGGTAGCCTTTATCGTCCCAGTTCAAATCTTTCATGGCATCCTGGAGTGCCGCTGTGAATAGCTTAGGAGAAATCGTGTCTCCCTGCCGTACTCCTTTCCCGATAGGAATTTTAAGCTTTCGATCGAACAGCTGGATGGTAGTGGATGTGTTCGAGAAGCATTCGTCGAGAAGTCGGATGTAGGGCGATGGTATACCAGCGTGCACAAGTGCGTTGATGGTAAGCATTGATGGTCTAAAATTAACTCCTGCGATCATGAGAAAGCGTAAACAACAAACTAATATGTGCAAAAGTATGGGCAGTATTCGGACTAGAACTCAAAAGCCCGCCGGTGTGCTTCTACGAGGCGGTACTCCTACCGACTGCGCCACTGAGGCACGTCATGTGGGGTGTCATAGGGGTCGATTAGTGTTACGCACACGCTTTCACGTCTCTTTTTCACGTCTTTAAAAAAGCGTTCAACAAAAACTAACTGTGGTTCTGGACTTCGCTCACAGGGCCCTACATCCTGCCAAAAACGAAAAAATTCCTACCTCCCATCAAACATAGTGCTCCAGCGGCGGTGGTTCCAGAAATCGCATTCGTCACCGACATCAGTGGAGAATGAAGCGCTGGCGTGACACCCCATACAGTGTGGTACCCTAAAGATAGCGCTTGTTTTGAGAGCTACAATGAGTTAGCTAACATGGTAATTGCTGAACTTTGTAAGAACTTATTGATCTACAATAAAATGTGTGAGACAATGTGAATATTTCTATGTACTCGAAAAATAGCATACCGAAAAATGCAACTTTTTGACCCGAGATGTTAGTAAGTTAATACACTTTCTATAAGAACCTTATAGAACAAAGAAAGGCAATTTGTTTCAGCATCAATGTCGACAGGAAAACTTCAATAAAAAGGACACATTTAGGTGTTTGGGCTCGGGTTTACCAGTAGAAAGAGATTGCGACTCTCGCGCATCTCCCAGTTGTTACATAGGCCAGAAACGCATTCAAATCGTATCCACGGAGTTCCATAGAAGCAGAGCACATGGCGCATCTCACAAAAAAAATTTCTAAGTGTATCTAATATAAAATGTACTAAAAGATAGAAATTCAAATAAGTAAAGAAAGGTGTAATGGGATATCTTTTTTATTTTTTATTGAAATTGCAAATACATAAAACAATGTTGAATAATATAAAGATATAAATGGTTCGTTTCGCCACTGCCTTCAGACGAACCTTTGTGTTATGCTCCTCCAGTGACTTTTCAGTGAAGAAGAGGTGCATGTTTTAAGATATCTTTAAAATCTGTCTATATGTGAAGAGAGATAGGAAAATGAAAAAAGAAGGGAAATTAGATGAAGAAAGACGGGAAAGAATGAATATAAAAAGTTGAAGAGCTAGACACTACTTGAGAAAATTGGTTCTAAAGTGAAGATAAAGGAGGAGTAGAAAACAGGTGAGTTCAAAACAGAGAGTTATAATTCAGAGAAGTAGTAAAATAAGTTCTTAAAAGTTTAAAGTGATTAATTAAAAGGTGTATAACAATGATAACAAGTGCTCCGACACGCCTAACGGCGCGTCTCGCACTTGCGCGCTTCGCGCGACTTTGCAGCATCCCTAACCTATGAAAAGTAGTTTTTGTAAAACATAAAATTCGCTAGCATCTAAAATCTGCTGCGTATTTTATCGGCATCAAGCCGTTCACCACTTCCGTGCATTCATCAGAGACATTCTCTCCGGACGGCCATTAACGTCTTTGGTTTGTGCTGCGCAGTACTTCTGTCCTTCAGGTTGCTCCTCAGCAACGTGCTCAACAGCTAGCTTTTCCAGATATCGTTGACGTGTCTTCCGAAGCCAGGTTCCCCCTCACTCGTTTCTTCTTACTGGATCTAATTGCTGGTCTGCCTTTACTGGTCTTTCCTCCCCCTCTTTTTAGTCCCCCACCTTTCTGGTCCCAGCTCCTGGATTACTTTTTTGTTTCCACTACTGACCACCTACTGGTATCTTCTTGCTGGTTTACCCGTCCTGGCCCCTCCTCCAGGTAGTTCGTTTCCTTCCTGGTCGCTCTCCTGGTCCACCCTAGAGATCCCCTTTACCCCTCCCCCTTCTTCACCACCCCCTTAGTGGTCCTCCCATGTTCACGGCAGACGTCGGTGACACGTATTCAGAATCAGGACGCTTGTTGCGCGACGTAGGGGGCCCGTCTTCCGAATCCAGCTCAGAAGCGCGCGCAGTCGCCGCTGTGTCGAGCATGAAGAGGCTATGCATATGGCAGATTCCTTGTTCTCCAAATGAATTCCCTTGCGGCTCCCTTCTTGTTGGATCCCCGTCCATGTCCCGCTTCCAAGTCCCTTCTTCCAAGTCGATTCCTCCCCCCCCCCCCCCACGAGGTTCTTCTTACTACTCTACCCAATTAAGCAGCCATTCCACGCTTAGGACACGACGACGGTGAGCGAACGCCCATTGCACAGCATCGGTGTCACATCTTCTAAATCCGGTCTCCCTTGGTGGTAATGGATCCCCTTGCTGATCCTCCTTACTGCTCCCCCCCCCTGACTGGTAACTCCCTACTGGTCCCTCCTTAATGCCTAAACCCTTCTTAGTGCCACCTCTTGGCCTGCTTCATTGTTTCCCTATCGACCCCCCCCCCCCCCCACTCCCCACATTCCGATGCCTCCTCCAGGTCGCTCCTTCCTGGTCGCTGTCGGTTCTCCACCCTCGAAGTCCCCCTTCTACTCTTACTCCTTTAGTGGCCTTCTCATGCTAATGGCACGAAGTCGTCAGCACGGCTTCTGAATCTGGACGCTCAGAAACGCGCGTAGGTGCTGTTGTGTTAAGCAGTAAAGGGCTGCGCTTCCCCTTTTGTAGAGACATCACACGTTCAATAGCAAATTTTGTCCGCGGTGTAGATGATGCGGCGTATCTCACTTAGGTCTGATCACTCAAACGTCATCGATCGCTAACTCAACTATATAGTGGCAGATAGAAGATAGATAGATAGATCCCTCGTCGTAGGATGACGGTGTCTACTCTTCTGACTCCAGACGGTTGTTGCACGCCTCTGCGTACCTCGCGCGGGTAAAGTTTTCCGTTCAACATGGAATAATGCTGAGTTCTGCATGCGGCCGGTCGTCGTACGACGACGATGTGACCTCTGCTTCCTTCCTTTTCGCTTCTTCTGACTCCAGACGATTGTTGTGCAACGAAGGGGACCTGTCTTCTTGATCCATGCGCTCAGAAAAGCTCGCAGTTGTCGCTGTGTAGAGCAGGAGGCTGCGCTTCCTCTGCTGCAGCAGCACCTTATGCTCAATTCGGAATCGTAGAACGACGGTGTCTCCTCTTCTGACTCCAGACGGTTGTGGTGCGACGAAGGGAACCCGTCTTCTGGATTCAGACACTCAGAAACGCGCGCAGACGCCGTTGTGTCAAGCAGGAGGAGGCTACGCGTCCTCTGCTGCAACAACATCCTATGTTGAACAGCAAACGTTGCCTTCGCGAGGTACGCATAAGCGCCGCAAGGGGTTCCATGAGATTCGGCGTAGTCCCACGATACGTATATTAGCCAGGTTTTTAACCTAACCGAAATACGTCTCGTCATCTACAGGGCGGGAAACTAACTCAATTATGTAGTGGTAGATTCTTAATATTATAGCTAGCATGATTATTATAATTATTATTGTAATTATTATAATCACTACAATTATAATAATATTAACAGCTCATAAAATTGAAAGATTTACCATTATTGACTATAACCGCACTCCGCAGCACATTTACAAAGAAGAAATTGTGTATCGGTGTAAGTCAGTAAGAGCAGATAACCCATACACTCTCACACCCACATATTCCATACAAAGCAAAATATTTAATGTAATTGTGAATGCATGGCGCATTCCGAACAATTTCACTAGCGCTGGCCATGGCTTCGTTCTACCATGAGTTGATGTAGGATGAAAAATTAGCATTAGCAAAACCGTACAAATATTATGGCAAACGAATCATTAGATAATCCTATGGATATGCGCCATGCATCTTACTTCTAGGCTATTTGGCAAGCGCTCTTATTTCAAGCTTAACACTGCATTTAAGAGGCCAATTCATAAACAGGCTTGCGACTTGCCCTCCGAAGAAAAGCAAAACATATATTTTTTAGAAACCCGTTAAATGAGGACATTCTAAACTTCAATGCGGAGTCGAACCCAGCTGTACAAACGGTGCTTACTGTCAACTGCTCCTGGTAAAGTATATTTGGTATATCGTCACATTTTATGAGATTTCATTTGTTCAGATTATCTTCGAAGCAGTTATTATGTCCGAAAATAAACTAAAAATTATGCAAAAGAGAACCAGAACTCACCTACGATGCCGGCTAACGCGAACGTTGTCGTCATCGCAGCGAAGTCGAGATTCGGAGATGCCACACCCAACAGCGAAAGAGTTCCCAAGCCTTTAAATCACATAGGTTTCTAACAGTGTAAAGAGCACCGAAGTTACCAGAGAACTTCTCAAATAAAACAGTACCTGCGGTTATAGAACCAGCGCTGCGAGCCGTCTTCACGAAAGGCGAGACCTCGACTGGTACAACAGCTGTCTGCGCGACTTCTTGCTAGAAATGTGACATTGCGGCTGAAGCGAAAACCTGGAGAGAGAGGTAAAGCCACCACCTTCGGCTTGACCGGCGATGGTTCTACTGCTGGTGGAGGCCACATGAGTTCTCCGTGATGCAACACCGTCGCTCCACGTACGACCTGAAATTTACGACGACTTTGCCCCAAGTTCGACTTTCGATAAATCTTGGCATGACGTTGTTAAACTGTTAGATGTTATCGTGTTAACTGTTAATGATCTTGTAGATGTTATCGGCTATTCCAGGCTCTGAAGAAGGCGAAGCTCGCCGAAACGTAAGCCGAATAAAGAAGATCGTAACAATCTTGGTTAACGGCTAGAACAAGAACAATACACTAACAGATGACTTTGGCGTTTCACTAGTACTTCGTTGCTACATATCAGCAAACAGTATAAAAATTTAAAAATAAGCAGACTGTATAGTTTCCTCCACTTCTCTCGTTGGTAATTAATTAAATGTGGTACACGGTAAAAAATGGGATACCCAATTTCAGCCAGGCACCAGCAGATTTAGAAAAATCATTGAAGTGTTAAAAAATCACGAGACCATTTAAAGGTGACCTACTTCATCCGCCAGATTGATCTTGAACTTGTCCTTGTCGCCCATGTACATGAGGAGTTTTGAGATGTTGTTCGCATAGAGCGTACTGGCCTGAGTGGGTAGCCTGAAGAATTAGATGAGATGCCACGCAGCATTCTTCGCACGCATACCAGAACTGGAAACCATGTAGCCTACCAATAATATAAAGGATAAAGGAGAAAGGACGGCCTTACTCAATCCCTTCTGGGATGCGCCAGCGCATTCCACTTCTACGGGATGTCGTGGAGGCGACATGAATGCGTATTTGGCCATACAATGACTTGCGGTGGCCATCCGATGAACAAGTCAGCGCTCTATCCTTCCCAGACAAGTGTGGTACCAATTCACGACCCCGGAGGGATGGAAGGCTTGGTTGGCTTGGGCGGGAAATCCGATCCAGGAACCTGGTATCGGGTGCATGCGACAGTCGCGCCTCCTCCAACTGCGCTACACGCGCCCCACCAATAATATAACCAAATAAATATAACCAAATAACCAAACATAATCAAATGAGTCCATAATATTACCAAATAAAAAAATCTTTTTGTTATCTCTGCATCATTTGTTCTTTCATGCCTGCAAAAGTTGCAGTCTAAAGCCGTATAAGATCAGGGAGTTCCAGCTTTCTATGTGGCTTGTTTTAAAGCGCAAGAAAGCAAGAATATGGTTGACTTTATGCTGTGCTCGTGCCTAGAGCTTGCACCATGTGTCGCGGCTCTTATGAATAACAGTGCCACTGGCATTCTCCTAAAGCTTTGCAATACAAAACTGTACAAATTTTTGCGAGCCGCTTTCTCTGAACTTTCATTTAGAGGTAAAATGTTGGTTACCTAAAAATACGTGGTAACCACCGAGACAGAACAATCACCTCACGATCAATAAAAATGGTCTTTGTCCAAAACGCCCTTTAAAATATTTGGCGGCAGGAGCCATAGATTACACAGTGATCGGATAAGATATGGCGCATTACAACAAGTTTCCGCACTCATTCTACTGGCAGAGACGCATTCAAATAGATTCTGCGATATTCCGCAGAAGCATGTAGAATGCGTGGCGTAGCCCGCAAAAGAACTGAACAGCACCGACTATTATTTTTATTCTATATTTGAACATCTCAATTTTCGCATTAGGCAGAGCAGTAATGTTGCTTATTGAAAATTTAAGAAAAACTACTTCAAAACGCCTGATGAATGAGTTTCCTAAATTGGGATTTGTTAACATCGTTCTCTACCATTTATTACCATTTATCCTTTATCCCATATAGCCACTCTAGCAAGACTTTCTACGACACCAGAGTTTCTCCAAAAGGGCCAATTCTAGAATTCTAATACTCGGAGAAAGGAAACATTGTCTGCCGATGTAGCTGTTTCTTCTTCTTCTTCTTCTTCTTCTTCTTCTTCTTCTTCTTCTTCTTCTTCTTCTTCTTCTTCTTCAGCGTTTGTCCCGCTTTCTTGCGGGGTCCGCTTTCCTGGAATACAGGCGCCACTTTTCCCGATCAAATGCCTTATCAGGGTGTAACCTAGCCATCTTCAAGTCCTGGTGCAGCGAATCAAGCCAGCGCTGCTTTGGTCTCCCTCGTGGCCGCTTTCCGGGCACCACGAAGTTAAGGCCAGTCTTTCGGACAGAGTCACCGCTTGCGCGAAGAAAATGGCGGTACCATCTCAGACGAGCTTCACGCAATTTCTCAACTATCGAGATGACACCAAATCTTTGTCGAATGGTGTCGTTGCGTTCACGGTCCAAACGCGTAACTCCGGCCGTCCACCGCAGCATCTTCGTTTCCATTACGCTGAGGCGCCTTTCAATATCTTTGGTAACGGGCCAGCACTCAGCTCCGTAAATAGCTACAGGTCGGACGACTGCTCTGTAGATCTTCGACTTTAGGCGCTCTGGTATCTTCTTGTCGCAGAGCAATCCCGTCAGAGAGCGATATTTGGACCACGCTGCACCCACGCGTGAATTGGCTTCAACGAGTAGACCGCCATCGGACGTGATTGCTGGTCCCAGGTACTTGAATACCGAAGTACGTGGTAGCTCAGTGCCATTTACCTCAATGGAGCTGGACTCATCGTCGTCAGTCATCATATACTCGGCCTTTTTGACATTAAGTTTGAGTCCAAATCTCTCCAAGCAATCGCACCAAGCTTGTACCTGCCGCTGGAGTTCAACCTTATCTTCGCATGCGAGCATTACATCGTCAGCATAAAGCAACGTCCAAGGGGCTGGCCGCTGAAAATCACGTGATATGGCATCCATAACGACGATGAAGAGCAGTGGGGAGAGCGCAGAACCTTGATGTACTCCGACAGAGATGGGAAACTCCATCGACGTACCTGCTGGCGCTTGGACTCTACTCCTCGGACAAGAGTAGAGTAGCCGCACCCACTCAATAAGCTCTTCGGGAACATTATGCTGTCCTAAAGCATACCATATCACTTCATGCGGAACGCGATCGAAGGCCTTCTCCAAGTCGAGGAAGGCAAGATGCACCGGCTTCTGTTTCTCGCGGTGCTTTTCTATAAGTAGACGAACGGTGTGTATGACATCGATGGTGCCACACCCAGGTACAAAGCCACACTGGTTGGTAGAAAGCTGGACGACGTTACGAATGCGCCCATCAACAATTCGCTCAAAGATCTTCATGCTATGCGAAAGCAAACGAATTGGACGGTAGCTTGTGCAGTCTGCTGGACTGCCCTTCTTCTTCCAAATCGGAATCGTCGTGCTTATCTGCCAACTATCAGGTACTTTCTTCTCCGCAACCACCTGGTTGAAGAACATCGTCAGCCACTCAGCTGGGTACCAGGATTTGGACTTCCACAAATCGGCCGCCAGGTCATCAGGGCCCGTTGCCTTGCCTGGCTTCATCTTCCTTAAAGCCGCTTCTGTCTCCTCAACAGTGATTTTCTGAACGAGACCGTACACAGTAGGAGCAGAGGGAATGGCTGGATGGGCAAACTCTATCGTCTAGATTTCCTCGAAGTAGTTTCGCCATCGATTCAATGCCATTTTACGGTCCATTAGGGGATGGCCGTTCTCATCGTTGATGCCAAAGAACTTTTCACCATCCTCGGTCTGGCGATGAAGGAACTTGGCGAGTCGATAAAGAAATCGCTCACCATCGCGCGACTCAAGTCTCTCGTTGACATCATCATAATGATGTGGCTCTTGCAACGGCCACTGCCCTCTTGGCCGATTTCTTCGATTCCTGATACAAGCGCCATTTCTCAGCTGTCTTGTCGCTGAGGAATGCATGGTATAACCTCTTCTTCTCACGGACTTTTTCCTTAACCTCGTTAGTCCACAGCCATGACTGCCTGTCGACCTTACGCCGTCCCGGTTTCGTAGTGCCAAGTTCGGAGCGTGCAGCATCTAGCATGGCTTCGGTGACACCCCGCCAGGTTTCTTCGACGGTCGTGACCGTTGGCAACCGAATGCGAGATGTCACAGCTGCTTCATTCTCCTTCAATAGCCACCACTCAATTCTTGGTGGTCCACAACGCTCAGTCTGCCTAGTGCTCAGAGGAGCGATCTTCACAGTGCAGATCAGCGGTCGATGATGCGTGGCGACCGTCTCATACGGCATGATCTTCGCATCAGTGACTAGCCCTTGGTCTCGATTCCTCACAAGGACAAAGTCGATTTGCGTTTTAGTGTTCCCGCTATAAAATGAGATGAGGTGGGAGGCACGTTTTCGAAACTTCGTGTTCACGATGATGAGATTGTGCGACCCTGCATACTCAAGTATGCGCTCACCATCGACGTTACGTGACCCGTATCCGAAACCACCATGACAGCAGTAACCGTCTTTTGTTGCCCCAACGTGACCACTAAGATCACCTGCAACAATAATTACGTCCAGTGACGGAACTTCTGCTGTCTTCTCATCAAGCAGGCTCCAAAACTCATCCTTGTCTCTCTCGGAGCAACCAGTCTGCGGAGCATACGCAGAGAAGAGGTGATACATTCGCCGTTCAGCAGCGACAACGATCTTCATCAAGCGGTCGCTAAAACGCTCCACGCTTGCAATCGCGCCTCGGAAGCGTTCGGAGACGATTATACCAACACCGCTGGTGGTCCTGGGACTGCCACACAAAATGGCCTTATAGCCTCGGCCTATGTCCCTTGATTTGCTGCAGGACCACCTCGTCCCCTGCACCGCACAGAAGTCAACATTTCTTCGCTCCAGTGCCTCTACCAACTCAAAGGAGCGGCCCGACAACGTACCCACATTCAGCGTTGCCACGCGGGTCTTTCCTACGTTGCGTGACTTTTGGACTAACACAGTTGCCCCCCGATGCCGTCCTCGCATCAGGGACCCTCGCATAGTTCTCACACTCGCCGGGCTTTGCGAGTGCGCGTCGGCTCCCGCGGACGCCGTAGCATTATCTCGCGATACATGAAGCACCATCAACCATGTGATGTGACATGGGATCTCCATAGGCCGTCCTGTCACAAGGGCCTGTCGCCTGCACTCGAGTGTCCGTGATTGGCTCGGCTCGCAAAAGCAAGCAGTTTCCAGTGGCACCACGTGGAGGAACGGACATCGCCATTGCCAATGTAGCTGTTTAACTTCCAAAATTTGTCATCACCTGGTTAACCGGAAGTCGCAATCCAAAAAACTATACCTGGACGGCAGATCTACGTATCCGATGTGCACGACTCCATGCTTCGTGTAGCACTGTCCAGGTTTCGTCGTCTCGATGTTGCCACCAGATTCGGCCGCTAAATCGACAACCACACTGCCGGGTCTCATAGTGCGGATCATGTCCTGAACATCGCAATTCTTCGACTGTTTCACTTCGAAGCACATATGCTTTAGCAGTAACATGGTTTCAGCCTGTCAGCGCAAATTTCCGAGTAAACAAATAATTAATTATTTTTTAAAATCCAGTGAAAATTTACCTCGGTAATCAACAGAGGAGCACGCTTCCCTGGAATGAGTGCAGTCGAAATGATTATGTCCACGTCCTTACATTGCTGGGCGAACAGAGCCATTTCCGCCTTTAAACCGCGTCAAAGTTAGAATGTGAATCTTTTCGAGGAAATGAGAACGCGAGCTATACCTCAATGAACTCCTTGCTCATCTCCTTCGCGTATCCTCCTGCTCCTTCACCCTCTTCCTTGATATTGACCGTTAGAAATTCTCCTCCTAGCGACTGAATTTGCTCTCGGGCGGCTTCACGGGTGTCGAAACCACGAACAATGGCACCCTAAGGCGGGAATCGCTTTAGCTGTGATGAAGAATCACAGTTGGTATTCGACGAAGTGTTTGAATGTTGGCCACAAAAAAGATTTCGACAAATTTCGAAGAGGATCCTCTACTGAACCAGAAGCTTAAACTGGGTCTTACACTGAACACCACTCAGTTTTGTACTGCCATACGTCCATGTAAGTCTTAGCTTTTTACTAACCATTCCTCTAGCTGTTCCGATTGCGCTGAGGCCGGCTACTCCACCTCCAATCACTAGCACCTTGGCTGGCGGTACCTTGAAGAAAAAACACGTGATAAAGAGGACAACATGTTTGAATTAGGTGTTCCGAAATGTATAAAAGAAACCTTTCCAGCGGCAGTGATCTGGCCAGTGAAGAATCGTCCAAAATGATGAGCAGCTTCAACAACGGCCCTGTAGCCGGCAATGTTGGCCATAGATGAAAGCGCGTCGAACACCTGCGCCAGAGAAAAAAATAGATTCTCTACAATTTAGCTTTCAGGGAACTGCAGTAACAAATTGTAAAAGTCCTAAAAAAACGGAGAATATTCACCTGTGCTCTGGAAATTCTCGGTACGCAATCCATCGCTATCAAGTTCAATTTCTTCTTTGCCAATTCGTCAACTATCGGCTTGTTGGTAGCCGGATAGACGAATGAGATCAACGTGGAGTTGTCCTTCAGAAGCGGTGCTTCAGCCATTGATGGCAGACGAACCTATACAGTTCCAATGGAGGACTGGATAAAGAAGTCAGTCAACACTATGAAACACCAACTTTTAGATTTTCTTATTTGCTCGGTAGCGGTTTCTTATTATTTTGAATTGCAATTTATTGTTGTGAACCACGCAGTCGAGGGTGATCCTATTCAGTAGATGAAAGGCACTAGTCATTAATATGGCTACCCCGTTAGGGCGGGGCGAGCCATTCAATCGCAGCCAATGAAGGCACGGGATCGAACATGCGTCAGCCAATCATGGAGTCGATCATACACCCCTCTTCTCTGGCTGACATGCCCTGCCCTAATTGGTTTGGTGTCCCCCTCCTAGGCAACATAAGCTACTGTTACCAATAAAACTTACTGCGGAAAAGACTAAGACCTGCATGCTCGTTTCTAGAGATGGTGATTTAGTATTTCGCGTTTACGGGCAGAACTCCTGTGCGCAAATGTCGCTTGAATTTGCATTAATCTCGGCTATATTGATAGTCTTCACATTTCATTTCACTTCGAACTTTGAATTTCATTTTAAATTCAGCTAGATGGGTATGGCTAACAAATCATGAAATGAAGAGTCTGTAGAGAACGGGTTAAAAATGATTTTGATGATTATTCAGTAGCTACCATAAAATCTTTCGCATCCAAGAAGGTGGATCTTACCTAGCTAGTGCGTTTCTAATTTCTTCTTGCCCTCTTTGAATAAAAGCAGCTACATAAAACTTCATACGAAACAACGCTTCACCCCAAAATATTAATAAATTGCAAGACAAGCAGCAAAAAATCGAAACAGCTTCATGACGGTGAAAACGGATACCTTGAGAACGATATCGGCTTTAAGCGCCGCATCAGTCTCCACTACCTTCGCGCCATGGCTGACGTATTCCTCATCGGACCAGCGTGCACCGGCTCCGGCACCCTTCTCGACCTGAACAAAATTCATCATTATGACATATTTCGAGATTCTGATCCCTGCGCATGCAGGGATGTGGTCCATCTAAGGTTCCTATGTCAAAATTCACCGCGCGCTATAGTTCCTTCCCCTGTCCGAGGGTAAAACCCAAGGTGGAGTTCGACATCCCGTTAAGTACCCAACACTGTCTTGGTGATGAACACTGTTTAACTCTCGTGTGCGAAAAACGAACAAGGATAACTACCGATGCTTGAATAGGATCTTAGGTGAGATCTGGAGTATTTCCCGAAATGGAAGGGACAGGGACTATTCCGCTTAGCCCCTACAATGACCAGCAAGTACTGGTCGGTAAATGTTCGCGCTGTCGATTTACAAAATTTTTCCGCACCTTTGTAATCAGCATTTCAAGCTCTTTCTTGTGGCATAGATCCTACCCGAAATATCATGAAAAGCTCAAGGCATTCCCTGGCTCTTACCAGCGATTCGTTCGCAATCATAGGCTTAGTTCGCATCGCTGGGGATTAATGATGTCATCAACCAGAAGTTTGCGCACTACATACATTTTGTTCTGTCCGTAGCTCTCTGAGTTCATAACGAAACATGTTTTTTTTACTACATGAAGGGTGGAGATTCTCGCAATGCTATCCGTTTCCCCCGTTCAGATCTACGCCTGAGACCCTTCCCTGGTTAGTTACTTGGAGCTTACAATAACAGGATGACAGCGGAGGGAGGAGTCACACAATCGGAAAAACGATGCTCGGAGCGACACGATTCATGCAACTGAGAGGAGGCCTGCACAGCTCCTATCCCTAGGCTCGTCGATGCTTAAAGGTGCTGTCGCATAGGCCAGTCTCTCAAAGTAGCGTACGAGTGATGCGCTTAAGTGACCTGCTGAACAAGAGCAGCAACTATCTGACCTCTAGAGGATATAAGATTAATGTCAACACGCCCAACAAAAAGTTATCCGCACTTCTTCGTAAGGCCACTAGAGATCATGCACGACACTGATCCAGTAGCTGGCGCAAGATGAACCGACTGGGCTACTCTGACACGTGATAGGGATGGGGACTTGGTCACGTTATGCTTGAGCAAATCGGCAACAAGCAAGGATACCGCATCAGTTTAGGACGTGTGTAAGCCAGGATTATCCTTTTACAAAACATCCTTTACTCCTCACCATATGGTGCGTCCTCGAGTAAGCCACATGGTTCACGTTCCTTTCATGCCGCTCACACGTCAAATTTCTATGGACCATGGGCCTGCTGAGAATGTTCTATGGGTCAGTAAGGTTTAAGAGCTCTCAGTTTTACTAATCATCCCACTTTGAAAGCGGTAGTGATTGCCGATGCTAATCAGCGAGTTCAGATGGGGTGTACGCCACGTACTCTTCCTCCGCGTTAGGCCTCGTAGTGACTTTTGCACAGATTGCACATGTAGTAGAACAATGTACTAGGAAGGACAAGAGATGGCATTCGCTAGGGAAGCCTTTATCCTTCCTAGGAACCTTTCAAAGGTAGCTCTGAGAGCGTGTCCATTACTCATATCATCACCAACTGTCCACCAGATCATACGAAATTCGAGAAGGTCAAGGTTCAGAATGTGTCGCATGTTCAATCGCCGCCTGTTCCATTTCTTATCGACCCTAAAGTTGAGATCGATAGCTGTTCAACACCAATCGTTCACCGTCCCCCGTGGAACGTGCAGCGACGGCATTTAATCATATCGCCGACGTTCACCGAGAAAAAAGCGCCGGCGCATCGACATTTCTTCAAGCAGAGCACTCGAGGAAAGAATCAACAATTGATAAGCTTCTGTTTTCATTCAGAACACTGGGGGGGGGGGGGCATTGATCGATGGTCCACCTGTAATTTGATGTGGAGGACAACTGGTATTGCCTCAGAGAATATTCATGTATGAATGTTACCCACGATTACCGCTTTTGATTCGGTATAGAAGCCGGCGAAGCTTGAAACCCGACTTCATGACGACCTCTGCTGCCTCACTTCAGTAACTTCCAGAGCCTTCGCAGGTAAGGCACATCCAAATATAGCTAAAAGAAAGTCCCCTTGTACGACCGATAAAGACCGGAAGTTGAGTAGCTTATGCAGAAGTGAGAAAGAACGTAGATCCAACCTCTCGTCTCTTAATATATTTCACCTTAAGATGAAAACTCAAGGTTAAGAACACACTATTTGACATGAATAACATTATTCAGAATTGTCCTAATGCGTCTATGGAGGAAGCTCCATGCGAAGGATAGAGTAACTACTGGAGAACTCCTAAAGGAAAAGTCAGAGAAAAACAAAGGAAAAATTCAACAGACTGGTCCTTTTAGTTCACAACAAAAACGAAAAGAACCTAATATTGTTTCGAATGTCTTCAAAAAGGCAGAAATCTAAACCAATGAAGAAGGAAGTAAGATCCGCCGTAGTTCTATGTACATATAGGAAATATCAAATCGCTTCGAAACCACTTCACGTTTTTTATAGTTATGCATGCATAGCCAAGTTAATTGAAGCTGCACAAATAGTTCGTAGTAGTGATTAGTCAAGATAAATGGGAAAAGCAGTCAATACTGTGTGCAGGGTGAACATTAGATGACTGCTCCTCCATAACCTACAAAAACAAACTAACTATGGGCAAATAGTGTTTTAAACTGCACCCAATTTGGTGCATTCCTAGCCTTTTTATACGACTAAGTTTTTGTTGCAGACTTATGGTTCACTCTGCAAAACCCTATACAATCGGATCATAATTTTAAGCTTCGAAAGCTCAGAACGATATTGAAAGATTAAAAAGCTCTCAGTTCCTAAGAAATAATATTTCACTACAATAGCGTATTATGGCCTTGACGCGAAGTAGCGCAGTCGGTTGAGGTGCCGGCTGTCGTGTGCACCCGCTTCCCAGTTTCTGGTTCGAATTTCCCGCCCAGCCTTCCATCTCTCTAGGGCACGTGAATTAGTACTAGACTTGTATGAGAAGGATAAAATACTGACTTCTCCATCCGCTGGATACCGCAAGTCATGATACAGGTATAGGACAAGTACGCATTCATATTGCCTCCACGATATCCCGTAGAAGCATATTGAGCGGCGCATCCCGCAAAGAGAATTACACACGTGGACCTTTATCTCCTGTCCTTTATCCTTTACATCCTCTCGTCGTTGTGATAGCATGATTAACCGGTACGACGTGCCCACTTAGTCTTATGTTGAAAATTTGTATTACGCTGGTCCGAAAGTGCTGCACCAAACTTCACACATTTCTCAAGTCGTGTTAACCTTATTCCAAAGAAGATTCAATAGTGAAACATCATCATAAAATAAAACGCATGCCTTAGCCCTAGTTTATGCTTGTGCCGCCACGCGGCGCGGTATCATGACCGTCATAGACATCGATTTCTCGCGCCGCGCGGTCGATATCTATTCCAACCATAATGCCGCGCAGCGCAGCGAAGCAAGTATAAATTAGGGCTTACGCTTCGCCAGACCATCAGTCAAAGAAGTCTAGAACTCTGGTGCTTGCGAGTGGGAAAAGCTTGAAATATCATTTCCCAGCTCGTGATCATCGAGGTTCTCTTCTTGGACACAGATGTAGCTTCAGTGCTTGAAACATATGGTAATCAGACGGATCCAAGTCGGGTGAATAAGCAGAATGTGGAAGAAGTTCCTAATAAAATTCGGCGATATTCTATCCAGTAAGCTTAGCCAACTGAAGACGGGAAAGCGTCGTCATGAAGCACAGCAACATAGTCAATTTGCCCACAATTCCGGAGAATTGCATCTGTCAATTTCTGTTGTTGAGGGAGTAGATCTGAGCCGTGACGGTGTACCTAGGAATCAGTTCCCAGTACAACATTCCCTATTACCATTTCCAGATAACCAACAACAACACAACGAAAGTTCTTTTCCTTCAGTTCTTCCTTCGCCTGTTCTGGAAGGACGCGGCGAAGTTTTCTGTCCGGTATGGTAAATGACATACAGTAACCAACTCTCAATAATGAGTTGGCGGGAAAAGGAAATACAACTGCTGACACTTCACAGCTGTTGTACACAGCTGTGAAGTACTCATTTCGTGTTCATCGCGTTTATTGTTGGACAACAGTAAAATATAGGCGATCATTCGTTTTTTTTTGGCGAAAGCTTTTAGAACTCATATTGCCATAATTCCGTTTGAATTTATAAGCTATAAAATTCTGGATCAAAAAATGAATTTGGGTGCAAAACTGTTGACCAATATTATATTTAAGTGAAGAATCCGATCCTTCAGGAGCCCTTCAGGAAACTGTAACCAGTTTGGAATTTCATATGAAGGACTCTTCTCGTTGCAATTTACAAGGGTGTCAAGCCCTTCACCAAATTTTTGCCTTGAGCAGGGCTCGAACTGGCTCCTATGCACTTCGCACCTGTGGACGCGTTAATCAGCTTTCAATAGAAACCGCTTAAAAGAGATTAAGGGACAACGTTTCACAATGAGTAAGCCAACCTATTACATAAAACCACCGAAGACGTCAGAACCTGATGGTTTTTCAGCAACAAAGGTGCAGTTTTCCGGGTGAGTGACGCATCCCAGCAGCGAGGTGAGTGATCTCGCACGAGCAGAAGTCAGCTCAAAGTGCAGGCGAACGCGTTCAACTGCTCCCGGGACACATTACACGGAGAGCGGACGAGGAACACCGGGCAGAGATTGCAGTGAGAGAACGACCAGAGTCCGTTTCTGAGGGCTGGAGTGAAAGCAGGGCTTTGGAAGTGAAGAAGGCAGCACCTGCACATTGAATCCTTTGCTGCAGAGCTGCTTGACGGCCGCTGGACTCAGCGCAACTCGTCGCTCACCTGAAAAAAGCGTACTTTACTATATAGGTGAACTAGGAAGGGCAGCTAATAGTGGAGCTGTTTGTAGCGGATTTTTGAAGGGGGATTACACCGTTCATCCAAAAGGCGCGTGCAAAGAATTTTCTAACGATGGTCCTTGAGCGTGTAAATTAGAGGCTACACAGCAACAGTAGTTGGCAGCTAAGGAAAAGGACACGATCCCCATTTTAAAAGGCAGTGTTTAGACTCGACCAGATGGTCATAAATTGATAGTTGTTAGAGCCTTTCAATTTTTAAACTTTTTAAGAGAAATCAAAAAATCAAATTATCTAATAATAATAATAATAATAATAATAATAATAATAATAATAATAATAATAATAATAATAATAATAATAATAATAATAATAATAATAATAATAATAATAATAATAATAATAATAATAATAATAATAATAATAATAGCCGTCATAACGACGTTTTGTAGCGATAAAAATTCTAGCACCAGGCGAGTCTCGATCCCGTACCGTCTGCTAACCGGGCAAGAATACTCTTCGCCATTACACCACCGGCGCCGTTTGATCAAACGGCCCCGGAGGTGTAATGTAACGTAACTAATAATGACAATAGCGTAAGATTTACTTAAATAGCATTCAATCTCTTGCCTTCCTCCCCTCTAATTTTTTTCAAACTGAAGCAAAAAATAGTCGGACTCCTGAATGTACATATGACCGCAAATCTCTATAAGAAAGTCACGAAACGCATTAGAAACGTTGTTGCGATAGAAATCATGGCGCATCTCAAGCAAACACCGGACGAACGATACTAGCAGTTTCAGTCTGAATGTTGTAAAATGCCTCTGCTATTGTTGTACAGAATGAAATTTCCATCTCAACAGGAGAAGAAGACATGTTGTAGAAGTTGTGAAGTGGTTAGGACGACAATAAGAGTTGAGATCAGTGAACGCTTCACTATGCGAGTTGCATCTGATTTCCAACGCATATCTGTGGATCGAAGTGAGCGGGCAGCGAACATATATATCTTGTACAAAGACTTGCGGGAAAAAGACAATGGACCAGACGAATCCGACTCCAGATGTTGGCAGGATGGAGTGGTCTACGGAACTGTTTGCGAATTCGAACTCGGTCTAACCTGAGCGAGCCCTACCAGTTGTACCACTCACGCATTTCTGTCTACTGTTCAAGCAATCGAAATGGTTTACTTACTAAAAACGTCGAATACCTACAGTAGTTTTAATGGGGCTAAAGCGTCATTTTAATAATTAACCTAACAAGAGAGAGAGAGAGATGTGAGAATTATTCGCCCTCTTCAGAGTCCTGAGTACGTTAGCAGGAGTTCAAATGCAGTTCCAGTTGGTGGAGACGCATCTTAACGATGAGACGAACGTGTTCAGTACAACTATATATCGAGCGCAGTCGTTCCATAGAAAACAGCTACATTGGGGAAATCAGAAAGGATCATAAAGGCATGATTCAGGTTACGTAAGCAAGAAGCTTTAGTCAAAACGCTTGCAAATCATTGATTCTAAAAAAACAACAGTGCTTTGCCTGTACTGCAAATCCCATATCGTACTCCAAGGAACTAACTGATTTCATGCCTCTTGGTCCAAATTCCAGTTTGGCGCTGATCTATGTTGAGAAGGGGTTCCAACCAGCATGCATGTCCTCTACATGTTTCTGTCAGTTTTACCCTAACCGTAGCACCGCTAGACGTCCTTCTAGGGCAATAGTAGATGTGTGAACGTGTTTAGCGCCTTCATTCTTCAAGTTTTTGTGCGATTTCTCCGGATATCATGAAGAAGCATGAGGGTAGACCAGCCCTCGACTTGTACCTTCATTTTTAATTGATTTATCTTCATTTTATAGGGAAAAATCCACTTTCTTGCTTTTTATACGCTACTTACACATTACCCAATACACATTGTTGTTACTTAGCTAGCCTACTTGGATAAAACACGATTTCTTGGATTCTACCCCCGATTAGGAATTCGACAACTGCCACCACCTGGGCAGCCCCGCTGCCGCAGTTTGCTTATTTCGATGCGTTATCACTTATTAGGCGTCTGTAGCGCAGTCGGAGGAGGAGCCGGCTGTCACGAGCACCCTGCACCAGATTCCTGGTTTGGATTTCCGGCCCAGGCCAGCCAAGGCTTCCATCCCTTTGGGGTCGGTGAATTGGTATATGACTCTCTGGGAATGAAAAAGCGCTGACTTGTTCATCGGCAGGCCACCAAAAGTCATTGCATAGGCCAAATGCGGATTCAAATCGCTTCCATGACATCCCGTAGAAGTGGAATGCGTGGCGTATCCCAAAAGAGATTGATCAACGCCATCCTTTATCCGGCGGTTTACTCAGTGTGTCTATCTTCGCTGCGACATCGTTATCCTTATTGCGATGTGTTATTGCTTACATGTGATGGGATTTCCGTTGCGATATCGTTAAGACGAGGCCTCCAACTAGAGTTGCGCCGGAGATCAATGTAAACTGGTAATGAACCATAATTCAATTTCCTTCTCGGTCACTGTGCAAGAAGTCAACAAATGACATCATTTCATGGGCCGAGTTCATCTCTTGCGATTTCAGGTTTTCTGTTTACGCACACGACAAAGTACAGCTGCACAAGTCGTTAGGCTGGATACTCTCGCAAATGCTATGACTTGAATTCAGGTGGTGAAGAAAGACGGGGGGTTAGATATATCTCTGTAACAAAGTTTTAGCACCGAATAGTGTAGAAAGTACACTTCACTGCGGAAAAAAGTTTGAAGACTGGAATTTTGAGGAGAAGACTCTTTATTACCGAAGTACGTACCTCTACCAAATCACAGTGGACGGTTGGAAGCCCCAAGAGCAAGGTGGCCGAACCACTTACCCTCGAAAGTCTCCTTGACGGCGGCGACGGTGAGCTTGTTCAGGGCGACGCCGTCAGACTGGGTGCAGAACAGCCGTCGGGCTATCGGTCGGGTGGTTACCCGAAAGTACGTGAGACGATGCATGGCCGGTCAGGGACGTCTGGAGAATCTCGGCAGCAGACGAAGACGACCACCAGCGTCGAACTCTGCTGTGCATGCGATGAAGCGATCAATGCCTGCCCACACCGCGTGTGGCACACCCGCCCTCTGTGCTGACCGCTGCTCTACGACAACATCACGTCGACACTCTCACACGTACACCGTCGAGATCGACATCGTCGAAATCCCTGCGTCCGGCGACGACTACGACGGAGCGAACTGTTCTACCTGTAGCTGTCGAGTAACGAACGGACAGAAATCAAGGACAACGCGCCACAGCGACCACTGATACCGCGGTCAGCTGATAGGTTCGTTACTCGACGGAACTGGGTGGTCGACCACCATGGAGAAGGTGATCTATGGCAATCCATATACAATCAATCCTACCCGTTCTATGTAAATCTTGTCCGTTCTGTGTCCATTCTGACGGTGCTGAAGTCTCCCAGTGGTGCAAAGTTGGGCTAAAAAGTAGTAGCTTGAACATTGCCCGTAAGCTCCCTTAGATACCAGTAGTGGTCAATGCCTTCAATTTTCTGCTGCATGGTATAGACCCATTTCGGACGATGGATGGCCATACAGGGTTAACATGATTTTCCTACGTCATTTCAACTACCGCCATATCGTATAGCAAAAGCCATGAAGCTGCATTCTGCCGAACTTGCGGGGACGATTGCAAGGGTATGCCCTCCGACATTAGCGAATGTCAAAGCTGGTAAATTGGAAATGCAGTCAAGTGAATTCATTTGATGGCAAATGTGATTAGGGTGAGGCACGGTCAAAGTTGACGCAAATCGGTCTCTGCATATGTGGACTGCGCCACACATTCCACGTTTGCAGAATATCGTAGAAGCATTTGAAAGTGTTTTCGGCTCATGCTCTAATTTGCAGTGAAAAACCGACAGACGGGTCAGTGTTTCATCCTTCTAAGATAACTTTGATATCAATTTACTCACCCAGCGAGATAGAAGGATTGGTTGGTCTGGGCAGTACCCGTACCGAGAGTCCCAATTCGGAATGCACGTGACAGTCAGCGTCTCCTTCGACTGCGCTATCACGCGTACACGTGAGTCTACGCTGGGGTGAAGGTGATTATCGATATTAGAGGGCAACTGCCCGCACTATTTAGTTTCTATATGGAACGCGCCAGGCACTGTACTTCTATGGAATATCATGGAGGCAATTGGAACGCATATTTGGCCTGCACACTAAAATTTGGTAGCCAGCCGATGAACAACTTACCATTAGCTTCGGTGCAAGTCTAGAGGAAGAACTTTATAACATCCAGAGAATTCTTCCAAAAATCCAGAAATCTATAATGTGAAAGATCTAAAAACAACACTCCTGCGTATCAACCATAACCGCCGAAGATCACCCTCCTAGCTACGGAGACGGAAAGCTGACAGAAATGTAAGACATGCTGGGTGAACTCCACTAGACTAGCGCCCTGCGGGTTTTATCGTTCACAAGGAAGTCTTCTATAACTTCATCGACTTTAGATGATGGAGAGCGTGGGTGGAACCAGAACAGTGAATTCATTCGACGAGGTTGAAATCGGCAATCGGCACCTCCTCCGACTCCAGTACAAACGCTCGGCATCGCGCATCGCACTAAAGCTTCGGATTAGGTTTCGCCCACAATTACTATCCTTAGACTTCACTTTTCCCAATTTTCACGCGCTTAGCACAGCAAGGGTGTATGTATAGGACTACAATAGCAAGTTTCCTGATGCAAATATTTCACCTGTGTCACCTGTCACCTGTCGTCCCCTTGATCAGGCGCCAGCAGCGTTTCCATTCGTCCCTGTCGAGTGCCAGAGTGCTCCAATGGATCCTCCTCGCTCGAGGGACACGAAGAGCGCCATATCGTTCGTTCAGGGCTTTCACGAAGAAGTCCAACCAATGTGTTGGTGGGCGTCCTGGTGCTCTCTTGACATCCCACGGAATCCAGTCGGTGACGGCTCTCATCCAGCGGGTGCCTGCTATGCGCATTTCGTGGCCGGCCCACCTAATTTTCGACGACTTGGCCCATATGACAGCGTCTCTGATCTAGTCAAAATCCAATTCAAAATTCACTAAATAATGTTTGTCGAATCGTTTTGTTAAAACACTGATGTTCATTCAATTGATCCCTTAAATGTGGACAGAAGGGAGCCGTAAGGTAATTCATACGGGGAACAAGGAATCTGCCATCTGTGCAGCTTCTTCAAGCTCAACACAGCGGCAGCGCTTCTGAGCTTCTGGATTCGGAAGACGGATGTTCTGAGCTTCTGGTTTCAAAAGTCAGGTCCTCTATGTCGCGCTAGAAGCAAGAGGTAATGAAATGTGTTTCCGGCGTCGTTCGGCGAGCGTAGAATTCGGAATTCAACATGGGATGCTGGTGCTGCAGAGGAAGTGCGGCCTCCTCCTGCTTCACACAGTGGCAACTGCACGCCTTTCTGAGCGTCTGGATTCAGAAGACGGCTCCTCTACGGCTTGCTAGAAGCATCTGGATTAAGAAGATGTATCACCGGCATCGTGCGACGAGCAGAGGAGATGTGACAGATGTCGCGCTATGGGCGTCCGCTTACCGTCGTCGTGACATGAGCGTGGAGGGCAACTTTATGAGGTAGAGAAGTAAGAGGGACCACGACGGGAGGGGGGGGGGGGAAAACTCGAAGGAAGGCCGGGGTCAGATCCATCAGCGACTTACATAACTTTAACAGAGAATTCACAGCAGAAAACTCAGATACATAACGCGGCTTATCGCTCACCATATCGCTTAATAAGGCGCACTATCAGGGGTTTCGACTGTAATTTTCATGGTTAAATTGCTGTAAGTCGTTAATGAATCCGGCCCTAGGACGGAGAACCAACAAGAAAAAGGCTGTAAGAGAAATTAGAGAGAATTATTAGAGAGAACAAGAAATATAATTGGAGAGAACAAGAAATATACCATCTGTGCAGCCCCTTCCTGCTTGACACATCGACAAATGCGGGTTTCTGAGCTTCTGAATTCAGTGAAAGTGTCCCCTACGTCATGCAAAAAAGTATATGCTTAGAAGGGCTCTATTCGTCACTAACATGGCACTGAATTCATGGGAACGGCTGCAGAGGAGCAACCTGAGGGAGGAGTACTGAGCAGCACAAACCAATGACGTTACTGGAAGGTCCGGTGAGAATTCCTAAGGCGAAAGTAGTGAACGGGTTCACGCCGATAATGTACGCAGCAAAGCCTAGATGTTAGCGAATTTTATGTTTTACAAATATTGCTTTTCGCAGGTCAGTGCAAGGCCGCGCGAAGCGCGCAAGTGCGAGGCATGCCGTTAGGCGTGACGGAGCACTCGTAAACTAATACCTTCATTGCTGTTGAGCGACGTTTGGTAGAAAACATAGAATCGATGTGCAAGAAGGGTTTGAAACCGAGAAAGCCTTCCGTTACTTAACACATGGTAACAACGAGTGCTCGACTTGGATGTAAGGATTACTACTACTACTGCCTGGGAAAATGGGATACAAGCAAGGTTCCTAATGGTTAAAAAAGTTTAAAACGCAAGTATACATATGAACAAATATTTTGGTGTCTTCTAGGCGCAAATCTATAGTGCTGCGACAAATTCGCCAACTGATGCAATAATCTGCGGCGTCTCAAATTAGAAGAAAAATCTTCAGATTTGCAACGTTCTCGCTTGCTCCTCATATTTGCTTCGGCTGTTTAAGGAGAAATTAGATTCATGGTGTAAGTTCAAAAAAACTCCACAAGGTTGTTCTAAATAACGACGCAAGCTGCTGAAGTTGGTGTAGGATTACAAGTTACTGTTCAAACAGCTCAGTTTGCTGGAGAAATTTCTGCCACTTCTATTACATACATACTTCACATAAAAGAGGCAAACCGCGGTAAGCGATCAAAATACGATTTGGTTTTTCGGTTGTTCCTCCCTATGTTAATGCTAAACAAGTAGAGAAATTGGTTGTATACAATCTGTAGACCTGACAACAGGCAGTGTGTCTCATCCAGTCCATTGTTTATCAGTGCTACCTCGAAAAGTGCTTGGAACATGATTTGCAGATAAGGGGCTCAAGCGAGTGATAAGGTTTATCGATACGATTTTAGGTCTCCAAGAACAGGCTATGAGAGTTTGATTTTGGCGCAGTCAATAAGCTAAGGTCAACCTACATAAAACCTTGTCGTGTAGACACAAATTACAGTAAAACTAATAAAAGATAAATTTCAGTCCAACTTAAACCGATGATTGATCGCACATATATCTCAAATTAAATCCAAATCGCACATCATAGCAATGCTCATTCTATGCTCTTTTATTACTATAATTTGTTTTATAGATTCTTAATAGCTTAAATTTTTTCCTTTAGATCCTTTCTCTCCCTGAATTTTTTAAAGATTTTTTTCTGCATATGGTGCCTGAACGAATCTTTTTTTGCAGCAGGCCAACTAAAATCACAACTAGTGCCACGCTGTTCCTTCAGTAGGACGCCTCTATGTGGGATGAATAACTTTCATAAACAATAAAGAACGAGGTGCGTGGCCGGTCAATTCCTCTTTGGTGTGCGCCACACATTCTACATACTTCCGTGGAATATCGTGGAAGCAATTTGAATGCGTATTTAAACTCTACAAGTGGTTATGGTGACCAGCCGATGAGCAGTTCTGTGTTTTCCCTTCCAACCAACTCTGCAACCAAGTCTTGCTATGAGATCGATAGATTTTCTAGAGAATGATACGACCCCTATGCTTACATTCCGTGACATCACGTCACCAGTGACATGCGTTCAGTTGTACAGTGCGTTGCGGACGCAGATCTTCAAATTCCTTACGTAGTCACCTAGTGTTATCATCTTTGATGAGGAACAGTTAATAGAAGAAGAAGAAGTTAATGCATTTCACGGGAAACATAACAGCGTTGTCGAAGGATCTTCCGGCTGTCGCATTCAATAGAAATCTGAGTTCTTGGATCGAGTCGCACCTAGGTCAATCCAGCGCTTTATCCGTCGGGATAGACGATCTAAACGTCGTTAACCTCTCGATTTCTTCTGAAGTTTGATTGCTAATTTTTAATCCGAACAGCATCTTTTTTCCCGATCCGCAATAATAAATTAATGTATGTAAATAATTTCGAACAACTAAACTAATTGGGCGCGTGTGGCGCAGTCGGAGGAGGCGCGACTGTCGCGTGCACCCGATACCAGGTTCCTGGTTCGGATTTCCCGCCCAGGCCAACCAAGCCTTCCATCCCTCCGGGGTCGGTGAATTGGTACCAGACTTGTCTGGGAAGGATAAAGCGCTGACTTGTTCATCGGCTGGCCACCGCAAGTCATTGTATGGCCAAATACGCATTCATGTCGCCTCCACGACATCCCGTAGAAGTAGAATGCGCTGGCGCATCCCAGAAGGGATTGAGTAACGCCGTCCTTTATCCTTTATCCTTTATGTAAATAATTACAGATAAAAACTACTTTCAAAATGAGACGGTATATACCATTTTCATGTCGACTTGGACACCTTTTAAACCAAATTCGACAATTTCCAAATCAAATTGATCAGTTCTCAACAAAAAAAAAACTGGACATTTTTCACGTTAAATTGGACACTCTTCTATGTTATTTTAAGACTTTCAAAATCGAAGCGCACTCTTCCAAATTAAAACAAGTTCTTTTTACATTAAACTAGAAGCTCTCCAAAAATGTTCGGATAATTTTTTGCTCAAGGAAAACTTTAGTATAATTTCTTTGGAGTTTTAATTTACTTCCTAATAAAAGAACACGTAGCTTGTAATTTTATAAAAAAATTATTTTTCAAGGAAAAACAATGATTTAAAACTTGTTTTGAAGAGCAGGAAGGCGGCCATTTTATGTTGTCAAAATAGAGTTTGCGCCACGCCTCCGTCCGAAACTTCGCGATCTCTATTCGGTTGATAGCAAAAATTCTGTTTGCATGCAGTTTCACACATGCAAGCGGTGCATAATAAACAATTGTAAAAAAACACACATATCCTAACTTTCGCACTGCATGTAAGCATTATTTACACTAACAATCAAATAAACATTGCGACTTGCTTTTCAAGGGCATGGCGCAATCCAGACTTTTAATCCACTACATAATTGTTTGCTGCCTTGTTGCGCTTCAAAAAATTAACTTTTTATTTTTTCAAAAATTAAATTTTTATATAATTATTACACTTGTTGGGGTAGCTGAAGTAAAAAAAATCTGAAGGAAGTTCTAACAAATTTTTCTTGAACAAAAAATTATTCTATCTTAGTGAGTCTGTAATTTAACCTGCCTAAGGTCACTTTGATTTAGAAGAGTTCGCTTTGATTTTAAAAGCCCTAGGCTTAGAAGAGCATCCAATTTGAAGTGAAAAGCGTCCAATTTGATTTGAAAATTGACCAACTCGACGTGAAAATGGTACATAAGGCAGAAACTAGAAAATTTCCTTTAAAATGTAAGCAATAAAATATGTGCGTTAATGATGGGTGGTGTATTTATTTAGATTTATATTCCTGGGATGCGCCATTCACTCCACTTTACTGTCGTGTTTCACAGGTACATACAATCCGTTAGCGTTGAATCCTGTCCAAATAATAGCGGACACAGACTACAAATAAGTTAGCCCTCTATTTATACCCTTTCCAGGTAGTGGTTGAAAAATCAAGGACAGCAGGAGTCCCAGTTAGCCTTGCTTAGAAAATGGTTCCTAACCACCCATAAAAGTATGTTAACACATGAGCCACATTACCTTTCTCTACATGTGTACTTGTCACAAGAGTGCTTTCAAAAGCCCTTCGGGCTTAAGCTCATAGGATTGCTCCATACCTTGGCAGAAAAAGTATTGAATTTCTTGACAAAACTACTGATATAGAATGGTTTTCACCTTAAAAAATGGCTAACCCAGCTATTGGCTGACAATGAAGAGTGTGGGTTCAAAGATCCTCAGAAAAGAATTACATCGCTGCACCACTACAAAAGGGTCATTACTGCATGCAGTCAAACGTGCAAGGAATGGAAGAACTACCATATGTAAAAAGCCTAATCCAACCGTCTCTCTGTCTGACTTTCTGTCTCTCTGTCAGCCTGCCTGCCTGACCGGTGCCTGGTCTGTCTGTCTATCTGTTCACGAATGGCTCCTCACGAATGGATCCGGTCTCTACATCTCGAGCGGCATTACTGATGGCTGCTCAGGGCCAGCCATTCGGAATGGGATAAGCGAATAAGGCAGATGAAGGTCTAATAAACGGACCATGAGCGAACGATATGATGCCCTTCGTGTCCTTGAAACGGCTGGTTTCACAACAACTAAGCAGTACCGATCAGCAGATTGGTATAAATTGATTTTATTAAATTTAGACCGTAGTTAAATATTTTATAGTGAGAATGCGTTCGGCGGTGGGCATATGTACTCTACAATGCATAAGCAATATCGGTTACTATCACTTAGTGGGGCGAGATCCTAGCCAGTTATCGTAATAGGGGCGGTTAGTTTGGCTGACTGCTGGTAAGTGATATAGGGAAAGAGGACGGATATAAAAAAATATGAATCGAACCTATTAGGGGGGGGGGGCAAAAATAATGAGACAAATTGAAATTTTTTATCTCTTTATAACTCAATTACAAGTCAACGATGCTGAGGAATGTGTATGCCATTAAAGTCAGTGACTTGCTGCCATCGCTCGGCCAACTTCCTGATCCCATCCTTCAAGAACTGCTTGGGCCTGGTGTTGATCAACTGCTCGACATGGTTGTCAAGGACTGTTTGGGTTCTTGTGTCCCTTCCGACCAGGAAGTCCCGTAGGCTCAAGAAGTGGTGGTAGTCGCATGGAGAGATGTCTGGCGAATACGGTGGGTGAAGCATGTGAACGTAGCCCAGCCAGGCAAGCTTATCTGTGGTCACTTGTTCCCGATGGGGTGCGGCGTTGTCGAAGAGGAGGATCTTCTTGACGCGCTGAATGAAGATTTCTTGACGCGATGAATAAGTTCGAGTAGCAGGTCCATCTCTTCTATTTCGTTTAACATGGCCTTAGAGTCCATCGTCGTGTTTTTGGTAAACAGCTTCCGGTACACCCGTCCATGGGCGCAGACCCAAAAGCTGTGAAGGTGCTTCTCGCTGTGAACATCTCGCCGAACGAAGGTCGGTAACGGGTAAACAGGCCTCACCCAGACTGGCTGCTTGGCAGGGTTAAGGTAGTAGACGTACTTCTCATCTTGCGTGACTATTGAGTCCAGGCTGCTCGGGGTTGGGAATCGGGAGAGATTTGCGCGACACAGGCCGACTGGTCAGACTGGGGTTTCGGCATGAGACAGACTGCGGTTTTGGCTTGCTTCTGGAAAGGGCGGAAGTGATAACTTCTCAGGTGGCCTTCAGTAGGTAGCATACAAACATACAAATACGATATGCACAAAACCAGACTGCAGCCACGATATATATGGACACGGCATGGAGAGTCTCATTACTTTAGCCCCCCCCCCCCCCCCTAATAGAACTTTGACTCGGGGAGTGGTGCGAGAGTTGGCGCCTGAGTCAGCTACTCCACTCGTGCCCGTGAAGGTCAATTGGAAACTCCAAGAGTTACGTGGTTTGCTGCTCCCATATAGCGTTCGAAGACATGAAGCAGCAGTGTCAACAATTCAGTAACGTTTATTATCTAATAGTTAAGGCAGTCAAGTTAGTATTCTAGTAGAGCAACATCTTCGATGTGATCTAACGAGTACGTAGCGAACAAACAGCACATTAGAGTGAAGCCTCAGCTACTTTACAAGCCTCTATGAGAGCCATAACAAAACGATGACAGTCCACGTAGTTGTTGTATAGATGTACTGGAGTCACTCGAATCACGTCCGGATACCGTTTATCGACCTGAACAATTCCAGATGACATTAGTTACCAAACAGCGGCAAGGCAAAACAGATCTCTTGTACTACAGGGCCATTTCCAACGAAACATTTTGCATAAAGCGAACTCGAAGAGGAAAAATTTTGCAAGCACCAAAATAATCGCTAAGAAATTCATGAAGTTCTGATGCCGGTGAGTTGAACACAAGACCTCGGATCCTGCTAAGATGCGAACCCATATTCCTTACATTAGGATGTCATTACAGTATCCCATATGGGCTAATTCACACAAGTGTGCTATACGACATCCGAGTCCATTAGGAAAATGAGGTCCTGAATATAGGACCCGCCAGCGCCCAAGAAATACAAGAATGAGACCCCGTGAAACTCCCTTTGCTCCATGCGGTGATGAAATCGATGGAACCCTATCCAGGAAACCAGCCAGTGTAGGCTCGAACCCTGTTCAATGCGAAACCCTGATCTGCAGAGCAAATGCGTTGTACCAGATACTATCACGACGACCATTCATTAGTAATACTCAATCAAGTAAAGGGAGCTTGTACCGTCGGCCTGCATAGTAAATTGTTCTAGAAAAAACGGTGTCTTCGTGTCCTTCGAGCATGGAGAACTCGAGGACGCAACTGTGGCTAGGCCTGCGACAGGTTCCATTGGGGCAGTCTGGCATGCAACAGCTACTTTGTAACGAAAACGCTGCTGGCTCTCCGTTGGAACTCGATGCTCAACCTTCCGATAGGCGATACAGATGAATAAATTGGCGCCGACCATAGTGATGATAGGCTTAGGAAGCACAGCCACAGCCCCAAACAAGCAAACAGGCTGATTTTGTATTAGGTTGTCCGGAAAGTCCTCAGCGTGTTGAGTGCTCCATTTTGAGCTACCATAACTTTCTCAATTCTGATCGCATTTAACCGAAATAAGAACCGTTCGAATCAGCACACTTTTGCCAATGGGATAGCTGTCGACGTTTTCCATCAGCAAAAATTAGGTGGTCGAAGTTCGATAAAATCCACGGAAGCAGTTTTGGCTTGGTCCTGATTGGTGAAAGTTTTATCAGCGAGAAAGTTCTAAAAGTGATGAAAACGTGGTAGTCGGTTGGTGAGAGGTCTGAATAATATGGCGGGTGAGGCAGAACTTCAACACTTAATTCGTTCAATTTTCGAATAGTGATTTGGGAAACGTGTGGGCGGGCCTTATCGTGCAAAACAATCGGGCCTCTTCTGTTGACCAATGCTGGCTGAGATTGACGCATTTCGTCGACTTCCTTAAAGAAGGACTCTGCTGTGATCGTTCGGCGTGGTGCCAAAAAGTTGTAATGGACCACACCAGCCGCCGACCACTACAGAGTGACCATTACCTTTTTTTGTTGATTTTCTTGACTTTCCATCACAAGTAATTATTCGATTCGAAAACGGGTCAGTTTTGTTGCGTAAAAGTAGAGAAGAACACATCTCAAAACGTGCCAATTTTTGCCGCTCACTCAACTCGCGGGACACTTTTCGAGCTTTTTCACCTTTCCAAGGCGTTTCAAAGCATCCGCAACAGCAGTTTAACTGACGCCTAGCTCTTCCGCGATCTCGCGAACTGTTTGAGATGGTTGAGTTTCCATCAATTCCCTCAATTCCCTCAACTCGTCGTTCAGGTTTGCTATAGTTCGCCCGCTACAGGGATCATCTTCGAGGCAGAAATCTCCGGTCCGAAATTTACTGAACAACTGGCGCACAGTGCTTTCTCCAACACTGTTAGGCCCTCCCCCTGATTGATTTGTCGAACTGTCTCGGCTGCGGATTACCCCATTTGAAATTAAAATAAAATTTCGTTCGGAATTGCTCCTTCGACACACTTCAAGAAGCCCTTCAAGAACAGAAATATAAAGCAACGTTGGAACATAAATTATTTAGCCAGAGCATTAATGCGCAATGCAAGTTGAATTTTTACTTAATATTAGACAGATATAATAGACAGATATAGATCTTAATATTAGAATGAAAAATAGTACCACGAAAAATTGAGAACTTTTCGGACAACTTGATAAAATTGAGGACATTTATGTTTTCTGAACAGCATAGAACAGCAAGAATACGAAAGCGAATAAATACTAAGCGCTTAAATTTTTTTGTGATCGCCTTCGCATCGCACTCCAATATTTCATTCATGCGTAGCCTGACTCTAATGCATCGATGTAAAATTGTGCTTTGTGAGAAAGACAAGCAAACTCACAGCAACTCCTCGTTTAACCAGTTCCGGATAGATTACGTCTATTGACACAGAGAAGCGAAGAGACAGCTGACATCCACGCTCGTGGAACTCTTCAGGTGTTATAACGGCGCAAGAGATCTTGGACGGTCTGAAACACGAAGTTCAGGCAGGATGCTCCTGAAATGCCCTGAGCTCCAGTTTAGACCTTACAATGATTGTTCACTCATGTGTTCTCTTCCATGGGCGCGTGTAGCGCAGTTGGAGAAAGCACCGGCACGCGCATGCACCCCAGATTAAAATCATGTTTCAGTGGATTCTGCGAGGGCCATCCAAGTTTTTCATTCCTCCGGGGTGGGTGAATGCTACCACACCTGTCTGGGAAAGATATAGCAGTGAGTTTTCAATCGACTGGCCACTGCGAGTCATTGTGTAGACTAAACACTCATTCAAATCCTTTATGATATCCGCTAGAAGTGGAATGCATGGCGCATCCCAAAGCGGAATTGATAATCGCCGTCCTTTGTCCTTCATCCTTACCTTCTTATTTTTATGGGTTCGTTTTGGAATATATGTAGAGTCTGTACCCATATTACTGCACCGCTGGGGGAATAGCTACTACAGCGGAAATAGTCGGAAAGCATATTGCTGTGGTGGGGAAGTGATTTCTTCTAGTATCTGAATTTTGTTATGCAGACCATGTAGCTTCCGCAATTTATGCAAACTAGGCGACAATCAAAATAAGGTTCAGTGATTCGGCAGAATGATTTAAACTAAGTTGATTCGCTCAATATTTTGCTCGCTCGTGAATCTGAACCGCCAGTAATAACGGCACGACTTTTGTCGCTGAACTTTTTAGGGCCTTCGTCTAACTAGCAGCCTGGCATAATATATGCTCACATTAATTGGTTATGTATTAGCAATGGCCGCCCTTTATTAGACGATCCAGGAAAATGCGCTATGAGGAAAAAAAAACGTATAGGATTTTTTAAGCTGGAGATAGGTAGCTCACCTTTGCTCGGACGTCTCGGCAAAGTAGTGCTTAACTAGAAACTCTAGGTAACCGGTGAGGTAGCAGGATCTGCTGCGTAGGTCCTCCAGTTTTACTGTCTTGAAAACCTGAAAAGTTCGAACAAATGAAGGGGAAGCACATAAATTTCAGGATGGTATTGCTCTGCGAACTTATTTAGACCAAAAATTATAGTAGAGCGAATTCCACCTATTGAATTATGTACTGTAACACCCTCTTCATAATATTTTGGCAACGAAACTTGTGGAGCAATTGTGTAGAAAGAAATCCCTTATAAGCACTTTTTATCAGAGCAATGCAGTAATAATTAGGGCCGGTAATAAATATAGAGAATTACGCTCTATTTCTTCTGTTGCAGTTTGCTTATCTCGAAGCTGATCAGGAAAAACTGTTTTCGTAGAAACGTTCCCTGGAGCCTAATGTTTCCATTCTCTTAGCTGTAAAATGAGGACATTCCGTCTGCTATCTCGTTCATATAAAAGGCTGTCTAGTATAAAAGAAGAGCGAGCCGTCACTTTGTATCTCTCTCTCTCTCTTATTTTGCTCTAATTGCTTGTGATCGTTGTCGTTATCATAAAAGATTCTACCCAAGTTCGAGGTCGTGAACGAAGGCGGTCAAGACCCGCGTGGCTACTGGTCGATAACGTCTGCAATAATTTTTTTTTCAATACTGCAGTCAGCCGGCTAGCGGTCGATCTGACTGCTGGCTGGATCTTAAAAACACAACTTGTCGACTCCTTCAGAGTCCGACCCTAACTAGCGGGAATCAAAAACATTCCACGATAATGATTGGATTGTTAAATTAGTGCGAAAATCTACACACAACCAAACATGTTCACACGATGCATTCCTCTATGAGTGACATCCATAACGCCATTCGTATTGATCGTTGTCGATCAATTTTAATGGCGTTTGAAGATGTGAATCACTGAGTAGTGAATCGATCGATATTCAATGCGATCGATATTTCTCAATTTTTGTGAAGGCCGTCCATTGGACATCAAATTCAGGTGATTACCATGCCAAACAGTCAGCTTTAGACGAAAATCAACTGAATGAGTTATAATGATTGGCTGGTCGATATTATTTTATTTATTTATTTATTTATTCACAGCGTGGTGGTAGCCACGCAGATAGCAAAGAAACAAAAAACAGTAACACAAACATTAATAACGCAAACTTGAGAACTATGTAGGCACCAACAAATGAGAACGGAAACACTTATAGCAGCGCAACGTTGGACAACATTAAAGCGATCGAATGCTCAGATATTCCTAAGAGATTCTCGTTTTGTGCTAGAAATAAGTTGAATTCCCACAAGCTTCAATAGGTCAAGAATGTTGATCTGACTGTGTTCCTTGCTACCGGCACATATAGTCGAAGTTTACCTCTCCTTGTTCTAGACAAATAGCCTCGGAAAAATATGCACGGGTTTATGTGCATCTTTTGGGTGTCTTTAAAAGCATCTTGAGATCGGATGATTTTCATCTACATTCAAGAGACTTTAATCCCAACATCCTGTTTCTTTCTCGGTCATTTGGGATTAGCGAGTAGTCTATGCCAAAGCATCTCATTACTGCTTTGCGAGTGAAATTATTCTGAATTCTTTCGAGCATGTCAGTCTCCTTCATCTTGAAAGAGTTGAACACAGTTGTTCCGAATTCAGCTATCGGTCGCACATATGTTTTATAAGTCCGCAGAAGCAGATCAGGATTATTGCTCTTCAAAACTTTGAAAAGGTTGCATGTGCAAAAAATTGCCATTTTTACCAAAGATTTGTAATGAGCGTCAAAATTTAGATTTTTGCGTATTAAAAATCCAAGATCACGAACCTCGTCAACTATTCTAGTTGGAGCATTCTGTAGTTTGTAATTAGGGAGAGAGACCACATTTCGGCCACGAATTAGTAAGCAGCAGGATTTCTCTGGTGCCAGTGGTAGTTTCCACTCATCCGCCCAATTGGAAATGTAGTCAATAGCTGTTTGAACGCAGATCTCGGTCTTTTTTTGATTATTTTGTAAATCTTCAAATCATCTGCATACATCTTGCATGTGACTCCAAACCTGGAAACTGCGTCTGGAAGTTCATATGTATAAATAAGGAAGAGAAGAGGAGAGAGCACTCGCCTTGTGGAACTCCAGTACCGCATTGAAAACGGAGGAAAATGCTCCCTCAACTTTGACCTGATGTGTCCTTCCAGTAAGTAAGCTGCGCGTCCAATTAATTACCATAATGTGAATTCCGACCATGCTCACTTTAAACAACAATTGTGGTGTCGGCACTTTACCGAAAGCTTTGGAAAAGTCAAAATGTACTACACTAACTCGGCTCTTAATTTCCATTCCTTCAGTCCAGTCATTGAGAGACGTAAGCATTGAAGCTGCAACAGATCTTCCTGGTAAAAATCCATACTGGTTATCTGAGATTATCTTATTGACTTCAAGATGTCTTAGAATATGTTTTTTTAAACGATTTTTTCGAACGTTCGGGCTAGAACTGATGTGATGCTTATTGGACGATAGTTACGCGGGTCGTTTGAAGGAGGTTTCTCGGAAATAGGAGTAACGAACACATGCTTCCATCTTCTGGGCACCTTAGCTGTGATAAAACTAAAATTGAAAATATGCTCTAATGGATAGGCTATGTGATCCAGAATCCTTTTGAGAAAACTCAGCGGAATGAAGTCTGGGGAGGGAAAGCTAGATCTTGGCCACTTCAAAAGAATTTCATAAATGCTTTCCTTACGAAACCACAAAGAAGACTCCATTTGAGAAGACAATGAGCGGGAACTGAATTTGAACTCACATCCGCTTGAGCCTGGCTTTGAGGCGGTTGCGAGTACGAATTCATGAACGTTCCAAATTGTCTTAGGAACTATGAAGCAAGTAAATTGGCTTTATCCTGAGGCGACGAGTGACAGAAACCGCGTTCGTCAAATCAAAGCGGGGATGGTAGAATTGTTTCTAATACGCGCATTAACGTATCGATAAAATTTGTTTCGATCCGTAGATCCGAGAAGTTTGTTCACTAAGTAAACGTGATATCTAAAGGTAGCCCTTTCCAATTTTCTGCTATACAGCATACATACTTCAGTCAGTTAGATCGTTGGTTGTGGACGCCTTATTCCATAAGCAGATGCGATACTGGTTCATCCTCTTAAACTAGAAGTCTTAGTTCATTCTTGTTCTTTCTGACAAAAGGAAAAAAATACCTCTATAACGTGATGGAGAATGGCAAAAAATGTCTCATATTTGTCATCAACTGACTGCAGATTATATAGGTTATATATCCAGTCAACGTTAGAGAGGTATTCCGTAATTTCGCTATAATTCGCACCCATAAAGTCTCTTTTACACACGAACGCTGGGCGATCTGCCTCTTAAGATAGATTTTGAAAGATACTGTAGCGTGATCGCTATTCCCTATAGGTGGATCAACGCAGACTTCGCCTACAAGATTTTGACAGTTGCATAAAACTAGATCAAGTACAGTTTGATTTCTAGTAGGAGTGAATACTAACTGTTTAAAGTCATGCGATTAGAACAAATCGCGAGAAACATTTGATGTTCGACATGAGGTGTTCAATAGATTGGGAACATTGAAATCACCAAGAATAATACTTGGCTCAGAACACGAGGAAAAGTCGCTAATTACTTTTGCCAGTTGAACAGAACCAGCTGAGTCGCAACCGGGTGCTCGGTACACTCCAATTACTCGGAACAAATTGGAGCGAAACCCTACATCACATACTAAAATTTCATACCTATCACTAACAGATTCATGGAAAACCAAATCACATGTTAAGTATTTTTTACGAGCAGTAGTATCCCTCCGCCTCTCTTGGAGTTTCGGTCACACCGCACTGGCATATATTGACTAAAGGCCATTCCTAGGAGAGGATTTACTTGGTTTTGTGAGATTAGCCATGTTTCGGTTAGGGGGACCACGTCGAAGTTGCTTTCACAAAGGTTGAGAACCAAAAAGTTGCAATTTTTTACTAGGGACTTATGTTTGAGAGTAAGCATCTCAGTTCACATCTGGATTTCCTCCGACGCCTCAGTAGTTTTCCGATGCGCTACTGGGATGTGAAGATCCAGGTCCAAGCTGATGCTTTGCTTAGAGGGTGCAATCTGCTGCATGTGAGGAGATTGTGTAGCTCCTTCGCTGCTATCGGATGGCTCCTCGTTTGCTAAGGAGTTCGCTTCGCCTGCGCGCTCTCTCCTCCCAGGTAAGTGACGGGCGGAGGTAAATGCCCTTTTGGACGGGAAAGAAGCGAAGTCACGGCGCACACCTCACAGCGTCAGCTTGGAACCTACCGGCCGGGAGGACAACTTTTACTAGTCTTGGCCTATTTTGTTGCGGTCTTCCCATGCGGTAAACAGCAATGGGTTTACATTCAACTTCTAGAAAGTCTAATATCTTAAACACACAATCGCATTTCGAGCAAGAGAACTAGAGGCCGATGATTCAACAACATTGGATAATACTATAGACCTTCTATGTTCGCTGTCATCATGATTGGTGACAGGCTCAACAGCGTCAAGAGACGGTTTTAGCGATGATTGTGCCTTTAACAATTCTCCTTTTAAGAACAAATTTTCCTCCCTTAAACTCTCGATCTCCAAGTTGGCAACCATGGGAAAGCGCGCCGCACAGCGTGGGAGATGAGGGTGGAATGTTTGCTTGCTGTGAAGTACGACCAGTGGCCATCGAATTCTTGTGATTTTAATAACAAATAGTCAACCTTGGACAAAAATCGAAGAAACTGATCATTAATGACCGTCCGATCGATGTTGCTTATTCGCTGTGAAGTGCGTCCATCGAACATTTCGCCCTTTTTTATATTCTAGAACACCAGTAACAACGAGTTAATTGGACCTGTAATCAATCTCCTAGGCTCCCTCAAAGCCGCTTTTTGGTTCTCCGCTTTCAAAGTAAAAAGCGCTACCGAAGTATATTCCGGAAAAAAAATTGGCGTCACTTCATTTTTTGGCCAGTAGGGATATATGTACCTCTAATATTCCCATAACAGGGACCACAAGGTGAATCGGTGGATTGCTGATTCTGTAGCCGGCAGCGCCTTCGTCGAGATCGAGTACTAAATGAAGTTAGGTAAGACGAAATTTCAGAAACTTCAAATAAAATATTACCGTTGTCCATATTGAAGCGTGTCTCCATTCGATGGCTCCACCATCCCAACATTCTATCACGCTTGTCGTTCTTGAACCTAAATTACTTTCTCACTATAAGTGAAAACTCAAACCAGACACAATAGTGATAGAAGTGAGCGTTAAGGTGAAGTACACAAAACTTATTTGTAATAAAAACGAAAAAATCACCTTTCATAAGCAGAAATGCGCCACGCTTTCTACATTCTTCTTATTTCTTCACCTTAGCAATGATACATATTAGATAACGTATTAATCGATAGTATAACACTCGAATCTAGCAAATATCAGTGTTCTCTTCATCTTGGAGGAATTCATATTTTCATCTTTGAAGGAAACTATGACAACATATCGTATCTTAGAGGAACATGAACACCTTTTGGCATGAGAACCAAGCTCACGGTAAACGACATTCGAAGAGTCGCTACTTCAGCTCTTCATTTTTCTAAATTAACGACGGTCTATCACTTAAATTTTGACTTATACAGCGCTATGAATTTCAGAAGAGTAATTTTCACAGGCGTTGGTAGCGCATTAGGAGGCGCCTCGGGCACGCTGTTTCGGTTCAAGGTTAGCGAGCCCACCTAGGACAACCAGTTCTCCATTTCCACTTAGATGGAAAAATAGTGCCGGACTCGGCCGAAGTTGAACTAATACTGACTTGTTCCTCCGTACTACACCGCAAGTCATTATAGAACGTATTTAGGCAATTTCCACGATATTACGTTTAGAATGCGTGCTGCATCCCACTAGGTAGTTATCAGGGGCGTCCTTCATTTTCACCCTTTAATTGCATATACAGAGACAAAGATAACTTAGCTCTATGGAGAATGAGAGTAGAAGAGCTCTTCTAAGCGGTGACCACATACGTTTCATAGTTCATATTCTGCCTAGGCGACTATCAGAAGTAAGGGAGTAGTTGGTTGAACCAAATGAGAGTGTGCAATGCGAGAATGGTTAATGAACTTCAGCAGACTCAACTTTTTTGCACCCTTTTCGCAAACCAACTGCGATTCAAGGGGTGTTGTAACCAAGGAGCCAGATGATAGAATAAGTTCGAAAGCCTCCTACCTCTCATGGACGAAAAGACCTGCTAAACCACCAGCTCCTGTGCAGCCGTACTTGTATGAGCACCAGCAGGCGAAGTCCACATCCCAGAAGTGCAGTTGAAGCGGAACGTTTGCAAACGCATGTGCCATGTCCCATCCAACCAAGCAGCCCTAAATTCGATATAATTTTGCGATTACTTCATAGACTTTCTAGAAAATGTAGAGGTGACTCCTATATACCTTATCTTTTCCAGCTCTAGTAATCGTTTGAATGTCAAACAGTTGTCCAGTATAGTACTGAATACCAGGCAGGAAAATAACGGCGATTTCTTCTCCGTGCTCCTCGATGAACGAAAGAATATCCTCCTTCCGTAAAATCACTTCGCCTTCACGCGGAGTTAGACACACCTGCAAGTTCTTATGGTTAATTGTAGTCAAATTTTTTTGAAAACAAAGTATTGGCTCAGTAAAATCGGCATTTATCTGTGTATATTCTAGCTGTGCTCTCGAAACTTTTTCGAATATTTGAATGGCTTCAAATTTCTAAAAATTTCGAATATTCAAATTCGAATATAGTCGAAAAAGCGGTTTTGCTGAATATTCGAATTCGAAAAAATTTAATACTCAGGTTCGAATGATATTCATTCGAATACCTATTCAAAAATTCATTCGAGCACAACTGTAGTGTACATTTACCGGTGCGGCGTGAGCAGCAGATTCAGAGGAGGGCTGGTTCCTGCGTGCGCTCCGACCTAAAGTTTTTGGTTAGGATTTCCCACCCGAGCCAAAGCATCCCGCCCTCTCGGCTCGGTGAGTTGGTACCAGACCTTTTTTCCTTCTCTGGGAAGGAAAAACACTGCTCGTCGGCTGGCCACCGCATTCGAATTGGCTCGACGATATCCCGTAGGAGTAAAATGCGTGGCGCATACCGCAAAGAAGTTGACTTGCGACTTCTTTATATTTGGTTATAATAAATTTCGCTTTCAACAGCCGTTGTCATAGATTCCAAGTTGTTTTGCTGTGAAGATTAGTTTTTTCCTTTTTCCGTCACTATCGCTTTGGTTTACGATGTGTCCATGTTGACTAAATGTTTCTCATTCTGCACAAGATATATTTTAATTAATAAATAAATATTTACTGATACTACATAGTTGTGCTTGGTACAAATATAATGGCAATGATAGGGTGAAACACAATGTGAACTAGAAAAATAGGATGTACGACTACCTAGGCATACTGCTGGTGAACCATTGATGTACACAAAGCGTAAAAGTTGAAATACGGTACTACCCAATCCCTTCGTAGGCTACGCTGTGTACTCTACTTCTACAAGATATCATGTATGCAGTTTCAATGCTTACATATGTGCCATATCCCAGCCATGCAGTTCCCAATTCATTAACGTCAAAGAGATGGTAGGCTTGGTTGACCTTCGCGGGAAAATGGTGAAGGATGGCGTTAGTCATTTCATTTTAGTATGCGCCACACATTTTACTCATACGATAAAGGTCATGAAGGCCATTTGAATGCATATTTGGCCTATACAATGACCTATGGTGGCCAGCCGATCTTCATCGCGAAGGAGGCAATTGAGTAGCCTGAATGAGCACAGACACTGAGCTCGATCGTATTTTTTGGAGAAAAATTTTGTAGCCAGAGCCCTATCGGCAACAACCTGTTGAACAGGGACGCCCCAAACCACGAAAATGGAACAACTTGGTTGCAACCGACTAGTTCTCTGCTTTAACACGTTGACGACGAGAGCGATTTTCGCGTGTCTGTCCCGTGGGACGAAGCGCACCACGCAAGTATGAGACGAGACCCTGTGACCCAAACTTCTTCTAAAGGACAATTTGGGAAGATGAACACGATGGTGGTGTCTGTTTGGACTGTTGCGCAAATTTGTCTCCCAAATCGATAACTAGGTTGGTCTTGTCAGACTCACCATTGTACTGAACCTCGTCTGAGGGGTTATTGGAGGTGCTGATCACGAATACCACACTCTTTCCAAATATCAGCCAACTATGATTGGTAGCGGTAAGTAAGCTACGCAGGCTACGTGAACTACGTGATGCTGTTGAGAAACGATATGATTGGGACAGGGTCACCGATCTAGCCAGAACTTCGTCTGTGAGATTATTTTTGGTGCGCTAAAGAAAGTAAATTGTCACAGTTGCGAAATCCAGTGGAATTCTGAAAAAAAAACGTGAGATTTGTGACCAGATTCACAAATAACCTTCCACACGGGCTTTGTGCAAAACCGAAGGTTCCGACACGAAAACTGCAGTTATCGATTTGGTAGAAAACCGACCGATCAATCGATACAACGGACATCGGCATCATATTCACCATTCCAAATAACCCTTCCAGACCAAATTTGGATGGACCTGATGTCGTCCTTCTCAACCAAATAGACCGCCACGCACCATTGAGCGGCATTGCCGTCAACGTGTTAAGCCTCCTGACCTTCATTAAAGTAGGAAAAAAACTATTCTCGCTTATTGTATAGGATAGGATAGTGCGATTGAAAAGGATGGGACCCCCAAATTGTTGCCGCAAGGCTTTGCTTGACATTGGCTTTTTCCCAATCCGAGGGGTCCTCGATATGCCGACAGACAAACGGACTCGGAAACAGACGGGCGGGCAGGGTGGCTGGCAGGCAGGTATGACGGACAGACAAACAGAGAGACAGAGAGAAAAGTAGACAGAGAGTTAGAAAGGCAGAGACGGCTTCCTCTCATTATATGGGATAACTTTGTATAAAAATTCTTTATCAGTTTGAGAAGGTAGTCAATACTGGCAAAATTCCAATGAAAATTGTGATGTTCCAGCTCTTCGTGAATTAGTTACCTGATTGTCGCATTAGGCAATCATCGAATCAAGTTGCTTATACGAGTTATAAATCAAGTTTCAATGGTGATATAGAAAGGTATTCCCCGAATTGCAGACATGAATGGTTCCTTGAAATTAGAACTTAAACCTTGAGCAAAGTTACATTGGAATTCCAGGAGTTTCACGGTATCCAAGCAGTATGTAGGTAAAGAATGTGCTCCTTAATTTAAGCCAAATTTAAGACAAGCGGTCGGTTTGCTGTAGCAGTATTAAAATGGAAAAAAGTGCCAAACCTAGACAAAAAGCACTTACCATGCTCTCTTCTACGGTCCGACCATGCAGCCTAATTTGTGACTCAATTGCGTAGTGATCAGATGGAAAAGCTTTTGCCTCCAGCAGAATCTTGTGGCGAGCGTCAGTTGGCTTGTAGAACGCAGCCTAAACGATATTGTTCAGTAGAGCGAAGCAGCATATAATTATTGCACATTATGGGAAACGGCATGAGGAAATTTCTCCTAAAATGAAGGAGTCCTCGCCTTTCATTTATCATTCTCTCTTGTGAAGTTTAATCTGTTGCTCTCTAAAAAGGAGATGTGTCGTGATGGAATGTGGACGCCTTCCTTCTTTCTTTTAGAGCAAAACAGTAAATCGTGCCTTATATGAAAAGGCCAAAATTGGCACTTGCTTTCAACTTGAAGTTTGACTGATGGATGCGAAGGATCTATCCTAGTCGGAGTGGAGGGGGGAGGGGGGCATGTGATGTTTTGTCTCTCCATCCCCTTGAATTCGATCCAGGACCTCAGCGATTTCCAAATGATACGATGACACTCATGCGGACACCGAGAATGTGGTGTCGTATCGTGGGCTGGTGGACGCAACTGTGCATTTAGCGCTGCTCCCTCCCGACTAGGATAGGTCCAGATGCTAAACGAATTTGATTCTAGAAGATTTTTTAAAGGTGACATTACTCGTGGAAAAGGAAGAGCTACTTGTGCTTACCAGCAGTACATGAATGTTGACAGTGAGTCCATTGCAGAGCGCCACTTCTTCCGGCTTCGCTCCAACCAGACTTGCAACGCCCTCCAGTGCATGCTCATCACAGTGAGCCCATGGAAGCTCACCTCTTGTGTGACCGAATACTCCCCTGAAATATAACACCTCGTGTTCAAAGGAGCTGTAACAGAAAAATATCGAACACAACCAGATCTCATAAATCTATAAAAAAATCCTTGTTCATATCTTTTGTTCTCGAAGTGTTTTTTGTGATACGTACTGCCACGAAAGTGTTATAAAAATTACACAAATGTTAGAGCGCTTGAGAATCATGAAAGGTTGGTTTTTATAACAATTCTAATCTAACTCGTGTAGCGCAGACGGAGGAGGTGCCAACTGTCACATTTACCCGATAAAAGGTTTCTGGTTCGGATTTCCCGCTAGAGCCAAACAAGCCTTCCATCCCTCCGGGGTCGGTAAATTGGTGCCATGCTTGTCCGAGAAGGAAACAGCGCTGACGTGTTCGTCGGCTGGCCACCGCAAGTCGTGGGGTGGTTAAACGCATTCAAATTGCCTCCACGACAGCCCGAAGAAGTAGAATGCGTATGCGCAAAAGGAATTCACTAAAGCCGTCCTTAATCCTTATCTCGTCTACGTTTCTTCCAGACCTATGAAACCCTGCCAATAGAAATTGAAATGGGAATGGAATTGGAATTCGAAGTGGAATTCGATTTTATTCAGTTTCAGAGCGCAGGAGTGGAGCACTGAAATGGATAATTGATAGAGAAATTCTGCACTTCTCGTGGACGCTATGCCAATCTGGCACATGGCGTGTATGAACTCTTACGGTGGTAGGACAAATTCAACCGAATTGGTGAAGCGACAGCTACTATGGTTGTAAGATAAGGTTTGCAGTTGCCACTTTTGAGATTTGCGGTTGTGCTTTCCGCCATGGACTCAAGGAATAGTTTCGAAAAACAGAAAACATGTCAAGGAAGCACTCCTTGAAACTTACATTTTTGCCCATTTATCCAGCTGCTCCTTCATAATCCTTTCAGTGGCCTTGGGCATTAATCCAAGAGAGTTGCCACACATGTAGATGGCGTCCGATTCAGGATCACAAAGCGAGAGGTCGGCTGGAATGAAAAGAAGATGCGTCAACGAATGCCGTGTATTTGTCATTGCTCGATACGGCACACATTTAGGTAGATGCTCTCTTATTCAAGACCAGATTTTCTTATGTTATTATGTCAGCCCTGATATTGTTTCAGTTGGTTAAATGTGACATCATAATCGATAGAAACCTCCACTTTACTGCAGTATTAAAATTCCGAAAGTCAAGTGCTAAAACAGATTTATAAATTTTTCATCAGGTTTGGAAATTTGATTACGTTTTATAGGTATAATAATTAACACAGTATATGTACCTTAAGTGAAATTTATGTTTGAATAGTTGCGTGGTGCAGCATTATAAGCCGTATCGATCGGCTGCCCGATCTTACCGATATTAGAAGTCATTATTCTGCTACAGTGTTAGACGATAAAAGTATAAAAGGTACAAAGCGGGCTGGTGCCCGCTGTACACCGACAATGTATCTTAAAACGTACAAGTTAGGTCAGCCACACCCCGGAGTTCCTCCTCTTGCCTAGTTCTGTGCTCTCCTCCGCTGACGCGGAGGAGAGCACAGAAACCGTGTTCATTTGAGTGTTCCACGATCATGGCCTCATAATGGAGCGGGCACCAGCCCGCTTAATACCGTTCAAAACACGACTTGAATCGGAAGACCCCATTTCTTCAGGAAGCTAAATTGTTTTCTAAATTCTAGCAGCACAATCTCCAGCAGCTGTGTCTTCGAACTATTTAAATCGCTGAATAGATTCTAAGTCTCCAAATTTTAGGATCCCTATGGCTATGCGACCTGAGCTTTCAAATTTTAATGTGCCACCGGCAGCAATAATTAAAAATACGAATGAAGCAAAAAGATACCGTCAGGAAGAGTGCCACACTTGGGATAATAGAACTCATCTCGAACACGGCCCAGTGCATCGCTGGTTGAGAGGAACTCGGCCAACGCGGGATCGGTCAGGTCCTCTATACCGCTTTTCTAAAACGATTTCGATGAAAAATTGCCTTTGAAAGGAAGACCTGTGACCGATATCAATATCACTTCACAGAAACCAAGCTTTTAATGAAATATATCGTTGAACCCCAACATCATTTACAATTTGAATCGGATTTGTACCACTTTCAGCTTGAACGTGGCGCCCTTAATTCAAAACGATCGACATCCATATCGAACTGAATACACCCTCACTCAAATCTGTATTTTAATAAAAATCCTAAAAAACCTTCCTGAACCTGAAACACAGGGTGCTGCGGATATTATTGCACTGTTTGATTAGTAATCAAATTCGGAACTATTATTATCGGAAGTGTCATCATATAAGGACTACTGAAGCGAACATTCAAACTGCCCCATTGCTGACTAGTTCATCATTCGAAGGCTTGTGAGTTACTTCTGCGTTTTGCCGTCCCGTCATTTTGTTGCTTTTTTGCTTATTGTTACTACCGCTCTTTTTGGAATTAATATTACACGAGTAAAGAAGAAAGAAAGAAGAATTACACCCAGGTATGCAATTGGCTTTTCTCTCCGAGCGGAAGCTGGTTTAGACGCTTGCCAGCTGAGGTTTTGAATTCTGAAAGCAGCCGTGTGTTAACTTAACGTTCGGAAAAACAACGTTTTGCAGGTGCTATGGATTACCGATTCTCGACGATGTTTCTAGCTGCTTGGGACTATGTAGCACTTAGCCACATTATGGGACTTGCTCTTCTGTGATCTTGAAGATGCCTTTGGTTTTCGTTGCTGAAGAGATGATTAGTTTTTTAGTTTTATGTATAACTTTTCTTCTATAGTACGGGCAGCGATTTTCTGCAGTTTCCTAGTCTTGATATGATTTTTGTCACTCATCCATGTGCGCCCCTAGGCTTCATCCCGAGGCAGTGTTTTTATTAACATGTTGACGACCGCGTGGCCTGATGTCAGGTCACACCCTTTCGGCCGCGTGGGACCGTGTGACATGATGTCAGGCCACAACCTTATAATTCATTTTACTAGTTGGATTCAGATCTTTCCGTGGAACTTTTTTGTGTTATGTGTGCTTCATCTTTAGACATTGTTGTAAAACGCGTGGTCCACAAAAACAAGTTTCGGTTGCTGATTTATTGAGCTTCTCGTCAAGCAATGGCTTCAACTAACAATTCGTCATTGAAAAATAATCGATAGCAATCGATCGGCCTATCGCTGTCGAACACATCGTCATAAAAGCCGGACTCCGTCACAAAACTCCACCGACTAAGGGCTTTAAAATCGCTCTTACAAGCTTCCTTATCCTCATCTTTTGCTTCGGGTTCTATTACTCCACTTTCTGAGCCATCATCGTCCTCATTTGGTAGTAAAAGAAGATCGTCCTCAGCATCAACATCGCCCTAGACCACCTCTTCATCCTCATCATCGTTTTCTACCAAGAGACGAATTTTGTGGTCGCGTAGGACCGTACGACATGATGTCATGCCACGCTGTCGGCGTCGCAAAAAATCGCTTGGTCCCACGCGTCAGACACGCGAAGAAGGCGCGGTCGTCAACGTGTTAATACATCCTCCATCCTTGGTAGCTAAAACGACTTTATAATTTTTTCGTGTGTCACAGACAGTTTACCCTGGTTACCGGTCTCCCATCGCACCCATGTGCCGAATTTCAGGCAACTACCACAATAGCGTCATATGTATGTAGCTGGTTGAACAAAACTTTGTTTGCAGGCAGTGGTATGTAGCTGTCTATTTTCCTGATTATCAAAAACTTAGATTCACCGATTTTCATGCCAACAGGAGTTTAAGCCCGGCTCCATCTGGCCTGTCTTACACTTTTCTCCATCTTAAAATTGCATGTCGTCAGGTATCCACGTTGATATTTCGCTTCTTGGTTACCGAGAATGTTCCACTGCCAATTTTTATTGTTGCTGATTTACTAGCTCTCTTTCCTCTATTTTCTGTTTCTGCACATGGCTGCTTCTCCTCCTTTTTCCCCGAATTTTGAGCACGTCTCCATGACGAAGAAAGTAAAGAAATAAATAATATTTTTTAAATTCTGTTCTACATCATCTTATTTTTTGTAATATCTGCTAGAGTGTATACGATATTAGTTTTAGTGTATGGTGTGCCAGAAACGGAAAAACACAATTCTGCAATTTTCTTCGCAGCAGCTCGTTTAATTTAGAATATTATGTATAGTGTAACTCACATCTGCCATCTCCTTCAGAAACTGAAGCACCCTTTCAGACGTACATGGGCAATCGTCCTCACTCATCCTCTGAAAAGAAAATTGACCTTGAAGCGGGAAGAAATAGTCTGAAAAGAAGCACATTCGGAATATAAAAGGCAAACATCTCTTGAAGAAAGTGGCCTTTCGAAAAAAAAACTCAAGCTATAAAATGAAACTATCCTTGCATAGCAACCAACAGGAATAGAAAACTGTTATGGAAGCAGTGCAACTGTGTCAGCCGAGAGACTGCTTATGGAACCCAGCAGGTGTTACACATTTTTAATACACAGTGATAGATTAATTACTCATAGGCATAACTGAGTAAGACCGGACACGACGGAATTGGTGTAAAAGGCACAGATCACAAGAAGTTTGCAGTTTAACCTGCTCTATATCCACATCACAAAAGGAATCAACAAAGAGTTGACAAAAACTACAACCAATAGCACAAGTTGTGTGCCGACACCATAAGGGCCAGATATAAAGGAAGAACATTCATAATGACGTTTTGAAGTAGGACCTCGAGCTACAGTGGATTAATTCCGCCACATAAGCAAGAACAGGTCGACCATAGGGGATGGTATCAGGACATGACAACTCGAGTGAGAGCCTCGGCCGAAAACCACTACTACTGCCGCGTCCGTCCGTCTTACACTTTGCATGATGGCCAGCGCGAACATTTACACTTTCGCTGTCAACGCAATGATCTTTCGAGCAAAAACCGCATCGAAAACAGAAAACAACGGGCCGCTGGAAAATCTGAGCGAGATTAGTACTCGTTTTTGAATGTTACATTGTTAGCAAAATCGCATATTTTAAACAGTTAACACAGTTGCTCTATTTTATAAGCGATCCATCAAAACCATGACGCTCCTCGTGCCCTATGCGGAGAATGATCCACTGGACCATTTTGGCACGCGGCAGGGACTAACAGGGAGGTTACTGGCGCCTGCGCAAGCCACTCGACGACCAACAGATCGTGACAATGTGACGCAAAGAATATCACATCACCATCCATATTTAACAACAGTTGGTGAGTATTAATCTTTTAGGCTATCCCACTTGATATTTGAAAAAAGTTGATCCGTCTCTCTCTGTCAGTCTTCCTTTCTGCCCATTGCTCTTTCGCTATTGGACGGAGCAAAGGTTATATCGATATTCAATTTTATTCTGATCAATTGAAAGAATGAGGTAAAATGGTAGCTGTTATTGTATTGCTCACATAAATGTCTAATTGCCTATCTATATTTTTTGCTAACTGCGCAACCTCCCAGTTGCCGTATTGCGCCTCTTCCAGGTGAGAATCATGCAAATGTGATGGCCAGCGGACAAGCCTCACAATCGATGTATGTGATTATCAGATTACCGACCTTGCCCAAAAAGTGTGGTATCGACCCTTCCAGAGATGGCGGTTTAAAGTGGAAGTCACGAGAATATGTTGTCCGGTGGGCAAACTTCATACCAAGTCCCAATTTCATGGTATGAAGAAAGGTGGGAAGACACATCAATGTAATAAGAGAAAAAAGGGTGCGAATTCGATCGGATATGAGCAGCTATTATTCTGGCAAAGCAGCAGCTACGTATCTCTATCCTATGAGAAGCAAGGACGGGCGAAGCAATCCGTGCAAGGGAGACGGACGAGACAAAAATAACTGGGAAATCAGAACACGGAATAGTGGCGGGGGGGGGGGGGGGATTCGCTATAACTTCAATTGAAATCGCATATAACCAACGAATCAAATGATTAATAAACAAATTTCGTGCCAGTAATAAAACCGCGATTAATCGTGTGAACTCGTAAAAAGTGTTTTCCGAATTTCGCTTGTTTGGTCCTAACAATATTTTGCATACTAAATACTTCGTTAATATTATCGACATACTTTCAATCATAAGCAGAAAACACTGCACAGATTTTCCTATGTGAATAATTTATTTGAGGTCGTAAAAGAGTGCTCACGTTAATCGGAAAGACGCTTGTTTTGAATTTTTTTTAGATTTGGAAGATGTTAAGCTTGGCCTCGGAAACGTCTAAGTTGGATGGAGATGTTAAATCCACCTTGCAAACTGTTCTATTTGACTTGGTAGGTGTGGTTTATTATTTTGCTTAGGGGTCAGTGCCTAAATAAATATTTTTAAGAAGGTAGCGTTAGCTTTCACTCGTTTACAGGTATTTAGCGATTTACACAACCAAACGCTTCTCAACATCATCTTTTCTATGGCGTAAAGCATGTCTAAAGGGATGAAAGCTTAAATACACAAACGCCACACGTGATGGAGAAGAGTCAAGACTTTTCGAAACTGTCCTAGTAGGAGGTGTCTCCGTAAAAAAAGCAAAACAAACAAAAACTGTGTGGCTTTTCCCATCCAGAAAACTTTGAAAAGCGGTTCTTCCTTAGCAGCCTAATTTCAATTTCGTCGCCGTTATCAAATGTTATCATTTAAAGAAAAGTCTCCCGGGTAGATCCGACCTTTGGACCGAATATGCAGAAGTATGTCTCACAAAGCTTTAGGAAATGTGAAAAGGATTCAACTGCAGAGAAGAAACCAACGAGACAGCTACGTTCGTTGCAGTGCAAGAAATCTGCCAACAAAACCCAACGAATCGAACCGGCCATAAATACCAGCCGCTATGCGGAGGTTATCAATCACGGGCTGTAAGATGGGTGCATGATTGTGCGGCTGACGACGGTGAAGAAGACAGTGCCAATCTTATAGTACCGGCACGAAATACCGTAGAAATATCATTTAGTCATCAGAGAGAACCTCCACCAGATATCCCACGTGTGGGAATACTCTAGAGATCGCCGTTAATATAGCACTCTTTAATATTTTATTAGATTGGCCAGAAAGTTCCGGCGGTTTTGACTGGTACGCTTCAAACAACGACAACATTCTTCATAATCACCGAATTCAGTCGAAATCAAATTCGAGTCAGCGCACTATTTCCCATGCGACACTGGTCGAGCATTTCCATCAGCGAAAAAACTGGGTGGTCGAGGTGCGGCAAATTCTAGAAACGCTGTTTTTGCGTGGTCCTTATTTGCGAAGGTCCTATGAGTGAGGAATTTCTGAAAGTGCTTAAAAATGTGATAGTCGGGTGAGGCAGAACTTCAACCCTTAATTCGTTCAATTTTCGAATAGTGATTTGCGAAACGCGTGGGCGGGCGTTACCATTCTGTACCTCTTCTCAGTACCTCTTCTGTTGACCAGTGCCGGCTGCAGGTCACGCAATGTTCAGTACATCTCGTCGATTTCGTCACAGTGGATCTCAGCTGTGATTGCTTGGCCCGGTTTCAGAAATTTGTAGTGAATCACTCCAACCACCGACCACCTCACTTTTACCATCGATTTTTTTTTTCTGGTGGGATTTCGGCTCTCGGAACCGTATTTCTGAAGAAATAGTATACACTTTTTTTAGAAGAATCCTTCAGCTGGCCCAAATAAGTTTTTCATACTGTCTTTATCCAAATATTTATAGCATCACATCGTCTCATATCACTGCGTAAATAAAATAGTTCTTTTCAGAAAAGCAGCACTTTACACAGAAGTAAGTGGAAGAGGTAAAGAAGCAAATAGCATTTTTTTCGAATAAGCTATGGAGGCAGCTCCTGTGGTTTTTCTCCTGGCGTAATCAGCAAATACAACAGTTTGTGTATGTAGCGGAGCGTCAACATTTGTTGACGAGTGAGCTACAAGGTATAAGCCTCAGGATTGAAATCAAAAACGAGGATCGGAGGGAACGAGCACTGATTGAATGCCTCAGTGCATCGAGAGCAAGTATGCAAAGAATTTCATAAGCTAGCAAATGCAGCCACAACGAACCCAAGAAGGACGACGTCGCTCAGTCTATTCAATGTACCGATTTGTTATAAGGGCAAGCTACAAATGTACGACACATTTACGCAGTTAACTAGAGTAGACCCGCCTTCCCCACCAAATAGGAAACTCGAAGCAGAGCAGTGGACGAAACAAATTATAAACGGAGGTGTAGTTTGGGTCTGCGTCGCAGAAGCAACAACTTTTTTTCGACTATGCTGACAAGTTGTAAGTGCTTGATTCTTGTCACTAAATAAAAACTAACGAACAACTGTTCAGCTCTTCAATTTTCTTATAGATACACCGCCTTGAAAAGGACGTTGACTATTTACTTTTTATTTGTTTATTATGTAATAAAAAGAGGCAAGGAAGAAGGAGATTCAACGCCATTTGATAAAAAAGAAACATTTAGCGGATGGTGCACAATTAGGCATGCTGAGCCTCGATCATTTGCTCTGATTTCAAGTCAGCAACAACGGATCGAAAAAAGATTCGTTCAATTTAGAGAATTGAAACACCAAGCGCTAATGGAAAAAGAGAGTCTTCTGGCACGCACCAATAGATGGCAACTGAAAACCATGCAATGTCATTACTTTTATTACTTATTGCTCAGCATAAAGCATACGTTAGATAGAGCCTAACTACAACACAAGCAAAACAGTTCAACAGAACCAACCAAATATTCCATACAAGAAAACCAAACCATGCACGGGTCATTCGAAGCAGTACAGTTGCGCCCTTGCAATCCGTCCACATGCCGAAACAAGGAGGATTTGGTGTTAAATATTGAGTGATAAAGATAGGACCTCGCCCTACATGTAAGCACGTGCAGCCGAATAGCGGCCTTAGAAGCTCGAAGAAAATCTAATCAACGGTTTCACCTGGTTGCTCGTAGTTAGAGATTCGAAAATTTTTAAGAATTTGAAAGACTTAACTATGAGGATGCCAAAGATGATCTTGAACACCGTATAAACACTGTGAAGATTTCCGCGAGCTCCCAGTGAATGTAAATAGTGGGCGGCATCCTTGGTATGGCTAGGAAGTACACTGAAATACATGCACGTTCTCGATCGTCTATAGACTTTCCGGGTGTATAGACCTTCTGGGTGTATAGACCCCCCTATGCTGAATTTTTTCTGAAACCTAGGTGCCTTTTTCATGGGGAGAAACACCTGAGTCCCACATTCTATAATCGGCCCACATATGTATTAGGTTGTCCGGAAATTAATGCCGGTTTTCGATCTCCAACTTTAGGGCGGGATTTTTCAGCAAAACTTTACATTGGAATAGAATAGGGCATAATAATTGTACAGGTGGCGATGTCCGTTCCTCTACGTGGTGCCACTGGAAACTGCCCGCTCTGCGAGCTAAGCCGAACACGGACATTCAATTGCAGGCGACAGGCCCTTGTGACAGGCCGGCCTACGAAGACCCATGCCGCATCACATGGTGTATGTATGTCAGCTCAAGTATTTCGAGATAGTGCTGCGGCGTCCACGGGAGCCGACGCTCAGAGCCCGGCGAGTGTGAGAAGTATACGAGGGTCCCTGGTGCCAGGACGGCATCGGGGGGCAACTGAGCTAGTCCGAAAGTCCCGTAACGTAAGCAGGACCCACGTTGCTACGCTGAATGTGGGTACGTTGACAGGCCGCTCGTGCGAGTTGGTTGAAGCACTGGAGCGTAGAAGACTTGATCTCTGTGCGGTGCAGGAGACGAGTCAAGGGACATAGGACAAGGCTTCAAAGCCGTTCTATGCGGAAGTCCCAGGACCACCAGTGATGTAGGAATAATCTTGTCTGAACGATTTCGTGACTCGATTGTAAGCGTTGACCGCTTCGACGATCGATTGATGAAGATCGTGGTCGCCGCTAAGGAGCAACTCTATCACTTCTTCTCTGCGTATGCTCCGCAAACTTGGTGCTCCGATCAAGCCAAGGGGGAGTTTTGGAACTTGCTTGATGAGAAGACAGCAGAGGTACCGTCGAAAGATGTCATCGTAGTCACTGGTGACCTTAGTGGGCATGTAGGTGCCACGGAAGACGGGTATAGCTGTCATGGTGGTTTCGGATATGGGCCTCGTAACGCCGATGGTAAGCATATTCTTGACGCGGAATCGCATAACCTTCTTCTTCTTCTTCTTCTTCTTATTCTTCAGCGTTTGTCCCGCTTTCTTGCGGGGTCCGCTTTCCTGGAATACTGGCGCCACTTCTCCCGATCAAATGCCTGATCAGGGTGTAACCTAGCAATCTTCAAGTCCTGGTGCAGCGAATCAAGCCAGCGCTGCTTTGGTCTCCCTCGTGGCCGCTTTCCGGGCACCTCGAAGATAAGACCAGTCTTTCGGACAGAGTCACCGCTTGCACGAAGAACATGGCCGTACCATCTCAGACGAGCTTCACGCAATTTCTCAACTATCGAGGTGACACCAAATCTTTGCCGAATGGAGTCGTTGCGCACACGGTCCAAACGCGTAACTCCGGCCGTCCACCGCAGCATCTTCGTTTCCATTACGCTGAGGCGCCTTTCAATTTCTTTGGTAACGGGCCAGCACTTAGCTCCGTAAATAGCTACAGGTCGAACGACTGCTCTGTAGATCTTCGATTTAAGCCGCTCTGGTTCACTATGGTGAGGTTATGCGGAATCGCATAACCTCACCATAGTGAACACCGTCTTCCGAAAACGCACTCGCACCTTATCTCATACTACAGCGGGAGTACCAAGGCTCAGATAGACTTTGTCTTTGTGAGAGATCGCGACCGGAGTCTTGTCACAGACGCGAGGATCGTGCCGTATGAGACGGTCGCCCCACAGCATCGATCGCTGATCTGCACTATGAAGATCACCCCTCCGAGGCTGAAGCAGGTCGAGCGATGAGGTGCACCGAGAATCAAGTGGTGGCGAATGAGAGAGAAGAAAGCAGCTGTGATTTCTCGCGTGCGATTACCGACAGTGACAACTGTCGACGAAACTTGGAAGAAGGCTGCCGGCGCGTTTCGTCACGCTGCACGGTCGGAGCTCGGCATCACGAAGCCTGGACGATGGAAGGTCGACAAGCAGGCCTGGCTGTGGACTGATGACGTGAAAGCCAAGGTTCGAGAGAAGAAGACGCTATATCACGTGTTTCTCGGCGAAAATACAGCCGATAACTGGCGGAAGTACCAAGAAGCGAAGAAGGCTGCAGAGAAGGCCGTGGCTGTTGCAAACGCCACTCATTATGGAGATGTCAACGAGAAGCTCGAGTCGCGCGATGGTGAGGGGTATCTGTACCGGCTTGCTGAGAATCACCATCGGCAGACCGAGGATATTGAGAAGTTCTCGGCATTAATGATGAGAACGGCCATCTTCTTACGAACCGCAAGAAGACATTGAAGCGATGGCGCGACTACTTTGAGGAAATCTCGACAGTAGAATTTCTTCATCCAGCCATCCCTTCTACGGCTCCAACCCACGGCCCCGTTCAGAAGATCACCGTGCAGGAGATTGAAGCGGCTTTGAAGAAGATGAGGTCAAGCAAAGCGACTGGGCCTGATGACGTGGCAGCTGATTTATGGAAGTCCAAGTACTGGTACCCTGCTGAGTGGTTGGCGAAGTTCTTTAATCAGGTTGTGGCGGAGAAAAAAGTGCCTGAGTGCTGGCGCCAAAGTACGACGATCCCGATTTGGAAGAAGAAGCGCAGTCCTGCATCCTGCTGTCCACAGTTGTACACTTGTACAAAGCTGGTTTTGCGCGCTTTCTCACTGTGTTATTCGTATTTGATATGGGCTTCTTCGCGGCTGACCGCGAGATTTTGTAGGCTATAAATGGACGAGTCAACGCAGCAATTTCGGCAATTTCTTTCTACGAGTTCAAGCTCGGTCGTACTGCTGCGAAAACAACTCGAACCATCAACCAGGTATGAGACCAAGGAAGTGCCAGCGATTCCAGGGCGATGCGCTGGTTTCAAAAACGAATTCGATCTTGAGAGATGAGACAGGTCGAGGACGTCGCTTTGGCATTGATGGTAACGAGTTGAATAACTTGGTGGAAGCAAATACACGTGTGACCGTTCGAGAACTCGCGAAAGAACTCTGCGTGAGCGAATCCAGTGCTTGGGAACATCTGCGGAAAATTGGAAAGACGAAGGAGTTAGATAAAGGGATACCACACGAGTTGGACGGCCATTAAAAAATCGTCGGTTCGAAGTGCCGTCTGCGCTGCTTCTTCGCAACAAGAACGATTCATTTCTCGACCGTATCGTAACTAGTGACGAGAAATGGATCCTCTTTTATAACCGGCGACGATCGGCTCAGTGGTTGGACCGCGATGAAGCTCCGCAGCAGCCCACGAAACCGAAATAGCAGCGAAAGAAAATCATGACAACTGTTTTGCGATCTGCTTCTGGATTGATTCACCGCAGTTTCTTGAAATCAGGCGATACAATGACGACAGAGAAGTACGTCCATGAGATCGACGAAATGCGCGCAAAATTCCGACCTATGCATCCGGCAGTGGTCAATAGAGAAGGACCGATCCTTCTCCACGACAACGCGCGAACACATGTTGCGCATCCGACGCTGCAGAGGTTGAACGAGTTGGTCCACGAAACTCTACCACACCCACCATATTCATCGGACCTTTCACCAACCGACTACCACTTTTCAGGCATCTGGATAGGTTCTTGAGCGAGAACTGCTCCAATAACCGAGCCCAGGTGGAAACTGTCTTCGACGATTTCATCCGCTCCAGGACTTCTATGCAAAAGATAAATAAGCTAGTATCTCTTTAGCAAAGACGTTAGACTCGAATGGTTCTTACTTCGATTAATAATGTTATGTTTGAGCTGAGATATGTCGTTCTAAATTTTGAGGTCCAAAACCTACATTAATTTCCGGATAACCCAATATTAGTGTATGCTTTAATTATCACCTTTTCTCGGTTGATGTGGGAAGCTACATACCGGCTGACGGGAAGACGATGGCGAAGCGCGGTAACAACGAACACCTCGTTGCATGGAAAGACGTCAATCGAAACCTTCGTCGGCCTCCAGGAACTGACAAGGAACGATTCTCAGCCCATGGTGAGCTTTTGCGATGCTATTTTGACAGGATGTAGGGCCCTGTGAGCGGAGTCCAGGATCACAAATTGTTTTTGCTGAACGCTTTTTAAAGACCTGAAAAAGAAACATGAAAGCGTGTGCGCAACGCCAATCAACCCCTATGACACCAACATGATGTGCGTCGGTGGCGTAGTCGGTAGAAGTACCGCCTCGTAGAAGCACACCGGCGGGATTTTGAGTTCGAGTCCGCGTACTGCCAATGTTTTTGCGCATATTAGTTGGTTGTTATTACGCTTTCTCATGATCACATGAGTCAATTATAGGCGACCAATACTCACAACAAACAAAGGCTGTCTATTTTCGCCTTTGTATGTGCTAGTTTTTCAACGATGCGTGTATGTTTCACTATCATATCATACTATATCACCAATAATACCATAACTGCACATAAATTCACGTGCCTTAAGGTAGAATATTATGAACCCGGGCTATATCTTTACATACCTGTACTAAAAATGTCGTTCTACCCTGAACGTGCAGTCGGTCGACTACGTTCCACCTTCGCACTAGATTTCAAAGGTAGTATAATGAAAATGGGAGTTTGGCGAAGATGGAGAAGATTGATCCTCAATGGGTTTTGTGAGATACTGCTGGTGTGAAAAACACGTGTGCTCACTTGTTGAATAGTTTGGTCCCATAGCTGTTGACTAAAAAGCAAGACTAATAAGACCCTTTATTTCCAGAGAAATTATATGGTGCCGATACGCATCGTTGAAAAACTAGCACATATGAATGCGCAGAGAGAGAGCCTTGGTTTATTGTAAGCATTGATCGCCTTTGCCTGACTCCTGTGACCATTAGAAAGCGTAATAACAGCAAACTAATATGTGCAAAAGTGTTGGCAGTATGCGGACTCGAACTCAAAAGCCCACCGGTGTGCTTCTATGAGGCGGCGCTCCTACCGACTGCGCCACAGAGTCCCATCTCGTGGTGTGTCATAGGGGTTGATGAGCGCTGCGCACACGTTTTCACAGCTCTTTTTCAGGTCTTTGAGAAAAAGTTCAGCAAAAACTAACTGCAATTCTGGACTCCGCTCATACAGCCTTACACCCTGTCAAAATAGCATCGCAAAAGCTCACCAGGAGTTGGACACTTTTCCTTGTGAGGTTTGCACGAGTCCAATATTAAAAACATGCTAAGGTTCTGCGCTTATCACAGGACGCGGCGATATGTAGCTAATAGCCTTGAAACCCTTTTCTCAAATGTTGAAAAGCCTTTAAGGACTTGGTATGTGCGGTGCGAGCTTTTACACAACTCATTATAATGCTCCGTAAATTCAAGTCTATAATCGTATCTAAAATCGAGAACCAGTTCATGGCAAAATAGGTCTAAACAGCAGTCTACATACAGCTACACCTAGTAAAAAGCAGAGGATAAAAGCGAAATAACAACGAACCCGTCAGATGTGGTGATAGAGGCATGGATCGAATTGCTAGCACTTTGACCTCGTCAATTTACAGGAAAGGACAGGGCACGCGGATCAATCTGGGGGAGTGTTAGCAAAGAATTGAAATTCCTCTGAAAAACATCTTTCATTAAGTGTCCTGGCGTTATCGGTTTAGAACATTCACACAGCTCTTGGACTGTCTATCCTTTTTTGTTGCAAAAACTGCCGGTGCGATCCCAATAAGGGGTATCTATCTTACACACATTTGAATAATAGTTGAAATGGAAACACATGCAACATAATGGACAACGTGAGTCAGCCACTAGAGTCTCGAGGAAGCCCAGGGGTTGGGGCTAAACATACCAAGAGGACGAAGGCAGAACGCACATCCAGTTGTAAAGATAGACTCCTTCTTTGGGATTGCGCCAAATTGCCATTGTTCAACCTCTGGGTTTTAGAACCATTCGCTCTCATTAGGAAACATTACACCAGGCGCAGAAAGAGTTGGGAGGGGTCTTGAGATAAGGATGAAGGATAAAGGATGGCGTTAAATAATTTTTTTTGGAATGCGCCACGCATTCAACGTCCACAAGTTGTCGTGGAGGCAATGTGAATGTGTATTTGGCCTAATGAACCGCAGTTGCAAGAGGAGCGGCCACACTGCGATGTATTTTGTTTTTTCGTACCCCGATTCCACACTCTTGATTCGGGTCCCGTAAGGGCCAAGCAAGCCTTCTGTTCCTTCAAGGTAATCACACCAGAGAAGGAGGAAAAAAAGCTGACTTGTCTATCAGCTGGCCACCGAAAGTCATTGTCTTGGCCACAGTCGCATTCAAATCGCCTCAGCGAAACTTTAAATCTCGTGTTCTATGCAAATTAGGATATATGTATGTATTGACCAAGCGATTCTAATTTTCTCCAACGTGAGAGGACATTCTTCAGCACGCCAACAACATTTGACTGTACTTTCGTCAAATATGGATGACATTATGAAGCATTTACCGGGCTTCAAATAATATTTATGTCTATTAGACGTCCATTTCATTAAGGGGTTTCTCTTTCATAGCTCATCTTCAAATTACTGGACAGTCCGTAAAGCAATTGGTTCGCTAAGCCTCGTGGTTGAAATTTGAGCTTTGTGATTATGAAGCTCGATGTAGTCAATGCTTTATTGACAACATTTTAGGCTTTAAGACTTCTTCAGAAGTAAAAACAATCATGTTGCAGATCTTGTACAACAACATACAGACTACAGATCTGGGATCCGTGGAAAGAACGACTTAAAGCCAGAAACGTTGCGTTGTCGGTAAGGCAATGACTAAATCGAGCTCCAAAATTGCAAAGCCGAACGTATGTAATGGAACTTCTGCTGTAACTTGTTGCTTTATTTCGCTGTATTCTCAATATTCCGTAGCAAGCCTTTTGTTAACCACTTCTGTTAAAGGCTTCAAAATTTCAGTCATGATTCCCGAACAGCTTCATGCAAAAGATCTGCCTTCAATTCTAGTTATCGAAGAAAGTACCAATTGCCACTGGACGAGAACGAGAACAGCGTTTTCGTACACTGCCATTTACACTATTGTAATTGCCTATTACCGCTATGGTGCCGAGCCACTATCACGAACGTCATTTCAGTTGAAAACTGCGTGGTCTAGCTTTACTAAAAGCATCGTAACCTTCCGGAAAGTAAATATGCCTCCAAGCATTTGTATACACTAATCTAGATCTGTCCCAAACGTTGGCAAGAAACTGAGTCGGAGTAAATACTTTGTTATCACCCTACATGGAGGTTCACAGTCTTCTTCACAGCGTAAACGCCACTTCTAGAAGCCTTCTCAGGCTTTGAATTTTTCGGATTTTTGTTTTTGCTAGACACCCAAATTGGCCTTTAGAAGCAGAACTCATAATCTCAACACCCTTTAAAGCCTCTCTCAAATTCCCATCACTTCCATAAATAGGATGATATGCAAGTCCCGAAGAATCAAACAGGTAGACAAAGTGTTTCCTCGATTCTGTTTCCTCGATCAGTACAACATCAACAATGCTACGAATACATTTTTATCGAACCTAGTGCGTGAGCTTCCTTCTAATCGTGTGGTACGGTCAGTTCGGGGAATCACGTCAGTGGTGGCGGTCGTGCTCGTCGTGGTCTCTTCTGTCCTCATGGCTATGGTGGTGGTGATGATCGTGACGTCGTTCAGTGAAGAAGGGGTTGGAGAGAACGTCGAAGGGAGGGTATCCAAATGGAGGGTACGGGGGGCCATACGGTCCAGGGAACGCTGAAAAGAGAAGATTTCATGTCTGCAACAGAAGCATTCCATTTTCAATGTAGCTTTAGGTGGCTTCGGCTTTAGCTGGTCATCAGACTAGAATACAAATACCACCTAGAATTTCCGCTAGCCCAAATCAGACTATTCAGTTACAGAGGCAGAAAACTTACACATAAATGGAGGATACACTGGAAGGTAGGTAATGAATGGCTGAGGTGGAGCAGCCTGAGGTGGTGCAGGATATGTCGGAGCTGGTGGGCTCATAGCTGGAGGTGCCTGAGCAGGGGGATAGGATACTGGGCTCTGAGAGGGAGCAACTGGATACGGGGCTGCATCCTGGGCTGGCGGAGCTGGGTAAGCAGGGGCGTCCTGCACAGGAGCTGGGTAGGCGGGAGCGTCCTGAGCTGGTGGAGCTGGATATGTAGGAGCATCTTGAGCCAGTGGAGCTGGATAGACAGGAGCGTCCTGTGCAGGAGGAGCTGGGTAGGCAGGAGAGTCCTCTGCCGGTGGAGATGGGTAGGCAGGAGCGTCCTGTGCCGGTGGAGCTGGGTAGGCAGGAGAATCTTGAGGGGGTGGAGCCGGGTAGATTGGAGGGCTCTGTGCAGGTGGTGCCGGGTATACAGGAGGGCTTTGTGCAGGCGGAGCTGGGTATACAGGAGGGCTTTGTGCAGGCGGAGCTAGGTAGACTGGAGGGCTCTGTGGAGATGGAGGTGGGAAGATCGGAGGCGGCAGGAAGACTGGACCTTGAGCCGGGAACGGCCAACGAGGAGAAGCAGCAACTGCGCCAAGGAAGAGTATCACAATCAACATTCTGAAACAGTGAAAGGTATGTTCCCTCAGTCGATGCCAAAGAAAGAAAAAACTGAAAATTGCTAAGCTGTGAAAGGCTCATCGGAAAAGTTGTTTGTTAAAAAAAATCGCTGCACGCTTCATAAGCTCGCGGGCTATCTTTTATACTGCCAAAATGATTAATAATTGGATTCCTTGCAAATGTCAAAATGTCGCCAAAGCATTCGTCACCAGGCACAACACGATTGTGAGGACGAATAGAAAATATATCAAATCGTCGTTTCCGTAGTGTCTTGGGAATTCCTGGATGATAGCTGATGAGCCACAGCGCAATGGCCTTCTTGCATTCGAGATCATAGAATATATGTACAGAAGTTGTGAATCCTTGTAGCCTATCGCGGTTGCTCAAGGATATGAATAACAGACAAATGGCTTAGTCTTTGACTTGAAAAATGTGACCCCTGTTTAATAACAGGGTGACAACGATCGAAATGAAGCTTAACGTTGAACCGCGAAGGTGCATCAAAAGTGTTTTATGCGGCTGTGGTTTTGTTTCAATCAAATCAGTATCATAAATGAATGCGATTTGGCTTTGTGGTCCGATTGAATAGGCTGAGAAGCTGTCCATGAAATCTTGGTCTCTTGTCAGTCTTCGTTTTCGGAAAGGTTTAGACTGTGTAACCAGTGATTCTCTGTTCTGTACACGTTTTTTTTTGCAATGATTATTGGATTTCTTGAAAAAATTCAAAACGCCTCCAATGCTTGCCTTACCGAAATTTCGATCTCAGCTGCCAGCGCTCCGCACTTTATGTCGGAATCGTTACTTGCGAGTTTAGAAAAAAAGGTTTTCATGAAATCCAAAAGGCATGGAAGCTGGAAGTTTGGGAAAAGTCATGAATAGAATAAACTACCACGGTCCTGAATGTTTTGCATTTAGAGCTGGAGCTGAATCTTTGTATATGTATAGCATTGCTAAAGATTCGGATATCCGAAATCCGTCGTCTGGAGTATCGAATCATCCAAATCACGTGTGTGCGTTTAACGATCAACGATTTACCGATTTACCGGATTTACCGGCATTTTTCGTTAAAAATGTTTAACGAAATTTAACGACGAAAATTTCTGTTAAACTGCATTAACGACATTTACGCACCATTTTCGAAATTTTACTTTTTCTTCATATAAATGCATTTAGGACGAATTTTTTGGATGAGCTCTGACTGTATCGTTGCGACATCGAGGAAACCTTCTAGTTACTTGAGTCAGTGGAAATACATAGGCAGTCGACATCGTCTTCATATTTCTAGAATTGTTGGCATTTTCTTGTTATTTGACCAATTTGTTTGCGTGCGCTCCCACTTCTCGATGCAGTTGCTTCGTATTTTGGGCTTCCTGGCATTTTTTGCGGTTGATTTTACACACTAATTTTTCGTGCTTCCCAACCAGCCAGCTTTTGTCACAGTTTTTTTGTGGTATTTGTTTCAAGTTGGTTGAAAAGACATTGAAAACGCGAACAAAAGCTACACGAACTATGCGAGAAAATGGGTGTGAGAAGCGAAACGGGAAGAGAAAGGATCTTCCCCTTCTATCCGCAAGTTTTTTCGGAAAGTTGGGAGATTCTTCGTGCTGGATCAGCTGACTATTGCAGAACTACGTTAAGGTAATTATGACTGATAGGGCGTGGTACCGTCGTTTTGAATTTCATGCCATGCATGTCAACGATTTTGTCCAACCTTTCGTTTTTTTTAAGGACACTCTTGGCAGTTTTCTTTGGGAGAAGCACGGTCAGCTTACCCCTGAAACAGTAGCGTACCTATGTATGTACATAAAAGGGATCTATCCTAGTCCGCGGGGCCACATAACTAAAAGGTAGGTAACAAAATAAACAGAGACTTACCGAGCGGCTCCTAGAGAACGAGTTGGAACCTAAAAGAAACCAAAAACGAACGAACAAACAAAAAAAAATCGTTCACAACCATCTCGGCGGGCAAAGAGCGACGGAATGGAGGCATGCCGCGCGCTGACCGCCGCCTGACATGTTATAACCAGGATCCAACATGGTGAAGAGGGCACACAACTTTGCCGGCTTACAACCGCAACAAATGTAACTTTTCGTTTTTTTTTTCTTTGTGACTTTTTCTTGTTTGGGGTCCTATGTTGTTGTGTAGCAGCCGCTCGGTAAATCTCAAGTGAATTTGTTACATATGATACTTTTTAAGTGTGTGCCCCCCGTACCAGGATAGATCCCATAAAAGCAAAAAAATCAATGAGAGAAGAAGCCGAGGACTACTCTTCGTCAGTTATTATAAATGAGATTAGTCCAAAATTCGCACTTCACATGCAGTCACACTGCACGAAGTTTCTTTTTAAAGTTCTACGAAAAAGGCAAATCTTTGAAGGCGCAGGTCTGGCTCTATCAACTATAGATTTCTTCCTCTAATTTGCAAATTTACTATAACACTGTTTATCAATCAAAAATGTCCTCTAGAAAAATGGGAAGAAATTGAGAAACCCAAAACACCCTCGAACTTCGAGGACATGTGCTGCACGGTTTGGTACGAGGTGCTTCAACAACTAAATCAGTAAGCAGAGGCCCTATTGGGACAACAGGAATCATTCTATGAAACAGGCAGCCCTATGGACTTCGTATATACCTTCCAAAGACAAACTGTACCAAAGAATTCGCTGATTACTGTCTGACCGGAATTCTTCTTCAAAGCATTGTGTAGATTTCCAAAACGATTACGGCAGCATAGAAGGATCTTGAGCCGCAAAAGTCAACTTAGCGAGCGCAAGTTCTGTTAAGAAGTTTTGTTAGGGCAAAAGAAAACGCACAAAAACGTTCAGCCGTGCTATGGTGCATAGCAATTCGGCCTTTCCAGAATCTGGACGACTTTCCATAAGCTCAACGAACTAGGCATAGTAAGAAATTTGTTCTTTTAGACGTCCTTCTGTTATTGTTGTTTCTGCAGTTCTGCCTATTATAACTACTTTTGTCCTTCAAAAATTTTGTTGATGCTTGATGGACTGTTGTTGTTTGTTGTGAAGGTGAAGAAGCGGTGCTCATATAATTGCCATGTTGATGAAGAGAAAAACCAATAAAAGAAAAAGATCTAGCTCTTTACCTACTCAAATAGCTCCAAACTGACTGCAGCGAAGGTAATTTTTATTTAACGAATTTACCGATTTTAACGCAAAATTTTTTCTTTAAAAAATGGTCGTTAAAAATTTACCGAAAAAAAATTAACGCACACCCCTGATCCAAATATTCATCGTCCGCAAAATCGCACCCAAATCATTCAATTGTTCGAAGATTCAGGGTCAGATCCAGTGTATGCGTGCTGGGAAAGTTTTTGACGTCAGTAATCGATCAGCTCTCTCTCTCGCTCAATTGAGACCTGCATTTAGCATTCATCGTTCTACGGTCCTGCGGAGAAGTGCCTTTCGCTCCAGACTCCCATTCTTTCCAGATGGCCATCGTGGGACCTTATTTGTTTATTTACAAGTGCTCCGACACGCCTAACGGCGTGTCTCGCACTTGCGCGTTTCGCGCAACTTTGTAGCATCACTGACCTGTGCAAAGTAGTTTTTGTAAAACATAAAATTCGCAAGCATCTAGGACTTGGTGCGTACTTTATCGGCATCAAGCGCTTCACCACTTCGGTACCTTCATCATAGACATTCTTTCCTGACCGGCCAGTAATGTCATTGGTTTGTGCTGCGCAGTACTTCTGTCCCTCAGATTGTTCCTCCGCAATCGTTCTCATGCTCAACAGCTAGCGTTTCAAGTTGTCGTTGACATGTCTTCCGAAGCCAGGTTCCCCTCTCTCGATTCTTCTTATTGGATCTAATTGCTGGTCCGCCTTTACAGGTCTTCCCTCCCCTCTTTAGTCCCCCACCTTTCTGGTCCCAACTACTGACCCACTTCTTTGCCTCCACTATTGACACCTACTGGTCTCTTCTTGCTGGTTTCCCCGTCCTGGCCTCTCCTCCAGGTTCTTCCTTGCCTTCCTGGTCGCTCTCCTGGTCCACCATAGAGGTCCCCTTACCACCCTTCTCCACCACCCCCTTACTGGTCCACCCATGCTCACGGCACGGTCAGTGACACGTATTCAGAATCAGGATGCTTGCTGCGCGACGTAGGGGGCCCGTTCTCTATCTTTTCTCTATCAGGAAGCTCAGAAGCGCGCGCAGCCGC